>CM077185.1:31891850-33101850 GCA_039654105.1 Coreius guichenoti
TGATTAATCATAAGACAATGGCAGTGAATTGCAAAAGGGAATCAATACTTCATGCAGATCCCTCCAGAAATTACTAAACAAAGTTGATGAATGAATTGACATAACACATGCAGGATAAAGTAGGCAAAAATGACGCTTTGTTTGATGTGGCTCTTTATTGAGGCATTTCTGCAGGGGTTTACTATTAGTTAAGCATCGGAAGTTCTTCAGTACATCCTTCCGCCTCAATTTAAGGCAAGAGAGAAGACTGTATCTGGGTCCAGTGCTTTAATGAGGAGTGTTAAACAACTTTTAATTGAAAGGCTTTTCTTTCTACCCTCAAGCAATTCCAACAATGAAAGAGTCCACAAAAATCCCCTGTGAAACGGTTATTAATATTCAACTTGTCTCAGGAATACTAAGCAACTCTTTTCTGATGCACAAAAGCCTCTTTTTTTTGTTTTAGTGGAATAATTGTAGCCATTGGAAGTTTAATCATGCTGCTTTATTTGACCTCCACTATCATCCGGTTATCTTTGAGAAGCTAAAAGGTGTTTATCTAAGTAAAGGCTATCTGCGAAACAAGCTTACATTATCATCCAGAGTACTGTTTCAGAACAGGTTTTCCCAAAAGCGATCCAATCTCTTTGGCAACTCATTGATTATATTAGGAGATATGATTTAATCTTTGTTTATCTTTGCACATAATCTCAACATTTTATTTTTTGGCTTAATCAGGTCATTCCTGAATCCTCATTACCACATTCAGTTGTTTTACAAGTTATGATCAGATTGCTTTACAGAGAAATCTGACCCTGGCGCTGAACTGAGGAGGAGAGCCACTTCACTGTATCAACAGCACTGATCTCTCATCTTTTATGCTGTGGGATTCTTTTATTCCTGTAAAAGCCAGCATCATCGAAGGTCAGATTCACAGACTGCTGTAAAAGACCGCTGTGTTGCAGTGACCACAAATCCCAACTGGACTCAAACCCGATTGAGATAACCTTTCAGACATAGACACTATACTGCTGGGGGATCGAAAATCCTCATCAAAAGCATATAAATAGAAAATCCCTTCCCTTTTTAAGGCTTACGAATCAGAGACATACTATTAGATACAGCACTCAAGCACAGCATGGCTCGTTGTGTCCTTCCATCTCTCCATTCTCTCTAGTGCAGGCTCATCTGAAGTATGCATTAGAGCAGGGGTTTTTAAAGTCAAAGACAGTGGGCCTTCCTTCTATCACAACATACTCGTTGGATGATGTACCTCACCCCGATTAAACTGCATAGTATGAATTGCACTGCATGAATTACACACAGATTCTTAATAAAGCAATGGAAGATATTCAGTCAAGAGCAGTAAATGATTTTCTTTTTCTTTTGTTGTTTGATTAACATTTAAAGGGTTAGTTCACTCAAAAATGAAAGTTTTGTCATTAATTACTCACCCTCATGTCGTTCCAAACCCGTAAGACCTTCGTTCATCTTCGGAACACAAATTAAGATATTTTTTGATGAAATCCGAGAGCTTTCTGAGCCAGCCATAGGCAGCAACGTCATTGCAACTTCTAAGGTCCAGAAAGGTAGTAAAGACATCGTTAAAATTGTCCATGTGACTACAGTGGTTCAACCTTAATGTTATGAAGCGACGAGAAGTCTTTTTTTTTTTTCCCTTACACAAAAAGTATTTATTCAACAATCTCTTCTCTTCCACATCATTCTCCTACGCTATTTGCGTAGTAAACACAGTCCAGCACTTCCAGGTTCTACGTCATAATGCCGGCTCATTATCGGCCAATTCTGTTCACATGAGCACTACGACACATGCGTGTGATGCTGACGCAGGAGCTAGCCAATGGTGAGCCGCCGTTCTGACGTAGAACCTGGAAGCGCTGCACTGTTTACACGACGCGATTAGTGTAGGAGAACGATGTTGAAGAGAAGAGATTGTTGAATAAAGTCGTTAATTTTGGGGGGGTTTTGCACACAAAAAGTTTTCTTGTTGCTTCATAACGTTAAGGTTGAATCACGGTAGTCACATGGACTATTTTAACGATGTCTTTACTACCTTTCTGGGCCTTGAAAGTTGCAATGACGTTGCTGCCTATGGCTGGTTCAGAAATGGATTTCATCAAAAATATCTTAATTTTTGTTCCGAAGATGAACAAAGGTCTTACGGTTTTGGAACGACATGAGGGTGAGTAATTAATGGTAGAATTAAAATTTTTGGGTGAACTAACCCTTTAACAACATAGACAACAGCAGATAGGCCTATATGAGACTGCTGTCACTTTAAGAATTTATGCATGGATCCAATATAATGATAATTTCGCCAAACTGTTTACTTTCACTTTAGACATAACCGACTGTGTTTACATGAATACCCACCAAGACAGACATATAAATGTGTGTTTTTGACCGTTCAAGTGTAATAAGCCGTGACAGTGAACTGAATTCAGCACTCCCGTGCTTCGGATGTGCGACACGGAAAGCTGCCTGTCAGTACCGAATTCATTTCTCTTTCGCAGTTTTTGTGCTTTAATAACTCCTCATCAAGCACATTCTGCTATTTCTTCTTATTCATCCATATTTCTTTAATGCTCGATCACCTTATTTAAGCAGTCCTGTGCTGCACGGATATATTTACATATGGATAAACTATATATATAAAAAAAAAATCTATATTAACTGACGTCGCCCTATTGGCCAGCCCTGCTCCACGCCTTTGACATTTTTGACATTTATTTTATTGCATTACTGCTTTTTATAGTCATTCATTATCAAGCTTTGCATTTTAAACTTAACCCACTTTTTTCATTTTAAACTTATATGTAGCCCAAAATGATTGGATTTTTGATTTTCATTCATTCCTTTCCATAAATTTAATGACATAAATATATATTAATTCTTCAATAATAATAATAATCACACCATTTAACAATACTAACAATACATTATTATTATTAGGGCTATCAATTTAACGCATTAATTTACTTTAATTAAAATTTAATTAGTTAAAATTAACGCACACAAAAATGATCTGAATTAGTATTGGCCATAACAAAAACAGTTTTGTTTGACATCTAGTCTGTATCATAACTGTGCTTCTGTCTGTTGCAGATGGAATTTTTTTTTTTTTTTTTAAATAGCCTTATTTTCTCTAAGGGTTTCTCCCCCTTTCCTCATCAATATCAGTGATTTTGGTTGGCTTTATATTTTTGGCTAGGCAGCTCTTTAATAATTGCAGAGTTGCAGAGTCAGTGGAGGTTTCGCATCGCTGCTTTTGCCTCTTCTAGCTTCAACTGATTCCCTATTGACTTTGTACATATTCATGTGTGCAGGGAGAAGATTGCAGAAGACTCAGAGATGTAACTTCTGACGTGTCTTGTGGAGGTTTTTTGGGGTATTTTTGACCCACTTTTTTGTTTTACACGTCAGTCTATGTCCCTTCTGCCGTGAATTTCCCAGGCCATTGATTCACAAATAGTTCTGGCCAGTTTTACCAAGGAGCTCACAATATTTACTTTTTCCCCCATTTTATTTTTTTCTCCAAGTTGACATGTACAAGAAAGCCTTTGTCATGGTCTTTTTATGTTAATTCCTGACAGGTCCCTCTATGACTTACAAAAGGGTTGAGCCATCATCTGGAAACATCTTGTGCCCTGTTGCTACTGGAAGAGTTAAAGTCTTTGACAGAAAGCTCTCCATAGGGGCTTTTGCACCGGAGGAACATTTTCATTGTTCCTATAACTATTGGTGGAAGGAAGTACCCGCTTTTTTGGCATGTTTGCACCGCAGGAACTGGGAATGATTTTAGTTACTGAGTAGGTTACTTCAGAGTAGGATCTAACCTAGCACAATAAGAACTACTTGGCCTGGTTTCACAAACGGGGCTTAGATTAAGCCAGAATTAAGACTTAGTTCTATTAGGGCCTTTAAGTAGCTTTTATAAACATTATAAACATATATTATATAAACATGATGTGCTTTCAGTTAAACAGCTCAAACATGCATATTAGTTTGGGACTAGCTTAAGCCTTGTCTGCGAAACCAGGGGCTAGTGACGTAAGTGTATGTTGATTGGCCGAATGCATGCCATACGAAATGCCGGCAGCCGCCATTTTTAAAAAGCCGTATAAACAGTTTACGTGTAATTACTCCATGAACTAACTCCACTCCCTCCCAAGGACTCCACCCTTGTCTACGCCGTTGTGTTCTTTTCTCAGCTGCGATGAACTGCAAGTTGCCCTCCTTTTTGCTCTTTCGATCACATAACTTGTACGTCTACATTCTATCACCGTTCTCACAAAGCCTACGACACACAACAAAAACACAGCTCCGATCACACCATCCTCCAGTTGTTGATGTTAAATTACGTCTCTTTTGGTCGGCTTACGTCACTTCATAGTTCCTACTGGCGGTGCGAATGCAACCAGGAAAATGGCCCTCAGGAAAAATTTAGTCACACTGGTGGCTAGTTTCTATAGCTGTTTCTTAGAACTACCTGGTGCAAAAGCCCCTCATAACACCCCTAACCATAGGCATCAGCCATTTATCTTGCCCTGAACCGGATATTTACCGATGTAATGCAAGATATTTCTCTGCTGTGCCGCCTGTGCACCGTTATGAAATTGTTTTGAATAGCGTATGATAGCACTTGCCTGTGCTAAGCAATAAGTGGGTGATTATTGTTTAGTTGCCCAGAGACGGTGCAGAGACGCAAATATTTCACCTCATAAACCATTAGACGAGACCACAGATGTCTTTCTGTGGTCAGACTGTTTAACATTACATGACAAATGCTAAATGAGAATTGCGGTTTCATGCCACAGGTGCCAGATTGCAGTATCTGAAATATTGATGTAATATAATGTAAACTGTTCCAGCTAAAACTGCTGTTTGGTTGAGTTCAGTTTGTTCAAAACCCCCATCTATTTTTTTTTTTTTCATTTTCAAATGTTTTAAAACAGTGGTTTTCAAACTTTTGAGGCCTAGTACCACCTTTTATCAAATTGGCACTCTGCACCAGCAAGAGAACATTACCTATACACAATGTAACATTGGGCTATGCATAAGTTTTAGATGCATGAAGATATATTACAATTTGAAGGAGAAATTAGAAATGAAACATTTTAATGAAACACTTTAATTTTATATATAATATAATATAATATAATATAAAATTTATTATTATTATTATTATTATTTTTTTTTTTTTTTCATTTATTATATTGTTTATATACACCAATCAGGCATAACATTATGACAGGAGAAGTGAATAACACTGATTGTCTCTTCATCACGGCACCTGTTAGTGGGTGGGATATATTAGGCAGTGAGTGAACATTTTGTCCTCAAAGTTGATGCGTTAGAAGCAGGAAAAATGGGCAAGCGTAAGGATTTGAGCGAGTTTGACAAGGGCCAAATTGTGATGGCTAGACGACTGGGTCAGAGCATCTCCAAAAGTGCAGCTCTTGTGGGATGTTCCCGGTCTGCAGTGGTCAGTATCTATCAAAAGTGGTTCAAGGAAGGAACAGTGGTGCGACAGGGTCATGGGCGGCCAAGGTGGGGAGACGAGTTACTCAAGCTCAAATCACTCAAGAAGTTAATGCTGGTTCTAATAGAAAGGTGTCAGAATACACAGTGCATCGCAGTTTGTTGCGTATGGGGCTGCATAGCCACAGACCAGTCAGGGTGCCCATGCTGACCTCTGTCCAGCACCAACAGTGGGCATGTGAGCATCAGAACTGGACCACAGAGCAATGGAAGAAGGTGGCCTGGTCTGATGAATCACATTTTCTTTTACATCACGTGGATGGCCGGGTGCGTGTGCATCACTTACCTGAGGAACACATGGCACCAGGATGCACTATGGGAAGAAGGCAAGCTGGCAGAGGCAGTGTGGTGCTTTGGGCAATGTTCTGCTGGGAAACCTTGGGTCCTGCCATCCATGTGGATGTTACTTTGACATGTACCACCTACCTAAGCATTGTTGCAGACCATGTACACTCTTTCATGGAAACGGTATTCCCTGGTGGCTGTTGCCTCTTTCAGCAGGATAATGCGCCCTGCCACAAAGCAAAAATGGTTCAGGAATGGTTTGAGGAGCACAATGAGTTTGAGGTGTTGACTTGGCCTCCAAATTCCCCAGATCTCAATCCAATCGAGCATCTGTGGGATGTGCTGAACAAACAAGTCCGATCCATTGAGGCCCCACCTCACAACTTACAGGACTTAAAGGATCTGCTGCTAACATCTTGGTGCCAGATACCACAGCACACCTTCAGGGGTCTAGTGGAGTCCATGCCTCAACGGGTCAGGGCTGTTTTGGCAGCAAAAGGGGGACCAACACAATATTAGGAAGGTCATAATGTTATTCCTGATCTGTGTACATATACTTTACAAGTGAAAACTGAAAATATATTATTAATATTATTTTTCTAAATACTGTAAATATCCAGGGTTGTGCTGTGTTCCACCTGTCTGAGAACTACTTGTATGAAACATATTTGAAATCATATTGTTAGATAAGGGTAACACTTTACAATAAGGTTTCATTAGTTAACATGAACTGCACTTCTACAGCATTTATTAATCTTTGTTAATGTTAATTTCAACATTTAATACATTATTAAAATAAAAACTTGTATTTGTTAACATTAGTTAATGCACTGTGAACTAACATGAACAAACAATGAACAGCTGTATTTTTATTAACTAACGTTAACAAAGATTAATAAATACTGCAGCAAATGTATTGCTCATTGTTAGTTAATACACTACAATAAGGTTAAATTTGTTATCATTAGTTAAAGTGTTACCATAAGTATTCTCTACTGCGGATAAATGATGAAAGTATGACATCAAAGAGGTTTTCTGTTGAAATATTAGAATTTAAAAAAAAAAAAAAAATTATTTGAAGATACTCTCAGGCTCATCCTTTCTTTATAGCTCTGTATCCTGCGAGTGATGTTTTTGTTCATGTAACGTGCATTAAGATACCCCTTTACCCAGCAGTCACGGTTTCCCAGATCTTCAGAAAATATCTGCACTCAGATTTCACCCTCCTGTGGGAGCTTGTTTGTATCCTTGCTCAATCCCAGCAGAGTTTTATCAGCTCTGTTGTTTCCTTTCTTTGTATTTGGTGTGTGAGGGTTAAGTGTGTTTCCCCCCTCTATTTTTACAGTCTGCAGTTCAAGGTGAGCCAGTCACAGATTTTATGAGCTTAAATATTCACCTCTTTTTTGTTTTTCTGTTTTATTCCCTCAGAATGCCGAAATCTCTGTCTTTGAAGTGAACATCCGTTTTGTCGGAGGCCTGCTGTCCGCCTATTATCTCTCGGGCAAAGAGGTATGTAAGCCTGGAGTGTACAGATGTTTTTTCTTGCTTTACCAGACTGAATGTGTGTTTATGGCCAAAGGATTTGATATGCAAGCTCGCTATAATTGACATGCTGCCTGAAGGAAGCTTGAAGCCCGTAGCTGGCATTTGTTCTTGACTCCTACACGTTTAAAGACACAAATTCTCTGAATCTTTATATGCAACTGTTGGAAGTCAATGACATTTATAGTTGGCAGGGCACAATAGACCTCTCAGGAGAGCCATAGGGGCCTCAGGTCTGTCTTCTCCCTGTGGTCCGGCTGTTTGCCCGGTCGTTGAGCCAAGTCAAACAAACAAACACACACACACACACTCCGCCATCCCACTTAGAGCTCATTCTGAGATCCCAGCATATCCAGGAAGCTCTGTGTCCACTCTGATAAATTGAAAGCCTTTTTGAAACCAAAAAGATGTTGGACTCTCAAGCGTGACCTGAAGTACACACACAAAGCCCATTTCCAAGCCTTCATTGAATCAGGCTAATGCAGAACTTTCCGATCTCCTCTCCTGTAAATTAGATTTTCCTAGTAACGTCTGGCAGAATGTAAAGGATCTGATTCAAATCAAAAGACTGGCATTTTCGGCTGATACTCAGGGCTCTCAGTGATGGTATAAGCTTTCATTTGTGCGGCGCAGAACAGAGCTTTGTCCGGAGGGGAAGTGGATCATTGTGTGAGCTTCATCAGGCCTGTACTTGTGTGGTTGTGTTGATGTAAGGCAGACCCTTCAGCAGAACAGCCCATCTCTCATCTACAGAGTGACTCTTCCTTCTACTAGCACAGAATAGCTGTAGTAGTGCTGCTGAAAGAAGTTGAGCTTCATTTCTTTTCTTCAGGATGAATGACTTAACAGACCGGAGCTTGTATGATGTTAATTTTTTTTTGTATTTCATGCTTTATTACTTTTTTAAAGAGGAGAATACACTACCATTCAAATTTTTAAAAATTAAAAAAACAAAAACTTTTATTTAGCAAACGATGCATTGAATTGATCAAAAGTGACAGTAAGTAAACTTTATTTATAGAGCACATTTAAATCCGGCTTACACTGACCAAAGTGCTGTACAAAACAATCATAAAATACAATAAAATAAAATAGAAAATAAAATAGAGTAAAAAAATCAAAGATAACAGTTACTAATCCATAATTTAATAATCAGGAAAGGCTAATCAAATCAAATCACCTTTATTTATATAGCGCTTTTTACAATGGCAGTTGTTTCAAAGCAGCTTCATAGTGGTAACAGGAAAATAATGCAACGGGATTTGATTCGGCTGTACAGCCGCTCTGGTGAAAACGGTGATGTCATCCAGCTCATTTCAATTATCATATAGTGTCAATGCGGGCAGATCAGTAATATAGTTGAAATTTAAGTGTCCCCATCTGAGCAAGCCAAAAGCCAAAGGCGACGGTGGCAAGGAACCAAAACTCCTTCAGGGCCAGAATGGAGAAAAAAACCTTGGGAGAAACCAGGCTCAGTCGGGGTGCCAGTTCTCCTCTGGCCGACGAACAAATAGTGTATGATTATGATTCTGGCAACATTTACAGGTCAGAAGTCATATTAGATCAATAGATATTCGTAGGATTATTCGAAAGATTGGAGTTGTCACGCCGGGGACGGGTTTAATGAGGATGACGTGTCGATGCGGCATTTACAGGGGGGAGTTTAATTGACACGGTCTCTACAGACACTTCAGGGATGCGGTCGTCATGTCCAGGCTAAGGTCCACCATCTGGTCCGGATACGGCCCGGATCCGGCCGACTGCAGTAAACCTCGGGATAAACAGAGAGACTAACATTAGCGTAGATGCCATTCTTCTTATGATGTAACGAGTACATCAGGTGTTATGGGAAGTGTTCCCGGTTCCGGCTGACCTAGTTAATGCAGCCTAAAGCAATCATTTAACTGATTTGACTAATATAAATTAAAAATGTTTTATGTGTATGCCATAGTAAAGAGATGTGTTTTTAGTCTAGATTTAAACTGACAGAGTGTGTCTGCTTCCCGAACAATGCTAGGAAGACTGTTCCAGAGTTTAGGTGCTAAATAGGAAAAGAATCGACCGCCTGCAGTTGATTTTGATATTCTAGGTATTATCAACTGGCCAGAATTTTGAGACCGCAATACACGTGATGGAGTATAATGTGTTAAGAGCTCGCTCAAGTACTGGGGAGCTAAACCATTTAGTGCTTTGTAAGTAATCAGCAAGATTTTAAAATGTATACGATGTTTAATAGGGAGCCAATGCAGTGTTGCCAGAACCGGGCTAATATGGTCATACTTCCTGGTTCTAGTAAGAACTCTAGCTGCTGCGTTTTGGACAAGCTGCAGTTTATTTATTAAGAGAGCAGGGCAACCACCCAGTAGAGCATTACAATAATCTAGCCTTGAGGTCATGAACGCATGAACTAACTGTTCAGCATTTTGCATTGAAAGCATGTGCCGTAATTTAGATATATTTTTAAGATGGTAGAATGCAGTTTTACAGATGCTAGAAACATGGCTTTCAAATGAGAGATTGGTATCAAAGAGCACACCCAGGTTCCTAACTGACAACGAGGACTTGACTGAGCAGCCATCGAGTGTTAGACAGTATTCTAGGTTACTACTTGTGGAGTTTTTTTGTCCAATGATAAAAAAATTCATTTTTTTCTGAATTAAGTTGCAGGAAATTACTAGTCATCCAATTTTTTTATATCAGCTATGCATTCCGTTAATCTTGTGAATTGGTAAGTTTCGTCAGAGCGTGAAGAAATATAGAGCTGAGTATCGTCAGCATAACAATGAAAACTAACGCCATGCTTCCTAATAATATCTCCCAGTGGTAGCATGTACAGGGTGAAAAGCAACGGTCCTAGCACTGAGCCCTGCGGTACTCCATACTGAACTTGTGATCGGTGTGACATCTCTTCATTTACTGCTACAAACTGATAACGGTCAGATAAGTATGATTTAAACCATGCCAATGAAATTCCACTAATGCCAACATAATTTTCGAGTCTATTCAAAAGAATGTTGTGGTCGATAGTATCGAATGCAGCGCTAAGATCGAGTAACACTAACAGAGAGATACAACCACGATCGGATGATAAGAGTAAATCATTTGTAACTCTAATGAGAGCAGTCTCAGTACTATGATACGGTCTAAATCCTGACTGGAAATCCTCACAGATACCATTTCTTTCTAAAAAGGAGCAGACAGTAGACAGTAGGCTAAAGAGTAGACAGTAAAAACATTTATAATGTTACAAAAGATTTGTTTCAAATGCTGTTGTTTAACTTTCTATTTATCAAAAGAACACTTAAAGAAATGCTAATATTTCTGTAATAATAATATTTTTACAGTGCTTTGCACAGACCAAAATCCTTTGAGTATGAGTGTTTTTGTAGGATGGTAAATTGTAGAAGCGTTGCCATCATTTCACAAGTGAGGGGGACAGAAATGTCAAATCTAATGCCAGTTTTTTTTTTTTTTTTTTTTTTTCTTACCTTTGTCTAGTTGACAGGTTTTATTTTTTTTCTTATCTCGTGCTTTTAATTGGCTAGGAAATCAAATACACTGCTGAACAATAACCAATCATTCGTATTCCATATTTCAGCGCTCTGAGCGCCTGAAGTTGAAAAAAATAAACTCTGAGCAGAAAAGCGCCCAACGTCATTTTACTTTTTTTTTTTTTTTCATTGTCCAATCAAATAAATGCAATAGCGGCCTTCTGTTGTGGTGACGGTTACCTTGATTAGACTGACAGGACAGCTGATTCGGGGGTTGCCTAGCAACATAAAAAACCACTGCAGTGTGCCTCGCGTTTTCAAACCTGAAAAACACGTTCTGTCTGATCGGCAGAAAATATAATAAATAATAAAATATAATAAATAATAAAGGCTATGTCAATTAGCACTGAATTATTCATTATAATATTCATTCTTTATTATGAAAATGCCCTGAGATGGCTTGAAAAACACACACAAACCATATATTGTTGCATTCGTGTGTTGATTGTCTTCACGTTTCATAAGTCAAAACAATTCTTTTTATTCAGCTATAGCGATAGCAGGATGCCTTTGTCCATATAAGGGATTTCCTGGAATGGCATGAGTTATCATTACTTCTATGAATCCGTTTTGAACTTTCTGCGAGAGAGCGCCCTCTGGCTTTGAGTATCGCCTTGTTTTAGAAAAGGATAAAAACATCAGGTCATGTGTAGACTACCTTGTCTCTTTGAATTTAAATCTAGATTTATTCACATTGGCTCATGAAAACCTGTGAACGCACTTGTCCGAAAAAAGTGAGGGAGACGAATTTACACCCCCCGTATTCTACGTCCATGGTAAATTGGTTATATATTAAATGAACATGTAGTAGTTCTTATTGTCAGTAATTAAGCATATAATTAGGCAAATTAATTTATGAAATGATTTCAAATTTAAGTAATTTGTATTTATTTAAATGAATTAAATTATGAGATTTTATTACTTACTGTTGGAACATTTTTTTTTGGAACTTTATCCAAAATAACATTATTTCTAACAAATGAGCAAGTCTCTACAGTTGAAACATTATACTACTGTGACCCAATCCATTTAATGAGACACGACCTCTTAATGTCATCTCACACTGAGATTCAGTTGTCGTATGACGGGTTACATAAGATAGGTGTGTCGAAATGAAACGCTGCCTGTAAATAGTTGTTTGTCAGACATCGTTTCAGATAACAGTTGAGGTCTCTGCTGTCTTCCTTGTTGCGAATAGTCTAACAGTGATATAAATCTTTGAACACTACATTATTGTTCTCTCAGCAAGAGACGCAAGCTTGTTTCATCACTGTGTATTGACTAGGGAGGCACGGCATATGAAGTGGTTGAATACAAAGTGGCCAGCACACAGTCCTGGATTCAAGCACAGCACTGATAAAAGTCCTTCAGTGTAGTAATCTCAGACACTCAGGATAATGAGACGCCCTCCTGCCTACCTTCATAATAATGTGTGCCCTGAACTGAGAAATGTTGATTAGAGGAGAGAGCCTTCAGGTAGCCGGTCACATTGTTAAACCACAGCAAGAGCCAATCTTAGTAAATGTGTCTGGCTTTAAATGCTTACTGAGCTTTGGAAAATTTAATCTTTTAGAGACCAAACCCATTATAGGATTCCTCCAACACCACATGACTAAATCATCACTGGAGGATGATGATTACGTCATCTGCATTGCGAAGACATGTTTAGCGTTTTTTGGGAGGCTTCAGATCGATATAGTATCTGCGTTCTGCCAGCCAACATGGCCCGTTTCTCATCACACTTTTTAATGTACACATGCATATAACATAAAGCATCTATATGGGTCTGGGTGGTGGATGTGGTGTTCAAATTGAAAAGCGGTGTGATTTTTCTTTTCTAGATGTTGACGGTTCCAGCGCCTTGGCTTGCACTCAAAGCAAGTCTCTGCTCTTTGATGAATCTTTCATCGTCTTGAGAGACAGCCTTCATGCAAATATTGCACATGTTCCCCAGTACGGGCAAAGCGAATGGCCGCATTCATAGACGGCTTCACAAGCTAATGTTGTTTGCTGTGATTTAGTCCTGCTGTGGATTTCCTCTCCTGAACGATGAGAGGATTAATCTCTGGCTGATTTATTTGTGCATTATTTACGCCCGGATGGTTTTCCATCATTGACGTGAGCAGCCTGGGACAGAGCCACCTGTCAGAACACAGCACTTAACTCCTTAATGGATCACATATCGATTTTCATCTTTTTTTTCTTGCTTTATAATTCATTTTACATAACCCCTGGCAAGTCCCATCTGTGGTGTAGATTTTTCTATATCTCGACAGAGATCAATGGCTACACAAATACTTATTTTCAGTCCAACTTTATTACAGCTTGTGCAAACATGAACATGTATGTCCAGGCTGCTTATTTCCATACAGTGAAAGTAAAAAATCACACAGCTGTATAAACTTAAAAACAATAATATTTATTATATAGCAATATATATTAGGGCAGCACTGGCAAAAGTAATGATTATGAATGTGAAAAAAATAGCAATGAGACATTTTAATTGTTTATTAATAAACTTTTTGTGTTTTCTGAGTCCGTGTCGGCTGCAAAGATGAAGTTCTGCAGTTAAGTTTTTTTTTTTTAACCTTTAAATAAGGATTTTATGATATCAAAATTTGATGCCATTGAAATTTCATAATTCTTATCACCATTTTCAATATCATTTAAAAAACTAATACTAGCCTAAAAAACTTCACAAGCTTACAGAAGACAAGTAAACTGTGATAAAGAAAGAGCAAAGAAAACAAACTACAATAGAACAAAGACACAAATAAAACTTACCTGAAAAACTTCAAGCACTAGAAATACTACATAAAATGTATAAAGTAATCAAATATATGAAAAAAAAAACAATGCATAGTCTTTACTATGTAAATTAAATATACATTTATTGTTATTAAAGTTACCAAAGTGATTGTCAAGAGCAGTGAGAGATTTTCTATTTTTTGTTGTTTGAATAGTATTAATGACAGCAGGTAAATTTGGATGCTGTCACTTTAAGTCCAACTGCATGGATCCAATATACTCATGTGTTTTCTCTCTCAACAGTTAACGTTCACTTAAGATATAAATGACTGTTTACTTGCAAATACATGGTCACTTTGACACATATGTATGTGTATTTAACCGTTCAAGCCCAATTAGGTGGCAAAAAGCACTCAGTTCAGTTCTCACGTGCTTTGTAAGCAGCGGCTTCATGTCGCGTGTCTCTCAGACAGCGCTGAGAAACAGTCTCTCAGAGAGCATGCGCATATACTGAAATGAGTTGTCTTTTGCTGCTAATTGTGCTTCAGTGGTTTAAAATCACTTGTTTTTAAACCACATTGCTTAGCATGCAAAGGATACTTTTTCATGATCGCGCAGCACAGCAACGTCACATGAGCGTAACAGCGATAGAGGCAATAGTCCAAAATCTCTACAGGTTGACAGATTTCTACCGGTTAATCATGTCTACTGGTATATCGCCATCCCCTAATCAGAGAGTATTTGTTTTCGATTTGAAATGGTCTGATTAAAAGTAGACATTTCAAGCTTTCTATTGATATGTTTCTCTGTGAGGCAAGTATACGCTGAGTTTCGGTTCATTTGTGACACGCACCAGTTCTCGGAGACTGAGACGGCAGAAAGCGCATCCTGTTTGTTTTCTTCTTTTTACAAAAGCACAAAGTTTTTTTGTTATTGTGAGTGTACACAAATAAAAGCAGACCCTTTACAATTTGAAATGTGTATTACTCGTATCTGTATGACAAATAAAATTGAGTATTTTAAGTTGAAAAAAATGCAAGTAATCGTGCTGGCGCCTCCATGTCATGCAGAAAAGCGTTGTACTTTAGCTTCCACACTCCGCACAAACACTTGGATATGCGGCTAATAATAGCACACGTTTATCTAGGTTAACGTTACAGTGAGCGGCCATGTAAAGTTGCTACTTACATGTTTCAAATTATAAGCGATATTTGAGGTCAATGGATGATAGGCGAACGTTTGGATTTCCTGCCCGACATACTGGAAGGACCTGCCTTCTGTTCCTTACGGCCTGCTTGATTTCGCCACTTCCTGTGGAGTTTTTTTTTTTTTTTTTCCTGCGACTAACCAACTACTAAAATCTTGGTCGACTTAGCCTCTTCTAGTCGACGAACGTTTAGTCGACTATTAGAGGCCAGCCCTAATATATATATATATATATATATATATATATATATATACTGCTCTATTAATTTGCATAAAATTGATTTGATCCCAATTTTGTAGTGATTGGCTTGTGCCATTTTTGAATGGGTGATTTCGGTGCACCAGCGGGACAAATGGTTGGAGTCTGGAGCTCTGACATGGATACCCCGCTGATCTGAGGGATAAAAATGAGACATGTATAGGTGCTTTTATTGAGTGCGTGTTTACACTAAAACCATGTGACTAAGCCCTACTACCTCATTTTAGTTGCCTAGCAAATTCCAAACAATGGCAATCTGATAAAAGCCGCTTAAGCAACATAATTACATGAACTCTGAAGCATTCGCTCAAGCTCTGCAGGCAGGGCAGAGCTGGATAAATGATGCCGTCAGTGCTAATGATCATAACATCTGTTTCATCATAACTGCTGCCCAGACCTCCGTTCACTCTCTGTCTTACTGCAGTAGTCTCCATATATTCTTTCGAGAGGGATTTGGGGTGGGAACGCGGGTATTCCTCAGTGTTGTGTCTCGAAGACTCAAACATATTATAGCTCATTAGCAGTCCGTGGGCCGATGGCTCATTATTGCCGTTATTTTTCCTGAATGATTAAAAATGCATTTGACTTGTTTACAGTTGGCAGAGGAAATTAATCATCCTCACTCGGTCCACAGTCATTTGTTTCTGTCAGGAGACATCTTTACTGTAAATACATGCGGCATTCTTTTGTAGTTTATTAAACAATACCGAAACCGCCGCATGCATCTTTAATGCCGGCATGCTGCGCTGAGTGACACGGCTATTGTGTACCGTTCGCATAATGCAAACGCTATTCTTCCCGACAACAAAGAGCTCTCTATGAGTTGTTTAATGCGGCATTTTCAATTACACTAATTTGCCCATTTCTTGCTTTCAGATTGTTCTCGGCACCGTTTTTTACCGTGATGGAAGTCATATGCCGATTAACACCACGTCTGTTGCCAGCTGTGCTGAGCCGCCACAACAATTTGACTGCAACGAGCAGAGAAATGAAACTTTAGAGAGGATCACATAAAGCAACATTGCTTGTCTGTAAATGCATAATTTTTCTCTTGCTCTGAGGTAAATGACTTGTTTTCCGCTCATTCCTGTGAATACCCAAGACGCTCGGTGCACCTGCTATTAGCAAGAGATGTTCCTTCCTCTGATAGAGCATGACAAGCAATTTTCTTCATACAATATGGGGCCCTACAACACAGGGCCACATGTTGGCTTACAAAACAAGTGAGTTTACTTTATTTCCAGCTTCCAGTCGGGACCAGTCAGTGTAAACTGCGACAGTTATTCTGTGCATACCTTAGACCAGGAATAAACACAGAACCTCAGTGCAAAAAAGTCTTTCTTTTGAAACTCACAAGCTTGTGAAGTCTTCAGATGGCAGCCCGTGTCCCCAGCTTGCCTCTCGCATTAACCTCAGAAACGTAAGCGCAGGTGATAAGGGGCGATAAGTGCAGGTTTAGGTCTGTGATCTCGATCCATCCGCTGGCCTTCTTTGACAGGGTACATTTTAGATGTAAAAGTGCTAAAAGCTCAGGCTGTCACTTATTTATCTCTAGGTTTCAGCACTTCCGTCTCAACCGTAGTTCCACCAGATCTCTCACCGTCCTGTCATGCACCTCTCTTTTTTTTTAGTACATCCAGATGGAATTAAACAGTTCAAAGTAAAATCCACTAGTCTCAAACGTTCTTTGTACTTTCTTGCCATACATGCACCGGCTTACACCAAGACTTGATTGACGTGGAGAATAAAAGGTGTATTCTGTTGTTCACAAACCTGTTTTTCCAGTCATGTATATTTAGAGACGGCTCACACCTTTTTGGCCTGCATCCTTCAGCAGGGCTATTTTGTTTTTTATTTTATTTTATTTTATTTTATTTTATTTTATTTTATTTTATTTTATTTTATTTTATTTTATTTTATTTTATTTTATTTTATTTTATTTATTTTTTATTTTATTTTTTATTTTTATTTTTTTTTCTTATTTTATTTTATTTTATTTTATTTTATTTTTTTTGTGTGTGATGTATTCATTCATATCATTTCTCCACCTCTCAAGAATTTATATTTTTTATTTAATTTCTTATAATTTCTTATTTTATTTTATTTTATTTTTTATATTTTATTTTATTTTTAAACATTTTTTTTTTGTTTTTTTTTGTTTTATACATTTTATTTTATACAATTTTTTTTTTTTTTATTTAATATCTGACAAGCAGGTGCATTAGTGCTTTTGGAAATGTAGTTCACTTTTTTCCTCTAAAGAAAACTAATTCCTCTAGACTTGACCCAGCTCTTTCTACACCTTCATAATAGATCTTATTCATTCCTGTCCATCAATCACTCCATCAGAGCTTCCTCTGGTGTGTCAGCACTTCTGAAGTTTTCATTGTCCCTGCATCTTCATATCGCATCACGTGTCTTCAGCGTGTGTTTGTTGATAATTTGTGATTATGGCAGAAGAGTGTGAATTGTTATCTTAGCAATTCACACTCTTCTGCCATACTCACAAATAATAAGTAGAGTGCCACTTGAGACTTGAGGTTTAATCAGGTAATGACCAGGTACGTCTGAGTTTTTCACCCACGTAATGGCCTGTTTGTGTTGTTAATGTTGTGTGCTTGGTTGAGCAGTTAATCAGTGTTATAGCAGATGCTAATGTTCTTTAGCATACCCAGCCAATTAAATTTATTTTTTTGTACATTTGCACTGATGACTCACTGCTCCCCCTCTCTCATGGCCTTCTGGTTCCCATCGGACCAGCCTTTCCTACTATTAAAAGTAAGGCCAATTTATCTCCCATCCCTGGAGTTACTTCCTTCAAATTCAGCTTGGTGTTTTCATATTTCAGAAATGTAAAACGGCGGCCATACTTAAAGAGTATGACATTTCTTTCAACATACAGAGTGCTGTGAAAACATTAGACCCATAACTATTCAACAAGAATGGTCTATTTTTTATGAATTATGCAGTTCAGAACAGGCCTGGCAGAGAGAGAAGCCAAGAGAAGAAAGAGCCGGCAGAAGTCTCAGGAGGAAGCTGCACTCAGGCGTTGTTTCTCTATCTGTCTTTGGTACATTTGCTGGGCTATCGACACTGAGATACGAGCTGCAGAACACAAGATGAAGAAAAGCCTTTACTGGCCTCCCTGGACTTTATCAGATTGCAGTCTCATCGTGTTTCCATAGGCTACAGTTTGTCAGCTGTGGGAATTCTTAATTAGGTCTCTGTCATTGTTAATTAGCATTGAGCTAGCCTAGTGAAAATTGATGCACCTCTTGATGGAAATAAATGCTGTGAAGTTATTTCCATCAAGAGGCGCATAATTTTTTGGTCA
Source organism: Coreius guichenoti (assembly GCA_039654105.1). Taxonomy (NCBI): domain Eukaryota; kingdom Metazoa; phylum Chordata; class Actinopteri; order Cypriniformes; family Gobionidae; genus Coreius; species Coreius guichenoti. Next base: position 31,910,317 of record CM077185.1, read on the forward strand.
AGATCTTGTATTGACAATGCAAGAGTCAAGCACTCTGTAAAGTCTTCTCCAGCACATCCCAAAGACTTTCAATGAATTTAAGGTCTGGACTCAGAGGTGCCAGTTCATGTGTGAAAATGATTCTTCATGCTCCCTCCCAACCATTCTTTCACAGTTTGAGCCTGATGAATCTTTACATCGTCATCCTGGAATATGCCATGGTGTGTCTTCCTACATGGTTGTTTAAGAAATGAAAAGCTGCACACTCCATCAATTAGGGTTAGAAGAACTGTTGCCAAACATAAGCATTTGCCTATTATATATAATAATAATAATAATAAAATATATGTATGTGTATATATGTGTGTGTATATCCATCCATCCATACATCCATACATACATACATCCATACATCCATTCATACATACATACATCCATACATACATCCATACATCCATCCATACATCCATCCATACATGACCTGTGGTTCTGCTGGCCAAATCACAACCATACAATTCAGGGCCGATTAGCCTGTTCATGTAAAGTGTGCTAAATATAAGCTTGCTTCAGGGAAAGGTATATTGGCCAGTAATCACAGGTAAACTTATGATACTAGAGAAAGAAAAACGCTACAGCTCTTTAAATAACTATGAGGAACATCAGGAACACTGTGTGAGGCTGTGACTGAAAACCAAAAATCCATTATCATGACAAATGAGTTAGTTTTGGTGAGGAGAAATGAAGGCCCACTTCATCTGGATGCTCTAATTATTCCAAGCGGTTTATATGAAATAACAGTCCTTCGTTTACCCTTTCCACAAATGGCTTGTCCATCAAGCCACTTGACCTCTGAGTCTTTATGTTGATAAGGGCAAAATTTGCATTGGCAAATCTGCTCTCACATCTGGCCCCTTCAGTTTTCGTGCGAAAAATGACCCGGCTTAGACTAGTAAATGTCTCATTCCTATTTAGTAAATTAAGTTATAGCCATTTGGTCTTGTGTTTAAAAAATGTTCTACTACACAATTTTCTCCAGTGCTCAATGTGACGTATTGTTATCATGTTTTCAGCTCTACCGGCGGCAGCATTAGGGTTTAAGGTCAGGCCCAGCTGCTGAGACAGACCGTTGGAGGAATCAGACTCATTTCAGCCCTCACAGTTGAGCTGGACGGAGCTCAAATGAGCTTTTGCTAAGCTGCAATTTCACACTATATCACCAGCAACACAAACGCAATCAGAAATAAGTGACCACTTGCCGGTTTTATTGAATTCTTTTCCAGCGGTTGAAGTTCGTTTTTCAGGGCGTTTTGAACACCACATAAATTCTGATTGCTTTTTAATATTCCCTGACTCTTCCAACCTGTTGCCATGCGAGATTGCTCGCGAATGCCCGGCTCTGCAGGTGGCCGTCTGGAGAAGTTGCAAGGTGAAGAGGTTTGCATTCAGAGTGTTTGGCCTGACTCTCCTCGCTCTGCAGGTGTCTGATTGGACATGAGCCGGTGCTCGTTGAAGTGGAGAAGTGAACCGTTCGCAGTTGGCCAAAGCTCTAATTCGAACATGCCGAATCCGGTCCTCCTCCTTTATTGTTTTTGTATGCCTCTTATCGCATTTTATTCATGATTTACTGCTTAGGTTTGTTTTGGTGAGAAAGACTGAGATTTATCCCAGAGTTTCATCACAGCACCTACATTCCTTCCCAGACATGTTCAACAAGGCAAGTATTAACAGCTATCTCAGTCCGACCATTACTGTCATGTCCCACAGTGTCAACTTTCCATCTCTCAATAACGAAACCTTTAATTTACGTCACAAGTACGGCCTTAAAACATGCATGAAGACGCTAGACACATCCAGCTCTACTTCCTGTCTCCATTCAGGCGTTTTATGCTGCTTTAGCTCTGGCTATTTAGTCCTGAACTAACATAATTGGATTACCGAGCACAGGCCGTTTAGAAGCCACTAGCATAATCTCCAGCGTTAATAGGCCGTGGTATTTTCAGATGCACCATGCTGTATTTAGGTTAAGCATGATTACTGTTGCAATCTGTTTGTTACAAGCACTTGGAGCCAAACCTCAGTTTGCCTGGGAAATCTTGTGCATTACTTGTATTCATTCCATTTGCCAGGAACGCAGCTCACCGTGTTTGCGTCTCACTCGACTTTTCGCACCACGGGATACCTTGACAGGGCGAAAATTGGTTTATGCGAAAGGGGTCACACATCGGTGGAAGTTTTGGAAGGATTATCACAGCTTGATCAGGTTTAAGAACCAGATCTTCATAGGTTTGTTGGCAGGTCCTGTAGCTCAGTTACCACTAGGACGCCTTAACACCTTCACAGGCTACAGACTTCAGACACTGATTTTTGATCCTTTATGTAATTCGTCACTTTAATGTCAGCTTGTGTTTATTATAGGCCCCTTCCTCCCATCAGCTTTTGCATTATTTTCGTTGGCAAATGTTTTGTTTAAATAACCGAGCGAGGCTATTTTGTTTGTTACAGTTCATTGACTGCTGTAGTTTTAGATACATGTCACTTGAGCAAATAAATGGCACTCCAGCCATTGAGCCAAAGCTCAGATTTCTTGTGTTGGCCAGTGTTTACACAGTTTAGAAACAGTGTAAAAGCATGGTACACCCCTTTTTTTTTAATATCTTTTATAAGTGCGTTGCACAGTGAGGATTTAGACACTACACTACTGTTCAAAGATTTGAGGTAAGAATTTTTTTTAATTTTTTTTTTTTAAGTAATTGATGCTTTTATCCAGAAAGGATGCATTAAATGAATCCAAAGTGACAATAAAGACATTTATAATGTTAAAACTTAACAAAATAAACCAGAGTTTGTTTTATTTTTATTATGTCAGTTAGAGCCAATTCCATGCAAAGGTCATCCTTAATGAAAAAATAAAGTTTTTACCAAAAGAACAAAACAAAGTCCATTTAGGTCTGTAATATACTGTATTAATGTGCTGTAACAGAAATTAAGAAAATTGCCATATCCACCACAGATGAGGTAAGGAACACTGCTAAAATTAAAATTTCAACCAACCATATTTCATGCTTTGAAAAGAGGGATCAAAGACCCCCCCTTTTTAAACTTAACAGTAAGCATTTTGCAGAAAGATGTGCTTATTATGCTTTATGCTTATTAGGATCGACAATTCATCTTACTGCTATGCTCTGAACAACCATAATAATGCATTACGGACCTGACCGTTGCGGACGCTTCATATTAAATCATATGCATATGAGTATTGCTGTGATCTGTTTCATGCGTACCGTATATCAGTGCATATCCAATAATCATAATAATCTTTGTGCTTTGTTAGTTTTAATACGAAAAAAGGTCTCAACTTTCAAATTCTGTTGATTTTATAACAAAATTCTCTCTTTAATACGGCATGACAGATTGCTGTAGCGCCTCAGTGTAAGCAGCAGATCAAGCGGATCAAGCACACATGAACCGATCTTCTCTTCCTCTGTTACAGAACGAAATATGAACATCAGAATGTATATGGTACAGTACAGAAGAGCATTGTCTCTCATAGGACAATCGGGATATCGCGTTTTTCCCTCTTGGTTAAAACATGAATATTCATCATAATCCTGCAATCAAGCTGGCAAAATAATAATAATGATATTGTAATAATTTTTACACTAAATAAAATGTTATTTTGACTCACGACTGTGCTTTGAACTGCATTAACTGGATGAAAACCATGCGATCATTTAGGCACAAAACATAAAAGACTTCGAGTGCGAGTGCGTCTCACACCTGCGGATAATAGTGTCAATCGGTTCACCTGACTGTGGGAGAAACCTGCGATTTGAACTCCTATATGATAAACATTAATATTTGTTAATGAATTATAGCAAGCAGTTCAGTTCTCTTGGTCAAATCATGGTCTCTAAATTGAGTCTTGAACAACGCACACGCTTGTCAACATGAGAAATAATCCATAACCATTTGAAATACAGCCATTTAGTATAATGAAGTTGATTTAATTGTGCAATCTTACCATACTGGTATCGTAGATTTCAATATTTGGTGGTTTAAAGGTCCAGTGTGTAGTATTTATGAGGATCTATTGACAAATGCAATATAATATACATAACTATGTTTTCAGTGGTGTATAAAGACCTTCCATAATGAACCGTTATGTCTTTATTACCTTAGAATGAGCCATTTCTATCTCCATACACCGCGGGTCCCCTTACAGTGAAGTCACCATTTTGCGTCGCCATGTTTCTACAGTAGCCCTAAACGGACAAACTGCTCTACAGAGCGCTAGCTACTCTCTGCTGTCTCAGACGACGACATCTTTGTCCTGTGTCGGCCACCGTAGCTTCTCTATGTGCTTCGAAAGGGAGGGGTGAGCGGTGGGCGGTTGCAATTCGCAACCTCATCACTAGACGCCGCTAAAATTTACACACTGCACCTTTAAATGCCCGCCTGAGGTCTCTTTGTGAAAGTTTTAAAGCAGTCTTTTAGTGCCATTTTCAGAGCGGTCCTGTCCGTAACAGAGATCTGTCATGGCCGTAACATTGTTTTTTCCTCGTAAATGTGAACACAAAAAATAAAATGAAATGAATATTTTATGTTCTGTGGAGTGGAGTCAACCCTTCCTCATTCACTGGGTATTATTACTTTTGGTTTATGCAGTGTAATTCACAGAATTCCTAAAACAAATATGTTGTCACCTAAAAATTAGACTTTTTTTTTTTGTCACGTCCATAACATATTTCCCTCTTCTAAAATATAAAACGTGTGTGTAGACTGATTTTGTTCTAATGTCGGGACTCCTTTATTAAGGGATTATGAATATATAAAAAATGGTTCAATATATTGGTATAAATGCATTGTCTGAGTATTTTTATTTCAAGATTTGACTGCAAATGTCACGTCCATAATGCTGGAATTGCCCTTAGGTAATCTCTTTCTTTCTACCACCCACTTAGACAGGAAGAGATGTGTCTAACTTTCTTGACCAGAATAAGCTGCAAAATGAGAACGCTTCATACCAATATACAAAAGTCCTGCTCTTTGGGATGAAACCCAAGCATCCTTGGGAAAACCCCTTCATGCTGTTTTTATTGTTTGTCAGGCTCGTGCATTTTTGTGACTCAGTTGTCAGATACCTCAAAAAATAATATGCTTATTTACATCTTACTGTAAAAGCGTAGTGTATCATAGGTTTATTTTTTTCTGGACTGAACTTGTCCTAAAGTGTATCCACTTGGGCACACTGACACAACATAAGCTGGCGTGATATTTCATCGACTGATGTTTGATGGGATCACTCTGCTCCAGTTCCCTCATTTCCTTTGGCTGTTGTGGGTTCTTTAAAGGTTAAAGTCTTCACTGAAACACACTAGCGAGAGTTTGTGCTTGACAGCAGGTTTTATTTCGCCGCTCTCATTTAGAGCCGAACACAATGGCAGTCTTTTCTGTTCCTTTTCTGCCTCTCCATAAAGGTCACCAACTTGCATCATCAGATTTAGCATGGCTCCCGACTTCATTTTGAATGCAACATAGTCTATTATATGACAAGAAATCAGGGAGCATTGCAATTTGAGAGTTTGTTTGTTTCTTCTCTGTGCAGGTCCAAAATATTTATTGATAGTCTAGAGTTGTTCCAGCACTGAAATGCAAAGTTGTACAGACTCGTATTCGTATTTTGTGAGCTTACAATCTGATTTAAATTGAGCTAAATGGGCCATGTAGGGTGAAATGAAAATAAATGCCACTTGTTTTTCTTTTTTGTTGTTCGATAGCTGAACTCAAAGAAAAGAGGGGAAATGTACACACATCCGAATTATGTCCTACAGAAACGTTGCGGTTTTATTTAAAAAATAAATGAAGTAGTTGAACAGTGTCCAGATTTTACTCATTCACAAACAAATGACTCTTTTGAGCTGAATCAGTCACAAAGACTCAAGAACTCCAGAGTTATCTGTTTGAATGAGACCACCTTTCACACATTTATCTTGTCCAGACAGAAGAAATAGAGAGAGGAAAAGGAAAATGTGATCGTTGACCTGTCTTTCCTGAGTGTTTTGACAGGTGTGTGTTAAGCAGCCCTTCCTTTCTTCCTGTTCCTGAGTGGCTCTTTCTATCTGATCTAGGTGTTTTCAGACCACTTTATCGTCTGGTGAGAATGATCCAAGTGTGCAGCCTTTGGGTAAAGGTCAGCAAGTAGTTGATGGTATCTTTCATTCTGTTTTGTTACATTTTGTGCTTTTTCTCTTACAGGTAATACTTGATGCTTTACCGTTCAAAAGTTTTTGGGTTATGTTTTTTTTTTAAGTCTCTTATTCTCTCCAAGGCTGCATTTATTTGATCAAAAAATAAATAAATAAAAACAGTAATATTGTGAAATATTATTTGTTTAAAATAAATGTTTTCTATTATATTTGAAAATGTTATTTATTTCTATGATGGCACAGCTGAATTTTCATCATAATTTGACCAAGATTCATTTCAACCATGCAAATACATATGCAAGTTTTCAGCAATAGCCATCTTGCAGTCAGACAGCTTCTAGGCTAATGCCGATCTGGCGCCAGGTTCTCACTTACTCCGTTTGCAGTGCATATTTTTTTCTGTGCCCATGTTAACAGGTTAGAGCATTCACACTGCACATGGATGTGATCCGGGTCTATTTTTGCTGTGCTGCATGCGCTGAATTAAAGTGCGTTGTTCGCATAAAAATTTGCCTAGGATAAAGCAAGGAAAACTACACCTTACATCACACATATGCAAGGCGACATAATTGATGGCACTTGACTCTTCGTGGAGGTGGAAAAACAAGTTCTTTATGGCCCGCAGGATTTCTTGTATAAAGAATCAAATGCAAAAGAAAAGATATGAGAGTCGGCTGTTTTTGTCAGTTAATTTAAAATGTTGACTTATATATATTTAAATGTTTGCCTTGATATATAAATTAATTTGAATAAAATTGAATTTAATAATACGTTGTTTGTTAGTCAGTTTAAACGTGAATACGCCTATGAAAGATTGTATAACTGTACTGTGTACAAAGAGCATCACAATGCTGAAAAACATTTTCAGTAACAACTTTTGTATTTGAAATGAGGGTAACACTTTACAATAAGGTTTCATTAGTTAACGTTAGTAACTGCTTTAGTTAACATGAACTAATAATGAACTGCGTTTCTACAGCATTTATTAATCTTAGTTAATGTTAGTTTCAACATTTACTAATACATTATTACAATGAAGTGTTGTATTTGTTAACATTAGTTAATGCACTGTGAACTAACATGAACAAACAATGAACAGCTAGATTTTTATTAACTAACAGTAACGAAGATTAATAAATACAGTAACAAATGTATTGCTCATTGTTAGTTCTTGTTAGTTCATGTTAGTTAAGGGTGCTGTAGGAGATCTGGGTAAATGCTAACTTTAGCCTGATAGCACTAAAAGCGTACGATCCCTCCCTCCCTGCAAATCGCCGTCCAAAGCCACGCCTCCTGAAAGCATGAACGCGCACAGCCCAGAAGACCAGAGAAAACGTACTACTGCAATACATCATGTGTCATTCACCTGTGAGAAAACTTTATAGCACAGTTAGTAACAGTACAACATACCAAATATAAGCAAATTTTTAAAAACGGAATTAGATGCAGCAAGTTTTCGGTTTGTTTAGCTAGCAAAACTTGTCTGTGTGTAATAACATTACTTGCATGCCAGGGGTTCCACGATGAGAGTCTGCTTCGCTCCGATGATGTCTCTATGCAGACAAGTACCTTGTCCGACTTGAGCGTACAGGCGGACACAGGCCGGCGGGGTCGTGCTAGGGGGCAGCTACCCCGAAGGGTCACACATAGGGGCTGCAGAGGACGGGGCGGCCGCGGTCGGAGTACCGTAGAAGGAGCGTTAGGACTCACACTGGAGGACGCACATCGTGTTCAAAATCTGCACACTAGACGAATTGCAGATGAGCAAGTAACTGTAGAACGTTGTTTATTAACTTGTTAGAAGGCCAGTTGTTGTCAGTTCTGAAGGAAGGCTGCTTGTCTGCCGTTCTCGCTCTGTCTGCACAGCGTACGTGAACGCGCTGATGACGTATAATGTCTGCGTGAACTGGCTGCGCAGTGGTATGCAAACACATTGACCGACACATGCTGGAACACATGCTATAGGATCGTTCAGACCTAACGCAAGGATTGAACGAACATTTTATGGTCCTACGCCTTCCACAGACAATATATTTATAAAAATATATTTAGACCACTTAACAGAGTGATTGCTATCAGGATATGAGGAGACTTTCAAGCAGCATAACAAAAAATGTTTCTGCAGAGAATCACCTACAGCACCTTTAATACATTAACTAATGTTAACAAATGAAACCTTATTGTAAAGTATTACCGAAATAAGTAATAATTTGCAACGGGCCATTGAATTATTAGAAAAATAAGGTGTGCATTATTTTTCAATAATTCAACGGCCCAGTGTCAATTATTCCGCTTATACTACGCTTACCACACCTCAGAACATTGTTCAGATGATGTTTTTCAAGACATTTGTCAGGTTTTTGTCCTTTAAAATGCTCTTGTGTGTAGGACAAATTTCTTACGCATCTAATCCTAAGCCTCTGTTGTCATTTTAGAGCTAGTATGGAGGCTTCAGCCATTAATAGCAGTCTAATGCAGTTATTAATGCAGTTACAGAGAGAGTGAGAGAGAGAGAATAAGTGTATGTGAATTATAGGGATGTAACGATACATCGTATATCGAGATGTCGCGATATAAAAATGCGACGATATATAGATGTAAACGATATGATTCGCGATACAGAGTTAGTTTTATCCAAGGCTCAGTTTACTGTATTTATAAGGTATAATTCACTCAAAAATGTAAATTCTGTCATCATGTACTCACCCTCATGTCGTTTCAAACCTATACGATTTTCTTTTAACTTCAAAACACAAATGAAGATATTTTAAGAAACCAGAGAATGATTTCTGTACCTCCATTTAAAGTCCATTCCTTTCAAACTTAAAAGATCCAAAAAATGTCATAAAGGCATTGTAAAAATAATCAATGGAGTGGTCTACTCTAATCCAAATCCAAGTCTTATGAAGAGACACAATGGCTTTATATGATGAACAGATTTACAACAACGCGCATACTGTAGTAAACACGGACATTCAAATGTGACGTGACGCGACGCGGAGAAACAACATGAGAGTGGGTAAATGCAGAACTAACCATTTACATTTTGGGAATAGTCATTTTGACATGCTTTCTTACAATTAGAACTGTGATTTGATTGCATTGATCATCTGAAGCGCACACGCTGCCGTAATGACACTCCTCAAAGTGGAAGCGCAAACATCATTTAAATCACAATATCACATTTAGTTTTAGTAGTATTATTATTCAAAGCGTTTTAGATGGTTTATTCTTATATATATAGTGCATTAATAGCAGGAGAGGCGGAACATAGCGAGCACTGGGAGAGTCTGTGTTGAAAGCGTGAGTACTGCAAGAGAGAGAAAAATTTAAGTTTATGGATATTCAGTGACATTACTACATTAAACTACTATATATAATGTTGAATATAATGTATAGTAATGCAATGGGGGAATATTTGTGTGTCCTGATAATAATATAACAATAATATTATTTAAATAATAATAAAAAAGTGATAATAAAAAACATCTCTTCTTTAAATATCGCGATAAATATCATATCGTGAGTTTAGTATCGTATCGTGACACCCCTCGTGAATTACCTGAGTCTGTGTGTCTCTCAACAGTGTTCGGCAGCAGCGTCTCTACTAATAGTGAAACTGTACGTTTATCTGCTCCAAGAACAGCATTTCTCGGTAGTGAGAAATGTCATGTAGCTTTTAAGTTGTTAAACGATTTTACTGATAAAATCGCCAGAGCACTGTTTCTGTGCGAGTGTGTCCGTACTGTGTGTGTGTGTGTGTGTGTGTGTGTGTGTGTGTGTGTGTGTGTGTGTGTGTGTGTGCGTTTGAGTGGGAAAGAGAGCGGGAGAAAGAGAGTATGTGCTTTCCAAAACGTAATTTGGTGGCAAAAAAACATGGGAATAATTTGTCGTTTTTATCCTATTTATACTATATTTATTTGCTTGTTCGGTGTCGTTGTGGGCTGTAAGGATCTTTGAAATAAACTGAAATGATTTGGCGAAGTGATATGGAACTGTAATGCAAACGGAATATGTGTGAACCTTTTTTTTAGTATGAACTTGACAAGACTACTTGGCAGTAGTCTGTGTTCTTGGCAGTAGTGCTTCCTGTTCTTCCTTTGATATGGCGAGGGATGACGTTCAGGGTCAGTATGGCTCCACGTTCTCACTAGTTCTGCTTTATCAGTGAGCACAGGTGCGTCCCTGTGGCCTATTTCATCACGAAGCTGAAAGCCTGTTCTCCATCTATCTTTCGCCCCTGTCATCTCATGCCATCCATCTCGTCTTTTCAACCAGCCCCTCATTTTCATCTGAATGGCTACGGTATGACTACACTGTTTATCATTAACAGACATGCCCTTGACAACTAAATATTGGTGCCAACCATCACAGAGATGTGTTTTCTAGCACATTTTTAGCTTACTGGTATTGTTAAGCTTGTCCCCACCCCCCCACACTTCTTTGATATGACGTGTCACAATGTCAAGGCCGACTCAGTGTGTCTGAACACAGAGACTTCAGTGTCCTTTTGAAAAGAGCTGCAACAGGATCCGCCGCTGATAAATCCTGCTTCCATTCTGCCTTGTCGCCCATTCATCCCCGTTGTATTATAAGCACAATGGCCCCATGTTACCGTATATCTGTCCTATTAAAAAGATGCCTGCTCAGCCTTAGAGGAATCAATTATTCCTCATCTGTCTGTCACACTGCTGTACACATCTGGCAGACAAACTCTGGCATTAATGCAGAATTAATTCATTACAGAGAAACGCACCAGCCAGCAGAAGCACAATGTCGGCGGATCTCTGTTGTGTTCTTTATTAGAATGAATAAGGTTGGAAGAGGTGAGGTTTAGGCCTGTTTTACACGCGTACAAGTAAAGCAACAGCATAAACGAACACTGACAGCGTTTCCTACTGCGTAACAGAACAGCAGACGTGTTTGGAAAATAAAGTGAGTATTTCTATTGATAACTGCTATAAATGATAAAACTTTTTTTGAGAGAGAGAATGATCCATTATGCATGAAAGTATGTATTAAAATTGATCAAAATTGACAGATATATATTATAGCATTGTAAATGTCTTCAGTTTCAAATAAATGCTGTTCTTTTGAACCTTCTATTCATCAAAGAATTCTGAAATAAAAATTGATCATGGTTTACACAATAATATTAAGCAGGGCAACTTTTTTCAATATGAAAAAAAAAAATGTTTCTTGTACCACATTAGAAACATTTCTGAAGGAATGGTGTAATGATGCTGAAAATGTAGCTTTGTCATCAGAGGAATAAATGACATTTTAAAACAGAACAGTTATTTTAAATTGTATTCATATTTCACAGTATTACTGTTTTTACTGCAGTTTTCATCAAATAATTGCAGCCTTGGTGAAAATAAGAGACTTCTTTCAAAAACTATTAAAATATACTGTAACTATAAAATAAACTATAAAAATATATTTGTTTTTTGTTATTTTTATGTATTTATTGTTTATTTATTTATTTATTTTAGTAATTTAAATATTACTGACATTATAAATGTCTTTACTGTTACTTTTGATCTATTTAATTGAGTCCTTGCTGATGTAGTATTAATTAAAATCATAAAATAAAATAAAATAAAATCGTATTGACCTAAAACTTTTGAATGGAGCTGTATGTCTAATTTGCAGACATTTATTTTCACGACTTGGTCATAATTTTCAACTTGTATCCAAAAATGTTAAACTTTTCTTTCTGAAAAATGTGCAGATTTGCGTGTCTTGTAAATAGAAATCTAGCTGTTAAATCAGAGTTTCTGCAGGTTTCACCAAGTCAAATTTAAGACTTTTTAAGACCTTTTTAAGACCATTATGAATGAAATTTAAAACCTATATCACGCAATTAAAAAACGTACAAAGGAAATGCAGAATCACAAAATTACTCAAAGCAAATTAATTTATTTAAATTGAACAAAGTATCAGTAAACTTGCACTCCCCCATAGCTCAATCCTACAATTTTTTTTTTTCTTTTTTTAAGATCAAAATGACTTTGGTGGTAACATTTTGTGGTGGTCATTTCCAGAAATGTGCATGTTTTTTTTGTTTTTTTTTCCTCAATAATTAGGATGCCACATTTACCATATTATTATGTTAGATGCACAATAGTCACACATGACAATAAAACAAACAAAATGCATAAATCTCTTTTGGTATCTTACAAAAAAAAAAGGCTTGTCCAGTGGTGTGCTATCTAGTTTTAATAACATAATTGCTTAGGGTGGGAAATATGACCAAAATCTTACAAGTAAACCACAGCAATAAGCAATTGCTTAATATAAGTAAAAAGTTCTCAAGTAATTAAATAATCAAGTAAACGGTCAGTAATAAAATAAGAACTTATAAACAAATGACAATAGGACAAATAAATACAACATAAAGATACAGATACAAACAGTGCTTTAAGTTTAAGTACTGTTTTTCCCCTGTTGTTGTTGTTGTTTGATTAACATTAACGACACAGACAGGAGCGGGTATAGGCTATATTACGTTGCTTTCACTTTAATACCTACAGTAATGCGCAGATCCAATACTGTCACACGTCCCAAACTTTTTATACACACAACATAACTGCCAATATGGACATAGGCATAATAATGTGTGTGTTTGATCTTTCAAGGGCAATAAGCCTAGAAATAGACACATTCATATACTCACACGAGCACTGACAGGCGGCAAACGCGTGCACAGAATCCGCAGCCAGTCTGACATCGGTCCGTGTGTCAGAACCGAACTGAGTTCGTGGTTTACAGCGCTTTTATTAACTCTTTTTTATTAATTTATTAATTTATTAATACTTTTTTAGACTTTAAGACCCCGCGGGAACCCTGTAAATACTGTAATCAGTTCATATTGGTGGTAAGATAAATACATGCTGTTTTTGTGTAGTGTGAAACTAGCTTTAGACTCATACATGGATGTTTGAGAGACATCAGTTAGAGATCTGTGTGTTATGCATCTGGATTGTACTACTACACAAACCAGATGTGGACAGGCTGCTCCGTTATTATAACACGTCTTGTATTGCGGCCAGAGGGAAGCCGGCGCAGAGCAGCCTTTGGCTGGAGCTCTGGGTGTAATTTACTGACTGCGTTCATATAAGCGATCGCTCTCGCACTCAGGTTTCGGAATCCAACCTTGGGGAAATATCACAGGTTTCATTATTCATTTAGTGCAGTCTTATTCTCTCTGTACATATCTTGAATACATCACTTTTATGATGTTTTCCCTGAAGATTAAAAAAAGAGATCTCCTTTCTAGCATGCTAAAGGAAGCTCTCAGTCTACATTGTTTGATTAAACATAAGTTCCCTGCAAGGCTTTGTTGTAACCGCCCCTGTAAGAACAGTTGCAGTAGATGTAAGTAGATGATTCTACTAAATGCAGTAGAATTTGACCGAGGAAAGCCATTGGCAACGTTTAGAGAACAAGGTGGCTGATGGCCGATATATTGCTAATACATTTATTTTATATATGACAAAAGGAGATTTGTTCCAGCCCAAAATGGCTAAACACTAACTTTTAATTGTCTTAACCGCAAATTATTTAAGCAAATGCACTATAAAAAGCCATTGCTGTCTTAGAAAAACATCAAAGACAGAATTAAGTTTTTGGGAAGTTGGGAAGATTAAAAAAAATGGGAAGTTGTGTGTGGAGTGATGAATCACAATAAAACACGAGTTGCATGGTGATGGTCCAGAGCGGCGTCTTTGAAAATCTGCTGAGAAATATAATAATAAATGCATCTCTAGCACAGTGAAGCATGGAGGAAGAGGTGTCATGATGTGGGGAACCTTTTAGCTGCTGATATTGGTGAGCCACTTCACTGTGAAAGATCATTTAATGCTTTGGAGCACAGGAGAATGTTGCAGAATGGCTTGCTTCAAACATATGAAAAGGTCTGAATCCGGATGATCCCTTACAGTGGGGAGAACAAGTGAGGAGAACACTTTGCCCACTTACAAAGCATGTAGAGGTCTGTAATTTTTATCATAGGTACACTTCAACTGTGAGAGACGGAATCTAAAACAAAAATCCAGAAAATCACATTGTATAATTTTTAAGTAATTAATTTGCATTTTATTGCATGACATAAGTATTTGATCGCCTACCAACCAGTAAGAATTCTGGCTCTCACAGACCTGTTAGTTTTTCTTTAAGAAGCCCTCCTGTTCTCTACTCATTACCTGTATTAACTGCACCTGTTCGAACTCGTTACCTGTATAAAAGACACCTGTCCACACACTCAATCAAACAGACTCCAACTTCTCCACAATGGCCAAGACCAGAGAGCTGTGTAAGGACATCAGGGATAAAATTGTAGACCTGCACACGGCTGGGATGGGCTACAGGACAATAGGCAAGCAGCTTGGTGAGAAGGCAACAACTGTTGGCGCAATTATTAGAAAATGGAAGAAGTTCAAGATGACGGTCAATCTCCCTCGGTCTGGGGCACCATGCAAGATCTCACCTCGTGGGGCATCAATGATCAATAGGAAGGTGAGGATCATCCCAGAACTACATGGCAGGACCTGGTCAATGACCTGAAGAGAGCTGGGACCACAGTCTCAAAGAAAACCATTAGTAACACACTACGCCGTCATGGATTAAAATCCTGCAGCGCACGCAAGGTCCCCCTGCTCAAGCCAGCGCATGTCCAGGCCCGTCTGAAGTTTGCCAATGACCATCTGGATGATCCAGAGGAGGAATGAGAGAAGGTCATGTGGTCTGATGAGACAAAAATAGAGCTTTTTGGTCTAAACTCCACTCGCCGTGTTTGGAGGAAGAAGGATGAGTACAACCCCAAGAACACCATCCCAGCCGTGAAGCATGGAGGTGGAAACATCATTCTTTGGGGATGCTTTTCTGCAAAGGGGACAGGACGACTGCACCGTATTTGAGGGGAGGATGGATGGGGCCATGTATCGCGAGATCTTGGCCAACAACCTCCTTCCCTCAGTAAGAGCATTGAAGATGGGTCGTGGCTGGGTCTTCCAGCATGACAACGACCCGAAACACACAGCCAGGGCAACTAAGGAGTGGCTCTGTAAGAAGCATCTCAAGGTCCTGGAGTGGCCTAGCCAGTCTCCAGACCTGAACCCAATAGAAAATCTTTGGAGGGAGCTGAAAGTCCGTATTGCCCAGCGACAGCCCCAAAACCTGAAGGATCTGGAGAAGGTCTGTATGGAGGAGTGGGCCAAAATCCCTGCTGCAGTGTGTGCAAACCTGGTTAAGAACTACAGGAAATGTATGATCTCTGTAATTGCAAACAAAGGTTTCTGTACCAAATATTAAGTTCTGCTTTTCTGATGTATCAAATACTTATGTCATGCAATAAAATGCAAATTAATTACTTAAAAATCATACATTGTGATTTTCTGGATTTTTGTTTTAGATTCCGTCACTCACAGTTGAAGAGTACCTATGATAAAAATTACAGACTTCTACATGCTTTGTAAGTGGGCAAACCTGCAAAATCGGCAGTGTATCAAATACTTGTTCTACCCACTGTATATCAATGTTATATATGTTGTCATATCGTCCAGCCCTAAAATTTGTATAGTTTTTGTCCGTGTTTATTTAAAAACATCCAGTTATGCAGAATATAAGATGGCAAATATTTAATTGATTTGTCAATATATAAAAATTTGTGCTGTCAAATAGATTAATCGTGATTAATCGCATCCAAAACAAAAGTTTGTTTACATGTGTGTACTGTGTATAACTATTATGTATATATAATTACGCACACATGCATATATATATATATATATATATATATATATATGTATATATATGTATATGTATATGTATGTATGTGTATATATATATGTATATATATATGTATATGTATATGTATGTCTGTGTATATATATATGTATGTCTGTGTATATATATATGTATATGTATGTATGTATGTGTATATATATATGTATGTATGTATGTATGTATGTATATGTGTGTATGTGTGTATATATACACTCACCTAAAGGATTATTAGGAACACCATACTAATACTGTGTTTGACCCCCTTTCGCCTTCAGAACTGCCTTAATTCTACGTGGCGTTGATTCAACAAGGTGCTGAAAGCATTCTTTAGAAATGTTGGCCCATATTGATAGGATAGCATCTTGCAGTTGATGGAGATTTGTGGGATGCACATCCAGGGCACGAAGCTCCCGTTCCACCACATCCAAAAGATGCTCTATTGGGTTGAGATCTGGTGACTGTGGGGGCCATTTTAGTACAGTGAACTCATTGTCATGTTCAAGAAACCAATTTGAAATGATTCGAGCTTTGTGACATGGTGCATTATCCTGCTGGAAGTAGCCATCAGAGGATGGGTACATGGTGGTCATAAAGGGATGGACATGGTCAGAAACAATGCTCAGGTAGGCCGTGGCATTTAAACGATGCCCAATTGGCACTAAGGGGCCTAAAGTGTGCCAAGAAAACATCCCCCACACCATTACACCACCACCACCAGCCTGCACAATGGTAACAAGGCATGATGGATCCATGTTCTCATTCTGTTTACGCCAAATTCTGACTCTACCATCTGAATGTCTCAACAGAAATCGAGACTCATCAGACCAGGCAACATTTTTCCAGTCTTCAACTGTCCAATTTTGGTGAGCTCGTGCAAATTGTAGCCTCTTTTTCCTATTTGTAGTGGAGATGAGTGGTACCCGGTGGGGTCTTCTGCTGTTGTAGCCCATCCGCCTCAAGGTTGTGCGTGTTGTGGCTTCACAAATGCTTTGCTGCATACCTCGGTTGTAACGAGTGGTTATTTCAGTCAAAGTTGCTCTTCTATCAGCTTGAATCAGTCGGCCCATTCTCCTCTGACCTCTAGCATCAACAAGGCATTTTCGCCCACAGGACTGCCGCATACTGGATGTTTTTCCCTTTTCACACCATTCTTTGTAAACTCTAGAAATGGTTGTGCGTGAAAATCCCAGTAACTGAGCAGATTGTGAAATACTCAGACCGGCCCGTCTGGCACCAACAACCATGCCACGCTCAAAATTGCTTAAATCACCTTTCTTTCCCATTCTGACATTCAGTTTGGAGTTCAGGAGATTGTCTTGACCAGGACCACACCCCTAAATGCATTGATAGGTGAGTGTATATGTGTGTGTGTGTGTGTATATATATATATATATATATATATATATATATCTTAAATTTAAACAACATAATTATATTTATATATAATGTAAATTATATAAATATATATACAGTATATACATGCAAATATTTCTTAAATATATACATGAATGAGTGTGTATTTATATATATATATATACATAATAATTATACACAGTACACACACATATATTATGTAAACACAAACTTTTATTTTGGATGCGTTTAATCGATTTGACAGCGCTAATAAAAAATATATAGGGTCTGATTTTACCCCAAAATTCAACATATTGATAAAATGATAACTGCAAATCCACGTTTCGCTGCTGGGAGTCTAGTTGTTTCTGTGAATTGCAGAGATCCATTTGCTTCTCTTTTCTGTAGCTTTCGGCAGTCTGTAAAAATATACCTCAGATTTCTTGTCAAATCTGTTTGTACATTCAATCTTAAGGCTCTTTTCTGTTTTAAATTGTGTTTTGTGTGATTTTCGCAGCATTCACGCTGAAAACCAATGCTGCCACTTTTGCCACTCAGTTGGCATAACCGCAGTCACTCCGGCCGACGGTGGTGTCACGTGCATACCCTCTATAGTGAATATTTCGTCTCACATTAAGCTGTCTGCAAGTTGGGGAAGGCTATTCCATTCTTAGTTACTTTATCTACAGCATATTTCCTGACATTTGTAGAAGCCATGATTTATTGCTTAAATGACACATCTTTTACTTGTACCAGGTTCAAACTGTCATGAGCTGATGGTCACTAATGTTCTGATAATGAGATGACACTGGCAAGTTCCTGTGGGTTTAATAGTGTCCTTCACTTTGGCTCTATACACCCTTTTTCTCTGGTCATATTTTCCCCTCATCTGTCTTGCTCTTGCATATACACTGTTGGAGCTCAAGGCTGAGCCTCATGGGGCTAGAGCTGCCTCGCTCTGCTGACTTAAGATAAATATGTAGAAATGTTCAGAGTAATTGCTTTCAGGTGCTACTTTCAGAAGTGTCTCCTGCTCGCTTTGACATGATCTACTGTACCAGACCCTAAGTGATGTCAAATGATGCTTTCTGCTGTGTCAGAGGTGACAGCTATTTAGCACAGGACAGTGTCAAACAACTCTTTTGCTTCTGCTTTTTAAGCTTCTTAGTCTTGTTTCAATTAATTAACAGCTTTTAATTATTAATGTGTGACTGTTCTGTCTCTCTACATGCTGTTAGACCCGAAAGATATCAAGTGTAGTTCTTCACTTCAGATCTTACTGAAAATCAATATGTCATGCTGCAAGTTTGCAGAGAACGAGAAGCTTGTATTATTCACTCATTTCATACATTTTTTTCCCTTTAGTTTTATGATTTGAAATGTATGAAAATTCTGTGTGTGTGTGTGTGTGTGTGTGTTACACAATGATTACAAAATGTTTCTAATTTTTAAAACATTTTAAAAAATCTACATGGGCATTATTCATGAATTAGTGTGTGAGTATTGTATGACTGAGCACCAGTCTCTCTCTTTCTCTCTCTGTCACTCACACTCACACACTCACACACACACACAACCACAATCCCTGCGTGCCAACCTAAAATGATGTCTTCGGAGGGCAGTGAAGTGTCTCGTCTAATTATCAACAGATTAAAAAACCCCTCTATAAATTAGTTCCAAGTGTGTGTGTGTGTGTGTGTGTGTGTGTGTGTGTGTGTTTTTGTTGTATGAGCAATAGTAATAATGATACTTAACAAACAACTTAGCAAACACCACTATGGATGGTCAATAACGATTCATGGTGTGTTTAAAAATGTATTAAAACACCTTTAATTTGGTAAATGGAGTTCAACTGGGCTACAGCTTCTGGGATTTTATTTGTTGACCTTGTTTTGTGTGCCTGGTTTACCACGGATTCATCTGATAACATATTTTCTTCAGCAATTAATCTTTTAAACCTAAATCGTTTTTCCCAAAAGTATCTATGTGGAAAATTCACTCTGTTTAAAGTTTACTGGAACAGAACATTCGTCTCAAATCAACATTGCTGTCCACTTTGTTTGTGCAAAGCTATCCTAAAGTTAATGATAGACTTCATTTGCATTTTTCAAAATACCTTCATTTGTGTGACCTGATTTGAAGTTGAAATTAATTCAAATTTGCATGCAGCACCTTTGCTGTTAGTTTAGCCATATTTTAATTTCTCCAAAATACACTTTCTATGCTCCTTTGGTGTGAGCTGTGGTCCTCATGGTGGTGTAAATGTCAGTCTTTGTCAAAACTGTCTTGAGCTTTAGGGCTTTGCTTTCATTGCTTTTTTTTTTAACCTTTGTCCGCTGGTCTCCATACCTGGATCAGACTGATCTCTGGGTGAGCGCATGCAGGTTTTGGAGGGCTTTGAAAGGGTCAGGTGGCTCTCTGCAGCGGTGTGCTCCAGTCCCTGTAGTCCTAACCGTAATCTAGGTAAAGGCTCATGAGGTTCTCGAGTCACCATCCACTTTCAAGGCAATTTATCTTATTTAGTGGACGTCTAGCACTTGACCAACAGTTGCTTTGTGTCTTGCACATGTCCATACGCACTCGCACTTACACCTTGAAGTGGCACAGGACATTTTTGAGCAACCTTCAAGTTATGAGTCTGCTTAACCTTGTTTTTATTTCTCCCCAGCATTACTTGTAGTAGTAGTAGTAGTAGTAGTAATAAATATAGCTGCAAGGGTTTTGTCCATCAACACGAAATCCATAACTATTTGTCGGCATGGTCTGAAGATGATACGATTCGATTTTGGTGAAAATCGGACAAACGGTCTAGGACGAGTTCGGAAAAGTAGGATTTTAACAAAAAACAAGATGGCGGACAAGAAGTTTGGCCAAATATGGCGAAATTGGTATCTATGTTCTCGACATGACCCAAGGAATGTATTATGATTAGTTTCGTTACAATAGGCTAATTTAATCAAAAGTTATTAGCATTTTTGTAAATTTCATTATGACATTTGACCACAAGGTGGTGCTGCCTCAACTTTGAGTACCATCAGTGCATGGTTGCAAAGACACATACCAAGTTTCGTAATGATACGGCCTAGCATTTTTTTATCATAATACTGTATTGAAGTCAATGGGAATTTCATGTTTTTTTTCTATTATAGCGCCACCAAGAGGCACAATCCCACCATTTTTTTTATGTGTCCTCAGAGTGAGCCCATACATATGTGTGTCGAGTTTGGTGACTATCTCGTTTCGTTTCGGAGTTATAGACGTTTATATCAATAACAACATAAAAAATGACCCATGGACAACTTTGTTTTGATTTTTTTTTGCCACTTTTTATCAATTTTGACATTTGGGTCTAAACAACTAGTTAATCAACTTGTATTCCGTGTTTCCTATGCTGGTTTCGTCTCGATCGGACTAACGGTTTCGAAGATATTCGCACATGTTTAAGCGTTAAATCACAGTGCTGCACAAACCATAAGGCGAAACCTGGCATGTTTAGTATCGTTGGACTCAGCAAGGATTCAGGAGACAAAAAAAATTACTCCTGTGAAAATAAGTTGACCACACCAACGTATAAGCGTTTGAAAAAAAATAATTTTACCACTAGGTGGCGCTGGTCCGAATCCTCTCAAGCTCCTTCAGGGCATCGTGCTGATGACCCATACCAAGTTTCGTAACAATGCGTTTCAGCATTTCAGCAAAAAATTCTAAATGGCCGACAGCCAAAATGGCCGACAGCCAAAATGGCCGACAGCCAAAATGGCCGATGTGGTAAAATTGGATATCATTCAACTCAGCATGTTGCCCCGAATCTAATGAGATCTAATGAATCTAATGATTTTGGACAAACCCATCAGAAGTTATAAGGAAAAATAGCAATTTTTTTGTATCTCCGTACCAGTAGGTGGCGCTGCGCCGAAACGCTGCATGTTGCCTCAGGTCATGCTTGTGATGACGTACCAAGTTTGGTTTGAATACGATAAAGCGTTGCGGAAATTATGTCTATTTTCGCAAGCACTACGTAAAATTTGTTTGCGTGTTATTCGAAAACAGCTTGATGAATCAACTTGAATTCCGTAACTTTTTGTCGCCATTGTCTGAAGATGATGTGGTTCAATTTTCGTGCAAATCGGATAAACCGTCTAAGAGGAGTTCGAAAAAAGTAGGATTTTTGGTTGAAAAATTTGGCGGGAAAATTGCCACTACAGAAAATTGAATCACAGGGTTCAATCGAATCGGCTTTACCCACAAAATCAGAGGACAAAAGAATTTTGTTTCTAACCCTTACTGTTCAAAAGTTATTAGCATAAACATGAGTGCATCTTTGGACAGTTGGTGGCGCTAGAGGGATTGAGTTAGAGACTCCAAATTTGCTAGGTGACAGTTGAGACTGTCCTCTATCTGTGTGTCAAATTTTATAACTTTCCCGCAAGCGGTTCTATGGGCTGCCATAGACTCCCATGGCGGAATAATAATAAGAAATCTAACGATTACAATAGGTGCCTCCGCACCTTCGGTGCTTGGCCCCTAATAAATATCACAACATCCTCTAAATAATACTATGATTTTTTTATTTAAAAAAAAAAAAATATTTATTGCTAAGGCATCATGGGAAAAAAAATTGCGCATGCAAGCACCACTTAATTATGCTTAATTTTGTAATTTGTTAAATTAATGTAATCAGTACAAATTCTGTACTCTCCACTGATAAATTGACCACATAAATATCTAGCGCACTGTGACCATCAGTTCTCATTTAAATTAAAGGCTGACTGTTTAATATATAAAAAACATTCTCATCAATTTATTTGAAAATGTCTAGCAGAGCCATTCTGTTTGTCTTTTTGTTTTCTCTGAGGTGTAGGGATTTTATTACCGACATTGATAAAAGTGATGATCGGCTCTCCCATGACTTGTCAAAAGTTGTCGAAGTTGCATTGAATTATTGAAAGTGAATGCAATCACAGAGGTGATAATGCACATCTGCATATGTTAGCTAAATATACATGCATTTATTTATGCAGCTACACTATATTGCCAAAAGTTTTGGGACGTCTGCCTTTACATGCACATGAACTTTAATGACATCCCATTCTTAATCCGTAGGGTTTAATATGGAGATGGCCCACCCTTTGCAGCTATAACAGCTTCAACTCTTCTGGGAAGGCTTTCCACAAGGTTTAGGAGTGTGTTAATGGGAATTTTTGACCATTCTTCTAGAAGCGCATTTGTGAGGTCAGACACTGATGTTGGACGAGAAGGCCTGGCTCGCAGTCTCCGCTCTAATTCATCCCAAAGGTGTTCTATCGGGTTGAGGTCAGGCCATCCCCAAACTGTTCCCACAAAGTTGGGAGTATGAAATTGTCCAAAATGTCTTGGTATGCTGAAGCATTAAGAGTTCCTTTCACTGGAACTAAGGGGCCAAGCCCAACCCCTGAAAAACAACCCCACACCATAATCCTCCCTCCACCAAACTTTACACTTGGCACAATGCAGTGAGGCAAGTACCGTTCTCCTGGCAACCGCCAAACCCAGACTTGTCCATCGGATTGCCAGACAGAGAAGCGTGATTCGTCACTCCAGAGAACACGTCTCTGCTCTAGAGTCCAGTGGCGGCGTGCTTTACACCACTGCATCCGACGCTTTGCATTGCACTTGGTGATGTAAGGCTTGGATGCAGCTGCTCGGCCATGGAAACCCATTCCATGAAGCTCTCTACGCACTGTTCGTGAAGGCCACACGAAGTTTGGAGGTCTGTATCTATTGACTCTGCAGAAAGTTGGCGACTGCTGCGCACTGTGCGCCTCAGCATGCGCTGACCCTGCTCTGTGATTTTACGTGGCCTACCACTTCATGGCTGAGTTGATGTTGTTCCCTATTGCTTCCACTGTTATAATACGACTAACAGTTTACCGTGGAATATTTAGTAGTGAGGAAATTTCACGAATGAACATATTGCACAGGTGGCAACCTATCACGGTAACACGCTTGAATTCACTGAGCTCCTGAGAGCGACCCATTCTTTCACAAATGTTTGTAGAAGCAGTCTGCATGCCTAGGTGCTTGATTTTATACACCTGTGGCCATAGAAGTGATTGGAACACCTGAATTCAATGATTTGGAGGGGTGTCCTAGTACTTTTGGCAATATAGTGTATGTTCCTATAACACGGTTTAAATCGGCATAGAAACCATTCATGCCACAAGCTACATAACACAGCTCGACATAAGCACTCAAGCCGCCGGCTGCTAATAGCTCAAAAGCAGCAGGTTTGAGGGAGCTTCTGGCTGTTTTTGTTCCCAGTTATTTAGAATAGAAAGGATTCATGCTGTATGTGACAGTCTAAGGCTCACTTCCAAACTTTCTTTTAAAACCTGCCTAAAAGCCTTGGACATAGCGAAGGTGGCGGGCCTGTTGGCGACATCCAACCAGACAACCTGCTAAGTGAATTCACATGGACAGGATAACAGCTCACCTTGTGTTTGAAGTAGCAAGGGCGAGCAGACACAGACTTCATCTAGGCCGTCGAGGCGCTGGGGAAAACGCTACAGAGCGACGCACGCTTCGAGGTGTTGACCTCATCCTTCATATGCATACCGAATGGCAGACTTGGAGGTAAAGACGTCCTCATTTAGAGCTGTAGATGAGCTCTGCAGTGGGATTTGTGATCAGTAGTGTGTTTAGATTTGATACTGACTCTCTAACAT
Source organism: Coreius guichenoti (assembly GCA_039654105.1). Lineage (NCBI taxonomy): Eukaryota > Metazoa > Chordata > Actinopteri > Cypriniformes > Gobionidae > Coreius > Coreius guichenoti. Next base: position 31,934,348 of record CM077185.1, read on the forward strand.
ACTTCACTGTTAGAGCTGATTTAATCCCAATTATTATTGTTTTACTGGTTCACACTAGTGCAGTGCTTTTATTCCCCAATACATTTTGCAGTTTCATTTCTGTCTGTGCCGCCTTCCCTCTCTCATGTTGTGAAAAGCTCTCATGCAGCGATCTAGCCGTGCTCATGGGACCTTCGCTTTGTGGGCTTTCTGACTCACAGGATGAATTACAAGAGGGACGAGTAAATCCAGCTCTCTGACAAGGATCTGCATCCTTCATCAAAATAACCCTCCAAAGGAGCTAAACCCTGCAACAAATACCATAAATATTTGCTTAAATGGGACATATCATGGAAAGCTGGTCATTTAAATATAAGTCTTAAAGGTGCAGTTGGAAAAAATAGCCTTTTTATCAGTCAGAAAGAAGGATTCAAAACTAACTTTGATGCAAGAAACCTTTTATAAGTGGATTTTAAGGTATGGATCAGTGGAAATCATCATCTAAAGAAAACTAGGATACTATGACAGATCGAACATTTGTTGACAAATTATACTGATTTACTGTAAATATATTGCTGATATAATGTTGTCTAGCTTGTTAACATTTTATCAAATGTTTTATTGAAATTGTGAGAATTATTTGATAGTCTTTTAAATATTAGTTAAGGAATATAAATAATTTCATCATTTTTCATGTGGTTAAAAGTCATTAATTTATATTTGTCAATATGTGCTTGGTTTTTATACACAACTTTTGTTGAAGAATACAAATGTATATTTTTCTGACACAAATATGTTAAAAATAGCTAATCATATTTGTGGCACGCCATAGCAAGTAAAAATCTGTAAAAATGAAAGCAATAAGCAGTTTATTAAAAAAAATAATAATTTGTTTATTTTCATTTAAACTCATTTTATTTAAATATGTACACTACTGTTGAAAAGTTTGAGGTTGGGGTCAATACTGTTTTTGTATTTATGTTATAAAATATTATGATTTAATATAACTGTTTTCTATTGTAATATATTTTAAATCATAATTTATTCCTGTCGTGGCAAAGCTGAATTTTCAGCATCATTACTCCAGTCTTCAGTGTCACATGATCCTTCAGAAATCATTATAATGTGCTAATTTGATGCTTAAGAAACATTTCTTATTGTTATGTTGAAAACCGTTCTGCTGCTTAATATTTTTTATGGGAAATAAATCTTTCTATCAATTCTGTGTGCTGAAATAAAAGTATTCGTTTCCTTCAAAAAAAAAAGAAAAAAGAAAAGAATGTAAGTATTACTGTCCCCACATTTTTGAAGAATAGTGTAAATAAATAAATTGTTGAATATGGCCCCAAAATATCAAAATACTCTTAGAATTTCTGTATAAAACAACTAAAGCCAGATCAGTCTGCTTTGGCTCAGCACGATACCATCTCAGTAGCAGACGGATATGCAGCATATTTGCTGGTCGAGGGATTCGTAGCATCCCTGATGGTTTGAAATGTCAGAGGAGCAGAATGAAGGGCCAGGTTGCAGACAGAAGATGACAGGCAGGCCGCAGGTTTACAGCGGGCCGCGTGCCCTCGTCTTATCTGCTGTTATCAGCCGTCTCCTGAATCCTGCCCTCCGCAGAATATCAATGCCTCTCTTTCTCTCGGCTGACTCTGTGTATCATGCAAATATGAGTGATAAAATAAATATGGTGAGTTTATGGAAAGGCAGGGGCAGCCAGAGGTTACACGGCTCTGCTGTTGCTTTGTATGGATGAGGTTAGACTAACCTCTATGTGTCTGTCTGTCTGTCTTTCACTTCAGGTGTTCAGGAAAAAAGCTGTTGAACTAGGAGAGAAGCTGTTGCCGGCTTTTAAGACCCCGACTGGCGTCCCTTGGGCTCTCCTGAACCTAAAGAGGTCAGTGACGCACAAACACACACATTTCCGCATGAACTCCCTAGGCTTTCTTCAGCCAAGCAGGTCAGATCTCTGCACTGCATGTCTTATTAACTCGCAAGCACTTTATCTAATTCCTCAAACTCAGCAGCGGCTCTCCGTCACCTGTGCACCCGGTCCTCCAAGATATGATAATGAATAAACAGTCTGGTGGGATTATTTTGTTGCAGAAACCATTTTCTGCAGGAGCGATTTTCTGACTAACTGTAAATGCTGCTTCCTTTGTTGTCAGTCGTTTATTCTGTTTTGTAATATTTGACATATTTCAGCTAGCTTGGTCTCAGAAATGTCAGTTGGTATGATCCATAAAATGAATGCTCTATTACATTGTAGTCAATCACCACAGAAAATAGTTTTGATAGTAAACATATGCAAATAATTAAATGATTTTTCTAGCTGTGGGACTAATTTTCTTGGTGGGTTTTTTTTTGTTTTTTGTTTTTTTTTCCCCATGTAAAAAGTACTTTGTGGTTAGCTACATAATGTATTATGTCATTATTATGGAATATAATGTATTATTATGGTTACCTACATCATATGTTGGATACTACTTACTAACCAGCAGTTATTTTAGTATTATTTGCACACTTTTAAAGTATTTATCAGTATTTTGAATTAGTGTTTATTTTATATTTTCACTTTAAGTTTTAGTAATTTTGTGATGTGCTTTTGTCATTTTATTATTTAGCTTTAACTCAATTTTAGTTCAGTTTTAATAATTTTAGTACTTAAGCTTATTTTATTTCAGTTAGTTGCCAAGGCAGCATGTCTAATTTTCATTGAAGTTTACGTTTTTTTTATCTAATATTTATTTTATTTAATCTTTATTTTAATTAACGAAAAATATTTTTGTAGTTTTAGTTAACAATAGCACCACTGCTAACCAGATTCTACCACTCTAGTTTCATTTTAACATTTATATTGTTTGTCTTTTGGCTGTAATTTAAAAAATGTCTATATTTTATTGCATATTTCTTGCCCTGTAAATGTGATTTTTTTTTTTTTGGTTTTTTTTTTTGGTTTTACTAAATGACAGATGGATCAAAATTATTCTGTGTTAATTGACAAAATGCCAAAAACATGTTCCTTTTAGATCTATATCCATTAAATAGTTTTGGCTTTTGTGGATTATAACAATAGTCTAAGTCAAACATGGTGATATATTCATATATGCGTATGTTTTCATGCATGTCATTTCATAATCAAAGGCAGGTTTTGGCAGTATATGTGAGGTTTTTATCATAAGTACATTTAAAGGCAGACGTGTATGTGTTTGTACTATGTTTGTGTAGATTAATAGTTTTATTTCATACTAGGGCTGGGTGATTTTGATTTTATAAAACGGTTAGTTCCAGTCCTTGATTCTGGTCAATAGCTGTGTTTTATTCACGATAAAACACGGCTATGACCTCTTCACCCAATGGTTCTGTGTATCACTGCACAACACCCTTAGCAACCACTCTTAGCAACGTAAACATATGTTTGTTCTCATTGCTATTGTTCATTGAAGCTTACTGTATTATGTAGAGTAGAGTAATGTGTGAGAGAGAGATTGAGTGAGCGAGTGTATTACCTGCATTTAGATATTGCATTTTCCTTCAGGTCAGTCCTATGTTCGTAATACAAAATCCATATGAATGTCCGCTGCGATATCTTGTCCTTTTAACAGTTAAGGGTTTTTCCTGTGTCCTGACACTGACAGAGCTAGTCAAAGCTTTTGTCAGTTGCGTCTTGCTCCGTGTTCACAACAAGTTTCAGTCCTTTCAATATATATAAATAAAAAAATAGACCATGACCATAATATATAAAATTACACAATATAAATGATTTGGTCATACCGCCCACCCCTGTTTCATACACCTATACCAGGGTCAAGGCTCCCAGATGTCCTGGTCTGTGATGGATGTCTGGCCACCCGAGCTCTTCAATCGTATAGGCAAGCAGGAAGTCAATGCAGAGATCCTGAGAAAGACAACCTGTCAGCGAATTTGATTGGATGAGTTATCCCTCGACTGACATAATACCTAACACTTGTCTTTTTTGCAGTCAAGCACCGCTGGCGAGGACAATGCAAAATGAGTGGGCGGCATATGGCAGAGAACAGAAACATACTTCAGTGTTTATCAAAGCTTTTCCTATTAGCTTGAGTGTCTAGGGTGTGTTTCCTTGTTTAAACTGCTGTAGAACTGGAGTAAAGTGCTCTGACAAATGCTCTAAATGGAGCGGCCGAGCATTTACCATTTTATAACAAGGAGCAGCTAATAACACAGCTACAGGACAAATGGTTTTCAGTTCCTGTCAGTAAATATAGCTTTCCACCATATCTGCACTTAGCACAAGTGCTCCTATCACCTCTAGCGAAGGCGCTTTCCTCCCTCCATGTGGGTCACCTACATCGTTAGTCCACATCGCTAATGCTATTCGCTTCCACGCTATTGTTCGCTTTGGCTCGAGGCACCTGTAGTGCCACGGTATGCCTGTAATTTGTGTCGCAGACCCTTTTCAGGCTGTAGGTGCTAATGTAAGTGTACTCATCTAATGCGCAGAAGTATCCTAATGCATCTTCATAAAATGTTCACAGTTGAAGGCATTTCAAAGAAAGGCAATCTTTTATTTTGTAAAAGGATTTTCTGGTTTTTATGGGCTTTTAATGGCTGGATATGACAGGACAGTGGAGAGACACAGGAAATAATCAGGGGGTGAGAGAGGGGTCATGGGGAACTCAGTTCAAAAGTAGTATTGAACTCAAACCTGTGTGTGATCACATGCTTGTCCCTGTGTATTTATTCCCTTAATTTATTAATTTTAAATTAGATTTTTAAAATGTATTATATATATATATATATATAAAATAAGGAATATTAAATACATTTCTCACAGACACACACATGTATGTATGTATGTATGTATGTGCATGCTGTCAAATCGATTAACCAAGATAAAAGTTTGTTTACATGTGTGAACTGTGTATAATTATTATTTATATATAAATACACACACATGCATGTATATAAGTAAGAATATTTTTTATTTATATATAAAATAATATTATATATAATATAAATTTTATATATATATATATATATATATATATATACACTCACCTAAAGGATTATTAGGAACACCTGTTCAATTTCTCATTAATGCAATTATCTAATCAACCAATCACATGGCAGTTGCTTCAATGCATTTAGGGGTGTGGTCCTGGTCAAGACAATCTCCTGAACTCCAAACTGAATGTCAGAATGGGAAAGAAAGGTGATTTAAGCAATTTTGAGCGTGGCATGGTTGTTGGTGCCAGACGGGCCGGTCTGAGTATTTCACAATCTGCTCAGTTACTGGGATTTTCACGCACAACCATTTCTAGAGTTTACAAAGAATGGTGTGAAAAGGGAAAAACATCCAGTATGCGGCAGTCCTGTGGGCGAAAATGCCTTGTTGATGCTAGAGGTCAGAGGAGAATGGGCCGACTGATTCAAGCTGATAGAAGAGCAACTTTGACTGAAATAACCACTCGTTACAACCGAGGTATGCAGCAAAGCATTTGTGAAGCCACAACACACACAACCTTGAGGCGGATGGGCTACAACAGCAGAAGACCCCACCGGGTACCACTCATCTCCACTACAAACAGGAAAAAGAGGCTACAATTTGCACGAGCTCACCAAAATTGGACAGTTGAAGACTGGAAAAATGTTGCCTGGTCTGATGAGTCTCGATTTCTGTTGAGACATTCAGATGGTAGAGTCAGAATTTGGCGTAAACAGAATGAGAACATGGATCCATCATGCCTTGTTACCACTGTGCAGGCTGGTGGTGGTGGTGTAATGGTGTGGGGGATGTTTTCTTGGCACACTTTAGGCCCCTTAGTGCCAATTGGGCATCGTTTAAATGCCACGGCCTACCTGAGCATTGTTTCTGACCATGTCCATCCCTTTATGACCACCATGTACCCATCCTCTGATGGCTACTTCCAGCAGGATAATGCACCATGTCACAAAGCTCGAATCATTTCAAATTGGTTTCTTGAACATGACAATGAGTTTACTGTACTAAAATGGCCCCCACAGTCACCAGATCTCAACCCAATAGAGCATCTTTGGGATGTGGTGGAACGGGAGCTTCGTGCCCTGGATGTGCATCCCACAAATCTCCATCAACTGCAAGATGCTATCCTATCAATATGGGCCAACATTTCTAAAGAATGCTTTCAGCACCTTGTTGAATCTATGCCACGTAGAATTGAGGCAGTTCTGAAGGCGAAAGGGGGTCAAACACAGTATTAGTATGGTGTTCCTAATAATCCTTTAGGTGAGTGTATATATATATACACTCACCTAAAGGATTATTAGGAACACCTGTTCAATTTCTCATTAATGCAATTATCTAATCAACCAATCACATGGCAGTTGCTTCAATGCATTTAGGGGTGTGGTCCTGGTCAAGACAATCTCCTGAACTCCAAACTGAATGTCAGAATGGGAAAGAAAGGTGATTTAAGCAATTTTGAGCGTGGCATGGTTGTTGGTGCCAGACGGGCCGGTCTGAGTATTTCACAATCTGCTCAGTTACTGGGATTTTCACGCACAACCATTTCTAGAGTTTACAAAGAATGGTTTGAAAAGGGAAAAACATCTAGTATGCGGCAGTCCTGTGGGCGAAAATGCCTTGTTGATGCTAGAGGTCAGAGGAGAATGGGCCGACTGATTCAAGCTGATAGAAGAGCAACTTTGACTGAAATAACCACTCGTTACAACCGAGGTATGCAGCAAAGCATTTGTGAAGCCACAACACGCACAACCTTGAGGCGGATGGGCTACAACAGCAGAAGACCCCACCGGGTACCACTCATCTCCACTACAAATAGGAAAAAGAGGCTACAATTTGCACAAGCTCACCAAAATTGGACAGTTGAAGACTGGAAAAATGTTGCCTGGCCTGATGAGTCTCGATTTCTGTTGAGACATTCAGATGGTAGAGTCAGAATTTGGCGTAAACAGAATGAGAACATGGATCCATCATGCCTTGTTACCACTGTGCAGGCTGGTGGTGGTGGTGTAATGGTGTGGGGGATGTTTTCTTGGCACACTTTAGGCCCCTTAGTGCCAATTGGGCATCGTTTAAATGCCACGGCCTACCTGAGCATTGTTTCGGACCATGTCCATCCCTTTATGACCACCATGTACCCATCCTCTGATGGCTACTTCCAGCAGGATAATGCACCATGTCACAAAGCCCGAATCATTTCAAATTGGTTTCTTGAACATGACAATGAGTTCACTGTACTAAAATGGCCCCCACAGTCACCAGATCTCAACCCAATAGAGCATCTTTGGGATGTGGTGGAACGGGAGCTTCGTGCCCTGGATGTGCATCCCACAAATCTCCATCAACTGCAAGATGCTATCCTATCAATATGGGCCAACATTTCTAAAGAATGCTTTCAGCACCTTGTTGAATCAATGCCACGTAGAATTAAGGCAGTTCTGAAGGCGAAAGGGGGTCAAACACAGTATTAGTATGGCGTTCCTAATAATCCTTTAGGTGAGTGTATATATATACATGCAAATATTTCTTAAATATATACATGAATGAGTGTGTATTTGTATACATTATAATTATACTCCGTACACACCATAGACCGTAAAAAAATATGGACGACGCATCTTCACTACCTTCCACTGAAGAAAAATGAAGCCACCAACGTCCGAATATGGCGCTGACATCTTGCGCAGATTTGGGAACTTCAATTAGAGAAGCTGTCAATCTCAGCTGTCAATCATGACGTCACACCCCCCGTTTTTATAGCATCAAATAACTAACTAAAACCAAACTTATTTAAAAAACGAACACTTGAAATGAAACCATCGTGATTAAAAACTGGCTAAAATGACAGAAGCCATCTTTGGGAAAAAAATATTTGAAGTGTAATTTGATTGTTTAGTTTGTCTCGCGTCCATTAGAATACATGGAGTGGCGGGGGTTATGAGCTATACTGGGACCAACCACCTGGGGGCGATCGAGACGCTTTGGCTTCAATTTTCAACACGAGTGCGGCAGGCTTGGTACACACACATATATTATGTAAACATTAACTTTTATTTTGGACACTTATATGCATTTATTATACACACAAATTACATTAAAATTTATATATATTATATATAATAAAATAATGCAATTTGTATTTAAATTTTCTTAAATGTAACTTTATTTAATATTTATTTCTAATTATATAAATGTATATGTATGTGTGTGTATTTATATATAATAATAATAATAATAATAATAATATAATAATTAATTATATATAAATATATTCAAAGTGCTGTTATGAATTATATTATATATTCATCATTTTTATATATATAATACTATATATAAGTGTTTCCCCAAATTTGCTTTAAAAAAAAACCCAAACTCCTCTACATAAGCTTTAGTTTTTTGTTTAGATTAAAACTCAGTTTGTGTAGGTGAAGTAGTCGTTTATGTGTTTTCATTTGCCAGTATGGAAATGCTAGCATAGTCAATAATGATATCCAATTCAAGATAATTGGAAAACCTCAGCCATAAAGAGGTGAAAGATTGGGTAGCTGGGGCTTTTAAACAGTCGCTGACGAGCTGTTGTTTGTTCCGAGGGGTCCTCGGCGGTGCGATCATCCTTGATTTAGCCTTGTGTTCTTGTGAGTTGAAAGCTCTGGAGAGGAGATCATAATCATATTCAGTGTCTGATGAGAGCATGAATCACAGCAATTGTGAGTTTCTGTGCTGTGAATTCATATTCTCTTCTGAATCTGTTTAATTGAGCAAATATGGAGATATCATCGAAGAGAGCGAAACGATGCAGAGTGGTTATGAAACCCACTTATTAGGAAGAGGTGTGATAAACAGCTCAAATCTAAATTAAAACACAGTATGTTTGGACAGATGTCAGATAACTTTATGCACCCACCAATGTGAGTATTGACCCACTTGCAGTAGCAAGCAGCCTTAAGCCAACAGAAATTTGAATTTGTATGACTTATGTGGGCTTTATTATTATGCCGTCTGTCTGCTGTGAGTCCCTTGTGTTCCAGGCAGAAAATTAAAGGCGAGAAAAGACAGAAGAGGCCTCATTTTTACAGACAACCTTGACCCAGATTTGGCTGGAGCAAGACTGAGGGTCTCTATGGATGACTTTCCCTTCACACCGTCAGCTTCTGCTTGTCATTGCACACATTTGCTTAAAAGCAATTGACTGCATGGGCGTAACATTCGCTCAGTGTGAACGGTTATAATGTGTAATCGAAATGTTAATGTTAACATTAAATCGAAATGTTAATGTTTAGTGCTGTTTAGAAACTCACAAAGCATTTGTTCAATTGACTGTAGGATGACGCGACTCCCAGCGTGCTTGAAATTAAACCAGCAGTAAAAGTGTCATTTATTTGCTCCTTGGTTCTTGATGCAGCTGTTCCCTTTGTTCACATTTCCGCTTTGAAAGATTGTTACAATGGTTTAATGCTTGATTGCAACTTTTTATCTCTTAAACACATTTCAGTTCACTCTTAAAAGACAAATTGAAAAAATACTTTCTTCTACAAACAATACCCCATAATGACAATGTGAAAGAAGTTTGTTTGAAATCTTTTTAAAAATGTATTAAAAATAAAATAAAAAAAAAACGAAAAAATCACGTATTCACAGCCTTTGCCATGACACTCAAAATTGAGCTCAGGTGCATCCTGTTTCCACTGATCATCCTTGAGATGTTTCTACAACTTGATTGGAGTCCACCTGTGGTAAATTCAGTTGATAGGACATGATTTGGAAAAGCACACACCTGTCTATATAAGGTCCCACAGTTAACAGTGCATGTCAGAGCACAAACCAAGCCATGAAGTCCAAGGAATTGTCTGTAGACCTCCGAGACAGGATTGTTGAATGTCTCAATGAGCACAGTGGCCTCCATCATCCGTAAATGGAAGAAGTTTGGAATCACCAGGACTGTTCCTAGAGTCAGCCGCCCGGCCAAACTGAGCAATCGGGGGAGAAGGGCCTTAGTCAGGGAGGTTACCAAGAACCTGATGGTCACTCTGACAGAGCTCCAGCGTTTCTCTGTGGAGAGAGGAGAACCTTCCAGAAGAACAACCATCTCTGCAGCACTCCACCAATCAGGCCTGTATGGTAGAGTGGCAGACGGAAGCCACTCTTTAGTAAAAGGCACATGACAGCCCACCTGGAGTTTGCCAAAAGGCACCTGAAGGACTCTCAGACCATGAGAAACAAAATTCTCTGGTCTGATGAAACAAAGATTGAACTCTTTGGCCTGAATGGCAAGCATCATGTCTGGAGGAAACCAGACACCGCTCATCACCTGGCCAATGCCATTCCTACAGTAAAGCATGGTGGTGGCAGCATCATGCTGTGGGGATGTTTTTCAGTGACAGGAACTGGAAGACTAGTCAGGATCGAAGGAAAGATGAATGCAGCAATGTATAGACACATCCTTAATGAAAACCTGCTCCAAAGTGCTCTGGACCTCAGACTGGGGAGAAGGTTCATCTTCCAACAGGACCTAAATTTAACCTAAAAACTTGAAAACTTTTTTTCATTAAGATTTTCATGAATCCCGCCCCTAGACTCCAAGAATCGGACAGTTTTATGGCATATGTTGCATTAGATCATACCTACAGTCTTCACCTCGACTTGCTACCAAGGACATCTAGCTCTTTAAGCTTCTGAATTGTCAAACATTCAAGCCATCATCCAGTACCTGCCCTCATACCGTTCCTCCTGCAGACATGAATTCCAGCAAATTCCACATTTGCTCTTTGTTAACTATTCAAGAGGGGAAAGTTTCTCCTCATGCATAAACATAAGTCCTTCGTTACGTGTGTTTTTTTTCCTACGTTCCCCTTGGTTAAAGTCAAGCAGCCTGAAGCATTTCTCTATTTTTACTTTTTCTTCCGTCTCTTTATACACACACACACACACACACACACACACACTCTCTGCAATATGAAGGGAAATTTGTCTGCTTTCCTGCACATCCTCTTCTTTTATCCTTTCTGTCGTCAGCCCATCTAGTCGTGTACATGTTACTGTTGACCCCTGTTGCTGAAGAGTTTCTCAACATCCTCTGCTCAGTGAAATATTTTCCATGGTCATTTTTTTCCACAGCTTATCTCTGTTCTGCACTCCATCCTGGTGCCTTTTATGAGAGCTTGAAAGGCAGATAAAGGATTCCAAAATCAAATTTACCGTGCCAACTGTCTGACATCACTTTAATTCTGTTTAACCTCCTTCGCTTGAAATAAACTGAAGAATCCTGCATGCTGTATGGTCAAGAGAAGAGTGAAATCATTGAATACAACCTGGTTAAGGCCATGCTTTTAACCTCTGAGCATCTAGTTCTAGATATACCCTTTTTTAGAATACTGTACTCATGCCAAAGAGCTGGAATAGGTAAAACATTTTACATGAAAGTTGTTCATGATAGCAACAAGGCATCCTAATCAGTTCTGACATTTATTCTAATTAGTGGTGCTTGCAAACAAAACATCACGGTTTCACTTTATTTTGATGGTCCCTTTTGAACATTCTGTTGACTATAAGTAACGTTGCACCTACATGTCTATTAACTCTCATTAGTGTTTGTAGAGTATTAGTAGGCTGCTAGGGTTAGAATAAGTTGACGTACTTGCAGAGTTACTTATAGTCAGTAGAATGTCTGTTGGCAGACCATCATAATAAAGAGTTAGCAGATATTAATAGGGCTGGGAATCAATTCCAAGGCGTTGGGAATCGAGAGTCGAGGGGAATCGACTCCTCTTTAAGCGGCCTTTTTAGTTCAACAGAGTTAAGCATTAATTTGTCTCTCGCTCACTAATAGTGATTGGAAGTCAATTTAATTTCAGCTGTCTTTCGGACAGTTTGTTTCAATGAACCAGTTAAAAAAAGTTCTTTTGTGTCATCGCGTATTGATGTCACTAGAACGTATTTGTAACAAGTTCGTTTTATGGTATGCCATGCTGAAACATTCATATAAAGCCATATGTGAACGCATATTGCTGATTATTACCTTTCATTCACTTAAGTTAATGATGTTTGTTTTCATTGTTTCCTTCTGTGATCCTGCATCTTGGACAAGTTTACTACATTTTGCACCCAAGGCACACAATATGCTACATCGATGCACAAACACGTATATGTTCGACGTGTCTACAGTTTGTAAAAATAGTTTTATAAACTCAATGATTTAGCTTAAATTGTGAAACTGTTATGTTGTCTACAATGGTAGGTTGTGAGCGCTGCTTGGTCTACAATAACAGATTAGTGGCCAAGAGCCTACTGTTGCTATGGTAACGAACGCAACTTCCTCGCGCATCTGATTGACAAATAAGCCGCGCACTCTTATTTCAGTGTTGTTGTTAATATTGTGGTTATTTCAGTGAACAGTTTTTCTCATACATTCTGAGCAAAAGCACACAGTTAAAGTAAACTTTGTCATTTAACTGAATTGTGCACATGCATTTTAGACATGCCATGTCCTTCTATCCATGCAATAAATGTACATCCTTGAATGACGTGCTTTTTTTTAAAGCGCGTTTACTGCTGGACAGTGGGCCTTTCAGGGGCGTCCATAATTTAAAATCAATCAGAGTTATTGAAATGTATCTTCATTTTACAAATAAAGCTTCAGGGAAGGATACTTTCTACATCCTTATATCCTGTGGTCACTCCGGGACTAGGTTCCTTCAATCTTAATCGTTAAAAAAACAAGAATCGAAAACAACAGTGAGGAATCGATTCTCGGAATCGAACAGCCCTAGATATTAAAGGAGTAGTTCACTTCAGAATGAAAATTTCCTGATCATTTACTCACCCCCACGTCATCTAAGATGTTCATGTCTTTCTTTCTTTAGTCGAAAAGAAATTAAAACATTTTGAGGAAAACATTCCATGATTTTTCTCCACATAGTGGACTTCAATGGGGTACAACGGTTTGAAGGTCCAAATTCCAGTTTCAATGCAGCTTCAAAGGGCTCGACGCGATCCCAGACGAGGAATAAGGGTCTTATCTAGTAAAACAATCAGTCATTTTCTAAAAAAAAAATAAAAATGTATATACTTTTTAACCTTAAATGTTTGTCTCACGCTGCGATGCACCACGTATTACGTAATCACATTGGAAAGGTCATGCGTGACGTAGGCACTATATGGAGAAAACTCCTGAAATGTTTTCCTCAAAAACCTTAATTTCTTTTCGACTGAAGAAAGAAAGACATGAACATCTTGGATGATGTGGGGGTGAGTAAATTATCAGGACATTTTAATTCTGAAGTGAACTACTCATTTAAGCAGACAGTCTACTAATACTCTAATGAGAGTTAGTTGGCATGTAGTTGCAAAGTTACTTAGTCAACAGAATGTTCAAAAGGGACCATCAAAATAAAGTGTTGCCAACATCACAATTAATATTACTCATGCCTCAGAGTATTAAGGGCCATTCACACTTACAGTGACTAGATGGCATTAATGTTTTTTTCTTTTTCCCCAGAGTTAGGGATTTCTGTTTAAATAACAGTGCCTGTTGATAATGTAACAAAGTTCAGCAAATTTGCAGTTTTATGCAGATGAGCTGCGATGGAGCAAATAGCAATGGCAAGGAATTATAATACTTGCCCAGTCGGGCCAGATTTCTGCTTGACCTGACAACATTTACACTGGTTCCAAAAAGGTTTCTTTACAAAGACAATTTGCAATAATAGGTGGTCTAGAGATCAACTAGTGCATTTATTATTTTTGTTTGGCATGCTTATAGTGTGCTGTGCTTTAGCATGCTAACAGTCAGCATGATAAAACTAAGTTTTTTTTTTTTTCTTAATCATTGCCATCAGTGCAGCACTTGTAAAAATGTACAATTTCAATAGAACAATAAATTTCAAGGCAATCACTGCCGGATGCGTATCACCTGTTGAGAGCATTTTTAGGTTATTATGCAGAAACCAAAGGTTTATTTCAGAGAGACTATAAAGAGATTAAAGGAGAGAGACTATTACTGGTTCTTTATAGGGTGGTACTCTCTTTCAGATGTGCCATTTTTCACCCAGCGAATGATGAAATGCCTTAAATAACATTTTAAGGGCTCTTTGATTTGGACCAGTAATCAATCACCCAGAACACCCTAGCAACCGCATAGCAACGCACTATAAACGACTAAGAACCACTTTAGCATCATGGCAAGTTTTGCACAGGCACTTTTTCTTTCAAATAAATGGAAAATCTATTTCCCTCTGATGGCAATGATGTATTTGTACATGCAACAGTGAGTCACACCAATAGAACAAGCATGCACGCTTGAATAAGAAACACTCAAGAAAGTTATCGAGTGTGAATCAACACTAATTTTCTGTTGAGGTGGGTAAATGTGCCTTTCACATAATGTATTCATCTCATAGGCAAGACAGTAACTGCTTGACGATTGCACCTCACTGAGATGTTCGGTGTTGGTGGGAAATGTAAGCTTCATAACGGCGCTTTGAATAGGACCACATGCTGCGTGCTTTTCTGCTGTCATTTTCCTCTCCAGATAATTGATGTCCTCTAAATGGCATTTTACAATTGTTCACATTTTTTTCAGTTACTCATCTATTACGGGCATACATAGGGGTTACATAACAAGCATATTTATGCCTGATGGATGCTTTTGAGAGGGATTGAGGCCATTTCTTCTGGTCGTGCCAAAAAAACAGAAGGAGAAAGCGAAAGTCAGATAATAATGAGACATTACTCTCCCCTCTCCCTCCTCCGAGAGCTGCAGCTCTTTTTGATCCATTTTTAGGACTCTCCTCTCACCCCCAACGGAAAAAAAAAATTGAACAAGATAACGGAAAATTGTTCTATGGTTTAATTGAGCTTTACATTAAGCAGATGTCATGGAGTAAAGAATGGTATAAACGTTTTTTTTTTACTAATCTCCGTTTTATTATGACAAACGGCCGAGTCGCCACCGTGCCCCGGGTGCTTAAACTTTGCGTAATCAATTCAGAAGACTTGGGCTGTTAAGAATATGTGCGTGATGTGATTAGCCAAATTAGAGGCATTTTGCTGTTGCTCAGTGCTAGAGCAGTCAAAACCGTTACCTATAAGGCTCGGCTGTTTTATTGTCTGCAAAGTTAAACATTGCATCCTGTCAGATCAATATCACTGTTTTGTGGGGTACGACAGCTTTATAGATCCCTGTAATGTATAGCATGCATATGTGGCCTCTGGCCTGCATAAATGAAATGTTAGGTTGTGAACAAGAGAGATGGAGAGAGTGTCATTGTGAGACTGGTCTGATGTCAAACATAAAGGCTAACTTCTGTAGCAGCCTGAGGATACATGAGCTTTGGTTCATTTGGTGGAGTTCGTATTTCACTCCAGCGCTAGTTAATTATTCAGGCTAATGGTATTTTCTCAGAGCTCTGGCAGATAATTTGTTATGTATCCCTTACTGCTCATTATTAAGTGTCTTACTGATGGGACGTAGGCCTACATAGAGAGACAGCTGGGAAAGAACTACCTTTTAGGACAGTGCCGTTTTTGGAGAGGTGTGTTCACTAATCAAGCTAATTTCTAAAACTTAAAAGAAAAATCAATCAAGGACGTTTTACATTACAGTGTCATGTTACGGATATTATGTCCATTTATTTATTTATTTACTTAGCCCAGCTGTTCTGTGCAATAAGAAAGTGTGTGTGTGTGTTTGTGTGTGTTTCAAATATGCTGATTCATTTAATAAAGGAGAAACATGCTCGCCTTTGAATGAGTCATTGAGTCATTTACTCAATTGATTTGTTCAAAAGCGCCGATTCATTTAGGAATTAAACAAATGTCTTTTTTTATTATTAACTTAGAGTCATAAACATGGATTACTTTAGGAAATTTATATTGGCATTCAGCAGAAATTGCAAAATAATTAAAATAAGTTAATTATTTATTAACTTTTTATATTAACTTTTAATTTATTGTTTATTGAACTGTTATAATAAAGCAATTGTATTATTGTGTATATATGTATTCATAGGTGTGTATGGGTGTGTGATAAGCCAAAATTTGCAAGTGATTTTCATACCAAAATTATTTACGGCAAGCGTGACTTAAATTTCTGTCAGCCTCTAAGGAAAGTTTGCATACATTAACAAAAGTGAAACACATGGTCATTCGCTTACTTTAATGCAAATTATGATGTATCAGACAATGTAGACCAATGCTCAACATCTATTTTCGGGGATTGTTTGGTCACATGACTTAAATTTACATCTCTTAAGTTTCGTAACTTGTTACGAAATAAAAAGTCTCTCACCTTAGAAAAATTATATATATAATTATATAAAATCTCTATTTTTGATGACTGTGTTGGCTCATACCAACTATGTGTATAGTGGGACAGTACTGTGTGTGTCTGTCAGCCATTTTTGAGAAATATTTGTGTGTAAAAAATTGTGTCACAGGTTAGTGACCATGGGAAAATGTGGGTCCCATGGCCAAACCAGTTGAGAAACACTGGTCTATATTCTGCCACCATACATATGTAATATCACGAGAGGATCAGCTAAATCTGTATTTGGAAATTTCAGTAAAGAGTCTGTATGTTCTTTTAGTTGTTTGCCTGGCATTCCTTTTCCCTCCATTTTCCTAAATTTGTGTTACATGCTTTAATAATCGGTGTAATCAAAAACAAATTGGTTTGGCACAGCTCAGGGCTCTACACTAACATTTGCTTAGGAGTGCTCTTGCCGTTAAGGGGCACAGTCTGTGTTTGTTTGTTTTTTAAGACTGCAAAACTAATATGTAACATTACAACATATGCGCAATCAGGCACTGAAAAACTGAAATATGTAGTACTGCATCAGTTCTGAAACGGGGTTGGTGTGGGACAAAGACAGACACTTTCAAGAATAAACGTCTTTCAACCTGACAGGCGGCAGACCAGAGTGAACATCCAATAAAGAAAACTCTCTCTTCATATCTTTATAATAATCTCCACTAGTATTTAAAGGTACACTATGTAACTTTTGATCCCTCTAGTGGTTAAAAATAAAACTGCATGCATTTTGCAGAAGAACATTGTTTTGGTTGTGCTTCGGCTCTGCATGATGAATATGCTTCACAATAGATAATGCTTTACAATGTACTCTATTATGGCAATTTATCTGTTCAGTAAAATACCTTACTCACCTGTTGAGTAATAAAAAACTAGAAGTGTGAGATATATATCGTTTGCGATTAATATCGTAATTGTTGTTTTAACGATGTGCGATCTGACATTGAGTATATCCCTCACACACACCCAGAGAGTGCATACACTACATGATGTAGTCTTGTAGATTAGACTAGTGCGGAGTGCAAGCTTTCACTGCATGATTTAGTCTAGGCTATATTTACATCATTTAATATAGTTAATAAATATCACACAAAGAGTGCAGTTTTTCTCCAGGTATTAGCATAATAACAAATGTGATATTGATTTGATACAAGTTTACTAAACAAGAAGTTAATATTAAGTGACTTACATTTTAGCCACCATATTGCCTGTTTTTGCTCTTTTTCGCCAACGAAAATAGTTCAAAACAAATCCACAGCACTGTAATTGTGTCTCTGAGCAACACACAGAGGTTTTTCCTTACTGAATGAATCAGCTTTTTGACCGAATCAATTGAATCAGTGATTCAGTGACTCATTAAGATTAAGTCAAATGCTTCGTTCCTAAATGAATCAGCCGTTGAAAGAACGGGTGAATCTCAATGACTCACTCATTAACAGTGACTTGCTGCCACCTACTGGCGGTTTTAATTTCACATTGAACGTATCTTTTCATGTTTTAAATCATTTCAAATATCAGTATTCAACATTTTATGTTTTAAACATCAAAACATTATTTCTGCATAACTGTAGATTATTAATTTGTCACCTCTGAGCTGCATTAAACCAGTCTGTGTAAATGATCTAAATGCCACTTCAGATGCAGCTTCTGTGTTTCCTCTCCATTGCAAAGATGAATTTTGTTGATATTTAATTTGATTGGTAAGAGCCCTATTGTGTCTTATTATTCTAATTAAATTTGATTAAATTTATGAAATTGACACAAAAGATGATGCATGCATATAATTAGGTTTTAAAAATGCATTTTTTTGATTGTTTTTTTTTTTTTTAAGAAATTAACTTTTATTTAGTAAGCATGCATTAAATTAATCAAAAGTGACAGTGAACACATTGATAATGTTACAAAAGATTTATATTTCAAACTGAAATGCTGTTCTTTAATTTTTTTTATTCATCAAAGAATCCTGAAAAAAATTATCACAATTTCCACAAAAATATGAAGCAGCTCAACTGTTCCAACATCATTATTAATAATAATAAGAAGAAATGCTTCTTAAGAAGTAAAACAGCATATTAGAATGATTTCTGAAGGATCATGTGACACATCATGAGTAATGATGCTGAAAATTCAGCTTTGCATCACAGGAATAAATTACGTTTTAAAATATAATAAAATAGAAATCGGTTATTTGAAATTGTAATAATATTTCATAATATTACTGTTTTTACTGTAATTTTGATCAAATAAATGCATCCTTGGTGAGCATAAGATACTTCTTTCTAAAACATAAAAAAATCTTACCAACCCCAAACGTTTGAACGGTAGAGTATATGCTGTAAGTCCAGACACTGAAAAACATTCTTAAACGGTTGCAAACATTTGGGCTCGTTCTTTGTTGACTTTGAAAAGCAGCCAATCGCAGTGTAATTTGAGTGATAGTGATGGTATTATGTGAACAAGGTGTGTTTAGGTGTCAGATGTCACTTAATGCATTTTCACATTAGCACACTGCAATTTCCTCACACAAATACCTGCACTGTGGAGCCTTGGAGTATGTGTAACATGCAGAGGTCTGAAGTGCCAGAGGCAGATCAGCGTTATGTAAAAAATGATGACATTTGGTAGCAACACTCCAGAGGTGTTTGCACGCATTGGCCTGCAATATGAGGCCTTTACTTCATTTTTTTATTATTAAGAATTCGCTGCCACATGCTGAAAAAATCCTCTTGTAGTCAAAACGATTGTTCATTAATTATACAGATGTGCGTAGAATTCTTTGCTATCAAATTGCATCACACATAGAAAAACATTCACATAAAACCATCGTCCAAATTAAACCTTTAAGAGTACTTTAGCAGTACTCAGTTCCTCCTGGCCAGAGCTATTGTGGGTAATTTACTGTTTTAATGATATGAATATCTTACACAGTCTGTTTCGTAGAATTAGGCTTTAAAAATAAAGTGGAGAGTGTCGTTCTTTTAAAGCTGTGATTATGTGTCATTACTCAGCAGTAGTTTATCTTCATAATTGGTGTAGAGACAGAGGCCCGTGCAGAGCGGATCTGCTGTCGGGGTAGTAACTGCTGGTCAGGAGACGTGGCATACTGGTGGCTTCCTTTTCCAGGCCGGAGTTAAGTTTTCAGCTTTTAGTTGGAACCGTGCCCGTGAAAATCAATAAAGACGGCTCTAGTCACAGGAAGAGAACAAGGCCCCTCTGCAAAATAAGGCTATGAAATCAACTTGGCAACCATGTCAGACATAGTGTGATTAATTATGTTTGAATAAACTCTAGACTAGACTGAAATTAATTACCAATTCATTGGCATAGTAAATAAAAAAACAGGAAGGTAAAACTAGGGATGAGCAAACCGTAATTGACTTGAACTGTATTATTTTATTATTTACAGTATATTTGTTTTAGCATCTTCTAAATTTGCATCTTTAAAACTATAATTAATCCAATTGATTATATAATGTGAGTATACAAATACACACACACATCATATATATAATATTACAATTTCAAATGTTTTTTATTTAATTTTTTTACAATGTCATTTATTCCTGTGATGTAAAGCTGAATTTTCAGCATCATCACTCCAGTCTTCAGTGTCACATGATCCTTCAGAAATCATTCTAATATGCTGATTTGCTGCTCAAGAAACATTTCTCATTATTATTATTATTATTATTATTATTATTATTAATATTATTATTATTATTATTATTATTATTATTATTATTATTATTAATGTTTAAATCAATTGTGCTGCTTAGTATTTTTGTGGAAAACGTGATACATTATTTTTTCCAAGTTCAAATGAAATTTCAATTGATTTTCAATTTTTTTTATAACATTTAAGTATATTTACAGGCACTTTTGATTTAATTAATGCATCCTTGCTGAATTAAAGTATTCATTTCTTAACTTACTGACACTAAACTTTTGAACAGTAGGATATATTTAAATAAATGCATGTATTTTTGCCTCAGAATCAACTGAAATTCTTACCAATAATATTGGCGTCATCAGTCCAACCAAATCGAGTCCTGCCACATTTCTTTCTGATATACTGTTTTTTTGTTTGTTTGTTTTGTTTTTACTCAGAAATACATCAAATTACTCAAGCTGCAAATGCCGCTTTATGTCTTTCGGTTCAAGGAAAGTGGCCAATTTTGACTGGTTGCAGGTTTTCAGCGCACAAAATGTGTGTGTACACACAGCTCATGATTGCTCGGTTACTCAAATAAGCCTGATCTTTCTTCATTCCTCTTCCTGCAGTGGGATCGGCAGAAACTGGCCATGGGCGTCAGGAGGAAGCAGC
This sequence comes from Coreius guichenoti, assembly GCA_039654105.1. Lineage (NCBI taxonomy): Eukaryota > Metazoa > Chordata > Actinopteri > Cypriniformes > Gobionidae > Coreius > Coreius guichenoti. The sequence continues at coordinate 31,954,946 of CM077185.1, forward strand.
ATTCTCGCCGAATATGGGACTCTGCATTTGGAGTTCATGCACCTCAGTGAGCTTTCCGGGAGACCAGTTTTTGCCGAGAAGGTGAGCAGCAGTTCAGGCGTTACACCTCTGCAGTGCATTAAACACTGTGCTGAACTAAATGTAAACTTGTAGCGGTCATGAACTGTTAGAAGACCTGACCACAGTGACCCAGAATGACCTCTGCTCGTAACCGTTTTATTGATGCTCGTTTCGCTGCAATTCTCAGTTCTGGTTTCTCGCCGAATGAATCCGCTGACCTGACCTGCAATATAGACATAGACAAATGACACTATTACAAGCTCTGAATGAGGCTGTACAAACTGTGAAAGTGACCTAGTCCATAGATTTATGAGTCTGTCCCCTGTAGGAAGACATCGGTCGCATCATAGAGGCTGTTTACTACGTTTTCAGTGGCGTACTGTAGTGGATGAGCTTAGCTATGGATTAATAATTTGATGTGGTGATATATAAGCGATATTGTGCTCTGCCGTTGCAGGTAATGAACATCAGAAAGGTGCTGAATCGGCTGGACAAACCTCAAGGATTGTACCCGAATTACCTGAACCCTAACAGTGGACAGTGGGGCCAGCGTAAGTCCAAAAACACGCACACATACTGAAGAACTTCAGAAGTATTAGCTGAAATGTGATGCTGTTTGTTCAAGAAATGGCCAGTTTTCCCAGAAACGTCATGATTAAAATGAGAAGCTTTATCCGTAAGTTGTCCAGCAAAATGCTTTCTCTGAGTGGAACTGATTTACAAGTGTTTATTTTTGAGATTTGTACACAAAATACTTTCGTTGTGACACTCAAAGGCAGATTCAAGGCAATATTTGTAGTGAATTGACAGAGACTAAACTTTGGAAGGTGATGTGTGTGTCTTGAGTGCTTTAGTTGAATTCAGCAGGAGGGAACCCTGAGGCAGAGTGTATTAGAAGCGGAAACACTCTGGCTGTTCATTGTGTCTATAAGACCGTCAGGACACGTTTTCTCTTTAGGGTCTCTAATTAAAGGAACATATTCTTTGTATTTTTAATGTCAATATTTAATATAAATTTGTGTTAGACAGCTGTAGGGGTGGGCAATATACTGTACCGGTAGAGAGATTAACACAATCAACCGCTAGAGATTTTAGATCTCTTCTAATAGCGGTTACTCTTACATCATATGGCTAGTGCTGGGCGATATGGCCAAAAAAATTATCACAATAAAATGTTTCATATCAGTCGAAATCGATAATTATTACGATAAATGTCAAATCTTTATTTCTTTTTGTGTAAAGGCAGAGTTTTTGCTCCTGAGTGAAAGTTGTAGAAGCCAGACATTTAATTGTGGTTTTAAACTAACTCTTTATTGACTGAACATGACAAACACTTGCCAAACAGGTGAATCTCACAAATCTGAGGTAGAATTTTTTCTACATCAAAATATGCACAAGTAAATTTAAGCATTAAACATTATGACCCCTGACAGGTGAAGTGAATAACACTGATTATCTCTTCATTATGGCACCTGTTAGTGGGTGGGATTTTGTCCTCAAAGCATTTTGTCCTCAAAGTTGATGTGTTAATGGGCAAGCGTAAGGATTTGAGCGAGTTTGACAAGGGCCAAATTGTGATGGCTAGATGACTGGGTCAGAGCATCTCCAAAACTGCAGCTCTTGTGGGGTGTTCCCGGTCTGCAGTGGTCAGTATCTATCAAAAGTGGTACAAGGAAGGAAAGTGGTGAACAGTAGCTCAGCAGTGTATTTTTTACAGCCAGGCTGAGGCTAGACAGCTGGCAACCCTCAAACTGTCGAGAAATGGCATGACTCTCTCACCACATCTCATCTTCATCATGCTTTCAGGGTTAATTATGCAACACAGTCAGAAATATACACACTCTTCTCCTTGCATTCATCCTCTAGATGACACATACATCAATAGTTTGAGATGTTTTATATTGGTCTCGAGGCAACGGGAATGATGACTTCAGTGAGGCCTGCTCTGCAGTGTTAGGCGGCTTTCATGCTGTCCTCGCTCTGAGGGATTTATTGGCGGCTTAGTCTGGAGAGCAGTGCTGTCTTAACTTCATGGTCAGCAATGACGCAGGTGCTTGATGATGAAGAGCAGGAGGAGAACAAAGATACTGCAGTCAGGATAACTGTGCACAAATTCTGATGGAGGAACGTCACCACAGAGTGAAAAAAGGGAGAGGCTTTTGAGCTGTCAGAATGTAGCAATCCGAAACAACGTTTCTTTTTTCGTGCATCGGAGCAAGTCCTCCTTTTTTTGCTTTGACAAAAGTTGTTTGTTTAGATGATCGTAAACAAAAATGATCTGAGATGGCAGCAGGCCGCAGGGAAGATGGGATGATAACGTACAGCTGCACTTAAAAATAGCTGTCAGTCTTTTTACTTCACACAAATAGCCCAGAACAGTCCTGAAGGCCTTTCCATATGGGTCAGTTGTCATGTTTGGGTTTGAGCAGCTAGTAGCTCCCGGGTTGACCTTAATGAAACAACCATCGTATATATTCCACCATCTACCCTCCTTTTACCCTTCCTCTCTTTTATCTTTTTTTTTTTCTTTTCTCATCCTTGTGCATCAATTTAGTTTTACATTTGTCAGGAATTCTCAGCAGTTTGTCTCTTTTCAGTTTAGCTTCAAATGTGCGACTTGACAAAAGTTCCAAAACGTAGTAAGTTTTCTAAAGTGACATGCTAACAAAATAAAATCTCATAGGAGACTGAATTGGAGCAACTTTTTATTATTATAAAGAATTTATTCTAATCTTTTATTCTAATTCTAACTATTTGTGTTTTAAAACATAAATAATAACAAAATTATTAATTTATTAAAATTATACTTAATTCTGATTCTAATTATTTATTAGAATTTATTCTAATGACTTAATTTACTCTAAAAAATGTCATTTCTATATGACTTTTTGTTTAAATGATGTTTAAAAAAAAATGTATCCATACAATGAAAGTCAGTGGTATCCAGTGTTTTGAATAACATTGACATCCTTCAAATTATTTTGAGTTCCACAGAAGAAAAAGTCTTACAGTGTGAGTCAATTGTAGGGGTGTAACGATATTCAAACCGAACCGAAAAACCGCGATACACCACCCACGGTACGAACCGCGATACTCTCATGTCAAACCAAACGCGCCCCGGCCCAGCTTTCACTTCACCTTATGCCACAAAATTATTTTTTTCTTCATTGATATTTGATTAAATAGTAATTAGTACACTTTTAACAACTAATAAGAGCTGTATTTTTACTAAATATTATTATAATAATATTATTTACTAAATATACACTAACTTTTGTCTTCCAAGTGCATGTCAAGTGACTTGGGTGATCGCTCAAGTTGCATGGTGGAAGGACAAAGAGAGCCAGTGTTTCCCCATTTAGCCAGGTAGGCTAAATGCTACCTTGGAGTCCCAGCAACATCGTCATTTTCGTAGCTTGTTACGAAATAAAAAATCTCTCTCACCTCAGAAAACCGCTTTCCTGTCATGTCAGCCATTATACTGTGCTCGTAGCGCACACACTTCAATTACACACGCAAATGCAGCGGCGCGCGCTGTATATCACTTCATAAAGCACAAAAGAAACTATGAGCAACGTTACATTGTCAATTCGTAAGTCATGAAATAAAAATAAAGTACCAATAAATCACGTAACTGGTACGACGTGTGTTAGCTGGGAAGGATTTGCATGCAGGTATGATGTTCATTCTGTTCATCAGGAGCAGTTATATGATTCATTAACAGTTCATGATGTATTGTGTATTCGCCATGGTAACTGTTGTTTCTATAACCCCAAAATGCCACTTTATTTTCACTTTGTTATTTTGTTTATTTTTAAATTAGTGTTGTATTAACAAAAACTGCTATTTAATAGCTTTAACCTATTTATTCATCAGTATTAGTTATATTCATACAATGTATGTGTTTGTTAAGTAGGCTAAAGTGGGACATTACTTGTGTGTGTGTGTGTGTGTGTGTGTCATCAATTTTTATTAAATAAATTTGCTTGTTTTTTTGTTTTTTTTAAACATTATGGTAAATGGTAAAATGAGTAGATTGTTTCTGACTAATCTACAGTGGAGGCATTTATTTCATTTTAGTTTACTCAGGTATGCTAACTTCTCTAAAGAAAACGTGAAGCCAATGTATAAAGTTAATAAAGATAAAGTTAATAAGTTAAATTATTGTTGTTGTTATTATTAATTTAAAAGTGAATCTAGTGTTATTACTGCTGGTGCCCTGCCATGAACCCTGCCTCCACAGCAAACAGAACCGAACCGAACCGTGGCTCCAAAACCGTGATATGAACCGAACCGTGGCATTGGTGTATCGTTACACCCCTAGTAAATTGCAGAATTTAAATTTTTCATTCATTCACCCTCATGTCATTCTGTGAAACACAATAGAAATTTTGTAATTTTGTTGCTTCGCATTTTGCTTTCAGTGAGCATTGTGGCTAAGAACAAAAGGTGGGGATATTGTAGAGTATCAGACATGTGGTCTGTTTCAGTGCTGCTCTGTGTGCTTCAGTGCTGTACAGAGATACTTCACACGTTCTCAGTGTCTGTTGGGTAATAAGCTCAGCTGGTCTTCAGGTTTTGCTCAGGAAGCACGTCAAGAGCTGACAGCAAAAACTCCCGTTTCCTGCTGTCAAGCTTTTACCAACTGAAGACCTCACATCTCCTTTTCACAGTGAAACCCTCTTACCAACAGCGCAGGGCGGTTTGGAGTTTCTATGTGATGTGTGCGAACTAATATTACGACAGTGGGGAAAAGCCATCTTATGTGACTAAGTTAAATCAGGTAGTGCAGAGCTGTTCAAAATCGGGCCCGCGGGCAAATCCACGAGTTTATCAATGACCTCCTGCTAAAATGTTGTAAAGACTTTCTTTTAAGAATTCAATACCTGCTTCTGTGCCTGCACTGCAAGAGAATGAAACAACCTCTCCCATTAAAATAAATGAAGCACTTCAAGAGAGACTGCTCTTGTCTACACTTAGGCAAATGACTCAAAACATTTTTATATAGAAATGAATACTTTTATTCAGCAATGATGTATCAAATTAGCCCTGACCTGTCAAGGCATGGACTCCACTAGACCCCTGAAGGTGTGCTGTGGTATCTGGCACCAAGATTTTAGCAGCAGATCCTTTAAGTCCTGTAAGTTGCGAGGTGGGGCCTCCATGGATCGGACTTGTTTGTTCAGCACATTCCACAGATGCTCGATTGGATTGAGATCTGGGGAATTTGGAGGCCAAGTCAACACCTCAAACTCATTGTTGTGCTCCTCAAACCATTCCTGAACCATTTTTGCTTTTTGTCAGGGCGCATTATCCTGCTGAAAGAGTGGACAGGGGTCAGCATGGGCACCCAGACTGGTCTGTGGCTATGCAGCCCAGGTGTATTCTGACACCTTTCTATCAGAACCAGCATTAACTTGAGCAATTTGAGCTACAGTAGCTCGTCTGTTTGATCGGACCAGCCTTCGCTCCCCACGTGCATCAGTGAGCCATGACCCTGTCACCGGTTCACCACTGTTCCTTCATTGGACCACTTTTGATAGATACTGACCACTGCAGACTGGGAACTGGGAAGAGCTGCAGTTTTGGAGATGCTCTGACCCAGTTGTCTAGCCATCACAATTTGGCCCTTGTCAAACTCGCTCAAATCCTTATGCTTGCCCATTTTTCCTGCTTCTAACACATTATCTTTGATGACAAAATGTTCACTTGCTGCCTAATATATCCCACCCACTAACAGGTGCTGTGATGAAGAGATAATTAGTGTTATTCACTTCACCGGTCATAATGTTATGCCTGATATATATATATATATATATATATATATATATATATATATATATATACACAAACTTTTATGTTAGATGCGATTAATCGTGATTAATCGATTTGGCAACAATTAAAATAAATTAATTGTAGTAATATTTCACAATATTACTGTTTTTACTGTATTTTTGATCAAATAAATGCAGCCTTGGTTAACATAAGAGAGTCTTTCAGAAACATTAAAAAAAAATCTTACTGACCCCAAACTTTTAAATAATAGTGTACATGTAAACGCACACTCACTTGCAAATACTTTAACACCAACTATTCAGCAACAAGCCTTTGTGTTGCCGTTGTGTGTTTGGTTAAGAGTTTTATTAAGGAACAGTGTGCATGTAAACAACCTAGCAGGTGTGTTTTACATGGACAAAAATCATTCACTTTTTCTGGGTGTAAAAATCTAGTTTAGCAAATGCCTTGAAAGTGGGCAGTTTTAGTACCTTTTTATTTTATAAATGAACCTACAAATTGTGGGTTATAATCTCACATCTTTAACCACTATGATTCCACTTAAGCATTCATTTGATAAATGAATGATCTGCAGTGTATGCTTTTCTATCTGGCTAAATCCTAGATAAGTCAAGTCTGTGTTCGCAAGGAGGAAATTAATGTGTATGTGTGTGTATTTCCAGGTGGCACGGTGAATGGGGCAGTCGGTTTAGTGCTGTCCAGTCCACTGTGTGTGAGAGATGAGAATCTGTGGGTCGAGGAGCAGCACCGTTGTGTGATTGTCTGATTGATGATCAAGCTCATGAATATTTATACCTCATTAAGCACTTGTTTGTGTGATAGATACGTCAAGAGAAATCGAGCCACTGCGCAGACAGCCGTAAAAAATACACTGCTGAGCTACTGTTCAGGGAAAATGCACAGAAAGGAAAAACAAACATTTTGCCTTAGTTTAAAGTCTTATTTCAAATGTCAAAGGGGTTTTTATGGTACTCATTTTGCACTCAGCTAAATTTCTGAATTAGGCAGATTTTTGTTAATCTTCCTCAGGGATATTTAAATTATGCAGCTCAGGGGCCAGTGAATAAAATGACCCGCTAATAGCCAATACTTGACTTTCATATGGTTTAAAATGTGCAATAACCGACAATTACAGCTACATGTGCTACATCAGCCTCATATTTATATTCATTCATAAGTGCTGGTCGGACTCTTTTCTTTTTCCAAAACAATGTAGATATATTTTAGTTACTGTATATTTATTTTATTCAAATGCATTAATAATTCTTAATATTATACAATTTCATAAATGTATGCTTATGTCTCAATTTCAAATGTCTTAAACCTTCACAAATCAATACTTAATATTCAAGAAAACTTCATTATAATTCATCTGTAAAATCAAGAATGGCCCTATCTAATACTAATTGGATGCATCAGTCCATTTTTGCTTAAATGGTATGTTTTTATTGATTTTTTTTGGCTACTAAATGGAATTCACACATTTGAGTATGCTGTAAGCAGTCTGCCACTTTGTGCCAATGATGACTATTTGCATAGTGATGCATTGCTTCATGATAATTAAAAAGGAAATGTTACTTGAATTGAAATTAAGAAACTTTCTGTGAATGAATCTGATTATCAATTGCTACAGTGTTCTAGGTGGTTGCTAAGCTTTTTTAAATGGTTGCTAGGGTGCTCTAGGTAACTGCTGGTGTGCTCTAGTTGGTTGCTAGAGTGTTCTGAGTGGTTGCTAGTGTTCTAGGTGGTTGCTAGGCTTTTCTAAACTGTTGCTAAAGTGCTCTAGGTCAGGGGCCCTCAAATAGTGGACCGTGACACACAATGACACAGTAGCACCATCAAAACAATGGAGCGGTACATACCACAAACGCTAAGGGTCGTTTATGGTAATGATCTTTTTGCCGCTATATCGAATATTTATATCTAGAGCCAAACGCACTTCATTCAAGCCCTTTCCCTTCCCTAATATGCATAGTGATGCATTGCTTCATGATAATTAAAAAGGAAATGTTACTTGAATTGAAATTAAGAAACTTTCTGTGAATTAATCTGATTATCAATTGCTACAGTGTTCTAGGTGGTTGCTAAGCTTTTTTAAATGGTTGTTAGGGTGCTCTAGGTAACTGCTGGTGTGCTCTAGTTGGTTGCTAGGGTGTTCTGAGTGGTTGCTAGTGTTCTAGGTGGTTGCTAGGCTTTTCTAAATTGTTGCCAAAGTGCTCTAGGTCAGGGGCCCTCAAATAGTGGACCGTGACACACAATGACACAGTAGCACCATCAAAACAATGGAGCGGTACATACCACAAACGCTACAGTGTTCTAGGTGGTTGCTAAGCTTTTTTAAATGGTTGGTAGGGTGCTCTAGGTAACTGCTGGTGTGCTCTAGTTGGTTGCTAGGGTGTTCTGAGTGGTTGCTAGTCCGTGCACGTTGCTTCTCTCTCCTCCTAAAGACGCTATAGCTCTTTTTTTTTTTGCAATTGCAAGTTATAAAGTCCAATTTTGAGGGGACTTTTTTTTCTCAGAATTGAGTTTATATCTCACAATTCTGACTTTATAACTAGCAATTGCGTGCCTCGCAGTTTTGAGAAAAAGTTAGAATTGCGAGATATAAACTCGACTTTGTCACGCAATTCTGACTTTATAATTCACAATTGCAACTTTATATCACACAATTCAGAGAAAAAGTGTCAGAATTGCGAGATTAAAAAATTGCAATTACCTTTTTTTTTTTCTAATCTGTGGCGGAAACAAGCTTCCATCGAAAACCCTGAACCCACATACCGTATCTTTTCTGTCACATGGCCTTCTGTCATACATAGGTATATAAATGTAAAAATAATAAAAGTCTGATCCTAAAACATCTGATCTTACCTTTTTAATATGCATATTCAATTGGGCTCAACTGATGGAAAAAAACACCACTTCTTTGGCTCTGAGGGCCCAATATACTCATTTTTTATTTAACTGTTTAGGATTTTTTTTTTTTCCATTGACAAAGTACTACTGCTGCTCATATGGAAATGTATAATTATTCAAAATATCATAATTATAATTGTATATTATAATTATCATAAGACCTTTAGAATTTTTTTATTACAGTAGAAAAATATGAATTTTATTTTCTGTATGAAAATTATTTGTGGTTTGTAACCTTTTATTCATTAAACATATGGTATGTATGTTATTTATGGTATGTATGTTTTTGCCATTTTACCAGCTTTCAATGTTGTCATGGCATTAAACATCTACTACTACTACTACTCTATAAGTACTCCAGGTTCACTTTGTTTTGATATTTGCGTAATTCCAACCATGTTTTACCATACAAATGAGATGAGAGCGCTTCTCTAGCTCTCTTGTACTGTGTGAAAGTTTGTGTGTGTGTGTGTGCATATTCATGTCTCATAATTTTGTGCAGTTCTATTTAATGCAGTCCCACAGCAGACTATTGTGACTATACATGGATGTAGGAAGGGATTTTTCACAAACTCTCTGGCATTTTGGCTGTGTTGCAGATCACGTCTCAGTTGGAGGCTTGGGGGACAGTTTCTACGAGTACCTGCTGAAGGCCTGGCTCATGTCAGACAAAAGTGACGAGGAGGGAAAGAAGCTCTACTACGATGCCCTGCAGGTAAAGTCCACTTTTTACAGAGCGAAAAAGACCAGAGAAATGTTAAATTCTACTGCCGATTTGATCAAATTGCCAGACGTCTGCTGACTAGACAAGAGGATCCTTGACATCCATGTTTCTTGGAGGATGCCTTCAAGCTAAATGGACTTGTGTCAGCATTTTTACTTGAATTAGGAACACAGTACCAACACAATTGTGGTTTTAGTTGGTGCCAGGGTTGAACAAAAATCAAAATTAATATTTCCAATACAAGTTAAGTCAATAGGATCATAATTACATAATTAATTTAGGCTAATTTACCTAGTTTATTTCCTGAAATGAAGATTTGTTTAGGTTAGACAGTTTTAATGCTTTTAATTTGAGTCCAGTGCTGTCAAAATAATTAACACGATCACTAATTTAAATTTCCACACACATTATATCAGACAACTTTATTTAAAATAAATAAATCTGCTGGATATATATTGAAGGTTTGCTCTATTTTAAATGGGTAGTGCATTCTAGGAAATGAACAGTTCTTCCACTGTGGTCCATAAAATGATTTATTAAATATCATAAAAACATGCGATTAATTCTATAGGTGTCATTTCAAACATTGATTATTAATATTTTCAAATATTTCTGTTTATGGTAAATTCATACTAAAAATAAAATGTATTATTTAAAACTACAAGGCATTATGTTTTATTTATACTGTATGTCGAATTCAAATTTAAATTGCAATTCTGCATCCTGTTCACTAGCTCAATTCCAATTCAATTAATAATTCACTTTTTTCCGGTAGAGCGATCCAGATACACTTCAATAAAAATAAATAAATAAAATAAAACTGATTTTATATTCTTAAGACTTGACTTAAAACCTTAAAAACAGAAAAAAATCTTTCTAAAAAAACTAAAAGAAATGAAAAGAATTATATTTATATATATATATATATATATATATATATATACACTCACCTAAAGGATTATTAGGAACACCTGTTCAATTTCTCATTAAGGCAATTATCTAATCAACCAATCACATGGCAGTTGCTTCAATGCATTTAGGGGTGTGGTCCTGGTCAAGACAATCTCCTGAACTCCAAACTGAATGTCAGAATGGGAAAGAAAGGTGATTTAAGCAATTTTGAGCGTGGCATGGTTGTTGGTGCCAGACGGGCCGGTCTGAGTATTTCACAATCTGCTCAGTTACTGGGATTTTCACGCACAACCATTTGTAGAGTTTACAAAGAATGGTGTGAAAAGGGAAAAACATCCAGTATGCGGCAGTCCTGTGGGCGAAAATGCCTTGTTGATGCTAAAGGTCAGAGGAGAATGGGCCGACTGATTCAAGCTGATAGAAGAGCAACTTTGACTGAAATAACCACTCGTTACAACCGAGGTATGCAAAAAAAGCATTTGTGAAGCCACAACACGCACAACCTTGAGGCGGATGGGCTACAACAGCAGAAGACCCCACCGGGTACCACTCATCTCCACTACAAATAGGAAAAAGAGGCTACAATTTGCACGAGCTCACCAAAATTGGACAGTTGAAGACTGGAAAAATGTTGCCTGGTCTGATGAGTCTCGATTTCTGTTGAGACATTCAGATGGTAGAGTCAGAATTTGGCGTAAACAGAATGAGAACATGGATCCATCATGCCTTGTTACCACTGTGCAGGCTGGTGGTGGTGGTGTAATGGTTTTCTTGGCACACTTTAGGCCCCTTAGTGCCAATTGGGCATCGTTTAAATGCCACGGCCTACCTGAGCATTGTTTCTGACCATGTCCATCCCTTTATGACCACCATGTACCCATCCTCTGATGGCTACTTCCAGCAGGATAATGCACCATGTCACAAAGCTCGAATCATTTCAAATTGGTTTCTTGAACATGACAATGAGTTCACTGTACTAAAATGGCCCCCACAGTCACCAGATCTCAACCCAATAGAGCATCTTTGGGATGTGGTGGAACGGGAGCTTCGTGCCCTGGATGTGCATCCCACAAATCTCCATCAACTGCAAGATCCTATCCTATCAATATGGGCCAACATTTCTAAAGAATGCTTTCAGCACCTTGTTGAATCAATGCCACGTAGAATTAAGGCAGTTCTGAAGGCGAAAGGGGGTCAAACACAGTATTAGTATGGTGTTCCTAATAATCCTTTAGGTGAGTGTATATACACACACAAAGTAAATTTAGAAAGTTTATTCAGTGCTTGTACTGTATTGTAGTATGTTTCCCCTCACGTTTCCATGTCCAGTTTTTCCAGTGTGAATATTGAAAGAATCGTCATTACATTTTTTTGTTGCCCTAAGCTTGAACGTCTAGAAATTTGTCCTCTGCAGGTTTTCAGGAGTTAGAATTTCTCTTCATAGTGTCCATCTGTAGAAATGTAATGTGTGTGTTCTGCTGGAGCTGTCCGTGAGAGCTTTGGAAAGCTGGTGCAGACTGATTGTTACAGACCACAAACTCAATCCACACTTTCATTAGAGAGAACCATCTCAACCTGCCTAAGATAATGTTGTCCCTCTGGCCGTCTGTCTGGGTGCCTCCCAGGAGTGACTAGAACACACACATACTTTGGACTCCAGGCCAATCATCCAAGAAAAGAAAAGTGCATTATGTCGGTCACCTTCAGAGGGCTTATAGAATTGCCATTGTGTCCACCATTTTACCCAGGCATTCATTACTGCTATACTCTCTATACAGCCTGATTTCACCTAATTTATCTCACTAACTATGGATAGACCGCTCAATCATCTCCTTTCATCCACACCTCTCAGCTGTAGCATTCAATTATTTGCACATTACAGCAATGACTGTTGACATATCGCAGTAGATTGAGTTCCTGTTGTTAGAGCAATGCTAAATGCTAAAATCTTAATTTTTGTGCCAAATAGTGTTGGGGGAGTTACTTTACAACTGGCTTTCCAAGCTACAAACTAGTGTCATTGGAATACTTGATTCTGCTCAGTTGTGGCATTCAGGAAACTGATTTCATACATAATTTTTCTACTATTTTAAAGTTATGGTGATTCGGAAAAGTGCAGGACCCCTGTACCAATCCCTGTCATGTGAAAGAACATACATTGGTAACACTTTATTGTAGGGTTAAATTCTCACTATTAACTAGTTGCTTATTAGCATGCATATTACTAGGATATTGGCTGTTTATTAGTACTTATAATGCACATAATAATGCCTTATTCTGCATGACCATATTCTACATCCCTTAATCCTACCCAATACCTAAACTTAACAACTACCTTACTAACTATTAATAAGTAGTAAATTAGGTTTATTGTTTGAGATTGAGGCAAAAGTCATAGTTAATAGTGAATATGTGTTCCCCATACTAAAGTTTCACAGATACATTTTATAAATATTATTTAAATTATTTGTAAATATTAATTATATATTATTTAAATTATTTATACATAAATTATTTATACTGTATATCTTGGTAGTATAGTGCTGTTTTTAATTTATCCTGAATTTAATCAGTCTTATTCTAGTATTATGTATATAATAGTATAGTATTATTTATTAATATTTTAATATTAATATTAATATTTTGAATTAACAGAAAATATAAAAAAGAAAGTTTTAATTTTCATTTTAGTTAAATGTTTTAAGTTTTAAGCTTTAGTTTATTTAACAATAATATTTAACAATAACTATATATATATATATATATATATTGGCCTCCAAATTCCCCAGATCTCAATCCAATCGAGCATCTGTGGGATGTGCTGAACAAACAAGTCCAATCCATGGAGGCCCCACCTCACAACTTACAGAACTTAAAGGATCTGCTGCTAACATCTTGGTGCCAGATACCATAGCACACCTTCAGGGGTCTAGTGGAGTCCATACCTCGACAGGTCAGGGCTGTTTTGGCAGCAAAAGGGGAACCAACACAATTTTTTTTTTCTTTCTGTTTTTAAGGTTTTAAGTTGTCACCTTTTTATTTATATAGCGCTTTATACAGTACTGACTGTTTCAAAGCAGCTTTACAGTGATAACAGGAAAAGGATTCAATGATGCAAACAGTGTTAATTGCAGCTGTACAGCAGCTCTAAAAGAAAACCGTGTCATTGTTCAGCTGAAGTCAGTTCAGTGTTGATTCAGTTCTGTTTGATCCTCAGTTATTAAATTAGTTAATTTCATCTATAAAGCATCTCTGCACAAAACAGTGATGTCATCATCCAGCTCAGTTCAGTTCTTATCCAATAGTGTCAGTGCAGTCAAATCAATAATATTGTTGAATATTAAGTGTCCTCAACTAAGCAAGCCAGAGGCGACAGTGGCAAGGAACCCAAACTCCATCAGGTGACAGAATGGAGGAAAAAAAAACATGTGAGAAACCAGGCTCAGTCGGGGGGCCAGTTCTCCTCTGGCTAATGAATGAACACGGTGTGATTATGATTCAGGCTGCACCACAAGTCAGAATCAGATTGTGGATCGGTAGCATTGAAATATTTCATCCAGTTCCTTTTGCTTGAAGATCGGATTCATCACACCGGTATAGAGCAAAGCTGGTCATAGGTCTGTGCAGAGGACTTGTCTGGTTCTTTTGGTCTTTACTGAGGATCTGTTCCGATGACTGTCATGTTGAAATAAGGAAAATATGTTTGATTAATTACTCATCTTACTCTTATTCAGTTAGACAAAAAACATCAATGTAGCATCCATGCTGCTACTTGTTGACAAAAAAGCCATCATTACATGAAATTCTACAATACATTATTCAACATACTAAAAAAAATGTAAGCTAGTACTGTTACTACTTTCAGTTTCTCCACAACACTGATGCCATTTTTATGATGAAATAAGATTACAAAGGGTATGATGTAAGAAAAAGAAAGAGTCAGACCTTTTACTTATTTCCTTACGTGCCTTTGGTACCATGGTGATGAACGTCTCCAGTTTTCCATTCAAATGCACCGAAGCCCTTTTCCAGACAGATAAGAATCTCATTTCCCATGTGTGTGATGCTTCTGTAAATACACATCGCTGGCACACAGCTGTGACCCTGATCTCTGATATGATCTTCCTTACTCTGGGCCTTGAACTGTTCGGATGATGCTTTTGAGAGAATGAAATCACTCCGAAGCCTTGAATGTCCCCTTTTGTATTAGGCAAACAAAACAAATGCAAACAAGGACAAAGTTCCTTTTAACCCACACAGTATAAATAACCATAGTGTGAGTGAAGAAATTGACATTAAAAACAACTTAAAGTGATCTCTGTTTTTCATTTTTTGTTCTGTAGGCGATTGAAAAGAATTTGATCCGGAAGTCAAGCGGAGGGTTGACGTATATAGCAGAATGGAAAGGCGGACTCCTGGAGCACAAGATGGGTCACCTGACCTGCTTTGCCGGTGGTATGATTGCTTTAGGGGCAGATGGCGCCCCCGATGATAAGACGGGTCACCAGATGGAACTCGCGGCTGAGATCGCCCGCACATGTCACGAGTCTTACACCCGAACAAGTGAGTGAGAGAACTGCTTTGAAAATGTTGAAACGATATATATATATATATATATATATATATATATATATATTGTATATTGTATATTTTATATATATATATATAGTATTGGTTGGTGAACGCCCCTACATCACCTTGGGGCGGTCACCAACCGAATCCTGTTTGTTTATTTGTTTTGTTTATTTATTTATGTATTCCTTTATTTATTTATTTATTCCTTTATTTATTTATTTATTCCTTTATTTATTTATTCCTTAATTTATTTATTCCTTAATTTATTTATTCCTTTATTTATTTATTCATTTATTTATTTATTCCTTTTCTATGTATTTCTTTTTTTATAAATATATATATATATATATATATATATATATATATATATATATATATATATATATATATATATATATTCTCTTCCCCTCCTTTTTTCCTTTCTTCATTCTCAGATTTTTTTTTTCCTTATACAAGTACTGTGTATATATATTAAGATACAGATAGATAGAGAGGTACACTTCTCCTCACACCAACACACTTCACATAATCACATGTAAAACCAAACTTTCTTGTTTTAACGTTTAGATTCTTGTTTCAGACTTTTGTATTTACAATGTTGTCTCAATATATCTGTCTCACTATGTCCTATCCTAGAAGCTAATAAAAAAATATTGAAACAACAAATGTTCAAAATTTCCAGCCAAAAAAAAAAGATGCTTGATAATACATACATTGTCTAGTTATAGTTAGAAAAGTGCAGTGCAAGTGCTACCATTTTTATTTTGTATTTTTCTTGCCTATCAATTATGATTACGAAAATAAATTCTAATTCTCGTTATTGTATTGTGAATAAATTATTGTTGTTTTTGTCGTAGTAAAGTATTTATATTGTAATATAATTATTATTTACTGCAAATTACTGTATAACAGTAATAAAAATGACACTGAGAATAATGAGAATTACAAGTATAAATCTAAAGTACTCAAAGGTAAAATGGTAATCACGGTAATGAGAATTATTGGTTTATTTATTTGTTTAAACTTTACGATAATGAGTTTTTGTGGAAAATTGTAATGTGAAAACAAAACAATATATTTAAATTAAATATTTAAATTATACTTTTATACGTAGGTTTGTCTAACATACCTTGTATACAGAGTATGTGATGTATTTTTCCACATCTGTGCAGTGGCAAGAGATTTGTTACTTTACTAGTCAAGTATTTTCTTTTGCTGACTCTGCTCAGTGCCAGTTAACCCTGAACACACACACACAAATCCCTCTGGTACTCGTTAAACACACACACACACACACACACACACACATACACAGTCATAGTCATCGCCGACGTGTTCATAATGCGTAGATATTTTTATCTGATGCAGATTAGCAAAGGTCCAGATTATGCCACAGCCCCTAATCCACATCCAGATAGTGTTTCTCTTCATCTCAGGAACAATGTAATCCCATAATCCTTTGTCAACATGGACGTTTGAGCGATGAATTTGTCGGCATGTATGTTTCAGGTATGAAGCTGGGTCCCGAGGCGTTCCGTTTCGACGGCGGTGTGGAGGCCATCGCCACGCGGCAAAATGAGAAGTACTTCATCCTGAGGCCGGAGGTCATCGAAACATACATGTACATGTGGAGGTTCACCCACGACCCCAAGTACAGACAGTGGGGTTGGGAGGCGGTACAGGTGAGAACTGTCGTGTGGATTTTTTGCATCACTTATTAAGTAACTTAGTAACGTCATTAGTATGTGACTGGTAAACATGTCGCCACAGTTGGCCTGGGATGTAGGCCAGATTGTGAGTCACAGTGAGGCTTTATCCCTGCCCTCAGACGCTCCCTGCACTTCAGCATAGCAGGATTAGAGACAATGGAGACCGCTAGTATCTCACAGCCTTGTAATTGTATCATAATGACTTCAGATTGCCATTGTGATGTGTCTGTCCCTTTAGGCGATACATCACATCTCTTCCTCCCTCGCTCTCCCTCTGCCATCTATTGATCTCTCAGTAAAATGTGCTGGCTCAACACTCACTGAATGAAAGGCTTGATTCTTTCCTTCAAAAACTACTTTGTCAAATCTTTATTATCTTAAAAATTGTTTACACTGCCACAACGGCAATAATTTGATTGTTATTATGGCACTTTTCACAAATAGGGCACAATTTGCTTTCCCGTTAGAGGCACAAGTCCCATTACTGATAGATACATTTTTATATGTAGTTTCCGGCATGAAAGGTAGATCATTTTAAACAAATCAGTTATCTTTTTTCTGTTTAACTTTGATGTTTATTGAAGAAAAAAAAAAAAAAAATAGAATTCAGTAGATTTAAACTGTATTCACATATGTCCCAGATTTGGTAAAAGGGGTAAAAATATCACTAAACACACACACACACATGTTGGGTTTTCCTGTTTTATGGGGACTTTCCATAGACATAATGATTTTTATACTGTACAAACTGTATATTCTATCCCCTAACCCTAAACCTACCGATCACAGAAAACTTTCTTCATTTTTACATTTTTCAAAAAACATCACATAGTATGATTTATAAGCCGTTTCCCTTATGGGGACCAAAAATGTCCCCACAAGGACTTCGGATATTGCCATCTTTGTGGGTACATTTTGTCCCCATTATGTAGGGTTTACCAGGACACCACACACACTACTGTTCAGAAGTTTGGGGATGGTAAGCTTTTTTAATGTTTGTGAAAGAAGTTTCTTATGCTCACCAAGGCTGCAAAACATTTAAAATAACTGTTTTCATAACAATAGCATTTGTGCTGCTTGATATTTTTGTGGAAACTGATACTTTTTTTCTGGATTCTTTGATGAATAGAAAGAATGGCATTTATTTGAAATAGAATATTTTGTAACAATATAAAAGTCTTTACTGTCATTTTTGATTGATTGAATGCATCTTTGCTGAATAAAAGTAAGTTCTTGATACTTGGTATTCAAACAAACACCTAAATCCTGAGTATTAAACTTTGAGGCATAAATTGTCCCACACAGTTTTTTTCTGTTGTAAATCATGAAGCTCCTTGAGGTAAACTGTGCTACAGTATTGCTTTTCTGAGTGATTGGTCCTACTATTTATGCCTGACTGGCAATAAAACTGGCTGAATCTCCCATACACTGAAGGAGCAGCCCCAGATATATCTAGAGACCAGGAATATCATAAAGCAGGGGTCTACAGGCAGGTGAGTTTGATCAGGGTCGGAGCTAAATTCTGCAGAAAAGTGGCTTGAATTGCCCAGCCCTGTCAAACAGACTTGGGGATGGGAGTCTTTTGAATGGAGGCAATAACGCTGCATCCGCACAGGGCGTTGGCGTCAACGCTTGACTGAGGGCGTGTCTGAAGCATGGTGCTGACGTGACTGTCATAGTGACAACAGCCAATCATATTACTTTTCCGTTGTTGCATGAACGCAATTGGCTAGTGTCTCCACTAGGGTATTTGCATAGGTGATTTGATTAACTGACACCTGCGTTGGCGTAAAAACTTTTTGCCAGTTAAAAACTTTTCAAGCAGGGGTCTACAGCTTGGGGATTGATGCAGACACCCCGTGTGAATACAGCGTAAGCGCCTTTGCATCTGTGTCCTGTCTCTGAAAATCAAACTGTTGCTAGGAATTACATTGAAACTGACAGCTGCATTTATATCTCTGTGCCTCAGGCTCTGGAGAAGTACTGCAGGGTGGAAGGGGGTTACAGCGGAGTAAGAGACGTCTACGCCAACACTCCCAATCATGATGACGTGCAGCAGAGCTTCTACCTGGCTGAAACACTCAAGTGAGTACAGCACAAACACACACAGCTGACTGTGTTGCAGGGTTGGGGAAACTGCTTGCTAAATGCTTATAGCTTTTAAATGTATAAGTTAAACACCTTACTTCACTGCTGGCAAAATGGGCTTTCAATAAAACTTGGCCACCTATCAAATACAAACTTGCTTTAGTAGGAAATACTTTTAGTCATAATGGTGTCGCATTGTTCCCGGTTGCAAGAATTCAAAGAGTAAACATTTTTCAGTTTCTAGTGTAGGATCCAGCTCAGTGTAGGCTCGTTGTCTGTCAGTTCCGCCTGAAGCGAAACTATGGCTATGTTCACACTGTCAATTTTTGGGATTGACAACCACATTTACTTACAGGTGTGAGTCTCGAAATGTCTTGTTCACACAGCAACTTAGTAGCGTCACGAATACTGTCTGTATGAACGTGCAACGGGAGTCAAGCCTGTATTCTGTTACCAGTAACCATAGCAACAGTGGCCAAAGTAATATCAAAGATGGTGACGTCCATAAAACTGAAAAGTCTTATCACTTTTGATACGACAATAGTCCAGTTGAGCTGCGAGTTTATCCGTCAAATCTTCATTAACCGACAGAAGCTTCAATGTAAACACGCTAGCCGGACCCTTTAACCGTTGCACTTGCGTCGAGTGCTTTGCAACCTTTCGCACATGACACGAAACCATTAAAATATGATGGAAGGGAATAACAAAACACTAAACTCTTGACAAATTTATTTGGCAAAAAATGCTAGCTACAGGTTTTATTTTACTATGAATTAAAAAAAAATGCTTAGAAAGACAAAAAGCTCACAGGAAAAAGAATGCAATGACTACAACATAATCAGTTATTAATACATTGGTTCTCTCTTGTTTTTTGCATGTGTTCATAATTTGTATGATAGCCTGGCCAAAAGTGATGTCTGCACAATTTGGCATGTTTCTTTGCGTTATCAAAAATAAAACAATTGACTCCAAACACAACTACGCAATATGCTTACCTCTTTAACACGTTTGTAATAATATTTGAATAAAGGATGATGTTGTCAATTTTCCTAGGCCGGACATCACTTTTTGTGGCAACTACTGTGGCAACTACTGTATGTGTGTGTGTGTGTGTGTGTGTGTGTGTGTGTGTGTGTGTGTGTGTGTGTGTGTGTGTGTGTGTGTGTGTATATATGTATATATGTATGTATGTATGTACGTACATACAGTGCATCCGGAAAGTATTCACAACGCTTCACTTTTTCCACATTTTATGTTATGTTACAGCCTTATTCCAAAATGGATTAAATTCATTATTGTTTTTCTCAATTCTACAAACAATACCCCATAATGACAACGTGAAAGAAGTTTGTTTGAAATCTTTGCAAATTTATTAAAAAATAAAAAACGAAAAAAAAATCACATGTACATAAGTATTCACAGCCTTTGCTCAATACTTTGTTGAAGCACCTTTGGCACCAATTACAGCCTCAAGTCTTTTTGAGTATGATGCTACAAGCTTGGCACACCTATTTTTGGGCAGTTTCTCCCATTCTTCTTTGCAGGACCTCTCAAGCTCCATCAGGTTGGATGGGGAGCATCAGCCATTTTCAGATCTCTCCAGAGATGTTCAATCGGGTTCAAGTCTGGGCTCTGGCTGGGCCACTCAAGGACATTCACAGAGTTGTCCCGTAGCCACTCCTTTGTTATCTTGGCTGTGTGCTTAGGGTTGTTGTCCTTTTGGAAGATGAACCTTCACCCCAGTCTGAGGTCCAGAGCGCTCTGGAGCAGGTTTTCATCAAGGATGTCTCTGTACATTGCTGCATTCATCTTTCCCTTGATCCTGACTAGTCTCCCAGTTCCTGCCGCTGAAAAACATCCCCACAGCATGATGCTGCCACCACCATGCTTTACTGTATTGGCCAGGTGATGAGCGGTGTCTGGTTTCCTCCAGACATGATGCTTGCCATTCAGGCCAAAGAGTTGAATCTTTGGTTTATCAGACCAGAGAATTTTGTTTCTCATGGTCTGAGAGGCCTTCAGGTGCCTTTTGGCAAACTCCAGGTGGGCTGTCATGTGCCTTTTACTAAAGAGTGGCTTCCGTCTGGCCACTCTACCAAACAGGCCTGATTGGTGGAGTGCTGCAGAGATGGTTGTTCTTCTGGAAAGTTCTCCTCTCTCCACAGAGAAACGCTGGAGCTCTGTCAGAGTGACCATCAGGTTCTTGGTAACCTCCCTGACTAAGGCCCTTCTCCCCCGATTGCTCAGTTTGGCCGGGCGGCTGACTCTAGGAAGAGTCCTGGTGATTCCAAACTTCTTCCAATTACGGATGATGGAGGCCACTGTGCTCATTGAGACATTCAACAATCCTGTTTCGGAGGTCTACAGACAATTCCTTGGACTTCATGGCTTGGTTTGTGCTCTGACATGCACTGTTAACTGTGGGACCTTATATAGACAGGTGTGTGCCTTTCCAAATCATGTCCAATCAACTGAATTTACCACAGGTGGACTCCAATCAAGTTGTAGAGACAACTCAAGGATGATCAGTGGAAACAGGATGCACCAGGAGTTCAATTTTGAGTGTCATGGCAAAGGCTGTGAATACTTATGTACGTGATTTTTACTTATGTATGTGAAATTTTTTTTTTTTTATAAATTTGCAAATATTTCAAACAAACTTATTTCACATTGTCATTATGGGGTATTGTTTGTAGAATTGAGGAATAAAATAATGAATTTAATCAATTTTGGAATAAGGCTGCAACATAACAAAATGTGGAAAAAGTGAAGCACTGTGAATACTTTCCATATGTATGTGTGTGTATGTATGTATATGTATGTGTGTTTATACAGTGGGGAGAACAAGTATTTGATACACTGCCGATTTCGCAGGTTTTCCTACTTACAAAGCATGTAGAGGTCTATAATTTTTATCATAGGTACTCTTCAACTGTGAGAGACGGAATCTAAAACAAAAATCCAGAAAATCACATTGTATGATTTTTAAATAATTAATTTGCATTTTATTGCATGACATAAGTATTTGATCACCTACCAACCAGTAAGAATTCCGGCTCTCACAGACCTGTTAGTTTTTCTTTAAGAAGCCCTCCTGTTCTCCACTCATTACCTGTATTAACTGCACCTGTTTAAACTCGTTACCTGTATAAAAGACACCTGTCCACACACTCAATCAAACAGACTCCAACCTCTCCACAATGACCAAGACCAGAGAGCTGTGTAAGGACATCAGGGATAAAATTGTCGACCTGCACAAGGCTGGGATGGGCTACAGGACAATAGGCAAGCAGCTTGGTGAGAAGGCAACAACTGTTGGCGCAATTATTAGAAAATGGAAGAAGTTCAAGATGACGGTCAATCTCCCTCGGTCTGGGGCACCATGCAAGATCTCACCTCGTGAGGCATCAATGATCATGAGGAAGGTGAGGGATTAGCCCAGAACTACACGGCAGGACCTGGTCAATGACCTGAAGAGAGCTGGGACCACAGTCTCAAAGAAAACCATTAGTAACACACTACGCCAACATGGATTAAAATCCTGCAGCGCACGCAAGGTCCCCCTGCTCAAGCCAGCGCATGTCCAGGCCCGTCTGAAGTTTGCCAATGACCATCTGGATGATCCAGAGGAGGAATGGGAGAAGGTCATGTGGTCTGAGGAGACAAAAATAGAGCTTTTTGGTCTAAACTCCACTTGCCGTGTTTGGAGGAAGAAGGATGAGTACAACCCCAAGAACACCATCCCAACCGTGAAGCATGGAGGTGGAAACATCATTCTTTGGGGATGCTTTTCTGCAAAGGGGACAGGACGACTGCACTGTATTGAGGGGAGGATGGATGGGGCCATGTATCGTGATATTTTGGCCAACAACCTCCTTCCCTCAGTAAGAGCATTGAAGATGGGTCGTGGCTGGGTCTTCCAGCATGACAACGACCCGAAACACACAGCCAGGGCAACTAAGGAGTGGCTCCGTAAGAAGCATCTCAAGGTCCTGGAGTGGCCTAGCCAGTCTCCAGACCTGAACCCAATAGAAAATCTTTGGAGGGAGCTGAAAGTCCGTATTGCCCAGCGACAGCCCCGAAACCTGAAGGATCTGGAGAATGTCTGTATGGAGGAGTGGGCCAAAATCCCTACTGCAGTGTGTGCAAACCTGGTCAAGAACTACAGGAAACGTATGATCTCTGTAATTGCAAACAAAGGTTTCTGTACCAAATATTAAGTTCTGCTTTTCTGATGTATCAAATACTTATGTCCTGCAATAAAATGCAAATTAATTACTTAAAAATCATACAATGTGATTTTCTGGATTTTTGTTTTAGATTCCGTCACTCACAGTTGAAGAGTACCTATGATAAAAATTACAGACTTCTACATGCTTTGTAAGTGGGCAAACCTGCAAAATTGGCAGTGTATCAAATACTTGTTCTCCCCACTGTATATATGTGTGTATATATATGTATATGTATGTGTGTGTGTATTTTTTTTTTGCTTTATGACACTATATTCATGATAGTTGAGCACATTTCTCCCAGAATGTAGTATTACTATATTGCCAAAAAATAATTAAATATATCCCCACCGATCAGGCATAACATTATGACCACCTTTCTAATATTGTGTTGTTACCACTTTTGCTGCCAAAACAGCCCTGACCCATCTAGGCATGGACTCCACTAGACCCCTGAAGGTGTGCTGTGGTATCTGGCACCAATATGTTAGCAGCAGATCCTGTAAGCAGCAAGTCCTGTAAGTTGTGAGGTGGGGCCCCCATGGATCGGACTTGTTTGTTCAGCACATCCCACAGATGCTCGATTGGATTGAGATCTGGAGAATTTGAAGGTCAAGTCAACACCTCAAAGTCGTTGTGCTCCTCAAACAATTTTTGCTTTGTGCAGGGCGCATTATCCTGCTGAAAGAGGCCACAGCCACCAGGGAATACCATTTCCTTGAAAGGGTGTACATGGTCTGCAACAATGCTTAGGTAGGTGGTACGTGTCAAAGTAACATCCACATGGATGGCAGAACCCAAGGTTTCCCAGCAGAACATTGCCCAAAGCATCACACTGCCTCTGCCGGCTTGCCTTCTTCCCATAGTGCATCCTGGTGCCACGTGTTCCCCAGTTAAGAGACGCACACGCACCCGGCCATCCATGTGATGTAAAAGAAAATGTGATTCTTCAGACCAGGCCACCTTCTTCCATTGCTCCGTGGTCCAGTTCTGATGCTCACGTGCCCACGTGTTGACGCTTTCGGCGGTGGACAGGGGTCAGCATGGGCACCCTGACTGGTCTGTAGCTATGCAACCCCATACACAACAAACTGCAATGCACTGTGTATTCTGACACCTTTCTATCAGAACCAGCATTAACTTCTTGAGCAATTTGAGCTACAGTAGCTTGTCTGTTTGATCGGACCACACGGCTCCCCACGTGCATCAATGAGCCTTGGTGACCCTGTCGCCGGTTCACCACTGTTCCTTCCTTGGACCACTTTTGATAGATACTGACCACTGCAGACCAGGACCCCACAAGAGCTGCAGTTTTGGAGATGCTCTGACCCAGTCGTCTAGCCATCACAATTTGGCCCTTGTCAAACTCGCTCAAATCCTTATGCTTGCCCATTTTTCCTGCTTCGAACACATCAACTTTGAGGACAAAATGTTCACTTGCTGCCTAATATATCCCACCCACTAACAGGTGTCGTGATGAAGAGATAATCAGTGTTATTCACTTCACCTGTCAGTGGTCATAATTAGGGATGCGCTGATCCGATACTCCGTATCGGTATTGGCTCCGATACCGCCATTATTTGCCGGATCGGGTATCGGTCAGACAGGACCGATCCAAATCCGATACTGTGCGTATAATATTCTGTGTTATTGTTAAGCCCCAGTGCCCCACAAAAGGCACAAAAACATTATAAAGCATCATCAACGCTTCGTGCATTATATTAAGTGTTCTGAATCCATTCTATAGTTTAATGTGAGGTACAGATATTATATATTATATTATATATTCAAGTTCACGTGAATGCTTCCCTCCGCTGCGGCTGTCAGTCATTCTCCATTCAGCTTTCAAACTGCGTGTCGTCTTCGGTTACGACAGTCAACACAATGAAACTCTCTCCAAGGTGATTCAATGTTCCTATTATTATGCTTGATCTGTAGATAATGGTTTATGGTTTGCATAAAATGACTTTATCTGGCTGGAATATCTAAATCGTGTTACTTTCTACCAGGTGTCTGTTAGATCACAACACTGGACTAGAGATTGTATTGTTCTTCACACGCACGGTAACTGAATTTTTAAACTGTTAAAAGAAAAGGCTCAATAAAATATTGCATAGATAGATACACTAACACTACGCATCGATATATCTTCCTTT
Source organism: Coreius guichenoti (assembly GCA_039654105.1). Classification (NCBI taxonomy): domain Eukaryota; kingdom Metazoa; phylum Chordata; class Actinopteri; order Cypriniformes; family Gobionidae; genus Coreius; species Coreius guichenoti. The sequence goes on from CM077185.1 coordinate 31,980,108, forward strand.
TGTGTTTTGAACTTTTCAATGCGGCGCCCTGCGCGCTGTGACTCCATGTTGCTTCAAGCGCATCATCATGCACGCGGGATGCGCATAAGCGATTTGTGCCGCTCTGTATTGGAGCCTTTCATATTATAATACTTTTGCGCAATGAAAGATTATTAATAGCCTTTCTTGTTCTGCCCTATCTATAATATGTTGCTGCCTCATTAAAAAAGCTGCGCTATACATTTAAAATAAATGTCTTTTAATTTCTTAGTATATAGGCCCTATTTCTAAAAATATATTTACTTGTTTTTCATGAATGTATTTTACAACAATGTGTAACATTTTACCAGATTTAGTGCTACACTTATTCACTTTTATTTGTTCCCCACTAATTTTTTTTTTTTCACTAAAGGTTTAGATTTTATACAATTATTGTGCACTCATGATTTTTCTAGAGTAACTTTTGCTGCTGAATTATCCACTAATCTAGTTTATCCACCATCTAGTTTATAGTAGTATTTTTGTCATAGGTTGTGATTTATATATATTTTTAATTTGTTGTTTTTCTTTATAATGAAGTTGTCTGTATTTAGTAGATTGTGTTTAACACACAAAAGAGTGATTATCAGTTCAACACACTGAGGTATAGAAATTCTACATTGAATTTTTAAACAAAACTGCACTGGTATCTGTATCGGTATCGGATCGGTTCTGAAAAAATGGTATCGGTGCATCCCTAGTCATATAATGTTATCAGGTTATATATATTGTGTAATGTAATTATGTATTATTGTAATTATTATTGCAATGGTAATGTGTGTTGTACTGAGTTGAATGATTCTGATTCACATACAATACATTTATTACTGTAATTTGTTATTGTAATCCTGTAAACAAAAAAAAATTGTATTATATTTATGAGAATCTAATGAGAATCATCAGTCAGAATAATGAGGGGGGAACGTAAAACTAATGAGAATTTGGGGAACAGTGCTTAGTTGTCATCAAAATAATGTTACAGTGCAAAACAAAATAAAATCTTAATAGACTTGATTTTCTTTATGCAAAGGGTTGTATTTGTCTTTTGATTTTGGGGTGAAGTATCATAAGCTTGTAAGCACATCTTTGTATATTAGAGCACTGAGGCTGAGTCCTTGAAATCAGATCAGCCAGCCAATTGGATTTAGATTTTTCAGAAACCTTGCCACTTTGTTGTGCAATAATAACAAAATGTCTGCAAATTATCCATAGGGCATGTTGTAAGAGTCTGAGACTAACTTGTGTTTCTGCAATGATTGACTAAAGGAGACATGTTCACTCAGAATGTAGTCAATGGAGCCATTTCTCTAGTCATTGAGAGAATTGTCCCTGTCAAGGTGAAGTGACTGAGACATGACTGTGACAGCTGGAACTCATTCACAAGCTTATCGCACAACATTCATCATTAAAGACATTGATAAATGAAAGGAATGAATAAAGAACAAGGAATTTACTCCACCAGGGCCCAAAATGAAGAGCTGAGGAGTTAGCGAGGTCACAATGCACTTCTGTATCCTGTTTTTTGGGTAGCTTTTCCCAGTTCTCCTCCTGTTTGATTGGAGTTTAAGAGGAAATCACTGTTCGAGTCTCATCCTACCACAGCACACAGCGGCTCTCCATTTCTCCTGCCTTTAATACTCTGGGGGAGTGCTTGCCCTTTGGCCAGGAGGAGCACAACGTACACAATTGAACACAGAAAAGACATAGCAATTCTTTGATAGAGAATGAATCCCCTGCTTTCAGTTTTTCCTTCGCTTTTATTCTGGTTGTTTCTCACTCTGTTGCTTTTGGCTGTGTTTGCCTCTTGTGCACAGTAAGTGCGTATTAAGTAATGAATCTTCTTTAGAGCCAGACTGTCTGGCGGGCTGAGGGATCAGAGTTTCCTGTTCATAGAAATGCACTCAATGTGTTTGTGGGCATGACTGTGCTCTTTAACATGCTCACTTCAGCCCACTACATCTGCTCCGCTTTACATGTTGAAAACTCATTCATTTAATCGCCCTCATGTCATTCCAAACCTGTATGACTTAAGGTGCATTCACACCAAGAACAATGTAACGATAACTATATTAGCATCCACACCAATGCAGTAATAATAATCTAAATGGATCATTAGAAGGCCATGATGGACAGAGGCCAATGGGCAAATTTGGCCAGGATGCCAGGGTTACACCACTACTCTTTTCCGAAGGACATCCTGGTTTACTATAGGCACATGCTGCAGTTTTGTCGTCTGCCACCTAGTAAAGCAGGATGGATTCTGATTAGCTGTCAATGTTTTTATCGTTTATCAGCTGGAAAAAAATCACTCTAAAAAGTGATTCCAACAGTAACGTTCATACCATCGTTATCGTTATAGTTGTGGTGTGGACTTCCCTATTCTCATAGAATTAGAATGATTTTTAAAATGTTATAGTTATCGTTATTGTTATAGTTATCATCCTCGGTGTGAAATGGCCTTTACTTCCTTCTGTGGAAAAGATATTTTAAAGAATTGTATTTATTTATTTTTTTTCCATAAATGGAAAGTCAATGGGATCCAAAACAAATTACCGAAACCCCATTTTGCTTCATGATTCGTTTTGCCCAGTTTCGCTTTTTTGATTTTGATTTTTGATTTTTGATTTTGGAATTGATTTGGTTGGTTGTGGTTTGCTATTGCTGTGATGTCATGTGAGTGGCAGGTTGTCCCGCCCTCACACCAGTAAACACATCATCAGAGAAGAGATGAGGGAGGGAGGGGAAGTTATTTTGATTAAAGATTATGAGGGCACATTCATTAAATAAAATGTAATGATGTGCATGGATGAATCACAGTATAATAAATACTGAAATTAGGGCTGCACAATTAATCAAATTTCTAATCGTATTACCATTACGGATGCCACAATTATGTAATCGTTCAAAGGCACAATTACAAAAAAAAGTCCACTTACATTATTGCTTAAAATGTGTTTTTTTTTTTTTTTTTTCCTACAGGTTATCTTAAGGGTTTTTTTTTTTTTTTTTTTTCCATTGTTCAGTTTTAGTTTTAGTATAACATTATAATACCATGCATATTTTTACTTTCTTTTTTATTTAAAGAAGAAGCCAAACCAGTGTTTATTTGACATTTGAGGCTATAGAAAAGAAAAGCTATAGAAAAGCAATAAAAGGTATGATACTGTTGTTGCCTCAATGTCGCTGTTATTAAATAAAGCCTCTTTGTGATTGGCCTTCACCTTCCAGTGTCTTAAAACCGAAGGTCTGAAGATTGTGCTGGCTGCAGAAGGAGCCAGGTGCAGTTTTAGCTTCCAGGAGTGGTTCATCCAGTGGACACGCATGATTTAGCTGTAACTCCGGAGGCCAACAGCTTATATTTTCAGAGGGGCAGTGGAGAAGAGAGCCTTTCATCAGCGAAACCTCCAGCCAATGCATGTTCACAGAGGGAACCGAGAGGGAGGGAGGGTTAGAAACCGTATCAAGGGCACAACTTCATCAGGATACAGGCGTCAGCATCGCAGTCTCCAGCTAAAGTTTATAGACTGTAATTTTTAACGAGTGTCATCCGGCCTTTCAAATAAACCTGTTTTTTTTTCCTCCTTGGCTGCAGGTTTTGAATTATGGCCTTCCCTTGTGAAACAATGTCCTTTAGCTATGACTCTCAGCCAAAGGAAATAAAATGTTCAGACTTTTTGTAGTTTGTAATCTGCATCCCTTATTTACGTTGCTGTTGTCTTGGCAGTGTTTTACTTTAATTCATCAGCACTTAGTTAGGAGATGTTCGTGTTTTGTTAATGAAGTAAACATTCAGATTTTAAGAGGTAGATTTATTTATGCAGCTTGACATTAATGCAGTTAATTAGTGATGTTTTCGTTTTTTACTATTGCACATAAGTATTAAACTTTGCCATTTGGCTGTTCTCACCCCCCTTTGTGCTGTAGACCTGAATGATTCCTCAAATCAAGCAGTTTGCTGATTAGAAGGTGTGCTATTACTTTTTCTGCATGGTCAAACTTAATGGGTGATAAAACAGGGGAACTCATTTCAGAGACTTTGTACCTAAACCTGAATGGAATTAAACTACATATATATTGGATGGATGGATGGATGGATGGATGGATGGATGGATGGATGGATGGATGGATGGATGGATGGATGGATGGATGGATGGGAGAGAGAGATGGATGGATGGATGGATGGATGGATGGGTGATTGAGAGAGAGAGATGGATGGAGAGAGAGATATATATGGATTGAGAGATGGATGAGAGAGAGATGGAAGATGGATGGATGGATGGATGGAGAGTGAGAGAGGGATGGATGTATGGATGGATGGATGGATGGATGGATGGAGAGAGAGAGATGGATGGGTGATTGAGAGGGATGGATGGATGGATGGAGAGAGAGATGGATGGGTGATTGAGAGGGATGAATGAATGGAGAGAGAGATATATGGATTGAGAGATAGATGAGAGAGAGAGATGGAAGATGTATGGATGGAGAGTGAGAGAGGGATGGATGGATAGAGAGAGAGAGAGGGATGGATGGAGAGAGAGAGATGGATGAGAGAGAGAGAGAGAGAGAGAGAGAGAGATAGAGAGATGGATGGATGGATGGATGGATGGATTGAGAGAGAGAGAGCGATGGATGGATGGATGGATGGATGGATTGAGAGAGAGAGAGCGATGGATTGAGAGAGCGATGGATAGATTTCTGGCAATTCTAAAAAATACATTACTACATATTATTTATATATAGTGATGAGTTTTATATTTGCTGGAAATATTTTTTTTTATTACAAAATCTAGTTTTATGGCATACATTTGTTTATAATAAAAAAATGTATGGCATTTAGCTGTACTTGGAGTCTAGTGATAACTAGACAAAAAAAGTTAGTCGAGACAAACTTTGAAGTTGGCTTGAGAGCTTAAAGTATTTGGGGTGGTTGCTAGGGTGTTACTATGCGGTTGCTAGGGTACTCAGGGTGGTTGCTAGGTTGTTGCTATGTGGTTGCTAAGGTACTCGATGTGGTTGCTATGCGTTTACTAGGGCACTTGGGGTGGTTGCTAGGGTGTTGCTATGTGGTTGCTAAGGTAATCAGGGTGGTTGCTAGGGTGTTGCTATGCGGTTGCTAGGGTACTCAGGGTGGTTGCTAGTGTGTTGCTATGTGGTGGCTAGGGTATTCTGGGTGGTTGCTATGCAGTTGCTAAGGTACTTGGGGTGGTTGCTATGCAGTTGCTAGGGTACTCTGAGTGGTTGCTAAGGTCTTGCTATGTGGTTGCTAGGGTACTCAGGTGGTTGCTAGGGTGGTTGTTAGGGTACTTGGGGTGGTTGCTAAGGTCTTGCTATGTGGTTGCTAGGGTACTCAGGTGGTTGCTAGGGTGGTTGCTAGGGTACTTGGGGTGGTTGCTAAGGTCTTGCTACGTGGTTGCTAGGGTACTCTGGTGGTTGCTAGGGTGGCTGCTATGCGGTTGCTAGGGTACTCAGGGTGGTTGCTAGGTTGTTGCTAAGGTACTCGATGTGGTTGCTATGCGTTTACTAGGGCACTTGGGGTGGTTGCTAGGGTGTTGCTATGTGGTTGCTAAGGTAATCAGGGTGGTTGCTAGGGTGTTGCTATGCGGTTGCTAGGGTATTCTGGGTGGTTGCTATGCATTTGTTAAGGTACTTGGGGTGATTGCTGAGGTCTTGCTATGTGGTTGCTAGGGTACTCTGGTGGTTGCTAGGGTGGCTGCTATGCAGTTGCTAGGGTACTTGGGGTGGTTGCTAGAGTGTTGCTATGTGGTTGCTAAGGTACTCAGGGTGGTTGCTAGGGTATTGCTATGCGGTTGCTAGGGTACTTGGGGTGGTTGCTATGCAGTTGCTAGGGTACTCAGGGTGGTTGCTATGGTACTCGGGTGGTTGCTAGGGTGTTGCTATACGGATGCTAGGTGTGTGTGTGTGTGTGTGTGTGTGTGTGTGTGTGTGTGTGTGTGCGCGCAAATGTGTGTAAGTTAGAGTGAGTGATTGAGAATGATGAGTAGATAGACAAACTTATATGATGGATGGATGGATAGATAGATAGATGAGTCTCAATGGCTTAGATATAGTTCATAGAATGGCAGTTTGATTGAGTCTGGGCTTCAGTGTTTAGATTTGAATTTTTGACAGTTGGTCAGTTTGAAAATCTGAACATTCCGTCAGTGTAAGTCTATGGGAGTTTTGATCGTCATTTTTAGGAAAACCGTAAGTCAGATCAGTCTGAAAAGATATAGCACACCGAGTCAGAACAGTCTGAAGGTCTGAGCCGAGTTTGGTGGTTGTGGCTTTAAAGCTCTAGGAGGAGTAGCAGTCAGAAATTTTAGGGTCAGAAGAAGCCTAAAATAATACGTTTATTAAGCATTTCAGTAAGTTGGCTCTCCCAAGCCAACTTAATTATTTCCCTCTCATAACCTTAATGTTTATGCTTCTGATTTATGTACATAATCATTTTTTCCAATACCACAAATCGCTCACAGGCAATCTCACTATGAATAACTATATCATACAGTGCCATTGAAACATCTCGAGCCATTTTCTTTCTTTGTTTTTCAGGTATTTGTATCTACTGTTCTCAGACGACGACCATTTGCCCTTCGATCACTGGGTGTTCAACACGGAGGCCCATCCTCTTCCTGTCATTAAGAAACAGAGCCCAGAGTTAGCCAACCATCTCAAGTAATCTCCATCCCACCCCAAAGCACCAATGAAACGCAACTTCCTGGACCTTTCTAACAGTGGACAATGGGTGCGGGAGACTTCCTGTCCTCCAGAACTTCTGCTGGAGGTTCATGTGTTTCTCCACAGCCCTCTCTTTTCGGGATTCTGCATGCTGCCCCTGTCCTCTCTCTCTCTCTCTCTCTCTCTCGCTCTCTCGCTCTCTCTCTGTCCCTGACGCTCTGGACATGTCTGAGCCTCAGAGACCCAGAAGGACCATATTTCCTCTGTGAGGAGACCAGACCAGATCGTTTTCCATCGTATTTGCCCTCACACACACTTTATAAAGCCATAGGTAACTCAAACCGCATCGACATTCTTTTGTTTTCTTGCATCGTGTGCGTTTACAGAAGCGAAGACATGAGATATCCACCGAACTTCGCCATCTCTTGCTGTCTGTTTCTTTCGGGGTGATGTTCGGCTCGGTATTTTGAGGCTTTATTCGACAGCAAGGTAGTGAAAGTCAAGTCAACTAGTGCCTTTTAGTCTTACTGTTCCATTTAGGCAAGTTTTAATAGCAACACTATTTATTTTCGCTCTGACCAAGAGCTTCATCCTACCTGACTTCAGCCCTCTTAAGCTTGTGATGGACATAATCAGTTGTTTATCAGTCATTCCTCTACATTCGTGAGCTTACTTTGTAGCATAAAATGTGTTCAAAATGTGTTTTAATTGTTTACTTAATCAATGGAGACAGAGACTTTTTATCCTAGACATGTAAAACAGAGTACTTTGTGTTAATTTATTACTCATGTCTTTTTTTCATTGTGAAGGGCATAAAACTATGGAGCCCCAAATGGGACATGGTGATGGGAGAAAAAAAATATGAAACGAAAAATAATATTTCAATGCCTTTTACGTTCTCTCGCACAAGTATTGCATTCCCCCAAGAAACTCCGCGCTTGCTTGCAAAAATACAGTTTTTCCTCCCATCCCATAATGAAAGTTTTGCAAAAGAACGAAGAGTTTCTTGGGGGGGACGGAACGTTTTGTAAGAGATTGCGAATGCAAAATTTTCATGTGATAACTCAAAAGCATTGAAAGAGAAATTTCATCCCATCTCTCTTCTTCTTTTTCTTTTTTACCATCACCATGTCCCATAGGAAACGGTGATGAAGCTGCTCAAATCCATTGGGAAAGTGTTTTATTAGGACGCGGGCAGCATCAGTCAAAAAGGGGAGTGAATATTTGTATGAATGTACCACCAAATGTGAATTGAACATTCTTTGGCCTAGTTGTTGTGATTTTTATCATTTTATCTGTTTGCGTCTTTTGATTTAACATGAAAGCACAAAGTTGTGAATCCGTATATTCGGGTTCTCCGTGTAGAAAAGAATAGGAATATAACTGTAGGACAATGTGACAGCACAAGTGAAGAATTTCGATGGAAAAAGATGCAAACCAATGAATGCAAAGCAGTCCACGGCACTGGATACAACACACACACACACACACACACACACCAGAACTACATCTATAACATATTACATAGCCCCATTCCAATTTATGGAGGAACGGCCCAATTCCCAACTTATTAGTATGTTTTTTGGAAATTGACACCTCAAACTTGAGGTTTGAGTGGCAGGACGTGCTTGACTGAAGTTTTGTTCCTAACGTCTACATTTAGGCAGTGTTTCCAAAACACTGAGAAAAAATGAACCACCTGTAACTAGTACGGTGTGGTGTTTTAACCAATGTATTGTACTGGTGGATCTACATGGAAAAAAATACCTCACAGAGGTTCCTCTCTTGAGGCCAGAGACTGCAACACTTGACATGGTATTTCTCTGCTATATGTGTGCTAGCGTATCGTCAGAGTTAGGAACCGTAACGTCATCTCGAGGGAGGCCCGTCATAAAACACTGTGACACTGTAGATAAGACATCGCGTTCACTGTATTCATGATACTGCGAATCTAAACGATGTTTAGCACTGCCGCGGCTTAGCGCGGACTACCGCTTTGTGCGGTCTCTTTAGTGAAAGTTATTCCTCGAGCTGTGACCGGGAATCCGCAGCGACTCTTAGGGGACAGTCGGGAACAGGAATAGGAGATGTGCTTTTCAGAATAAAAATTTGTCTTTTAAATATTGTGTTGATGATCTTGCATAGAAAATGCCTTTTTTTTTTTTTGTGATTCTTGTTTGTTATTTCTATGAGTCAACCTCATAAATGTAACTGTACAATATTGCTGATAATCATTCCATTGCACATAGTCTGATTTGTTTTGTTTTTTCTTTAATATATATGCAATTAATTTTGTGGGGAAATTGTTTGCTTTTATTTCTTTAATTTGTTTTTTAATTTGTACATATTTCATTCTGGCAAACTGCCAGCCATCATTTATATAAATCTTATGATCTTATCATGTAATAAATTATATTAAAGAGCAGCAAAAGTTTTTGATAAACTATATTTGTTACACTTCAATTGTGAATAAAACAATCTTTTAATATAATATTGAGTTGTTGTTTTTTTAATGGGGATTTCTTGATTCTTTAAAAAACAAACTCCTTTTATTCAAATGATACAGTAAATCATTCATGCTTGGGGGTGGATCTGACTCATACAAGACTGACACGGCAAGAGAATCAACAACTCTGATTTTATATTTCATTTTTAATTGCCAACCATAAAGATGCATCCAACAGGTCAGATGGTTGGCATATTCAGACTGTTGAATCAAAATGAATCATCTCTGTATTCCATCCATAAATTATCTATCCATCCATCCATCCATATCTATCATCTATCTGTCTGTCATCTGTATGTCTATCTATCTATCTATCTATCTATCATCTATCTGTCTGTCTGTCTATCTATCTATCTATCTATCTATCTGTCTATCATCTGTCTGTCTATCATTTATCTATCTATCATTTATCTATCTGTCTGTCTGTCATCTGTATGTTTATCTGTCTATCATCTGTCTGTCTATCTATTTTCTGTCTGTCTATCAACTATCTATCTATCTGTCTGTCTATCTGTCTGTCTGTCATCTGTATGTCTATCTATCTATCTGTCTGTCTGTCATCTGTATGTCTGTCTGTCTATCATTTATCTGTCTGTCTGTCTATCTATCTGTCTATCTATTTGTCTGTCTGTCTATCATTTATCTGTCTGTCTGTCTATCTGTCTATCTATCTATCTGTCTGTCTGTCATCTGTATGTCTGTCTGTCTATCATTTATCTGTCTGTCTGTCTATCTATCTGTCTATCTATTTGTCTGTCTGTCTATCATTTATCTGTCTGTCTGTCTATCTATCTATCTGTCTGTCATCTGTATGTCTATCATCTGTCTGTCTGTCTATCTATTATATGTCTGTCTATCATCTATCTGTCTGTCTGTCTGGTGTCATCTATCTATCTATCTATCTATCTATCTATCTATCTGTCTGTCTATCATCTATCTGTCTATCTGTCTGTCTGTCTGTCTGTCTATCTATCTGGTATCATCTATCTGTCTATCTATCTGGTATCATCTATCTGTCTATCTATCTATCTATCTATCTGTCTGTCTGTCTATCATCTATCTATCTATCTGTCTGTCTGTCTATCATCTATCTGTCTATCTGTCTGTCTGTCTGTCTATCTATCTGGTATCATCTATCTGTCTATCTATCTGGTATCATCTATCTGTCTATCTATCTGGTATCATCTATCTGTCTGTCTATCTATCTATCTATCTATCTGTCTGTCTGTCTGTCTATCATCTATCTATCTGTCTGTCTGTCTATCATCTATCTATCTGTCTGTCTATTATCTATCTATCTGTATGTCTATTATCTATCTATCTGTATGTCTATCTATCTATCTATCTATCTATCTATCTATCTATCTATCTGTCTGTCATCTATGTCTATCTCTATCTATCTGTCTGTCTGTCTGTCTGTATGTCTATCTGTCTGTCTGTCTGTCTGTCTATCATCGATCTATCTATCTGTCTGTCTAGCATCTATCTATATGTCTGTCTATCATCTGTCTGTCTGTCTATCATCTGTATGTCTATCTGTCTGTCTCTCTATCATCTATCTGTCTGTCTGTCTATCATCTATCTATCTGTCTGTCTATCATCTGTCTATCTGTCTGTCTATCTATCATCTATCTATCTGTCTGTCTTCTGTATATCTATCTATCTGTCTGTCTGTCTGTCTGTCTATCATCTATGTATCTATCAGTCTGTCTATCATCTATCTATCTATCTATCTATCTATCTATCTATCTATCTATCTATCTATCTATCTGTCTGTCTGTCTGTCTGTCTGTCTATCATCTATCTATCTGTCTGTCTGTCTATCATCTATCTATCTGTCTGTCTATTATCTATCTATCTGTATGTCTATCTATCATCAATCTATCTGTCTATCTGTCTGTCTATCATCTGTCTATCTGTATGTCTATCTGTCTGTCATCTGTATGTCTATCATAGATCTATCTATCTGTCTGTCTAGCATCTATCTATATGTCTGTCTATCATCTGTCTGTCTGTCTATCATCTGTATGTCTATCTGTCTGTCTGGCTGTCTATCATCTATCTGTCTGTCTGTCTATCATCTATCTATATGTCTGTCTATCATCTGTCTGTCTGTCTATCATCTGTATGTCTATCTGTCTGTCTCTCTATCATCTATCTGTCTGTCTGTCTATCATCTATCTATCTGTCTGTCTATCATCTGTCTATCTGTCTGTCTATCTATCATCTATCTATCTGTCTGTCTTCTGTATATCTATCTATCTGTCTGTCTGTCTGTCTGTCTATCATCTATGTATCTATCAGTCTGTCTATCTATCTATCTATCTATCTATCTATCTATCTATCTATCTATCTATCTATCTATCTATCTATCTATCTATCTATCTATCTATCTATCTATCTGTCTGTCTGTCTGTCTGTCTATCATCTATCTATCTGTCTGTCTGTCTATCATCTATCTATCTGTCTGTCTATTATCTATCTATCTGTATGTCTATCTATCATCAATCTATCTGTCTATCTGTCTGTCTATCATCTGTCTATCTGTATGTCTATCTGTCTGTCATCTGTATGTCTATCATAGATCTATCTATCTGTCTGTCTAGCATCTATCTATATGTCTGTCTATCATCTGTCTGTCTGTCTATCATCTGTATGTCTATCTGTCTGTCTGGCTGTCTATCATCTATCTGTCTGTCTGTCTATCATCTATCTATCTGTCTATCTATCATCTATCTATCTGTCTATCTATCATCTATCTATCTGTCTGTCATCTGTATATCTATCTATCTATGTATCTATCTGTCTATCTATCTGTCTGTCTATCATCTATCTATCTATCTGTCTATCATCTGTCTGTCTATCTATATCGATCTATCGGTCTGTCTGTCTGTCTGTCTGTCTATCATCTATCTATCTGTCTGTCTATCATCTGTCTATCTGTCTGTCTATCTATCATCTATCTATCTGTCTGTCTTCTGTATATCTATCTATCTGTCTGTCTGTCTGTCTGTCTATCATCTATGTATCTATCAGTCTGTCTATCTATCTATCTATCTATCTATCTATCTATCTATCTATCTATCTATCTATCTATCTATCTATCTGTCTGTCTGTCTGTCTGTCTATCATCTATCTATCTGTCTGTCTGTCTATCATCTATCTATCTGTCTGTCTATTATCTATCTATCTGTATGTCTATCTATCATCAATCTATCTGTCTATCTGTCTGTCTATCATCTGTCTATCTGTATGTCTATCTGTCTGTCATCTGTATGTCTATCATAGATCTATCTATCTGTCTGTCTAGCATCTATCTATATGTCTGTCTATCATCTGTCTGTCTGTCTATCATCTGTATGTCTATCTGTCTGTCTGGCTGTCTATCATCTATCTGTCTGTCTGTCTATCATCTATCTATCTGTCTATCTATCATCTATCTATCTGTCTATCTATCATCTATCTATCTGTCTGTCATCTGTATATCTATCTATCTATGTATCTATCTGTCTATCTATCTGTCTGTCTATCATCTATCTATCTATCTGTCTATCATCTGTCTGTCTATCTATATCGATCTATCGGTCTGTCTGTCTGTCTGTCTGTCTATCATCTATCTGTCTGTCTATCTATCGTCGATCTGTCTGTCCGTCTGTCAATCAGTGCTTTTCATCATTATCTGTCTTTGTCTACCTACATACCTACCTGTCTGTCCGTCATTCCATCTATCCAATACAAACATCTATCCTCCCCAGTTAAGAAAGTTTTGTTTACAGCTGGAACAGTTCGAGGACTGGATATAAAGAAGTTGTAATGGATTCATAAATAAACCATGATAACCAAAAAGGAATAAATATAGCCTATGAATAAATAAAACAACTGGACAACCATGAAGAGAGAAAATGTGTTTTATCAATTTAAAAGCAACAAAGTGAGACAGTTGAAGTGGAATAGGAAGAAAGAAAATGCCATAGCCATGGGGTAAAGTACAACTGATATAGACAAAAGTGAGAAGGAATATGAAATAGAGATAGAAAAGAAATAGAAACAGATTTGCTGTTTACCCAGAACATTAGAGGAAATGATGTCACAAGGCATGATAAAGCTGTTCAGCCACAACGTCAGTTTGAAGTCTGACACAAAAAGCTAATTTCCCATGGATTCCCTCAGGAAATTCTAATGGGTTTTCAGAATACCTTAGATTAATAAAACAATTAATGATGTATTTTACATGTTACATATGCCTTTATCTTTACAAACAAGTCTCTTCAATTATGATTAACCACAGACCTTATTTTCCTGTCATGAATGATGCAGGCTTTGAGCTTTTGTTAACTGTGTTTTTTGTTAACACTTCACATTACAGTGTTCATGTTACACAAATTGGACAATGAATCAAACTAATTACAATAGCAATGTGTAATTGCAAGCTGCTCCACAAACTAATTGCATAATAAGTACATTATGTTCATTAGTATTTCTCATTAATCACATAATTACTTACATGGTAATGTGAACACTGATGTTAATGTTAAGTATAATTGTATTTTGTTTTTGCATATATATTTTTTTTCATTTGTTTGACTCTGTCATTTTGCAAAAACAAACCACTCATCACATGGCCAAGTCCAATTATAATGACAGTTCATCTGAGTGGTGCGAGGCCTGAGGTATACAGGAGATCATGGCATAGATCAGGGTCGCAGCTGTGTGCCAGCACCGAGTGTTTACAGGAGCACAGCAAACACGGGAAATGACAATCTAGTCTATCTTTCATTACGTCTCTCTCGCCTGGGGAGAAATCCAAATGGTGGGCATTGTTCTCTTTTGTGACACAGCAAAGGACAAATGATACAGCATTACAGGCGGTCGGTCCCTTTGCTCTGTCTGTCTTATACAGTGTTCGAATTGTGTCAAAGCTCCTGGTGGGGTCCCCCTAAACCCCCCACCCCCCAAAAAATGCAGCTGAGCGTTTACTCTGCACAGCATAATTGATGGACAAAGACATTTCTTCACCGAAATCAATGTAATAAACTGGTCTCTCTTCTTTCCCTTGTCCAGGTCTGAGAAAATAATGTAAGTTGTAATATATTTATGTTGTCGTCACTGTGAATATATTTGGATAAGCACTCCATGTTAGTCGCTGAATACATTATTGTTATTCATTATTAATATTATTATCGGTGACATACTTGCTGGATAGGTTAATTAAAACAGTGCGCAGAGACTCGCAGACATTTAATTTTCATTTATGCATTTTATTTAATTTCAAAAATAATTTATCATGAATGTGGTTTTGTAACTGCACAGTAAAGCATTAAATTTGTCTTATCACTCATGATGTTTTTTGACCGGTGCATAGCCTAAAATAGCCTGGAAAATCTCTCTCTGTCATTTATCACCATAATTCATATGTTTCCTCTTGTCTTCATTATTGTTGACAAAATCAAAAAAGTCTTCATTAACGAACATTTTCTTCAGTAATGTTGTTAATGAAATTAACGCTATTATTGAGTAGGTTACTAGATTTAAAATTACGTACTTGTTTGATTCAGAATGGGTTGCAACTGTCTGATACTGACATCTTACATTGCGTAAGACAAAGAAAGACTACTTGCATATCAAAATTGTAATAGTGTCTGTTCAATTGTAAGATGGTGTTTATTCAATTATGTGTACCAAACAATCATAGAACAAGGAAAAATTATGTCTTACCCAGGGCTGGATTTACCTTATATTGTGACACAGGCAAAACAAATGTTCAACTTCATTTATACTCAAACACACTTTTAATATCATGCTGAAGAAAATAGTTACTATATCACCTGTTACAATACATCCTGGCTTGTTTTAACCAGAGATAGAGGAAGTTTTGGGTGTGTCATGCAGTGAAACCTGATCACTCTCTGACTGGTTGATGGTGCTAGTCTCCGCCCAATCCTCCACCAATGAGAACACACGAGTGCTCATTATTCACAGCTGCAATTAATCAGGAGCTTTAAAGTCGCGGAAAATGAAAGTTGCGATAGTTATTTCTTCCCTATTGTGATGTACACTCACCTAAAGGATTATTAGGAACACCATACTAATACTGTGTTTGACCCCCTTTCGCCTTCAGAACTGCCTTAATTCTACGTGGCATTGATTCAACAAGGTGCTGAAAGCATTCTTTAGAAATGTTGGCCCATATTGATAGGATAGCATCTTGCAGTTGATGGAGATTTGTGGGATGCACATCCAGGGCACGAAGCTCCCGTTCCACCACATCCCAAAGATGCTCTATTGGGTTGAGATCTGGTGACTGTGGGGGCCATTTTAGTACAGTGAACTCATTGTCATGTTCAAGAAACCAATTTGAAATGATTCGAGCTTTGTGACATGGTGCATTATCCTGCTAGAAGTAGCCATTAGAGGATGGGTACATGGTGGTCATAAAGGGATGGACATGGTCAGAAACAATGCTCAGGTAGGCCGTGGCATTTAAACGATGCCCAATTCGCACTAAGGGGCCTAAAGTGTGCCAAGAAAACATCCCCCACACCATTACACCACCACCACCAGCCTGCACAGTGGTAACAAGGCATGATGGATCCATGTTCTCATTCTGTTTACGCCAAATTCTGACTCTACCATCTGAATGTCTCAACAGAAATCGAGACTCATCAGACCAGGCAACATTTTTCCAGTCTTCAACTGTCCAATTTTGGTGAGCTCGTGCAAATTGTAGCCTCTTTTTCCTATTTGTAGTGGAGATGAGTGGTACCCGGTGGGGTCTTCTGCTGTTGTAGCCCATCCGCCTCAAGGTTGTGCGTGTTGTGTCTTCACAAATGCTTTGCTGCATACCTCGGTTGTAACGAGTGGTTATTTCAGTCAAAGTTGCTCTTCTATCAGCTTGAATCAGTCGGCCCATTCTCCTCTGACCTCTAGCATCAACAAGGCATTTTCGCCCACAGGACTGCCGCATACTGGATGTTTTTCCCTTTTCACACCATTCTTTGTAAACTCTAGAAATGGTTGTGCGTGAAAATCCCAGTAACTGAGCAGATTGTGAAATACTCAGACCGGCCCGTCTGGCACCAACAACCATGCCACGCTCAAAATTGCTTAAATCACCTTTCTTTCCCATTCTGACATTCAGTTTGGAGTTCAGGAGATTGTCTTGACCAGGACCACACCCCTAAATGCATTGAAGCAACTGCCATGTGATTGGTTGATTAGATAATTACATTAATGAGAAATTGAACAGGTGTTCCTAATAATCCTTTAGGTGAGTGTATATATATATATATAAAATGCAATGCATGGATAAATCATTTACAATAAATACTGAAATATTTAAAAATAAGATGTCAATTTTGATTTCATGGTGACTTTAAAAGCTTCGGTAGGCTCTGAATCTGAGATGGCCAGAACACTATGTGCTCTCAGAGAACTAGAATAGAATATGGTACAAATCATCTGTAAAAATGTATAATCTTTTATTGGAAAATTAAACAACATTTAATCTTTTAAACAATTGAGAAGATCATGATAAAAAATTAAAAAAAAACTCTGTCAAGTATATAATATACACTGCCCGGCCAAAAAAAAGTTGCTGTTTGGATTTAAACAGGCAAATGCTTAAGAGTCTATGATTGGATCATTATTGCTGTGATTATTATGCTTCTAGCATGTCATATGTTTGGCAACAGTTCTTCTAACTCTAATTGATGGAGTGTGTAGATTTTCATTTCTTTAACAACCATGTAGGAAGACACATCATGGCCATATTTCATATTTCAGAGTCCAGACCTTAAATTCATTGAAAGTCTTTGGGATGTGCTGAAGGAGACTTTACAGAGTGCTTGACTCTTGTATTGTCAATACAAGATCTTGACCAAAAATTGATGCACCTCTTAATGGTAATAGCATCACAACATTTATTTCCAACAGTTTTTGGTCAAGATCTTGTAATATCCATGCAAAATCAAAATCATTCATATTCAGTGTTTTTCTAAATGCATGTTTTATATCACTTCATTGTTTTTTCTATTAGTGGTGTTTGCTAAGGCTTTGGAAAAAAATGTTCAAAGAACTTAATTGAATATTAAATTTTAGCTTGTACTGTAACTTGTCCCAAGGCATTTGTGCTGATTCGACTTAGGAATTTTCTTTAGCTGATTCGACTTATGATTCACCTGACAGGTAATATACAGTGGTGGTCAGAATTATTGGCACCCCTGGTAAATATGATCAAATATGGCTGTAAAAAATAAATCTGCATTGTTTATCCTTTTAATCTTTTATTCAAAAAATTCACAAAAATCTAAACTTTCATTGAAGTAAAAGAATTGAAAGTGGGGGTAAATCACATTATGAAATAAATGCTTTTCTCCAAAACACGTTGGCCACAATTATTGGCACCCTTTTATTAAATACTTTTTGCAACCACCTTTTGCGAAGATAACAGCTCTGAGTCTTCTTCTATAACGCCTGATGAGTTTGGAGAACACCTGACAAGAGATCAGAGACCATTCCTCCATACAGAATCTCTTCAGATCCTTCAGATTCCCAGATCCATGTTGGTGCTTCTTCTCTTCAGTTCACCCCACTCATTTTCTATAGGGTTCAGGTCAGGAGACTGGGATGGTCATGGCAGAAGCTTCATTTTGTGTTCAGTGACACATTTGTGTGTTGATTTTGATGTTTGTTTTGGATCGTTGTCCTGATGGAAGATCCAGCCACGGCCCATTATAAGATTTCTAGCAGAGGCCGTCGGGTTTTGATTTTTTATCTGCTGGTATTTGCTAGAATCCATTATACCATGTATCTGAACAAGATGTCCAGGACCTCCAGCAAAAAAATATGCCCACAACATTAAAGATCCAGCGGTATTTTTAACCGTGGGCATGGGGTACTTTTTATCCCTGTTAGCACCAAACCCATCTGGTGGATTTGCTGCCAAAAATCTTTTTATAGTTTCATCTGATCACAGAACCAGGTCCCTTTTGAATTCCCAGTTGTGTCTGACAACTGAATATGCTGGAGTTTGTTTCTGGATGAGCAAGAAGGATTTTTCTTGAATCCCTCCCAAACAACATGAGGTGATGTAGGGGTTGTTTGAATTTTTATTATTTTTTTTTTTTTTAGGCTTTCTGACCCCAAGACTCAACTAATCTCTGCGATTCTCCATCTGTGATGCTTGGAGAGTCTTTGGCCACTCAAACTTTCCTCCTCGCCGTGCATTAAGACAATATAGACACACGTCCTCTTTCAGACAGATTCGTAACATCTTTAGTTGATTGGAACTTCTTAATTATTGCCCTGATGGTGGAAATGGGAATTTTGCAATGCTTTAGCTATTTTCCTGCAGCCACTTTCTATTTTGTGAAGCTCAACAATCTTTTGCTGCACATCAGAACTATATTCTTTGGCTTTACTCATTGTGATGAATGATTAAGGGAATTTGGCCTTTGTGTTTCCTCATATTTATACTCCTGTGGAACAAGACATCATAGCTGGACAATTTCATGTTCCTAGTCACCCTGGTGTGCTAAAAAATGTAAATATTAATGGGAATATACTTCAGAGATATTTTACTCATAAAAAATTCTAGGGGTGCCAATAATTGTGGCCAACGTGTTTTGGAGAAAAGCATTTATTTCATAATGTGATTTACCCCCCACTTTCAATTCTTTTACTTCAATGAAAGGTTAGATATTTGTGAATTTTTTGAATAAAAGATCAAAAGGATAAACAATGCAGATTTATTTTTTACAGCCATATTTGATCATATTTACCAGGGGTGCCAATAATTCTGACCACCACTGTATATGAGGCAAAAAATCTCAGACGTATTAAAACAAATCTCATATCCATGTTGTCACGGTTCTGTTTAGTTTCATTTTCATGGATTTTTAGTTTGTTATTTTCAGTCACATGTGTTTCCTTTGTCTAGTTTCCCGCCACTTCTGAGTTGTCATGGTTACTGATATGATTAGTTCTCTTAGTTCAGCTGTGTCTCCTTATTAACCTTGTTTATACCAATACTTAAGTTCCTTTGGTTCCTCAGTTCATTGTCGGTTGTTTTTTGTGCACAGCAATACAGTTTCGTATTGTTGGAGTTTCTTGTTAAATAAATCCTGTTATTCTTGTAACCTGCCTTCATCTTCGTCATCTCTTGGATGTTGCATAAAAATGCTAGAATGAATGATGTGAAAACTGCTTTATTTCTGTTAGACACTGTTTTTTTTTTTTTTTTTTTTGTTTTTTTTTTGCAGCTTAGATGGAAACCTTACTTTGCTGCTATAGGCCCACAAATCTAAACCAACATTTTAACCTTTCTTGTTTTTTTCCACATCATACTCCTTTATCAAGCTTTTTTCCTCCACCTGCTGTGCATGAAATAAACCTGTGCCTTGAGAACCGATAAAGAATGGCTTGAAGTGATGGAAGCACATGGGAAGCCACACAAGCTGTGGACATTTAATTCTCGTCCAGCTCGCTGACCCTCATATATGGATCCTTATTACATCACTGTGACCTCACACAAGGACATCCCATGTTAGGCTTTAGGACACGCTTCTAATTTTAATGCAAATATAATCAGACCTCCTGCCTACGGTTTTTCATGAAAAACTTCCATCTAGCCTAGAATAATAACGGGAAACGCCTCCAAAAAGATGTGATTTATTTCTCTGCTCTCATAATAGGTTAAAATTGCTAGTCTAAGGCTCGGGGCTGTCAGAGAGCTCCAGCATTGTCAGTAAAAATGATAAGAGGTGAGAGCATGTGATGAACTGTAGGGTTCATTGTGAATAAGAATTAATTTGTTCCCCCGAACCGCCTGTTGGACACAAACTTCAGCCCTCTGATTGGCTGACTTCTTCAGTTTGAATTAACCTTTAGCGAGCGATCTGTCCCCATCGCTGTTCTTCACAATGGCGGTTAATGTCATCCTCTTTGAGATGGCTCCGCTTGCAGAATAATGAACATGAAGTGTGGAGTTTCTAAATCATGCATGCGTGTGATGTCAAATCAGGGCCGCCCAGTGACCTTTCTAAAGAGTCCAAAGCAAGCATCTAATTGAAAACCCCCTATTTTTACATAATCATCAAGTTGATGAGTTTAATCTTTAATGCAGCCTTTCGACAGGTCACAAGCAGGAATGCCCTCATCTGTCTAGAATGATTCAGGATGCTAGTATAGCTTTTCCTGCACCTTTTCTCTAAATATAGGCCTACTATTAGTTTGCCATTTAGCTGACACCTTTTAACCAAAGCAACTTGAACTGCACTTGTTACAGGAACAATACAGGGTGCAACAATGACGATGGCCAGTATGGGAGTTTTTCAGCTCAGTAACAACATTTTGAAATGTTGTAATACAAAGTTCTGAGATGAAACTCTAGATGGCGCAGGCTGATAACTCAACCTGCTTGTAATCACGTCATTCTCTATAGGGCACAGCTGATTGGTTCCTTGGTCAGCTTTTGCTGTAGCAGTTGCAGCCCGCTTTCAGAAACCTTCCACCTTCCCCAGCTCCACCTGTATAGATCTGCTACGGGTTATTCATGTACGGTATATTGTAGGGATGTGTGCAATGACTAATTTCATTACCGTTTAAACATAACTTTTGCAACCGACTAGTCGACTAATCTAACCCCGCCCCCCGGAGACAGTCTGTATATATGCGATCCATTTGAAATAGACTACTTAATCTATAAACAGTCAAATCTCATACTGAAAGCCGTTAAAAATAGGTAAGATTCATGTGCATACTTGCCTTGCATTATGATCATTGTATTAATCTTGAGTGTTCACTTAAGCAACGTTATCCATTATAGACATATTTATTCAGATCAACTGAATCAATAGGCAGCGCAGGACCAATAAGTTCAAACCCAACAGCCTATTATAAACAGATTTCCTCAGTCAGCAGGTTAAGGTATTGCGGTTCTTTACCACGTCAACCACTTGCGTGTCCAGATTTAAACGCCCTTCTTGTGTATGAAAAGTGTCTGTGTACACATGACGGGCGGCAAAATCGCAAGAAAAGCCTGACGTGTACTGACAGCTATACATTATTTAAGCGTATTTTCTTCGTTAGGATGTTCCTCCCTTAATTCGATATAAAGGTATATGTATGTAGATTGTGCGATGACGACACTTATTGAATCGTAGGCTACATCATAAATAAAACATCATTAGCATGTGCTAGTGGTAAACATGGGGAAGATGAATCGCACTTTGGCAATTGTGGTTTTTATGTGCACTGAAAAAAAAGAGGAAGCGAAAGAGGAGAATATGGACAGTCATGGCTAGGAAAAAGAGGCCAATTTGGCATGCCAATTTTGTAAATGGAGCTTGAGGGGAGTAGTTTCAAGTATTAGCGCCATGTCATGTTGATCAGTAGACGTAGGTCATAGCAGCAAACACTGTCTGTCAGAACATTATCGCAGGCTATTTTTGGTCGCAAGACTGTGACAACGTTTACGGCCATCTTTGAACATCTCTCACTCTATGACGTAGGACCTACGTTTAGGGGCCACGACCACAGAAATCTCCACGATTGGTCATCTTTTATCTGGGACAGCCCAAAATCATACAATGTGAACCGGGCATTAGACAATAGATAATCTGTTGCACTGTGTGGGTTTAGATCACTTTCTATCTTTATGTCTGTGAGAGCCTTCTTTCTTTTGCAGTGTGAAAGCTGACTTAAGTTGAACTCCGACCTTAAAATGGAGACCAATGGGATGCCAAGCTTCCTGTCCGACTGTAATTACCATGCCAACATCACCTAGCAGGCCGCCCTGATTGAGTCTTTGTGCTAGTGCCAATTATAAAGACAAATTACCGCTTGTCTGTACAGTAATGGTACATAATCACAGACCTCCAATGACCAGCTAATATCACTTTTCTTTTTAAAGCTTTAGTGAGAAACAGCCGTACACGTATAGTGACATTTTTCTAGCTATAAATGAAGTGGAACTATATTAAGGTTTGGAAAATGTAGTAAAAATAACTAAATGGTCTTGAAGCGTGTTCATTTGTTTGATTCAAAAATATACTAGCTAGAATAATGTTGCTAACATTGTTGTTACATGTCACCACCACGATCTGCCTCTTGTTGTTGCTCCTGTTTGTGTGCTTGTCATTCATGATGAACTGCATAGTTCATGATACATAAAAAGGATGGAAAGAAAGAGAGATCAAATTAAAAAGAACAGCTGAGCATGACAATGCCTCTGCATTTACAAAAACACGCATGCATGCTGTGCCAAAGCAATTTGTTTTCCATTTTAAAGCTGATTAAATCATGTAATGTGAATTAAGGGAAATTAAGGGAAATTAAGGGAAAAAACACTGAAAATATGCCAAAACCTCCCTCTTATCTCAGGGTCAGCAGTATATTTACTGCTTGTTAAACTGGGTGCTCAGACTTGCTGTAAAGCCCTGGGTATACTTCAATTTCCATGTCCGGACGTGTCTCGCTCACAGTCGTGTCCGCACAGCTTTCAAAGTACAAAGTATACTCAACCACGGATGGCCCAAGCGGCAACCTTCCATTCTCTCACTTGAATCCAACATGGAAGTGACTTAAACTGCAATTCATCAACTGGCCGCTAGAGACAGGTTCCAAAAGGGAATCAATCCCATAGACCCCCCATGTTAAAATGCCCAATTTTACAGAAAAAAAAATGTTTACAGCCTGGTACAAAAAGTGGTTTTGGTCTATACAGCTAATTTTGCCCTTCATGACAACTGTGAGGGGGGTGAATTTTTTTATAACTCATCCGTTTAACTTATATTAAGCCTTAAAGTTCTGCATAATTAAGGGCGTGGCCACTTGAGTGACAGGTGGATTGCCGCTGCTGTCACTACTAGCCGTTTGTCTGCTCCACCCACGTCCTGCCTCTTTGCCCATTTTCAGTTATGCGGGAGTGGCAACGTCCAGCTCCACCCACTTTGGGCTTCAAAAATGGTCTTCAGAAATCTACGGGTGACGTCACGGACACTACGTCCATTGTTTTATACAGTCTATGGGATGGCTGCGGATGGCCGAGTTCGACACGCGCGCAGTACAATTTTTTTATACTCTACCAGACATCGGAGGGCAGCACTGAGTCATCAACAGGACATTCGCTCGGCAGGATCGAAGAAGAAAAGTAGTGGATCAACCATTGCAACATAGTTCAGAAGAAACAACAATGCACAAACTTGCTTTTGAATTGCTCGTTCCGCACTCTTCTTCAACAACTGCACATTGAGCACAGTACTGAGCATATTTCCACCTAGTGGACTCTTCTGTCTTTGTGCATGTGCTGTTGTACGTGCACCGTCCGCGTGGTCTCAAAAACTGGGCTGCACGTGGACAGGGTGTGCAGACGTCCGAATGAAAATGACGCGGGGGAATGAAATATATAGGTTTATTCAGCTAAGAATTACACATATTCATGTCAGTACTTTTTGTTTTGTATCTGTAATATTGTTATTTGTTATGCCTTTTAAATAGTCATTTAAATAGTTAATTTAATATGCTTCTAATTACCTAAACAATACATTTTTGGTCAAAAGGATTTATTTATAATTTTTTTTCCCATATGAAGCTGGAAACTGTTTGGTAATATTAGTATTATTACTTTTTGGGGAAAAAAAGGTAGGTTAATGAAGCTTACTTATATGCAATAGGCTAAAAGATTTTTTTTTTTTTTGAAAACTACATTATAGAGGAAATGTACAGTATAAAGTGGTTTAATTGCTCCAGGTCTCTTTATACTAATACTACAGGCCATGTCTAGTTCTACCACAAACATAAATGCATATAGGTTTGTGGGGCCCTAGACTAGACCATGGACCCTTCTGGTTTAAAAACTGTCACAACAACATCATTTGGACTAAAATAAAATGGGTTCAATCTAGTTCTGCTTTCAGCAAGTTTTATACCCCCACAGTGTCAATAGTAAGCCAAAATGTGAAATGTGTTAAGTCATATTATACTAGATATCATTTAGCATTATTGTTAATAAAGCCACAGGCTGTCAGTGTAAAATGTGAAAGTGACACTTCTCGCTCTGTCCCTCTCGGGAAAGATGGACGCGTGATTGTAATTGAGTTGTTTTCACAACAGCTAGTTGACTGAAAAGTGATTTTGTCATAGCTGACAGACTACATTTTCACTACCAGAGGAAACATGGCGAGTGGCAGAGGATCATGCATAGTTCGTCGAAAACAAAGTTCAGTTAACTGTTAAACATGATTATGTTAATGATAATAATTACACTTTCCTAGAAGCTCTTTAAGCCCTTTTTTGTTGCAATGGGAAACCTGCATCTTCAAGTGCGGTTGCTTCAAATCACCCCACAAACCAATGCATAATGCATTATTCACACACACCGGATTACGTTGCGTCTAGTATACCTAAATAATAATAAAATTGATGGCCATCTATTTGACCATATCTGAAAACTAATTGGCTCCTGTAATTAGTCTCAATTGAATCATAAGCATATTCATCAAAGCTCATTCATTCCTGAGATCTTTAGAAAACCATCAGATAGATGAAGCGTGGGCTCAAAGAGCATGTCAGCTCGCTGCCTTTTTGGAAACCGAAATGGGAATGTGTAGCGAGATTTAAGCTCACTTTAGTTAAGGACATTCCTTTGAGAATTATGTTCGGTTGAAATGAGAGATGCTAATTTCTGTACGGACTTAAGAAAGGGCTCCTGAAGACATCAGTGTGAATAATGTGATTTTATATTTCTTGCTTTCTTCTGTCTTTATCGCTTGTTCTTCTGGCTGCAGTAAATACAAGTTACTTGAATGGTAAAAGTATATTTAGAAAAATATAAGCTAGCCTAGTGGAAAATGGCGAATGTAAGTAACTAAACAAAAACGTGCCATATGCTGTGGCATAACAGGGTTGAATTTCTCTAATAGCTTATTACATTATTGCTGACTTTTAAGAGAGAATTAAACAAAATGTTGTTCTCATAAGATATTCCGTATGGAAATCAAGCTCAGGAACAAATAACTGAATCCAAGGGCTTTTAAGAAAGAAGTGCAGTGCTTTTGCCTCACTATGCTCTCCACAACCCACTGTCATGAATGGATGAAGTTCACACTCTCAACACAAACTTTTGATTACTTTCTGTAAGGTGTTTAAAACTTTAATCAGTTCAAGAAAATAAGGAACTGACCACAGGGTTGATAAAATTTAGCTTAAATTAACCAAGGTGCTTGTGGTTTCTTTTGCCACCACTCTTTATTTTACCAGAGGTTTGAACGTTCGTTTTTAGCTGGTCTTAAACAGGGTTAAGCTGAATTAAGTTTTTGGTCTGCCACAGGCAACAGAACGTTTCATTGGAATTTGAATGACAGGAAGAGTAATTGCAGGAATTGCAATTCAAAGAAATATATCAGTCACACAAGTTTTGCATATAATTCATTTTCACTATACACTTATTTACATATTAGGACCGTTTGCCAAGGCTGTAAGTTAGTGAAATGTTGTAAATAATGAATAATTCAGTTTTGCTTCTTAAGACCTCAGTGTATCACCAGGAGCCACAGGTATTAATTTTGTTTTGTCTGCATATGTTTTTTTTGAACATCAAAGTGACTGCGCCCATTGACTCCTATTATATGAATCATCGAGGACCACTAAGGGTGAGGAAATTAATTAATTAAAGGGATAGTTCACCTAAAAAAATGAAAATTCTGTCATCATTTACTCACCCTCAAATTGATTTTCATTTTTGGGTGACCTATCCTTTTAAGTAAATTAGAGCTTTCTAAATGATAAATAGTGTATTATGTTACCCTCACATATTAATTGATTTACTTTATTTATTAATTTTGTGCTACAGGTGGCATTTCAAACATGCATTATTAATATCATATAATATTTTAGCCATTTGTATGATAGGTATAGGTCTGAAATATATTATGAAAAACTATTTCAGTAGTTGTATACATTTCTTTGATTTTCATTCTATTTTAATTCCCAACATATTGTGTTGTTTATGTTGTGTTGCTTCACAGACAAGGCTTAGTCCCAGACTAAAATGTATGTTTGAACTGTTTTAACTGAAAGCAACTTGCACTGGCATATCTTAAAATATGTCAGTGGCATTGTTTTGTCTCAAGATGCACACCAGTAATGTTTTTTCTAAGGCACATTTAAAAAAGTTTCTTAAGGCCCGGTTTCACAGACAGGGCTTAGATTAAGCCAGGATTAGGCCTTAGTTCAATTAAGACATTTAAGAAACTTTTTTTAAATGTGCCTTAGAAAAAACATTACTGGTGTGCATCTTGAGACAAAACAATGGCAGTGACATATTTAAGATATGTCAGTGCAAGTTGCTTTCAGTTAAAACAGCTCAAACTGTTTTGGGCTAAAGCTCGTGCATTTTAGTCTAAGGCTAGGCTTAAGCCTTGTCTGTGAAACCGGGGGTATTATCACCTGGTTTCACAGACAAGGCTTAAGATAGTCCCAGACTAAAATTTTGATATGTTTGATATGTTTAACTGAAAGCAACTTGCACTGACATATCTTAAATAAGTCAGTGCCATTGTTTTGTCTCAAGATGCACACCAGTAATGTTTTTTCTAAGGCACATTTAAAAAAAGTTTCTTAAATGTCTTAATTGAACTAAGGCCTAATCCTGGCTTAATCTAAGCCCTGTCTGTGAAACCGGGCCTTAAGAAACTTTTTTAAATGTGCCTTAGAAAAAACATTACTGGTGTGCATCTTGAGACAAAACAATGGCAGTGACATATTTTAAGATATGTCAGTGCAAGTTGCTTTCAGTTAAAACAGCTCAAACATACATTTTAGTCTGGGACTAAGCCTTGTCTGTGAAGCAACACAACATAAACAACACAATATGTTGGGAATTAAAATAGAATGAAAATCAAAGAAATGTATACAACTATTGAAATAGTTTTTCATAATATATTTCAGACCTATACCTATCATACAAATGGCTAAAATATTATATGATAATAATGCATGTTTGAAATGCCACCTGTAGCACAAAATTAATAAATAAAGTAAATCAATTAATATGTGAGGGTAACATAATAAAGATATACGCATATAGAGTATCGTTTTATAATCCTAACATTATAGTATGTTACCCCACTAAAGTAAGAAATGAAAAGGAAAGCAACAGTATAAAAAAATTCAACTCAGTCTAGGACAAGGTCACGGTGATCGGCAACTGTTTAAAATTCGGCTTCTCGCTATTTTGTCTTTCTCTCGCTCTCTCGTGAGTAAGCTCAGAGACGGCGTATAATGAGGTATGAAGCAGACTGTTCAATATACATGTAGCCATAAAGCCCGACCACTTCCACATCTAATGCATTCAATGGACACTCTGGCGAAAGTTTCAGGCGGTTTGATGATGACATTTCTGTGACATTCTGCCAGTCGTCTCCTCCCGAGACCTCCCGGTACACTGAAAAGTGGGTTAATGCTAATATCAGAGAGTGATCTGATGAAACTAAAAAAGCTAACTGTGAAAGTAGGTCGTGAAGTGCTGATATTGATGATGCTCTCAGGGTTTTTAAGGTTAGGCATTTGGGTCTTTAAATCAGGAGAAGTTTGATGTACCAGATGCACTTTGTAGGTTGGGTCGCCAAGAGACCGAGCACTTGAGGTGTGACTTCAAACTCTATGTAAAAAAGAATCAATATTCTGTGAACTTGGCCCAATATTTTCATCCCTGGACCAAAGTACAGGTCCTGGGACTTGATGATGACAGTCCACGTCTAGATATTTGCAGCCCGCGAAAGCAAAGCAACACAACACCAACCCATGCAGCAAACTCATGAAGTGTCCAACACTTCTTTTAGCAATTAGTAATATCTCGCTGCTTAAGACTTTAATGGTTCTTAATGATTTCTCTATGGGCATCGCTCATGTGGGTAGTGGTTGTCATGGGATACAGCAACTTGAACTGTTTTCAATAACCATATAATGATGGAGGTCTATTAAGTTGCCACCACCGAATAAAATGAATTTGTTACGTACTTGTAATTTGTTACTCTCCAGCATGACTGTCTCCATGACAACCTGGGATTTAATTAATATCTGCTGATGGCTCAACAGTGCAGAGGCAGCTGAACAAGCGCACTGTGATCGCTTTGCAGTTGGACAGGAAGGTTTGTGTTTGTCGTCAGTGAAGCAGACAAAAAGCAGGTGAGATCGCTCAAAAGGGCGAGTGAGAGACATTGAGGCTAATAATAGCGTTAATGAAGGAGAAACGGCCAGAGGAGCTCATACTGACACACCTGTTGAGACTCCATTTGAAAGCTCAATAGAGTGGTGCAGGTGTGACGTCCGAACGCCGCTGGTTTTTTTGAGATTTTCCTACGGGGTTTTATAATGGGTTCTTTCGATTTATGTGTAAAATAAAGCCTGTGGTAAACATAACTTGACGATACTTTGACGTTTTGTTCTACAACATACACTGCACACTCACATCCCAAGCTGTCTTATGTAGTTATCTTATTAAAAATGTACATAACTGCTTCAAAATTGGGTATGGGTGTCTGTCTGTCTGTCTATCTATCTGTCTATCTGTCTGTCTGTCTGTCTGTCTGTCTATCTATCTATCTATCTATCTATCTATCTGTCTGTCTGTCTGTCTGTCTGTCTGTCTGTCTGTCTATCTATCTATCTGTCTATCTGTCTGTCTGTCTTTATTTCTATCTATCTATCTATCTATCTATCTATCTATCTATCTATCTATCTATCTATCTATCTATCTGTCTGTCTGTCTGTCTGTCTGTCTGTCTGTCTGTCTGTCTGTCTGTCTGTCTGTCTGTCTGTCTGTCTGTCTGTCTTTATTTCTATCTATCTATCTATCTATCTATCTATCTATCTATCTATCTATCTATCTATCTATCTATCTATCTATCTATCTATCTATCTGTCTGTCTGTCTGTCTTTATTTCTATCTATCTATCTGTCTATCTGTCTGTTTGTCTGTCTTTATTTCTATCTATCTATCTATCTATCTATCTATCTATCTATCTATCTATCTATCTATCTATCTATCTATCTATCTATCTATCTATCTATCTGTCTGTCTGTCTGTCTGTCTGTCTGTCTGTCTGGCTGTCTGTCTGTCTTTATTTCTATCTATCTATCTGTCTATCTGTCTGTCTGTCTGTCTGTCTGTCTTTATTTCTATCTATCTATCTATCTATCTATCTATCTATCTATCTATCTATCTATCTATCTATCTATCTATCTATCTGTCTGTCTGTCTGTCTGTCTGTCTGTCTGTCTGTCTGTCTGTCTGTCTGTCTGTCTTTATTTCTATCTATCTATCTATCTATCTATCTATCTATCTATCTATCTATCTATCTATCTATCTATCTATCTATCTATCTATCTATCTATCTATCTATCTATCTATCTGTCTGTCTGTCTGTCTGTCTGTCTGTCTGTCTGTCTGTCTGTCTGTCTGTCTGTCTTTATTTCTATCTATCTATCTGTCTATCTGTCTGTCTGTCTGTCTGTCTGTCTTTATTTCTATCTATCTATCTATCTATCTATCTATCTATCTATCTATCTGTCTGTCTGTCTGTCTGTCTGTCTGTCTGTCTGTCTGTCTGTCTGTCTGTCTGTCTGTCTGTCTGTCTGTCTTTATTTCTATCTATCTATCTATCTATCTATCTATCTATCTATCTATCTATCTATCTATCTATCTATCTATCTATCTATCTATCTATCTATCTATCTATCTATCTGTCTGTCTGTCTGTCTATATGTCTATATGTCTGTCTGTCTGTCTGTCTGTCTTTATTTCTATCTATCTATCTATCTATCTATCTATCTATCTATCTATCTATCTATCTATCTATCTGTCTGTCTGTCTGTCTGTCTGTCTGTCTGTCTGTCTGTCTGTCTGTCTGTCTGTCTGTCTTTATTTCTATCTATCTATCTATCTATCTATCTATCTATCTATCTATCTATCTATCTATCTATCTATCTATCTATCTATCTATCTATCTATCTATCTATCTATCTATCTATCTATCTATCTATCTATCTATCTATCTATCTATCTATCTGTCTGTCTGTCTGTCTGTCTGTCTGTCTGTCTGTCTGTCTGTCTGTCTGTCTGTCTGTCTGTCTGTCTTTATTTCTGTCTGTCTTTATTTCTATCTATCTATCTATCTATCTATCTATCTATCTATCTATCTATCTATCTATCTATCTGTCTGTCTGTCTGTCTGTCTGACTGTCTTTATTTCTTCACATTATCTATCTATCTCTCTATCTATCGATATTCATTTATACAGCTTGATATATTAGAAACTGATTAGTATATGTAGAAATTAGTGTTAACAAAGATTAACATGTTGTAAATCTACTATTTTTCTTCTAAGTTCATGATACTTAATGCATTTACTGTCAATGACTTGAATCTCATTGAAAAGTCTATTAAAATTATGTTCCCAAAAGAATATTATTTCATAAAGTCTATGACTTTGAAATGCATTACTCCCAATACTGTCTATAACTGTGTGTTCATAAATCTAAACTCTGTCACAGGCCAGCAGGTGTGGGTTGGTGTAACTGTCTGTTTCTCAGTTGAAGTTGAAGTCCTGTGTAAGATGGAAAGTAACAAACCTCATCAGTCATCCAGCAAGTATTCTATCACATTTATCTACTGAGTCAGGCAATACCTCACCTGTCCCACCTCCCCATCACTCATGAAGCGTCGCATCCATTTAAAATCACTCCAATTTCAGTTTATAGCTGATATTATTCTTCATTTTTGAACTATTATCATCCACTGCACCAGGCTCTGTTCCTGCCCTCAAACGTCTCCCTATCTGGTCAATAAAACCGTCTGGTTGCATAAATATAACAGCTTATCTTCAGCCATAATGCACAAAATATCTCAAGCCCAGGACGGGACAGGTAATTCATCATTATTAAAAGATTGATTTTGATTTTGTCAATGCACAATGTTACCGTTAAAGATCATGTTGGTGCCGTGACACGAGTCCTCTAACAGAAGAGGCGCAGTTTCTTATTTCCTGTCAAACAAACTGATATTGACAAGAGCGGCGCGATAGAAGAAAGATTGCCATTGTTAGGGTTAGATTTAATCTTGTTCATCATCATTCAGGAACAAAAGTGTCTGCTGGCGAGATAGAACTGTCACTCTATCTCTGAAGCACAACAATGTGGCATCCTATGAACCTATGAACCAGCCTTGTCAGCGTTCACAGAGCCAATCACTTTAAAGCAGTGCCAGCCGGGTTTGTCAGCAAAGACGCTACAAAAGCTGCATGCAAATCGGAGACTCTGAGAGCAGGATTTACCCAAGACTTCCTTATAATCCATCCAATGTGTCAGAAATGTAGCTCAGAAAGCTAAAGTCTCTTGAGGATGGCCAGTGAGGAATAGAAGTGTCTGAAGAACTCAAGGCTGCGAGGGGAAAAAATGCTTGTCAAAATAAAGCAGAATGCAAGAGACGGCTCATCTGAAATGTATGTATCAGAGAGAGAAATAGCAGCAAGGTCATAATATAAAAATGATAGACATACAGAAGGCTGCTAAAGAGAACAACATTTTTCTTTTACATCACAGCATTATTAACTTGCATACCAACAGCAGAAGGGTCAACCAAGGCCTAACCATGTCTTGAACATTGGGGGGACCAAAGTTGTTGTTTTTTGAGGGTGGAGGGGTGGTCTTTTTATTTAAACACCAAGGCAAATATTTTGACACTTCCTTCACAAACTTTGTGGATTGTGTCCATAGATAATCAACATAAAATCTGAATTTACCAGATTTAGTTTCCTATATGATTCTCCTGCTCCTATTATGAATGAATATATACTTCAGTTCAAAAGTTTGGGGTTGGTTAGATTTTTTTTTAAAAGTCTCTTATGTTCATCAAGACATTACATTAAAACAATATTGTGAAATATTATTACTTGCTGAATTTTCAGCATCATTACTCCAGTCTTCAGTGTCAAATGATCCTTCAGAAATCATTTTAATATGCTGATTTGCTGCGCAAGGAACATTTCTTATTATTATCAATGTTAAAAACAGTTCATATTTTTGTGGAAAAGTTAGTAGTATCGAATGTATGTATTCAGTCTGCCAGAATCTAGTATTCCACAGAACTTTATGAAAAAATACTGTGTATATATGTGTATAAATAGTTTAGTATGTGTCTCAGTATGTGTATCTCAGTATCTGTAATCTAATATAGATGTGAGCTCTACAGTATGTTTCATTTTTACACAAACACTCATGCACTCATCAAAATGCGTTTGAAAACTAAAATGTTTTCTCCATACGATTGATCGATCCTCTGTGATAACACATATGTATTCAGTCAATCTGATATGTTTGATGTAGTAACATGAGCTAGTTCAGATATGTTTTCGCCAAAGCAGAAATACCATGGAATTCATTGCCTTTCTTTTTTCTGTTTTATGTATGCATGCATGCATAATCCCATGAGATGTAGTTCACCATGTGATCGCTTATGCGTTTATTTTCTATGCTGACTCCTCAGGGATGATGTTTTGAGCACTGGAAATCTCTACAAGCAGCACTCTGTGGTATATTTCCCCCAGTAGTTACTGAGACTCGATACACAACGCCTGTGTGCTTGTCCTTGGTGTTTCAATACAAGGTGAGCTGTTAACCTGTCCCAGTAAATTCACTCCTGTGTTCCCTCGCCTGCCACTTAGTCCTCACTCCAGAGCTCTGGGCCCGTCTGTTCTGTTTTTTTCCAGCTGGAATCAGTGTCGCTGCCGCCTCTAGCCCAATACTTTCATTAAATAAGTCATTTATGGCAACTTGCAGAGATGATGAGGGATGCAATCTGGGTACCCCAGAGCTTGTAAAACGCCATTACAGATTATTACATCGACAGCACATGCACAATTTGGGATTATGGGAGAGCCGATCACTCAAAGCGTGCCATCACTTTGATCAATGTCTTTAATAAAACCCCTGCGCCCTGAGTAAATAAACTTCTCTCAACGAAGTCATCAAATAAACTGTGTTCAGTAGAAATCTAATAAACCCATATTTCAAACCCATGCATCAAAGTTAAACATTGACTCGTACATCGTGCTCAAGATGGATGTGTGAATATGAATGATGATAAACGGTAGAGAAACATAGGCAGAACAATGATTGACAGGTAATCAGAACACAACAGGACTGTAGCACTATAAATGCCAGTGTTGGTGTAAAGTCTAGGTAACTGTGATGATGCTGTTCATAGTCATGCAAGCAGTCTTATATCCACTTTAACTGTCATTGTACGCTAATTCTTTCTATTTTTCTTTCTTTCTTGCACAGGTAAAGTGTTTGATAAGGAAGAAAGAAAGAATCTCTTTCTTTCTTAAACCTTTTAGTAGCAATTTTGACACTTGAGTCCATTTCATGCTTTTAAGAGTCCTCCAGAAAGAAATCTGTCACTGGTAAAACACATATGGATTGAAAAATGTATTTTGTCAGAATAACCTTGACTTTTTTAAACAGAGCAGGGCAAGACCATTTTTTAGCCATTCAGAAAGTTCTGTACCTGTCAGTATTTAAAGTGTTTGGGATTGTGAGGTTGCATTGGCAGACATGTCTTTACACAGCATGGTTTTGGATAGAGGCAAGTTGAATAACTTTTTACTATTTTTTTTTTTTTTTTTTTTAGCAAAATGGCTTAAATTGTTTTCAGCTCCTTTGCAAGGGTTCCTCAAAGTGCTGTGAACTACTGTAATATAATTTCCAAAATGCAGAGACTATAAGTAAACTTTAAGTCATTATTTTTATTTTTTATTTTATTTTATTGCAATTCCATTCAGTGATGCTAGTTGTAAAGAAATTACATAAGCTATAAGAAACATACTAGGGCGTTTGAATTGAATTGAATTTGCATTGAATTGATCAAAAGTGAAAGTAAAGACATTTATAATGTTAAAGGAGATTTATATTTTAAAGTGCCCCTATTATGCTATTTTAAAGTTTCCTAATTTAGTTTTGGAGGTCTCCAACAACAGGTTTACATGCATCAAAGGTCAAAAAAGTTTCATTTTCTCATAATATACATTGCACATCACCACAATGTTCAATGATTCTCAAACGACTCAATGAATGAATCAGTCTCTCTAAATCCCTCCTTTCCACGAGCCTACTCTACTCTGATTGGTCAGATGGCCCAGTCTGTTTTAATTGGTCTACCACGTACAGCGCGTATTTCGGAAGCTAAATGCCCATTACCATAACTGAACTACAGCTCTGTCCGGAGGCTTCCTAAAGCTCAGCGATAGTACACACTGTAAAGACAGTAACGATGATGTCGATTTTACACCAATCCCAGCACGAGTCCGAATCGACAATGAAACAATGGAAGAACTAGTTATTCAACCCAAACCTTGAGCAGGATGTTTCTCAGTGATGCTACTCAGTTTGAGGTACATTATGAGATGTTTTAACCGTAATTCCTCACCATCAGCATTAACAAGTGTGCGTGCATCAACAAACCCGTGTGTGTGTGTGTTTCTAATTTAATGTGGTGCACATGCGGGAACTCAATCAATAACAGTGCATATGTTAGCCCAGCACTAACGTGAATGACTGATGTAACATTAAAGTTTGCAAAACAAGTTTGCTCCATCCTTTATCTTTACTCAAAGTAGTAAGATTGACAGACAATCTGCATTAATAGACAGTTTTATGTAATAGTGGCCCACAGCTGATTTACAGTAGTATTTCAGTAAGACAGTAATAACGTTAGTTAGCCGGATAGCCAGAGACCTACACATGCGTGCAATAAGTAAACGGGCAATATGCTAAAATATTTTTTTTACAATATGTAAAAAAAAAATGTAATGCGCATGTGCAACCGGTTAGAAAAATCCGCTGGTGCGTGTTCAGTATGCGCATGCTCTTCTGACGAAATTCACGTCATTTGACATTAATTAGAGGGCATTTACAAGGCGGAGATCTGAAACCATTCAGCTGTGCACAATTTCGAGATCATTTGCTATTTATGAATTTCACTTCTGGAAGAGAGGTTTTTGTGCATACGTTCGTTCTCTGAATCACATGTACGCACATTTGAGAAATGATCGTAAGATTAAATGTAGATCAAACCCGTAAGACTTTCGTTCATCTTCGGACCACAAATGAAGGTCTTTTTAATGAAATCTGAGAGCTTCCTGTCCCTCCGTTGACAGCTACGCAACTACCACTTTGACGCTTCAAAAAGTTTATAAAGCGATTGTAAAACGAATCCATGAATTGAACGGTTTAGTCCAAATTTTATGAAGAGACTCGATCGCTTTATATGATGAATAGATTTAATTTATTTATTTTTACTTTTATTCTCATATAAACATTGATCAGCAAACATACTGTAAACAGAAGCTCAACCGAACAAACCTCATTGGTTCTTGTGGAAGCTCAAACTTGCTTCGTAACACAAGAATAAACCTCATTGGTTCTTGTGGAAGCTCAAACTTGCTGAGTAACACAAGAATGAACCTCATTGGTTATTGCTGAAAGCTCAAACGTGCTGCGCAACACACAAGAATGAACCTCATTGGCTATTGTTGAAGCTCAAACGTGCTGCGTAACACACAAGAATGAACCTCATTGGCTATTGCTGAAGCTCAAACGTGCTGCGTAACACAAGAATGAACCTCATTGGCTTTTGTTGAAGCTCAAACGTGCTGCATAACACATGAGAATGAACCTCATTGGCTATTGCTGAAGCTCAAACATGCTGTGTAACATGAGAATGAACCTCATTGGTTCTTGCTGAAGCTCAAATGTCCTGCATAACACACGAGAATGAACCTCATTGGTTCTTGCGGAAGCTCAAACGTGCTGCGTAACACATGAGAATGAACCTCATTGGTTCTTGCTGAAGCTCAAACGTCCTGCGTAACACATGAGAATGAACCTCACTGGTTCTTGAGGAAGCTCAAATGTGCTGCGTAACACAAGAATGAACCTCATTGGCTCTTGCTGAAGCTCAAACGTCCTGCGTAACACACGAGAATGAACCTCATTGGCTCTTGCTGAAGCTCAAACGTCCTGCGTAACACGAGAATGAACCTCACTGGTTCTTGCTGAAGCTCAAACGTGCTGCATAACACACGAGAATGAACCTCATTGGTTCTTGCTGCAGCTCAAACGTCCTGCGTAACACATGAGAATGAACCTCATTGGTTCTTGCTGAAGCTCAAACGTCCTGCGTAACACACAAGAATGAATCTCATTGGTTCTTGCTGAAGCTCAAACGTGCTGCATAACACACGAGAATGAACCTCATTGGTTCTTGCTGCAGCTCAAACGTCCTGCGTAACACGAGAATGAACCTCATTGGTTCTTGCTGCAGCTCAAACGTGCTGCGTAACACATGAGAATGAACCTCATTGGTTCTTGCTGAAGCTCAAACGTGCTGCATAACACACGAGAATGAACCTCATTGGTTCTTGCTGCAGCTCAAACGTCCTGCGTAACACACGAGAATGAACCTCATTGGTTCTTGCTGAAGCTCAAATGTGCTGCGTAACACACGAGAATGAACCTCATTGGTTCTTGCTAAAGCTCAAACGTGCTGCGTAACACATGAGAATGAACCTCATTGGTTCTTGCTGAAGCTCAAATGTGCTGCGTAACACACGAGAATGAACCTCATTGGTTCTTGCTGAAGCTCAAACGTGCTGCGTTACACAAGAATCAACCTCATTGGTTCTCGCATGTCAAGCGAACATGCTTGAGCTTCCGTTTACCACAACTGATGTGTTGATGAATGTTTATATGTGAATAAAAGCCTAAATTCAATCTGTTCATCATATAAAGTGATCGTGTCTCTTCAGAAAGGTTTGAGAGATCTAGCACAAACAACCACTGAGTTACTGATGCTCAAACAAAATGTGTAACTACCATCCCCAGTCTCCCCCCACAAGTCCACCTGAGTCTGAGTTCATTCATAATTGCCAAAATCCAAGTCCAATTAGCTCTACCAGTTGCGAATGACACATTTTTTATTGTTATATTATAATATTAACTTTTTATCGTAAGGGAGGCGAAAATGAATAAAATTGCAAACTGGAACTTGTGATGTGCTTCATCTGTGAATAAAGAAAAGGTCTGTAATGAAAAGTTGCTGAAGTTGCTGGTGTTTGCTCAGATTTTTTTAAACCTTACTTTGTCCAGAGAGGACAGCCAAGGTTATTTTATGTTTCCTTGAGCTTTTATTGCTTTGCCTTATATTGCTTCTATTGATTTGTTTTTGGAGTTTGGAAAGGTGGCTCTTAAATACAAAATGTAGCGTAACTGAGATAAAATTGATTTCTTTCACAACTGGACAGATATCTTGTTTGGCTTCGTTGCAGCACACATTGTGCTAAGAGCTAAACTCAACAAACTCATCTGTACGTTGGCTCTGTCCATTTGAGAAAGGGGAATACTTCTCAAACTTTATTTTACCATGGAAAATGCATTCAGACACAGCTAGATTTTTACTTTCCGGTAAGAAATGTTGTGCTTGTCTGCAAAATTGATGCAAGGGTGTTGTGGGTGGTTGCTAAAGTTTGATCGAGGGTGTGCTTGGGAGATCTAGGGCAGGGGTTCTCAACCCTGGTCCTCGAGGCCCACTGTCCTGCAGAGTTTAGCTCCAACCCTGATCAAACTCACCTGCCTGTAGCTTTCTAGTAATCCTGAAGAGCTTAATTAGCTGGTTCAGGTGTGTTTGATTAGGGTTGGAGCTAAACTCTGCAGGACAGTGTAGAGTTTACATACTATTTGCACCTCAGTATTGTTGTACATAAACAGGATGCAATAATAACATAGTGTGTAAATGATTGTTTATAAAATTATTAAATGGATGCCGCCTTAATGGGACAATAAAAGCTCTCCCTACACCTATCCCTAACCCTACCCAATAAATGCTTTTATTATTATTAAACATTTCGTTAGGCACTTTATTTCCATTTTTAGAACATTTTCTTAATTTTTATTGCAAGTAAATGCCTTTCCGATGTGATATGTGATAGGAAAAGAGAGAAGAGCGAGCTCTGCAAAAGGCAGATTCGTATGGAATGCCACGACTGCCAAAATTAAAAATAAATAAATACATAAATAAATATACAAAGAAATGTAAAAAAGCAAAAATAAATAAATAAATAAATAAATATACATAGAAAAGCAAAAAAAAAAAAAAAAAAAAAATATTTATACATTTTATTTAAATAAATAAATGTAGAAATACATAAATGTAAAAATAAATAAATGTAGAAATAAATAAATGTAGAAATAAATAAAAGAATAAATAAATAAATGTGGAAAAAAATAAATATATACATAAATAATAAATAATTATTTTAGTTTGTATATTGTATATTTGTATATTGTATAAATGTATATTTATTTATATATTTATTTATTTATTTTTGCTTTTTTTACATTTCTTTGTATATTTATTTATGTATTTATTTATTTTTAATTTTGGCAGTCGTGGCATTCCATAGATTCGAACCCGGGTCAGTTGCGTCAAAACCAAGATCTTGACTTACTGACTACGTCACTGAAAACGTTAAACTACGGCCATTATTTTTTTAATCTTGTTTTTCCCAAACAGGCATTGTTAGGTGGAGTCAGTGCGAATAGCACTTGCCAACAAGGCACGCTATTTGCATTTGGTGTAAATAGACACTCCGTTTTTTTAACACATTTCTGTGAATGTTGTTGTAATATTCTCAGTAATTTTAAAGAAATTAATTATTTTATTTAGCAAGGATGCATTAAAACCCTTTATGACCTACGGGAGCGCCCGCGCTCCCATTTGCGTGTCTCTGTTTAAGAGCCAATAGAAACTGAAACAAAATGGGTAGCACAATAATTATTTTTGCATACAAAATCAGAGATGTTACACGTTCAGATCAAGCCTCCAACACGCTCCTGTTGCGTTGTTTTCACCCTCTGATTAGTCTGCGCAAATTGCTTAATATGTGCATAGGCGCTAACTAAAAACAAATATAAATTTTACGTGGCGTTTTCGCTCATAACTTCATGAAATATGCACGGATTGGCACAAAATGGCACATCATTATTTACGGCAGATAAAATGAGTCCAAAGTCAACATAATCCTTTACGGTGATCACGAGATGTTCCTCACGGAGTTATAAGCAATAAAACTCCATATGTGCACAGGCGCTACCGAAAACAAATATAGATTTCACGCTCCTAACTTAATGAAACATGCACAGATCGTAGAAAATGGCACAGCATTATTTACAGCAGATTCTCACGATTAAAATGCATTGCATTGATCACGAGATATTCCTCATGGAGGTGCAATTTTAAAAATGCCCATTAGGAGGCATTAG
Source organism: Coreius guichenoti (assembly GCA_039654105.1). Taxonomy (NCBI): domain Eukaryota; kingdom Metazoa; phylum Chordata; class Actinopteri; order Cypriniformes; family Gobionidae; genus Coreius; species Coreius guichenoti. The sequence continues at coordinate 32,019,685 of CM077185.1, forward strand.
GAGGCGTTAAGGGCTAAATAAAAAGGCTACCTTGGTTTCAAATGCTACTTTTGATTACTTTATGCTATCACCACAAAATTTGATCCAGATGCAGCTCACATGTAGGGAAGCTTCACCAAAAAAGAATTTTCCTCATACCTTATTTCCTTCCTGAGTTATTGCGTGTCAAATAAGAAAAAATATGTAAAACTATAATAAAAATTATATATTTTTTGTCTTTTATCACCAGTTTCTCAACACGAGAATGTCCTAATGTAATTTATATTTTCTAAAAATGTAAAAAGTGTTCTATCAAACGTTACCTACCTTTTGAGTCTCCTTCCTATCGATTTGGAGTTATGAGTCTTTACTTTTGTGTATGTCACTCAGAAAAAAAAAACTCTAAAAATGCCTTCAGGTCTTAAAGGGTTAAATTGATCAAAAGTGACAAAATATGTCTGATTCAAATAAAGGCTGTTGTTTTAAACTTTTATATTCATCAAAGAATCCTGAAAAAAAAGTTGAATGGTTTCAAATGTCACTTGAGCAGCAAATCAGTATATTAGAATGATATCATGTGACACTGAAAACTGAAGTAATGCTGCTGAAAATGTAGCTTTGTCATCACAGGAATAAATTACATTTGAAAATATATAAAATGTGTTTTTAGTGTTTTCTATTTTTTACTGTATATTTGATCAAATACATGCAACCTTGGTGAGCATATAAGAGCATACTTTTTAAAAACTTACCGACTCAAAACTTTGGAATTGTAGAATAATTGACGACGGGCCGCTGAATTATTAGAAAAATAATGCACACCCGAGGCATTACCACCTCGGGTGTGCATTATTTTTCAATAATTCAACGGCCCTTGAGTCAGATATTCCGCATATACTACAGATAATGTATTTCAAGACATTTATCAGGTTCTTGTGTGTATGACTAATTTCTTACGCATCTAATCTCAAGCCTCTGTTGCTAATTCCAAAACGTCGTTTTAGAGATAGTAAAGGAGGCTTCAGCCACTGATAGCACTCTAATGCAGTTATTAATGCAGTTTTAGTACTGTATGTGTGTGCAGTTTGAGTGGGAGAGAGAGCGGGAGAAAGAGAGTATGCCCTTTCCGTACATAATAAAACGTAATTTTGTGGCAAAATTTCTATCCTATTGTTTACTATATTTATTTGCTTGGTCAGTGCCGTTGTGGGTTTTGGTTCTTTTGCTGTTGTAAGCTGTAAGGACCTTTGAAATAACTTAAATCATTTAGTGAAGTGATATGGACATGCAGTCAAGACCTGCCTGGAACTACTTTCAACCCTGAAAATAATTGCACACCTTAGAACGTTCATCAACCAATCAGATTCAAGCATTCAACAGCCCTGTAGTATAAATATATATATATATAGGATGTTTTTTTAAATTCCAAATACTACTCCATAATCTGAGAATAACTTGCAAAACATGCTATTTGAATGTAGTGGTAACATAATTTCTGTTTCATATTTCAGCCAAACACCTGTTCTTGGTAAGATGCCAGTAGCAACACAAGGGTTATTCTCACAGGAAATGCTTCAAAATGTGATATTTCTCTAGCGAGCTACTGCCCGAAGCCTCATCCAGCTCGACTGTGAGGCTGAAATGAGTCTGATTCTTCCATCAGTCCGTCTCAGCAGCTGAGCCTGACCTTAAATCCCAACACTGCCGCCTGTAGAGCTAAAACATGATAACAATACACCAAGCACAGGAAGAACCTTCACACAGACCCAATTTACCCACTGTGGAACGAGGGGTTGCAAGTTGAGGAAAACACATTTCTTTTTTTATATGAAGGCTTGATGAATATAAATTGGGACATTTGTTGGCCTTTAAGGCTTGGCACCATTGTAATGTTTTCCATTCCATTGGCAATTTGGCCCAGATGTGAGCATATATGTGCCAATGTTAATTGTGCCCTTATTATAGAGCCCTAGGGTCAATGAGCGCACTGGACAAAGGATTTCAGGGACATGGCGAAATATCCAAAAATCTCTCGAGCAATTAAAACCATTTAGAATTGGTAAACAAAGCCTTGGCAATACACTTTTCATTTCAGCACAGAACAGATTTCTTTTCAATATGAGGCCATCACAAAGCTTCATATTTTTTTCATATCCTTTGATAAGTACTTTATTGTGATCGCTGACTGATGTGAGGTAATGAAACTGTCTCTAGCAGCTGTACCCCTTCCCGCTGTCACTTTCTATTTGTTTCCATTCAAATTCTAGACATGTCAAAGAAGACTAAGATGATAACACACTGCATTTGATTTCATGGTTGTTTCCAGGAACGACAGTTTCAATTTCATCTAGTCAACCTTAACAGGTATAATAAAAAGCCATTTTTGCATAGATAATTATTTGTCTTGCTCTATAAGCGCATAGTGTAAACATAAGAGACCTGTTTTGATGAACGATAACTGTAGATTCAATGCACATTTATAATTTGTAAATGGAAAGCCATCTTAACTGTGTAAGTTGACTTTTAATTGCACTTCAGCAACCTGTCCATGTTGGCATCCGCTTAGATTAGCTTCTACCAAGTGAAACATAAATTACTGTAGTTAAATGTCCAATGTGCATTTATTTATTTATTTATTTATTTATTTATTTATTTATTTAATCTGTCCAGGGTGGCATCTGTTTAAATTGGCTTCTACCAAGCGAATTACCATAGTTAAAAGCTGATAATTTTATTTATTTATTTACTTGTTTGTTTTTTTTACTTGTTTGAAGGCTTTCCAGAAGGTTTAGGAGTGTGTTTATGGGAATTTTTGACCATTCTTCTAGAAGCGCATTTGTGAGGTCAGGCACTGATGTTGGACGAGAAGGCCTGGCTCGCAGTCTCCGCTCTAATTCATCCCAAAGGTGTTCTATCGGGTTGAGGTCAGGACTGTGCAGGCCAGTCAAGTTCATCCATACCAAACTCGCAAACTCGCTTGGACCTTGCTTTGTGCACTGGTGCGCATTCATGTTGGAACAGGAAGGGGCCATCCCCAAGCTGTTCCCACAAAGTTGGGAGCATGAAATTGTCCAAAATGTCTTGGTATGCTGAAGCATTAAGAGTTCCTTTCACTGGAACTAAGGGGCCAACCCCAACCCCTGAAAAACAACCCCACATCATAATCCCCCCTCCACCAAACTTTACACTTGGCACAATGCAGTGAGGCAAGTACCGTTCTCCTGGCAACCGCCAAACCTAGACTCGTCCATTGGATTGCCAGACAGAGAAGCGTGATCCGTCACTCCAGAGAACACGTCTCCACTGCTCTAGAGTCCAGTGGCGGCGTGCTTTACACCACTGCATCTGACGCTTTGCATTGCACTTGGTGATGTAAGGCTTGGATGCAGCTGCTCGGCCATGGAAACCCATTCCATGAAGCTCTCTACGCACTGTTCTTGAGCTAATCTGAAGGCCACACGAAGTTTGGAGGTCTGTAGCTATTGACTCTGCAGAAAGTTGGCGACTTCTGCGTACTGTGCGCCTCAGCATGCGCTGACCCCGCTCTGTGATTTTACGTGGCCTACCACTTCATGGCTGAGTTGCTGTTGTTCCCAATTGCTTCCACTTTTGTTATAATACCACTAACAGTTGACAGTGGAATATTTAGTAGTGAGGAAATTTCACGAATGGACTTATTGTACAGATGGCAACTTATCACGGTACCACGCTTGAATTCAATGAGCTCCTGTCTGCATGCCTAGGTGCTTGATTTTATTGTGGCCATGGAAGTGATTGGAACACCTGAATTCAATGATTTGAAGGAGTTTCCTTTTGGCAATATAGTGTATATACACTCACCTAAAGGATTATTAGGAACACCTGTTCAATTTCTCATTAATGCAATTATCTAATCAACCAATCACATGGCAGTTGCTTCAATGCATTTAGGGGTGTGGTCCTGGTCAAGACAATCTCCTGAACTCTAAACTGAATGTCAGAATGGGAAAGAAAGGCGATTTAAGCAATTTTGAGCGTGGCATGGTTGTTGGTGCCAGACGGGCCGGTCTGAGTATTTCACAATCTGCTCAGTTACTGGGATTTTCACGCACAACCATTTCTAGAGTTTACAAAGAATGGTGTGAAAAGGGAAAAACATCCAGTATGCGGCAGTCCTGTGGGCGAAAATGCCTTGTTGATGCTAGAGGTCAGAGGAGAATGGGCCGACTGATTCAAGCTGATAGAAGAGCAACTTTGACTGAAATAACCACTCGTTACAACCGAGGTATGCAGCAAAGCATTTGTGAAGCCACAACATGCACAACCTTGAGGCGGATGGGCTACAACAGCAGAAGACCCCACCGGGTACCACTCATCTCCACTACAAATAGGAAAAAGAGGCTACAATTTGCACGAGCTCACCAAAATTGGACAGTTGAAGACTGGAAAAATGTTGCCTGGTCTGATGAGTCTCGATTTCTGTTGAGACATTCAGATGGTAGAGTCAGAATTTGGCGTAAACAGAATGAGAACATGGATCCATCATGCCTTGTTACCACTGTGCAGGCTGGTGGTGGTGGTGTAATGGTGTGGGGGATGTTTTCTTGGCACACTTTATGCCCCTTAATGCCAATTGGGCATCGTTTAAATGCCACGGCCTACCTGAGCATTGTTTCTGACCATGTCCATCCCTTTATGACCACCATGTACCCATCCTCTGATGGCTACTTCCAGCAGGATAATGCACCATGTCACAAAGCTCGAATCATTTCAAATTGGTTTCTTGAACATGACAATGAGTTCACTGTACTAAAATGGCCCCCACAGTCACCAGATCTCAACCCAATAGAGCATCTTTGGGATGTGGTGGAACGGGAGCTTCGTGCCCTGGATGTGCATCCCACAAATCTCCATCAACTGCAAGATGCTATCCTATCAATATGGGCCAACATTTCTAAAGAATGCTTTCAGCACCTTGTTGAATCAATGCCACGTAGAATTAAGGCAGTTCTGAAGGCGAAAGGGGGTCAAACACAGTATTAGTATGGTGTTCCTAATAATCCTTTAGGTGAGTGTATACACTGATCAGGCATAACATTATGACCTGATATTCTAATCTTAATATTGTGTTGGTCCCCCTTTTGCTGCCAAAACAGCCCTGACCCGTCGAGGCATGGACTCCACTAGACCCCTGAAGGTGTGCTGTGGTATCTGGCACCAAGATGTTAGCTGCAGATCCTTTAAGTCCTGTAAGTTGTGAGGTGGGGCCTCCATGGATCGGATTTGTTTGTTCATCACATCCCACAGATGCTTGACTGGATTGAGATCTGGGGAATTTGGAGGCCAAGTCAACATCTCAAACTCATTGTTGTGCTCCTCAAACCATTCCTGACCCATTTTTGCTTTGTGGCAGGGCGCATTATCCTGCTGAAAGAGGCCACAGCCACCAGGGAATACCGTTTCCATGAAAGGGTGTACATGGTCTGCAACAATGCTTAGGTAGGTGGCACGTGTCAAAGTAACATCCACATGGAATGCAGGACCCAAGGTTTCCCAGCAGAACATTGCCCAAAGCCTGACCCAGTCGTCTAGCCATCACAATTTGGCCCTTGTCAAACTCGCTTAATTCCTTACGCTTGCCATTTTTTCCTGCTTCTAACAAATCAACTTTGAGAAAATGTTCACTTGCTGCTTGAAATATCCCACCCACTAACAGGTGCCATGATGAAGAGATAATCAGTATTATTCACCTCACATTATGTCATAATGTTATGCCTGATTGGTATATATATGCCGCTATCATCCTTGTCGAGGATGGGTCACCTAAACCAATCTTGCGTGGAAAAAATGTGCAACATGCTAGCTATTGTGCAGCCTAATTGGAGGCACAGGGGGACACTTATGTTTACAGTAGAGATATCTCCAGACAGAAACAAACGACTGTGGGCTCGGGGTGAAGATGATTAATTTATTTTTCAACTTGCTGAAAATGAGCAATATTTTTTTTTTCCCCCATGGACGAAAACAGTAATAAACATAAGTTAACAAGCTTTGGCCCAGTGTTTGCTAATGAGCTTCTAATGAAGGATCTGTGTATTTGGTGATCAGAAGCCACCTGGTGAAGAGTCTGAGAAATAGTCAATGAACAGCACTCAGTAAAACACTTAAAGGAACAGTGCGCACATAAATTAATATTCTGTCATTATTTATTGTTTATATATTTATGTACATTATGTTATTTTTGTGCATCATTCTGAATTTTGCCATTTTTGTTCCACAAAAAATTTACACAAAAGATACCACCGAATGTTTATTTTTAAGTGAACTATACCTTTTAGTTTTGTCAGAAGTACCACTACTTTGGTATCAAGTAGATACTTACATTTTAAAACGATGTCAGCCTTTTTGCAGTACCAGTACCCACTGATAGGCGGCTGCTTTCAAACACTCCCATGTATATTTGTTAGAGCGTCAAAGGTTTGTATTTGCAACATGTTTTGTAACGTTGAGCATTGTAGCCAATCAGAGACATGTTTGTTGAATGTGTGAAGGCAATGAACAATCAGAAGCATTTATGTTAGTCAGAATCCACTCAATACGCCAGATTTTGTTCAGCACACTCACGAATCGTTGTAACCAACAATGTATAAACATGATGTAGATATTCATTGTGCAGTATAGAAAGATTTTTTATTATAATGGGAGTTTTTACTCAGTGAGCTTGTCAGTGCATTAAGTCTTGCAGTTTAAGTGCAATAGACCTGCCACTTGTTCTTTTGCCTGTAATATGTTTCTTTGGCTATGTTCAGACTGCCAGTGGCAGCAAAAATAGATTTTTTGCATATATCTGATTTTATCTAGAAGGGTTGTTGAAAATTTATACAGCAATGAAACACATGAAATCTGATTTATTTATTTATTTATTTTTAAAAATCTGATTCTAACCATTTATTTGGAGGTGGTTTGAAATGCTATTCCAATCAGATGCTAGAAGTATTCATACGGTTTTCAAACGATATGTCCAATATTCTGTAAACATAGTGGTGTGTAGTGAATTGCTTGATTTAAAAGTTATTTCCAAAAATAGTCAAATATTTGTGTAAGGAGCTGCTATTAAAAAAAATTAATTGAGTGAAACTATGCTTAACTTCAGATCTTCATATGTTTCTTAAATTATCAATTTTGAAAGCAATGCAGTTTCTCTCTTGAAAATCAGGCAGTGAAGAAGGAAACATGCTGACAGAATGTCTGGTCATGAGCAGATTACCCACACAAAAGAGAGATGCATGAAGTGCCTCTGTGCATTTATCATTTTGATAGAGTGTGTTAATCCAGCTCCGAGAGCCCACACAGAAATAGTAACCATCCACATCATTACAAACGCGTCAGCCTTTGCAGGCGTACCATGAAGATAAGAAACATGGCCCACGCTTACTGACAAAGAGATCAAACATTCACCCAGCAGATTTCCCTGTGTTCCCCATTTACTATATTACAACACTTGTAAAGCCAGTGTACACTGTGCAGTATTTTATTTCATTTTTTTCAGTCCTTTTACAATCGTTGCTTTTTTTCTTTTCTGTGACCTAAGTTTGCGTGTTGCTTTAAGAATGTTTCTTGAACTGTGTGCACTTCTGGTCCTGTGGACGTGTGGAAACTAAACTCTCTCACAATAAAACACTAAACATAAAAGGCAATTGAAAGGTAGCAGATGAAGGCATGGTCAAAAATTTCCAAGACAGTTTTACAGTTTTTGTGACCTTTAGATAACAAAAAAGTTGAAGTCTGTTAGTTTTAATAAAATAAACCACAGGAACATGAAAGTGCCTGAAGTTGAAGAAATATCCTTTCATTTGTAGTGTGTTGCATTATGTTGATTGCTGTTGTTATCTATTTCCGCTTGTGTGTGTGTGTGTGCAAGTGTGTGTGTGTGTGTGTGTGTGCGTGCGTGCGTGCGTGTTTTTGTGACATATCAGGACACAAATTTGTATAATGACATGGGTATGACACAGGTATCACAAGGAGAGGGTGACTTATGAGGACATTACCCATGACTTATAAATCATACAGAATGAGTTTTTTTTTTGAGAAAGTAAAAATGTGCAGTTTCCTGTGATGGGTAGGTTTAGGGGTAGGGGTAGTGTAGGGGGATAGAAAATACGGTTTGTACGGTATAAAAACCATTACGCCTATGGAATGTCCCCGCAATTCACAAAAACAAACGTGTGTGTGTGTGTGTGTGTGTGTGTGTATGTGTGTGTGTGTGGGTGGTCCTGGTAAACCCTACATTATGGGGGCCAAATGTCAAAGATAGTAATACAAGTAATTTTTGACCTTGTGGGGGCATTTTTTTGGTACCCCTAAGGAAAATGGTGTATAAATCATAATAAATGATATTCTTTGAAAATGTAAAAATGCAGAAAGTTTTCTGTGATGGTTAGGTTTAGGTGTATGATTAGGGTTAAGATAGAATCTACAGTTTGTACAGTATAAAAATCATTATGTCTATGGAAAGTCCCCATAAAACATGAAAACCTAACGTGTGTGTCATACCATACATGTGAGGTCTAAATTGCTCAAAATATTATCACATATTACATAGTTTAACCAATTAAAAACACTTTCTGAGGAAGTCCCTCAGTAGTAAAACAGGTTCATAAATGAGCAAAATATGTCTTAATTAAAATCTAAAAATGGCAGATGTAAGGAAAGTGCTATGGGTAAGATTAAGGTATAGTTATATAATTACCCTCATTAAGAACAATAAAAGTCTGTGGTAGTATATGTTTGAATATGAGTGAGTATGTATTGTGGATTTGGTGAATAGTGATTCATTTTAATAAGGGCTGTATAAGCACAGCACAGAGTGGGGTGTCATTTTCCTGTGGCTCCTGAGAAATTAGTCGTGGGTTTTTTACAGCTTAGATGATTAGCTCAGAATCAGTGCTAATGCAAATTTCCAGGTTTCAGTTGCACCTTAGACCTGCACCTGAAACCTAGTTTAAGTATTACTACTTGTTTCAGAATGTTCAGAGAACACTCAAAAGTATTTTGAATTTTGTGTTAAGGTGGAATGTCCCCTTAACCTTTGCATAACCAAGAAAAAAAACTGAATAGAAACAATGGCAAATGTTCTTAGAACATATTTTTGTTAGCTGGGTTGATCCAGCCAGATTGTATTTGGCAACACTTTTGCTCTGGTCTTTTGTAGCAGCCTCTCACTGGTCTGGATGAAAAAAAAAGTCTGAAGTGGAAGTGTTAAAGATCTACTGCATCAAAACTACAGCCACTGGATGTATATCTAGTTCTCAAACCAACAGAAAAACAGCATTGATTCAAACATGCTTGGAAGGCTAATAAAAAACATGTCTGAACATGTCACTATAATCGAGTAAAACCATAAACCAGTGTTTGTTCTGGTCTCTGTCCTTAAAAGGATACAAGTATATCTGCGGAAGCAAGCCCACTCACTAGCCACATATGTGCCTTGCCAGCAGTTATATAAAAAGAATTATGGTACAGAAATCGATATGTGATCCATCTACGAGTTAAAGTGCTGGTTTGTGTAACACGGCTCCATCCCAGGCTGCCCACGTCAGTGACTGAAACCTGGCCTGTGTAAATAACATTAGACTAGATCTGCTCGAGATTCATTCTCTCAGCGATTCAAACCTTCACTTTTTTCAAATCTGAAGAAATCTGATTCCTCATTGCTAATGTGCTGTCAAGAGCTCAGTGGAGTGAAAGATTATTACCAAATACAGTTTAAATTTCAATTAGTTACTTTAATTGTTACTTAATATCTCAGAAAACGTCCCGTGAAGAAGTATGGCTGGGCAAACAGAGGGAGTGAAGACACACAATAGCTGGCATTGAGACTGTGGCACACGGGGCCTTTTCAGACCCGCCTGAATGCTGGATGGGAAACAATATGTTGTGACGGGAACACAATACGTTGTGCCACAGGCCAAGAGCCTGTGGGCATTAGGGATTGCCAGACTCTGCCAAAATGGTCTTTCAGTGTAACCTGCTGAAAAAGACCCACACTTTTTGTTGTGAGGACAAAGACCGGATTTGCAGTCTTCTGGAGTATGTACTTTGGTTGGAAGCAGAGATTTTTGAAGAAGTCAATTTCAAATTTGTGAAAATTGAATTGTAAAAACATAAACATGTACCCTGAGGTCATCATCCCCATCCTATCAATAGCCGCTTTTCCACTATCAGGCCAGTGCAAGCCAGAGCTAATAACATGCCGGGCGGGGCCAATAGGCTCTGACCACAAGGCCAAAATCAAAATCAGTAGCCCCGCAGCGCTACCCTAAAACTTGCCCTTAACACCCACAGTTTCACCAGCATGGGGAATCTAGGTGAATGAAAACTAGCTAGATGCAAAATGAATATGACAGACTTAAGACTCCAGCATTGATATTTAGCCAATGATTTACAATAGAAGTGACAGTCATTTATTAATTTGTGTCAGGAGTGCACATTAAATGTTGATAAAATATCATATGAGCATTTCTATTATTTTTTCCACTAAATTATGCAATCTAAGGAGGTTTGAGCGATCTGTCTCATCTCACTATACTGCTATCCTTTCAGCCAGAGCAACAGATGGAGCTCACGGACACAAAACAGGAGTTATATGATTAATATCTCAATAAACGTAATATCTCAGAAACAATTAGCAGGCTAATTGTTTCTGCTGTCATTTAATACATTGTTAGCTAACTGCGTGATTTGTATATGTACATTTCTGAAATACATTACTTGGACACAGTCACCTCTGATCACAGATATGCTTTGAAACGATATATATTGTGAAAAGCGTTATACAAATAAATGTGAATTGAATTGAATATGTGGATGTATGGAAGCTTGTTTCTGCCACAGAATAAAACATTTTACAAGATAATTGCTACTTTTTATCTCACAATTGTGAGTTTACATCTCGTAAAGATACAAATGCGCAATTGCGAGTTATAAAGTCAGAATTGTGTGATATAAAGTCAGAATTGCGTGTTATAAAGTCAGAATTGTGAGATATAAACTATATCGCAATTCTGACTTTTTATCTTGCAATTCTGACTTTATAACTCGCAATTGTGCATTTATATCTCGCAATTCTGAGAAAAAAGTCAGAATTGCGAGTTATAAAGTCCAATTCTGAGGGGAAAAAATACTTTTTTCTCAGAATTGTGAGTTTATATCTAGTAATTGCGTGTTATAAAGTCAGAAATGCGAGATATAAACTTGCAATTCTGAGAAAAAAGTCAAAATTGCAAGATAAAAAGTCACAATTACCTTTTTTATTTTTTTTTTATTCTGTGGCAGAAACAAGCTTCCATAGGATGGCTGCTCTAGTCCGGTATCAACAAAAGCACAGGGAAGAGACAAATGAAACCAGATTAATATATGATTATAATCATATATGATTTGTCTGAGTTCTTCAAGCAGTCTTTGGTATTTTCCATAATTATATGTGTATTTATTATAGCAATGGTTAGCATAAGTAGCCTTTAGCATAGCATATAAATATATTTCTGCCAGGGCATAAAATTAACACTCCAACACGCCAAATGCCAATAAAAATCGGTGTTGGCGAGTTTATGAAACGTTGTCAATCGCCAGTTGGCCGGCAAAATTTTTATGAATTCTAACAATGCAATGTTGTGAGAACATAAACATGAACAAACATGAAAAATGCAATGCTCAGGTATATTGATATGTATCGGTATATTGGATCCATGCATTCAGTCTTAAAGTGACAGCAGCCTAATATTCCTGCTGCTGTCTGCATTTTTTATGTTAAAAAAATCATTCACTGCTCTTGACTGAATAACTTTTGTAACTTTAATAAGGATTAATCTATCTTTGATTTATACAGTGAATACTATGCAGTTATTTTACATTTGATTAGCCTATTTTATTAAATTTCTGTACCTGAAAACTACTGTTAGACCTACCTGTCTTAAGTCACCGGCCATTAGCAGGTGTGGCAAAATGTTAGTTTTAGGCCCTGATTTCTGCCTCATACGGTGATCTGAATCCCTATCGGATCGCAATCGTAAGTAACACTCGCTGGTGTCTGAAAGTGAGTTTTGAACTGAAAATGGTTTTAAATGTCTTTTGTTTATGCTAGCTGGTAGCCTGATATGATAACCTGGGAAATGAGCAGTGGTGTTGACCCTCTTCTGACTCACTCCAGCATGCTTGCTTTTGGCCCGACAGTGGAAAAACTTTTTTTTTTTTTTTTAATAGATTTCTTAGATTTTATACTGTATAATTTACTAAAGTTAATTGTATTATTTGTTACACCTCCCTTGAATAATTCCCACAAATACATTTTACAGTCTACAAATGCGTCTGGGTTCATAATCATCAACTCTATTTTAATAACTTTTTATAGATTTGTCTCTGAAGCTGCATGATTATATTTAAATGTGCAGTTTTTCTCTGAAGTTATAAATGGTAAAGCCTTCAGAGAGCACAGCAGACTACTAGGTTTTTCGTAAAACAAGCGTACTTTAAAAAAACATTAGCCTTTTTTAAGTCTATTTAGACATGAAGATAATAACTTTATTTTTTTGTTATGAGAAACATAAAAAATGAGTGTGTCCAAACTATACACTGTACAATCTTTCAGTTACCAGCCCATATATAATTAAGCACTAATCCACTCAGACATCGGCAAACACTGTAACATCCCACCCAACTGAGAAACCCCATACAAATCCACTAACGTCCACACCTCGTCCCTGAAAGACTGTGACTACCAGCATCTGTGACAGATGCACATGAAGCTCCAACCAGCTGGAATATCATTCAGACAGGCAGGAGAGCGAGTGGGCAAAGTGGGTGATTCATTATCCGGGGTCTCATGTCAGAGGGATGTCACAAGAATTGTATTTTTAGGTGATGTTTTCTCACCAGTATTGTCTGTCTGTCTATATATCGTTCTATCTATCATTCTATCTTTTGCGATTGCAGATATAATTTCTGGATATAAAATGTTCTAAACTAAAAAGCTTTAAAGACACTATAAACAATCAGTTTGGATTTAGGAATTTTAGCTGAAAGCAGTGTGGTGCACAAGTATTAGTTATAAATATAATAATACTTAAATATAAATATTTATATAAATATTCACATAAATACTTAATATAAATTAATTTATATTTTTAAGTTTTACTTTATATTTACATTCATATTTAAATGGATTGATTAAGAATATTTAAAGGGGACCTATTATGCAAAATTCACTTTTACATGGTGTTTCAACACTGATTTGTGTCCACAGTGTGTAAACAACCAGCCCATAATTTTTTTAATAATCCCCATAATCAGATAAATCAGACGCAGTGTCTGGAAATACGCTGTGTCAGATTTCCCCCTACTGTGACGTCACAATGGGACAAGCCCTGCCCCGACTGGTGATGGTCTGCTCTATTTGCATAGATCCCAGAGTGAGCCACACATAGTAGGCCTACGCCATTTTTATATCCTCGCTATAGCACCTATTGATATAATGTCTGAGTCACATAAACATTACAAATGCTCTGCTTTTGGATGTACCAATGAACATAAGAGTCTCCATAGACTCCCGGCAGTGGATGAATAAATTTATGAAGGAAATGTGCTGAAGAAATTAGGTAAAGTCTTTTGTTTGTGCAAATAATTTTACGGACTAGGTGTTGCACAGACCAGTCGACTAGTCGACTTTAATGCTCTGCCATGAAGCTTTAAGCTTGACGTTGACTAGTCACTGGCCTATAGAGGGCGCAACAGCATAAGCCATTTCCTGACAAGCAGGCTCCATTTCCAACAATTAAAATGACAAATAAATGCATACTCAGAGAGCTCTCCACAAGACATGTTTGATTATGCCAACTGGATGCTCAAAATTGATCGGGAGAATGCACATTTTAAACAGCTTATTGTACAGGTAATTGCCGTTCTAAACTAATGCGTGCTGCATTTAAACGCACACACACACATAGCTCGCACATCACGCGGAGATAGCGCACGCCGCACACAGAATCACTCAGTAGGGCAGCAATGTATTGTCAACACTGTTCTGTGATTTATCAATAAAATAGCTTAGAAACTGAAAAGTTCTAGCATATATTTCTTAGTAACTAAAACCCACAGCTTCACTATTAGTAGAGAGACTGCCAGGTAGAATTAATTCACACGCAATTGCTCCCTCACTAATGCATTAATAATATTGTAATCTTTACTAGGCTACTTTATCTGTATCTGATTTAAAACGAGCGGAAATCTGTGAGAAATACAACGACCCAAAGACAAAAAATTGATAAACAAAAGCTGTTATGTAGGAGCAATAACCTTTTGGGCCATAGCTGTGCACACAAAACAAACAAACAAACAAACAAAAAACGTTCACGTCTCAGCTCAAGTCTTATTTGTTCTTTAATGACGTCATTAGCGACTCACATAAATGTCGACTTTAAAAAAATCTGAAGTAGTTCAACCCCTATTACGGACTGCTTCGCAAATGAGGGTCAGTTCAACATTGGATTTGCATAAAAGTTGATTCTGAAAGATGTCCAGAACAAGTATCGCACTTCATATTTTGTGTATGTTTCCAAATCGCGTTTCTAAACATGCTTGTTAGCATGCCGTACGGCTAATGTGGCTAAAGATAAGCGTAATTAAACAAAATATCCATGCAGCATATCTCTGGCTCTTTAGGCATCCTACTACAGTTCCAACATGTGCAGAACAATTTATAGATGATCATGACGGTATGCTAATTGATAAGTTGAATAAAGCTAACTCCACAACAACTACATAAATTCATCAACTAAACATTCTTGCATTCTAAATGTTGTAACTTCTTAATGAGTCTCTCCATCGGTGTCCGACTCCAGTTCAAACATGGCTGAACACCGCTACTGACAATTACTGACATTTTGGCTGCTTGAGAATCTCCAGTTTTGTGGGAAGGACCTGGCTGCAGCCTGCAGATCGGGGCGGGGCTGCACGTGTCGCCCCGCCCCATACCTACTCTGATTGGTTCCATTGTCTTTCATAGGCATCCATGATAGAAAATGTGTTCGTATTTGTAGATGGTGTATGAAGGAGTGTCATTTGAAAAACTGGAAAAGTGGTGCAGTTTCACGGAAGAAGAAAAAAACATCAGCATGAAACTTGCAATGTCCCTGAAATGATTGTTTTGCTAAATTAAGCTGGTCTTTAGGCTAACGCACTGACGACCCCACAACATTTAAAAAATAAATGCTTGATTATCCACAGCAGGAGGGTCAGGTCTTCAGGTAGAGAAATAAATTATGAATTAAATGATTTATGACATTTTGATTATTTCATATCACCATAGTATGAGAAAGGAAATGAAAAGGATGTATCAGTAGGCTATCTTTATCAGTAACATGACAAGACACACTTATATTTACAGAAGGTGCTATTGGTCAGGTCATGCAGTTGTATGATAACTAAATGACACTGCAATAGGATGTGTCTGCCGTGTAATTTGTATGTACTATTTATGTGTGTGTATGAAGCTTTCATTTTCTTCACTACATTGCAAAGCATAATATAATACTTTTTGTTCCTCGTTATTTTAAAGTGACGAAATCAAGAACTTTTTTATTTGTACATGCCATGATTCTGAAAGAACATAGTAATGAACGCAACTTTCACTCGCATCTGACTGACAGATAAACAGTGCGTTTTTATTTCAGTGCTATTGTTAATGTTGTGGTTATTTCATCCAACAGTTTCGTAAATTCATGTTTATTTATCATTCAACGGAACTGTGCACACGGATTTTAGACAGTTACATTATGTTTTTGCTAAGTCCATGCAATACATGCTCGTCCTTGAATGAGCGATGTTTTACTTCTGTTTCCGTTTCAGATGCGGACAAAATTAGAAAAGGTCACATTTTGACTCATTTTTAGTTCAAATTGTATCCGAAAATCTCACAGCCCCCGCGGTCAAATATTGTGAATCACTTTTTTATGAAGAAGCAGGCTAAATTAAATCGAGATCTCCGAGACCCGTTTTCTATCATGTATGCCTATGAAAGGCGAATGAGCCAATCAGAGTAAGTGGGGGGCGGGGCGACACGTGCAGTCCCGCCCCAGGTGCAGCCCCTCTTCGATCTGCAGTCTGCAGCCAGGTGTACTTGGGTTTTGTTGCAGTTTTGTTGTGTATCTGAAGCACAAGCTGTAAAGGCTTCGCCCTCGTCTGGAAAGGGGGCGGTTAGCGGCAGCTCATTTGCATTTAAAGTCACACACACGAAAAGCGTGTTTTTCCTCACACCCAAATAGGGGCAAATTGGACATGCTATAATTAATGATTTGTGTATTTTGAGCTGAAACTTCACAGACACATTCTGGGAACACCAGAGACTTGTATTACAGCTTGTAAAAAGGGGCATAATAGGTCCACTTTTACGATAAAATCTAGATCTATAATCTATAAAATCTCATTAAGAGTAAATATTTGTATTGTGTTAGACTAATGAAATTCCTCTATTTTTTTCCCATTGTATTCCAATTCAATGTCCTGTGGCGCCAAATCAATTCAAAGTCATACTCATGAACTGAAAGAGAGCCAATTCTCATAATCTGGATTTTGCCCAGTCATCTTCTACTCTTGCAACAAATAGCCTTGCAGAATATTAATGAAGCACAGATTTCACTGATGGTGTGTATTAGAGTCATAAATGAACAGACTTCATGTATGCAAGCAAACGACTGTGCATCTGAACATGAGATTAAGCTAATTGCATACAAGGGGTCATAAAAAGGGCTCTTGAGTGACTAGAGTCAGCAAGAGCTCTACAGACTAAACCCAGAGAGGCTGTTAATGGGGAGGTTCATTTCCATCATTTGTAGTAGCTGTGAACATTAACACAATGCAGCATGTGCAAGCACAGTCTGGCATGAGCACAAGCCTTCTGCGTCGCTAAGGAGGGGATATATGATCACTACAGCAACTGGAGATTTATCTTATTCTCTGTGATATATGTTTGTGTAATCTTGTGATTTACTGATTGATGCATTCATTTATTTTGTGCATAGGACCTTATGGAACACTACAGCATAGCGTAAATATCAAATATTGTATTTACATTCACACGATTACTAGGGCTGTCAATAAATAAAACTATCTAATATTTAATGATCCAAATTAATGCATTAACTTTCACAGCCTTATAATTACCCACGTACAGTATATATTGCATGCATGTCATTTTATTTTTCTCTCTCAGTTTGCGTCCTTTAGTGCATTACATGCATGCTTAGATTTGCATTGTCTTTAAGTTAGCAGACAATTCATCGGTTGCAACCTGGAATAGTACTTTTGAGATGAAATAGAACTGATTTAGAACAGCCACTAGAACACTAAAGCTAATCAGATCAGAGATTCCAGGAAATGATGAACCTTCCAATCAAATCAGTGGCTTAAGAGCAGAAATCTGTGTTTGTGAGAGTGGCAGAGGTCAGAAGGAATTATGTGCAGAATCAAGAGGAAAGCGATGTGCACACCTGGCCATTATAATTGCATAAACTGCAACTACATTCAACTTTTGATATGATCAGTAAAACCTGATATTTGAGAGATATTTGAGATTGAACTGCAAGTCACAAAGATGCTCAGTCACAGTCAAGATATGACTTCACTGAAGTATGCTAATTTATACTTAATTTTTACTGCACTTCATATAATTGTTGTCTAATTAGTACATAAAAACCAATTATTTCATCTAAAACATAAATTAACTTTCATTGTGTAGACAAAAACAGTTGAAACATTCTTAAAAACCTCCTTTGTGTTCTACAGAAGAAATAAAGTCCTACAGGTTTGAAACAAAATGAGGCTGATTAAATGATGACAACATTTTATTTTTTTGGTGAACCATTCCTTTTAGATCTACGCAATATCGATCTTTTTGCTGCATTGGGA
Organism: Coreius guichenoti; assembly: GCA_039654105.1. Lineage (NCBI taxonomy): Eukaryota > Metazoa > Chordata > Actinopteri > Cypriniformes > Gobionidae > Coreius > Coreius guichenoti. The sequence goes on from CM077185.1 coordinate 32,037,601, forward strand.
ATTAGGCATTGCTTTATCGTAAAATAACAGCGTAAGTCACAAAGATCTTGATTTGCTGTCAACTGGATAATCTCTTCCAAAAGATTTACCTGACGTAAAACACTCTTAAAATTAATCTAAATAGTCGCTTTAAGAATGCATATGGTACAGAGAGTCTCATTTGCCCGCTCTAAGCGGGACTCGAATCCGGGTCCGCCGGCATGAGAGTCGGATGCTCTAACAAGGAGGCTAAAGGCTGCAACCTCTAGCGTCAGTCACTAGAGCGTCTCTTGAGATCAGAGGAGTGAGGTTTACTCGCACAGCGACTACTAGCTGGCCTCCATTACATATGCATGAAACAAAATTGTATTCAATTTTTTTTTTTTCTATACAACACCAGTTCATAGTGACCACATATTTTCCGAAATGATGCAAAGATGCAAAACGACACAAAAAGACCAACAAGTGCCATAGAAGTAGCCATGTTAACTCCAGCACCCCTGGTTTACCAGATCATTGGGAACTGAATCAGTGAAAGAATCATTCTTTTGAATCGGTTCTTTTCAAATGCTCTCGTTCGCCATGGCTGTGTTTAACTCCACTTTTAAGGGTGGTCACACCACACATTTCGTTCCATTGACTTCCATTCATATGGTTGTGAATGTGTCAGACCGCAAACGCATGCGAATGTGAAAAGTTTTGCATTTCGCTGCATTCCAAAGTTCAAGTTTGGTGAACTCTGAGCTGCAAATTCGCATCACGTGAAAGCGAGTGACCAGTAGAAGATTGATATGTCATGGTGTGACCTCTTGGCTGAATTAAAAGAACAATATGTTTGCAGTAAAGTCGAGTAGGTCGCATATTTTTTACATTTTAAGTGTTTTACTATTTGTTATGTGCTGAATTAATGTTTATAAAAAAGACACTGCAGAGCGTGACGTCAGATTATGAGAAATTTCGCATGCTCAAGGTCTGGTGTGACCACGGCTTTAGACATACACTCGCAAACTTCCCTAAGCACTTCCCCTCTGGGGAATCCCCACCACCGTTTTGAAGTGCGTTTAACTTCGACAAGTGGACGAGTTTCCGTGTTTTCACTGTTATATGGTAGGGGGCTCTATTACACATCTTTTGAAAGAGTACTGAATCTCCTGATCAAAACATATGAAAAAAAGAAACAGAAACAAGCGATCTCATATGTAATCATATGCATATGTAAAATAACGCTATCGTCAACGTTAAACAGCATATAACTCAAAACTGCCTAATGTTACCGAATTAAATGTCGACCCAGGTTGAGGTATAGGACTGTAAAGCTTTGAGAATATTGATGGACTCGATCTACTCCATCTGTGTTTTGATCATCATTCTGAATCTGATCCAGACGTAGTCGTTGACAAAAACTAAGCTTTTTGCTTAAAATGTTGCTTTTTTTTATGAAACTTACCCACATTAAAGTGATTATAAAAAAAAGTGCATGAAGCTAGAATAAAAAGTTTTTTTGTCATTTGTTTAAAAGCAGAGGGTCTGTTCTTTCTTATGATATATTGCATGTTCAGATATTCATGCAAACATGTATATTCTGGGGGCCATGACATTTTTGTGAAAATCATCAAAAACACTGGCGGTGGCTGGCAAGTTTTTTTTTTTTTAAATGCTGTCGGGGAAAGAGTTAAACGTAAGTATTTGGTTTCAGCTTTCTCAAATATTTAATGATGCAAATGTAAAAATAAAATAAAAAATCTTTAAGCCATTTAAATGTTGACATATCTTACTAAGATGCGATTATATATATATATATACACTCACCTAAAGGATTATTAGGAACACCTGTTCAATTTCTCATTAATGCAATTATCTAATCAACCAATCACATGGCAGTTGCTTCAATGCATTTAGGGGTGTGGTCCTGGTCAAGACAATCTCCTGAACTCCAAACTGAATGTCAGAATGGGAAAGAAAGGTGATTTAAGCAATTTTGAGCGTGGCATGGTTGTTAGTGCCAGACGGGCCGGTCTGAGTATTTCACAATCTGCTCAGTTACTGGGATTTTCACGCACAACCATTTCTAGAGTTTACAAAGAATGGTGTGAAAAGGGAAAAACATCCAGTATGCGGCAGTCCTGTGGGCGAAAATGCCTTGTTGATGCTAGAGGTCAGAGGAGAATGGGCCGACTGATTCAAGCTGATAGAAGAGCAACTTTGACTGAAATAACCACTCGTTACAACCGAGGTATGCAGCAAAGCATTTGTGAAGCCACAACACGCACAACCTTGAGGCGGATGGGCTACAACAGCAGAAGACCCCACCGGGTACCACTCATCTCCACTACAAATAGGAAAAAGAGGCTACAATTTGCACGAGCTCACCAAAATTGGACAGTTGAAGACTGGAAAAATGTTGCCTGGTCTGATGAGTCTCGATTTCTGTTGAGACATTCAGATGGTAGAGTCAGAATTTGGCGTAAACAGAATGAGAACATGGATCCATCATGCCTTGTTACCACTGTGCAGGCTGGTGGTGGTGGTGTAATGGTGTGGGGGATGTTTTCTTGGCACACTTTAGGCCCCTTAGTGCCAATTGGGCATCGTTTAAATGCCACGGCCTACCTGAGCATTGTTTCTGACCATGTCCATCCCTTTATGACCACCATGTACCCATCCTCTGATGGCTACTTCCAGCAGGATAATGCACCATGTCACAAAGCTCGAATCATTTCAAATTGGTTTCTTGAACATGACAATGAGTTCACTGTACTAAAATGGCCCCCACAGTCACCAGATCTCAACCCAATAGAGCATCTTTGGGATGTGGTGGAACGGGAGCTTCGTGCCCTGGATGTGCATCCCACAAATCTCCATCAACTGCAAGATGCTATCCTATCAATATGGGCCAAGATTTCTAAAGAATGCTTTCAGCACCTTGTTGAATCAATGCCACGTAGAATTAAGGCAGTTCTGAAGGCGAAAGGGGGTCAAACACAGTATTAGTATGGTGTTCCTAATAATCCTTTAGGTGAGTGTATATATAGTTTATATTCTTTATTATATACAGAAATGGACCATGGTGAACATATTTAGACAGTTTGTGAAGCCTGTTTTGCTTTTTAACAGTTTAATATAACTTCCAAAAAAGTTCAGTACAAACGTCACTGCCACTCATCAACGGCAGCTGTCAAAGTTACTAGGTGACAAGAACAATCCTCATCCCATTTAACAACACTCAGTCCGACCTTTGCGGCCTTCGAAGGATGCAGCCTCTGAACTGGGACACAGTTATTGATTTAATTCAATTCATATAGAGTACTTTTGTGGTGCCTTTCTCTCTCTCTCTCTCTCTCTCTCTCTCTCTCTCTCTCTCTCTCTCTCTCTCTCTCTCTCTCTCTCTCTCTCTCTCTCTCTCTCTCCCTCTCCCTCTCCCTCTCCCTCTCCCTCTCCCTCTCCCTCTCCCTCTCCATTTTGGAGCTTTTATGGACATGGTCATTACGAAATGTCCTTCAAAATAACAAATGTTTTGTTCAGCAGAAGAAAGAAAGTCGTACAGGTTTGGAACAACATGAAGCCAGAATTTTCATTTTGGGTGAAATATACCTTTAAAGTAGTTATTGTTGTGCAATGTCTCTCTGCAAGGAAGTAGAAAACTAGAAATTGTGTTCTCCAGCAGTACATAACTGGGGAATATTTTGGCACACAGGCCTTAATCTGGATTAAATAAATGAAAAAAATGAAACGAAAAATGCAAACTAAATTCAAGCCAGTTTCAGTCAATGAGGTAGTTAGAACTGACAGGAATGCGGGATATCAAAAACAGACTGTGTGAATTAAAACTGAAATGAAATCTAGGGGACCAGGGAAAATACGGCCAATGGGAAATTAACATCAATGAATCTGGCTGTTTCTCTGTATTATGTCAGAAACAATGAGGAGCACATAGATAAAAATCATTAGAACCAGAAATAAAAGCAAAAATAAAATGAAAAGACATTGTAAAAAATGATCAAATCTCTTTAATGACCAACTCTAGCAGGAAATGGAGGTGTTTCCCATTATTACATTACAGGATCAGGAGGGGAAAAAAGTAACATTTGATGAAAGAGCTTTGTTCTTTTCAGCTAAAATGAAGCATTCTTTCGATCCTCTCATAATATTACCATCTTTGACATTCATTTCACAGATCACTTCAGGTAATGGTATTCGGGGATGGATTTTTTGGCTGTCTTCTATCCTGACTTATCACATTTCATTTGGCCACTTAAATTCTGCTGCACTTTCCTCCCAGCTCGACCAATCACGGCGCAGTTCAAAGGGTTTGAAACGGTCTGATAGTTCTAATATATGGTGTGCAGCACGGCCTTTTGACATTATGGAGCAGAACAGAAATTGACAGAGGGAAACAAGCCAAAATTCGGCCTAAAAATTCTGCAGTAATATTTAATTTTAGTGATGGAAGCATATCCCATTAATGTGCATCTTTTGTGACCTTAAGCTATGTGTGTGTTCATAAAGTGAAGTAGAAGCTGTTTCAATGACGGGGCTTTTAATGTGAATAGAGCAGAGTTATGGAGAGTGGTATTGTTGGCTCTGATGTGAAAAGTCTGCTCATGCATTAACGGCAGACGCGTGAGTCACAGCCCTATTGGCTGTTGGCTGTTTAACAAGCACCGATGCTGAGAGCTCCACCGCCCTCCCAGAAGAGCGAAGGTCGCCTTATTCTCTCGGCGCTAGCAAGGAGTACGACTGAAGAGCCATTACTGAACATTAGCTTTTCCCTGAACACAATGACAGCTAAAATAGATGTGTGAGAATCCTCTAGAAGTTAAGGTCAAGTGTGATCTCACTGTTTCACTATACATGCCTATAGTGTGGAGAGTTTAGAGTGGTCAAATTGATAGTCTTTTCTCATCCACCTCAACAGAGTCAATGGATTAAAGAAAACTCCCCCAGACACTTTGAGAATATATTATTTAACAGTTTGGGCTGAAATCCTTTATTCTCTCTAGTCTTTATAAAGCAGTAGGCGGTTTCATGTAGCCCAGAGTATCCAGCCAGATAAAAGACTCCAATTACATCATTATGTGGAGACTGACTAAATTAATTGAGGTTGCACAGTCACAGAATAAATGAACAGCAGGGAGATGCGACTGTAATTTTACCCAAAGTGCATGTTTGGGTTTAGTCCACAGGTTTAATTGACTATTTATTTGAGTATTAGCTGTATTATACATGCACTGTAATATAATGTAATACGTTTATTATTTGTTTGCTCAGATATTTGTTCCAGAATATAAGGCTACCCGGTAACACTTTAGAATACTGTTCCGCCATTAACAAATAACTACACAGGAACAAATGAGTATTATTAACACTTTAGTAACTACTATTAACTAACAAGAAACTCTGATTAACGAATTAATAAGTAATAGTGCTTTGTTTAATGTGGTAGTTTAATATTAGCTAATCAATAACAATGTTTTTCATACCTCCCAGAGGACTACTATATACAGTTAATGTGAATAATGCATGATAATTAATTCTAAAGTGAAAGTCATGGTAACCCCGTAGTAATTACTGAAGTCATACGCTTTTAGTAAGGTTTTTGGATAGTAATTTATTTCAGATGGATTTGGCAACACTTGAATCATTGCTAGTGAGTTACCATGATATTCATTTTAGAATACTGATCTAAATAATTAGTAATTCCTTTAGAAGGATGTAGTAACACTTGAGTCATTACTATATGCACTGATCAGGCATAACATTATGACCACTGAATTGAATAACACTGATTATCTCTTCATCATGGCACCTGTTAGTGGGTGGGATATATTAGGCAGCAAGTGAACATTTTGTCCTCAAAGTTGATGTGTTAGAAGCAGGAAAATGGGCAAGCGTAAGGATTTGAGCAAGTTTGATAAGGGCCAAATTGTGATGGCTAGATGACTGGGTCAGAGTATCTCCAAAACTGCAGCTCTTGTGTTCTACCAGGTGTTCCCGGTCTGCGGTGGTCAGTATCTATCAAAAGTGGTCCAAGGAAGGAACAGTGGTGAACCGGCGACAGGGTCATGGGCGGCCAAGGCTCATTGATGCACGTGGGGAGCGAAGGCTGGCTTGTGTGGTCCGATCAAAAATTTCTCAAGAAGTTAATGCTTGTTCTGATAGAAAGGTGTCAGAATACACAGTGCATCACAGTTTGTTGTGTATGGGGCTGCATAGCCGCAGACCAGTCAGGGTGCCCAAGCACTGGTCTGATGAATCACATTTTCTTTTACATCACATGGATGGCCGGGTGCATGTGCTTCGCTTACCTGGGGAACACATGGCACCAGAATGCACTATGGGAAGAAGGCAAGCCGGCAAAGGCAGTGTAATGCTTTGGGCAATGTTCTGCTGGGAAACCTTGGGTCCTGCCATCCATGTAGATGTTACTCACCTACCTGAGCATTGTTGGAGACCATGTACACCCTTTCATGGAAACGGTATTCCCTGGTGGCTGTGACCAAGATAATGTGCCCTGCCACAAAGCAAAAATGATTCAGGAATGGTCTGAGGAGCACAACAACGAGTTTGAGGTGTTGACTTGGCCTCCAAATTCCCCAGATCTCAATCCAATCGAGCATCTGTGGGATGTGCTGAACAAACAAGTCCGGTCCATGGAGGCCCCACCTCGCAACTTACAGGACTTAAAGGATCTGCTGCTAACATCTTGGTGCCAGATACCACAGCACACCTTCAGGGCTCTAGTGGAGTCCATGCCTCGATGGGTCAGGGTTGTTTTGGCAGCAAAAGTGGGACCAACACAATATTAGGTCATAATGTTATGCCTGATCGGTGTAAACCCTTACAAAAACCTCAAAAGCTTACAATGACTTTAATCAATATTAGGGAGTTATCATGTTTTTCACTTTAGAATACTGATCCAAATAATAATTAATTACTTCTAAAGGATTTGGTAATACATGAGTCATTAGGTTACCATGATTTTCACTTTAGAATTAACTATATATTATGCATTATTCATGTTAATTATGAACCTGTATATAGTAGTTCTTAGTAGTCCTCTGGGAGGTATGAAAAAATACTAATCTTGAACTATCACATTAAACTAAGTGCTATTACTTATTAATTCGTTAATCAGAGTTTCCTGTTAGTTAATAGTAACTAGAATGTTAATAGTGCGTTACTCATTTGTTCCTGTGTAGTTATTTATTAATGACTTAACAGTATTCTAAAGTGTTACCGGCTACCCTTAAATGGTTGTCAAAGAAGAAACAGGCTTTTTGCCCACATAATTGTTAACCCCTAATGTTAATAATATTCCCTAATATCTTTGGAGGCCCAAACCTGCAGAAATTAAAAATGTATAAATAAATATATGTAATAATAGGAAAATAAATATAGAGGTATACATGTATGTAACATGATAAAACAAATACAACTAATTTTTAATTAAGTTTACTCCTGAATATTTTTTTTCCTCTTTATTTATTATTTTCTGTATATATTTTTAACTTTTTACTATTGTTAAATTTATTTTCTTATTTGTTCATTTATTTATTATTTTTTATGCAAACTTATTTATACATTTGTAATATATAGTTTGGCACATATTTTATTAATATTCCCTTTTGTTCCTTTATTGTTTCTTTCCAATTGCTCCTTTTGTTCCAATCTCTGGATGATTAAACCACCATTTTTTTTTTTTTTTACTTCTGTTAATTTTAATTCAGAAATTTCTAATTATAATAAAATAAATATTTGGGTCATATTGACCCATTTGCAGCTTTTTACACCAAAAACACAGTCAGGCTCAGTAAATTATCCCATGGGCAGCATCCAAACATCTCTGTGTGAACACCTTAGCACTCAGCCATGTGGTTTTCTGTGAAATCGAGATTCATGGCAAACCCAGAGGGCAAGCTTCGACTTGCTCTGTATCTGTCAGAATTCTGTTATATGTGCATTACAGTGCAAGCAAGCGGAACAGGCTGCAAAAAGGACAGCTTTGAGAATGATGAATAAAAGCTAATGAAAGTAGCAGATGCCATTAAGGTTCAATTCAACAGATGGCGGCGAAGGAATCGTTTACCTAGTGCGCTGAAATATGGGTCAGAAATATGAAATGTATGGATTTGATTACAGGCAGCAGGAGGGCACAATATTTTCTGAGCTGTAATTATCGAGGAGAGCGCTGAAACGCAGCCAGCTGTTCTCATGGAAGGACCCGATGATTGTACCACCCTCAGAGAACAAACACGTAGGGGAGGAGAAAGAGGAGCTGCCAGCTGGGAATAAATTAATGTTCGGCCTATGTCACGACTTTTATTCATCAGAGCAAAAATGAGGGATAATGTGACAATTGAATTAAACCCTCAGCTACCAAAAATATCCACCACACGTATTCACATGAAGGCCTGAATTCACAAAACACTCACTGCATTGCAATGCAAATCTTATTTGCAAACTATCCATAATCCAGTTTAAGCAGCCACAAAATGCTATGAAATCACAATGCGAAATGCGTATTTAAATAAATGAAGTAATTGACATGTTTTCTAGTGCGAACTCCTGTCTATGCATATTAGTCTTATTATAGAACTCACAAATGTACTACATTCATAAAAGAAATTTATGCAATTAATGTTGCACTCTTAAAGCATGGTAAACTGAATGCTATTGTAATGGACCTCACTCCCCTGGCCTCAAGAGGCATGCTAGCGACTGACGCAAGAGGCTGCGGTCTTTAGCGTCCTTGTTAGCGTGCCCGCCTCCCACCCCTGAGACCCAGGTTCGAATCCCGCTTTGTTTGATTCAAACCAGTTTATGCAATCAGACTGCAACAATTTCAACCAGCACATTTTCGTGTTTGAAATATGCATTAGATGGTTCTTCAGCAGTTTAATGTGCATGTCGTCTAAGGTTGACACAATACGGCTCAAGACTGGGACACAAGGCAATAATATGTGCTTTATAAATACTAATAAACAGCCAATATCCTAGTAATATGCATGCTAATAAGCAACTATAGTTAATAGTGAGAATTGGACCCTGAACTAAAGTGTTACCTATTTTTTTCATTTTGAGTCATCATTGTGGATGTAAATCGATTTAATTGAATACAGTTCACAGGTTTTCAGTTTGATTCAAAAGCAGTTTTGCCAGTACAGAAGAATTCAGTTTATTTCAGTAGCAATGATTAGATTCAGTATTTTTTTTAAATGCATTTAGGATTATTTAGATATTCTTAGGTATAAAAAGAAGACAAAAACTACTTCAGACTGTTTATTGCATCAAAGTAACTTTATTTTTTCATTTTAAATCAATGATTCGCCAAAACAAGCAGTTCACAATTTGAATATTTGAAGATAAAAACATGAATCAGCAGGACTTTTAATAAGTGCATTGAGAAAAAAGTGAATGTTATCCCTAGAAATGGTTCAGATATCTTCACATTATAAAGAAATGTCTTGGTTGGAATTCTTGCAACCATACATGTGAACACTTTTACATCACCTTTACTCAGACTACACCTGCCTGGCGCTTTGATTCGATTGGCTGCTCAGAGCGAGCATGGCTTTGTTCTGGTCGGCTGTTTGCAGATCTGTGGGGCCTGAAGCCCAGGTGAGAAGCAGTGTGGAACTGCTCATAAATCATTCCATGTGAGTGGAGGAAGTTTTTAAGAGGACATGGGGCTCTGGCACAGTGCTTGGTTAGCCAACCATTTCCCCAAATCGCCCTTCATCATGCCGTGGATTTAAACCTCTCTAATGCAGACTAACCTGAGATCAGACCACATCACCCAGGAGAGTGAGAGGACCATTGGAGATGTACGTGTCATGCATACTTACCACATAGGGCACAGGAAGTCACCGTCATGACTGCAGAACATGGAGAAGATGCGGCACACATTACTTCCTATAAATAGGGTAGATTTTTTTTTCAAGAAATAGTCAAAGGAGGGACTTAACCTTAAGATGTTATTAATCCATATATACATTATATATATATATATTTTTTTTTTTTTCATTTCATTTTATAAATGAACCTTAAACTCCTGATGTTATTTTGCAAAATAAAATCCTTTAAAAAAATGCCAGAATTGGTTTAATGGGTTTCAAATTTACATGAAATTAAGCTGTGACTCAGTAGACACTAACTAGTTTGAGACCAAGTGTTGGTTTACAGCTGTTGAAATTATATTTAAATTATATAACTGAAGAAAATATTTGTTTGATAATTTTTATGTAACAGGGTTAACAAATTGTTTAACAAACAAATTAATGAATGCAGTTTTTTTGGAGTTTGACAGACTGTGGTCATATGAATTGTCATTGTTAGCAACATTATGAAGATTGTTAAATGTCTAATTTTTGTTCTGACAGCATGCAGTAGGAGCGTAGAACGACGTGTGGGTGAGTAAATAATGCCAGAATGACAGGTGGGTGGTTATGCAGAATGCAGATGAATCAGTGTCAAAAATATAGCCTAACATAAAGCAATGAAATAGATTCTTGAATAGAAATGCACACAAAGGTAGACACCATGATTAGGAGCTTCCTTTGACTAAGCACTATGCTTGCAGTAAAGATGGATTACAGCTGTCTGATGTACAGTCCCTCTCTTCAAGGCCAGTCTGACAGATTCCACAATTCATTATCACCTTCCTGATGATGTTCGGGGCTCAGAGACATTATCCCAGTTTAAATCTGTATATTAAAGAAGCATCTCTTTTGCCAAGCACTCACATAATACATCTCATAACCTTGTACTCCAGTTATAGCAGATCAAATGCACATGATTGTCTTTGCTTGAAATGTTATGAACAGCAGCTACGCTAATTATTTTCCATTTGCTTTTCTGTTTTATTTTGGGATACCAATCCCGATCTAACTAGAGACTACGCCAGCTCCTGTTTGGATCCAGCCTCTTACGAAAACTCTAAATCAACATGCACCAATGCTAAATTTTCTATATAGGCCTATTGTAATCATTATGTTCACAACTTGTAATAATTACTTTAATGAGCTTTAATGAGCATGATTTGTCTTATCTTAGAACTGTACATTTCTGAAATATGGACATTACTTGGACTCAGTCACCTCTAACAGATCACTCTAAATTGTAATGTAGACTCATGCATTTTCCGTAATGCTGCTTTGAAACGATATTTATTGTGAAAAGAGCTATACAAATAAATATGAATTGAATTTAATTGAATCATGCAGCAGAATGTCCTTTAAAGGCACAATATGTAAGATTTTTGGATTAAAATATCCAAAAACCACCTGAACAATGTTATATATTTTGTTGACTTGTGTACTTACATTATCCCAGATGTTTCCAAGAATGTTTAAATCCAGAGAAATAAGCAATTTTAACCAGGAGATGGACCGTGTCCGTGCGTCGCCTATCAGTGACGTCATACCTGCCTTACCCTCATTTTCCATTTTTATTTTGTAGAAACCATGGAAACACCAAAGACGCTTTAATATATTATATGTTTTATTAGACAAGGGAACAACTGTTTGGATACATTTATAGACAGAAAACTGATCATTGTTATATAGCTCAATACGTTTAGTCTTATTGTTTTAATCTCGTTTTCTTGATTTTCCTCGACTGCATGTTTTCACCATGCCTCAGAGAAAAACATTATTTTGTCAAGTGTCTAACATAGCATAATCAGATGCAGCTTTATTTTTAGTAACAGTAATACAGGATTTTCTCCATCATACAATATGTTTTAAAATGAATTGCATACCATTTAACAACACAAGCCATCCAGCATTTATTAATATGATATTCTAATATCGATCTAGCTTACTGCAGTGTGCAACAAGTGTCTCATAGCAGCCGCCGAGCGAACGCACAGAGTAACGTTATAACATAATTTTCAACCCACTCAAATGTTTCTAATATGATAAAACAGCACTGCGTTACCCCACTTACACTTGACCAGAAGAAGCGGAAGCGGTGACTGTGGCATAATAAAAGTTCCGCTGCTGTTGAGCCCTGTGTCATGCTCATCTCTCATTAGCAATCGCTTCAGCGACCTCGTTCAGCTTCCACAACACTCAGCCCTGCTCTGCTTCATACTACAGTAACGTTAATAATCTCATCCATGAACATGAGTCCTGTCCTGATTCTTTTCCACCGGCTGTGAGGTGAAGACAACAACTCCCAAGATTCCGTGCTCAGTCTCGGCATCATCTGTCTACACCTTTGTTTTGAATAGGCGACCTCTAGCAGCGAAAAACTACATAGTGTGCCTTTAACTTTTTATTGTTGTGTTGAGTGCTGGGTAGTAACTGATTACATTAATCTGGATTCAGATCTGTAATCAGATTCTAAAAATTAAGTACTTGTAATAAGATTATATTACATTTTAAGATACTTGTAATCAGACTACAGTTACTTTTTTATTGATTAGATAATTACATATTATTTTCACAATGGCAGTAAAATAATAATAATTCATTGATTCTCCCTAGTGTTTTATTTGAATTTTTTTATTTTAAAATTATTTATTTAAATTTTTATGATTTAATTCATTAATAGCTTTTCATTAAACTCACAAACCCCCTGCAGTTCCATGACGAACCCCAGTCTGGGAAACCCTGATGTAATGTAATTTTTAATGCACTATATTTTGTTGATAACAAAGAATGGAATATATTTTCTTTCTCTTTGTATTTTTATATCAATATGGTACAAGATCCTATTCAAAGCAATGTGATAAACGAGTTAGGTCAAAAGTAGTCTAAAAGTAATCAAAAAGTAATCAAAAAGTAATCAAAAAGTAATCAAAAAGTAGTCAGATTACTTCCTTAAATGTGTAATTATTATAATGTGGATTACGTTACTAACTACATTTTTTGCCATGTAATTTGGAATCGCTAACTTACCTCTAATTTACCCAGCACTGGCTGCGTTATAGTAAAGTAAGATTCAGCAAATAACTACCATGTGATATTGTTTGCAAGACTTCAGGGGTCGTATTCCCGAAACATCTTAACACCGTGTCTACACTGGATGCTGCGCAGCGCGACACGACAAATACCCGACAGTAAACTGATGCCTCGTTCTATTTATGACGTACCCCAAGCACTCGCGATACTTCTCATTGGAAGGACAAATGGATTTGCAACGGTCGCTTTGTCGAGTCCAGTGTAGACAGCAAACTCTTAAAAATAATGGGTCTGTCAGGCCTAATTTTAGGACTCCTACATTTTTGCTCTAAGAGTATTTCACAAAGTATTTTAGAGCTAAAACCAGCTCATAAATCTGTGAAAAGTTACCCCTAACTTTTCACAGATTTATGAGCTGGTTTTAGCCAGTTAAATGTGACTTTTCACATAACTCCTAAGTCATTAAGACCAAACCACAAACAATCCTAAAATGGCTGTTGCTGGCAATCCGCCTCAGCAATCTCCCAAAGACACTGTACACCATTGAGGCAACAGGCGATAGAGCCTTAGGTGCTCCCTTATAAATGCAATAAATATTTTGATTCATAGATTTTAAATCTGCGATGACATAACATAAAGGTTTGTTTATGTACAGGCAATATGCATTGAATGATGGAGAATAAATCATAATAAAAATATTATCTTTAAATTAAGATGTGTAACATTTCAATATACATGATACATTTCAATTATTAATTCTGATAAATGTCTCTCACCTTTCATATGGAAATATATGGATGATTTTGAGAGAGCATCAAGATGTCTTAAAGCACTCGTGGGACTGACTCAATGGTTTCCAGGTCTCTTTTTTCCCCTCAGGTTCTGAATAGTTGATCTTTTCTGAGGGGCATAGATGCAGTTTCTTCAGAAAAAGTCTGATGTTTGCAGTTCAAGCAGAAAGTTCCATCCTGCTCAGCAAGAAGTTGCAGGTAAACATGTCTCAAAGCAGAGCGAGTGGAAGCTCATGGGGCCTGAGAGGCAATATAAGAGACGATGAAGAGAAGACATTCAATCAGATTTTTCTCCTCATATGTGTGTGGTCACTACTTCTGGGCTACTTCATCTAGTGTAACTTGAGTTGTAATTGCATTTCCACGGCAGAGATGAAACTAGCTGAGGGAAGCCTGTCTAGGGCAGGGGTCGGCAAATTTAGGCTGTGAGAGAAATTGTATACAAGGATGCATTTTTTAAAATGAAACTGAATTAAGAACTGGAAGCTGTAGTCTGGTCTGCTTGTCTTCACATTTTGGAAAAAAACCTTAACAGAAGAGGAAAATTGGATAAATTTACCTGTTTATTTATTTATTTGTTTGTTTGATTGATTTTTTTTTTTTGTCAGACATGCTGTTTTTTTTTTTGTTGTTTTGTTTTCTTTTACCCTTCAAATACAGCAAAAAATAGATTTTTCATTTCACCAGCCAGATGAATATAAGAGGCTAAAAGAAGCCTGCTGTGAATACAAGTATTTCATTTAAAATATGATAGGAGATTCATGTGGAGAGACGGAAGCATTCCCATTAAACTGCAAATATTTATTATTTTAGCTGTAATACAAATCTGCATGCACATGTTTAAATACGAGATTACACTTCTCTTATCATCAATGACAAAAAGTAGTCTTTTTTGATTTAAAGATTCACAATGTAACTTTTTTTTTTTGCTCAAACTTAACAAAATGTAAATGAGTCAGTACATCATCAATCCTTCTTCCAAAACATGTTTTTGTTTTTTCACTAAGGTAAGCCTATTATAAGTGTTTATATTTTTGAACTGATGGGACGGTTTTCGCGGGAAATTGTACATACGTCACTCACCCGTGCGTGTCTTGTCATATCTGTAAATAGAGAAAAGTGCTCCGGCTACTTTGCCGCTGTATGGTGTGGAAGTAGCGTAGGTTAGTTGTCACAATGAGTGAGAAAGGTTAACATGAAACACTCTAAATCTCGAACCTCTGTGAAATAACCAGTTTTTACAAAAAATCTCCGAACAGATGAGAGTCTGCTGGCAAAACGAGAATGTGACAGAGCTCATAATAAAACAAGAATCAACATTGGCTTGGCTTTTCGGAGATAGTGAGGGATTTGAAATGTTGCAGAGCAATGCAGAAATGGTGTTTTTATTACTCAGCAGGTGAGTAAGGTATTTTATAGAACATATAAATTGCCATATGTAGCTCTCTAACAGTTAATTGTAAAGCATTATCTATTGAGAAGGGTCATTTCATTATGGTTGTTCTAGCCAGCGCTAGAACAACCATATTGCTTGAATTTATTTTCAAGGATGTACCGTGTCTATTGATGGTATAGCTACAGTAACATCTTCAGCTCAGCTTGAGATCCTTTCCATCTAAATTGGTTATATCTCTTAAGCCTATAGTGAATGTTTTATGAGCAGTAGGATAACCACATTCATCCGCACAGTCATGCAGAGCCAAAGCACAACCAAAACAGTGTTATTTGGCAAAATGCATGCAGTTGCAGTTTTGTAACTTCAGGGCCTGAAGTTAAGCGTACCTTTAATTGAAGTGCAAAGCTTTTACTTTGAAGGTCACATTTAAAAAAGACTTCCGCAAAGTGGATCCTGACTGTAAGTTCCTCTGGAACCGCCCTACCACATCCTACCTCCTCGTTCCACACAGTGCATTTAGAGAATTGATATGTCCGTCATGATGGCAATTCCGGTTCACTGGTTGGAGGAAGGAGCAGCGACAAATGTATACTGTTGAAGCACTTTTCGTGCTGTGCACCACAGAGACAGTGTTTATACATTTCAAAGAAACCAACATGCTTACAGTTGTCTGTACATATAAAATTGGGATACGAGATGCATTTTAAATGGTTTTAGAAACTGTTGCTATGTCAGTATAAACAGTGAAAAAAAATATCTCAGAAGAAGTCTCTTTCCTTTTTTTCTGTGTTATCCATCCATTTCATTGCTCTCTCTTTGTTTCTGTTTTTTATTTCCTTTCTCACCAGGAGAATTGTGTTTGAAGTCACACTCCTGTTTGAAACAGCTCAATTCACACCAGAAGAACAGGTTTTTATTTCCTTCACTAATATAACGTGGGATGACTGTGCATTGGAGATTGCTTATACATGATGCAGATTGGTTGTTTCAGTCTTTTGGTTGGCCACTGATTTGTTCTCTTGGCCATTCGTTTAATTTGGTACCATTTGGGTTTTGAAAATGTGGAAAAATTATACTTAAAGGTGCAGTATGTAAGTTTTTGACTGTACTAAAGCATAACAATACTATCATATGTTTGCAGATATTTAGGAAACATATACTCGGTTCTCTGAAAAACAATGCTTCAGCCAGCTATTTTACTTTGAAATGTGCGTTCCGTGTCGGAATGTCTGTTTTTGTTTTGGTCTGTGTGATACTGCACGTTGCCAATTTACTCAATAGTATTTCGCCACCACAGGTTGCCAGTTGGCAGAAAACACAGCGTATTGCTGCCATGGAAGCCAGCGAACAAACTGGGTCAGTGGTTGCAGATTCTACCCCACCTAAAAAGCCTCAGCATCCATCTAAAAATCTCTATGAACGGAAGCACATTAAAACGTGGATAAATCAACTCATCAACTTACAGTGTGTAACGGGACGTCCGCTTCAACACTTGACGGAGCTTGGTGCTGGTGCTGGTGCTGGTGCTGATGCGACCGTCATAGTGACAACAGCCAATCATATTACTTTTTCGGTGTTGCATGAATGCAATTGGATAGCGTCTGCACTAGGGTATTTGCATAGGCGATCTGATTGGCTGACGCCTGTGTTGGCGCTTGAAAAGTTGAAAATGTTTCAGCTTCTGCCGTGAGCAACGTATATGACGTGACGCAACGGAACCCACAATTCAGTTCGGCAACGCATGACGTCACCCATTCAAAGTAAATGAGAGGCGTTGATGCCGATGCAGTGTAAGTCTCCTTGCCTTCCATTGTCAATTGCGCTTGTTCCTGTTGTGTGTCCTCAGACTGGCAACCCACGTAAGAGTTGAGTCTGAGGAGGAGGGGGCAGGGCAAACAATATTTTGAATTTGGACTGCAGTACCCATTTCAACCACTAGCTGTCAGCTGTCTACATACTGCAGCTTTAAGTTTCTTTATGTTTCATCTTGTTGGCTTAAATTGTACATTGACTCATACAAAATGTCCGCTATGGACAAATAAATAATAGCCTAATAGACTTCTAATATAAACTTTAATCAAGAGACCCCTTTTTTAAGGAAAAAACACGCTGACTTGTGAATGTTTGTAGCTGCGTTCACGCCATGTCGTAATTACCGCAGGCTCGAGATGACAACACGTGATGTTCTATTCTGAGCTGTTTGAGTCCTTGGACTGGGAATAATGCGTTTCTATGGCACCACTATCAACACCTACGTGAATCTGCAATGGTCAGGTGGTACAAGTAGAAGCTCTCAGAAAATTCCTATCTTACAAGTTGTAATTATGAGCTCTACGTGAACGCTTGAAATCTCATAAATTATGGTAATTGCAACATGCCGTGAATGCACCTTGAAACTCGGACGTACTACATCTGATATGTTATCATTATCATGTGACCTATGTTGTATCGCTTCACGCCCATCCACAAATCCTCTCCCGTTCCTTCATGGGATAGTAAAATGTCCATTGAATGCACACTTCAGAATCTTGCTGAAAGTTGTAGGTCATCCGGGTACTTTTTGCCTACTGTTTTATGAATAGCCTACTATGAATTTGGACATACTACTCGGCTCACATACTGTTTTTTGCCTACTATATAGTATGGAAGTAGGCATATTTGGATGCAGCATTGATTTCACTATTTACAAACCCGATTCCAAAAAAGTTGGGACACTGTACAAATTGTGAATAAAAAAGGAATGCAATAATTTACAAATCTCATAAACTTATATTTTATTCACAATAGAATATAGATAACATATCAAATGTTGAAAGTGAGACATTTTGAAATGTCATGCCAAATATTGGCTCATTTTGGATTTCAAGAGAGCTACACATTCCAAAAAAGTTGGGACAGGTAGCAATAAGAGGCCGGAAAAGTTAAATGTACATATAAGGAACAGCTGGAGGACCAATTTGCAACTTATTAGGTCAATTGGCAACATGATTGGGTATAAAAAGAGCCTCTCAGAGTGGCAGTGTCTCTCAGAAGTCAAGATGGGCAGAGGATCACCAATTCCCCCAATGCTGCGGCGAAAAATAGTGGAGCAATATCAGAAAGGAGTTTCTCAGAGAAAAATTGCAAAGAGTTTGAAGTTATCATCATCTACAGTGCATAATATCATCCAAAGATTCAGAGAATCTGGAACAATCTCTGTGCGTAAGGGTCAAGGCCGGAAAACCATAGTGGATGCCCGTGATCTTCGGGCCCTTAGACGGCACTGCATCACATACAGGAATGCTACTGTAATGGAAATCACAACATGGGCTCCGGAATACTTCCAGAAAACATTGACGGTGAACACAATCCACCGTGCCATTCGCCGTTGCCGGCTAAAACTCTATAGGTCAAAAAAGAAGCCATATCTAAACATGATCCAGAAGCGCAGGCGTTTTCTCTGGGCCAAGGCTCATTTAAAATGGACTGTGGCAAAGTGGAAAACTGTTCTGTGGTCAGACGAATCAAAATTTGAAGTTCTTTTTGGAAAACTGGGACGCCATGTCATCCGGACTAAAGAGGACAAGGACAACCCAAGTTGTTATCAGCGCTCAGTTCAGAAGCCTGCATCTCTGATGGTATGGGGTTGCATGAGTGCATGTGGCATGGGCAGCTTACACATCTGGAAAGGCACCATCAATGCTGAAAGGTATATCCAAGTTCTAGAACAACATATGCTCCCATCCAGACATCGTCTCTTTCAGGGAAGGCCTTGCATTTTCCAACATGACAATGCCAGACCACATACTGCATCAATTACAACATCATGGCTGCGTAGAAGAAGGATCTGGGTACTGAAATGGCCAGCCTGCAGTCCAGATCTTTCACCCATAGAAAACATTTGGTGCATCATAAAGAGGAAGATGCGACAAAGATGCGACAACTAAGACAGTTGAGCAACTAGAAGCCTGTATTAGACAAGAATGGGACAACATTCCTATTCCTAAACTTGAGCAACTTGTCTCCTCAGTCCCCAGACGTTTGCAGACTGTTATGAAAAGAAGAGGGGATGCCACACAGTGGTAAACATGGCCTTGTCCCAACTTTTTTGAGATGTGTTGATGCCATGAAATTTAAAATCAACTTATTTTTCCCTTAAAATTATACATTTTCTCAGTTTAAACATTTGATGTCATCTATGATATATTCTGAATAAAATATTGAAATTTGAAACTTCTACATCATTGCATTCTGTTTTTATTCACAATTTGTACAGTGTCCCAACTTTTTTGGAATCGGGTTTGTAATTTGTTTTGGTGTCTGCCAAATGCATTAATATAAAACTGATAATTGCTTCATATTTATAATAACTTTCATATCATATTAACATCATTGTCTTTTAAGACATTTTAGGAAATCTATGTAGCATAGAATGTGGAAAGACTAGTAAAAAATTAAGTTTTAGGCACAGAAATATGTAATTGTACATGTAAGTAGTAAATTCTTTTTCTGTTTACAGATGCTGTTTCTAATGTCATGTCATATACTGGACTGAAAGACACTGTCAGCTTGCCTGAAAACAAGGTGGAAAAGACGTCAAGGCATTGAACTATTTTTTGCTGCGATACAGTATAATTCACCACTAACAAACCGATCTCTGTGAGTGAAATTGAGCTCTTTCACCTTGAGCATGTCTATTTCCCATTTATCGACAGTAATTAAACGTTGGAAAATATTGCAGTGCGGAGGAAATCGATTTTGCAAGTGGCTAAATTTGACCTAATATACGAGGTAGAGGCGAACTGGGTTGAATGAAATTATTTCTGGCTCTGATGAGAGATTGATTTTGTAGTACATTTGCAGTAGTTTGATCCTCCCTGTTGTAAAAAATGATGATGGAGTGCAAATACACACAATGTGGAACCATGGATCTCATCTCCCGTCAACTCTGCTTGCTGATAAATATTGCTCTTCTAAAAATGTTTATGAAATCTTACTGAAACATAATGCACGGATGATTGCTCTCACTGCGTCTTTGATTCATGCCACTTATGAGCTTTAAATCTGGGGGGAAAATATTCTCATGACAAATACTTTTATATTACATTTACTTAACTCTCCATGAATCATTTTTCCTAATTATAGTGTCTTTGTCGCCTTGATGTTAAAATGAGATACATTTAATTGAGAAGCATTTTCTTTTTCTTGTTACGCATACATCTCACTAAATTGTAGTAGATTCATGCTTAAACTTATAAAAATGGGACATGCGGTCCATATAAGCTGCAAACGCTCTGCATACCAAAGCCATTTGTGGACTCGCTGATTAGTATTAACAATAAATTACTATAAATTCCCTTGTTTGATGTGTACGTATGTAGTGTAACTCTCTGTCATTTATTTATTTGCCAAACGACGGTAATTGTCTTCAAATCTGCCAGTTACGGAGGGTTTCAGGTAATCACAACCACAACAGCCATGGCGCCTACGCTCTGTTTTTATGTGTCGTCATTATTGTCCCGCGTTCTCATTGGTTGGCTGGCATATGGGGGATTTCATGAGCAGAGAAAGCTGTCCGCGAATCGTTCGCCCAAGCAGAATAATGGGCTGTTGCTGCCAGATCTCCATCGACGAAAATCACATTGTATTTGATACAGAACTAAACAGACTAAGCGCCAGATTTACTAATAGTTTGCACCAGTGCAAACCCTCTTTTGCCGTTAAAAAACTACTGTCAGGATTTACTAAAGACACGCAGTGAAAAATTAGCGCTGAAAAGACGTGGACAGGGTTATTTTTGAGGCTGACCTTGCTTTCAGACACAAAAAATGTATGGGAGGAGAGTATTTAAATGAATCATGCAAGGTGATTTACTAAGGTTTGCGCTAGTCAATTTACTGGTATTTGCGCCATTATTTAACACCCCAAAAAAAGCATTTCTTAAACCAGATGCTAATTTGTGCTGCTCTTGGTAGATTGTGTTGGTCATTATGGAAATGATCCGACTGTGTCTGTGTTCTTTAATTTGCGTGTTTTCAGTAGATCACGCACAGAACTGTCCACTTCTATCTGCGCTTTTTTGGAATTGCGCCCTCTTGCTAATTTGCCCTGTTTAGTAAATCTGGCCCAACATCTAATGAAAAAACGTCATAACTGAAACAATTTATTTTCTCCATAGGGAAATTTATTTTTTACAAAAACTTATAAACTGTTAAAGACAGACCTACTGTAAGCAGACCTACTATAACTAACTGTTGTTAATCGAGTCTATGCGTTTGTTATTGTATTATTTCAACTTGTTTTTTAAAAGAATACTTATATTTTTATTTATTGTACTTATATTTATTATAGCCTAATTATATTTTACTTATTTTATTTATAATAGGCTACTAATATTTATTATATTATACTTTACTGCCCTTTACTTTATTATATTATATTATACTTTATAAAAATAAACTTCCGGCATACTTATATATTTAAATTGACACCTGCAGTGGTGTTTCTTATTTGTCGTCTCTGATTTAGATATGTGTGAAGTATGTATTTTCTGCAACACTAGTGGCAACTAGCGGAATTACAGAAATACAGCATATTTTGCAAACGGCCCTTTCGCATGCCTCCCTCAACTCAAAACATCACAGTCGCAGCTGTTACTAGTGCTTGTGATGGCATGTCTCAACAGGTTAATGTAGGCTAATTTCAATAAGAGGTCCAACATATTAAGAATAGTTGTGTTGCTATGTGTCATGAGAGTAACCAACTGAGTAGCTTACACTCTAGAGCAAATGTGAGCATCTCGCTTATAATAAACCCATCCAACATATCTGCATCGGGTGCTTTTTTTTGACATGACGCACCACCCAGCATACCCAGTTAAATAAGTCACTGCGCATATATATATATATATATATATATACACACTCACCTAAAGGATTATTAGGAACACCATACTAATACTGTGTTTGACCCCCTTTCGCCTTCAGAACTGCCTTAATTCTACGGCGCCAATTGGCACTAAGGGGCCTAAAGTGTGCCAAGAAAACATCCCCCACACCATTACACCACCACCACCAGCCTGCACAGTGGTAACAAGGCATGATGGATCCATGTTCTCATTCTGTTTATGCCAAATTCTGACTCTACCATCTGAATGTCTCAACAGAAATCGAGACTCATCAGACCAGGCAACATTTTTCCAGTCTTCAACTGTCCAATTTTGGTGAGCTCGTGCAAATTGTAGCCTCTTTTTCCTATTTGTAGTGGAGATGAGTGGTACCCGGTGGGGTCTTCTGCTGTTGTAGCCCATCCGCCTCAAGGTTGTGCGTGTTGTGGCTTCACAAATGCTTTGCTGCATACCTCGGTTGTAACGAGTGGTTATTTCAGTCAAAGTTGCTCTTCTATCAGCTTGAATCAGTCGGCCCATTCTCCTCTGACCTCTAGCATCAACAAGGCATTTTTGCCCACAGGACTGCCACATACTGGATGTTTTTCCCTTTTCACACCATTCTTTGTAAACTCTAGAAATGGTTGTGCGTGAAAATCCCAGTAACTGAGCAGATTGTGAAATACTCAGACCGGCCCGTCTGGCACCAACAACCATGCCACGCTCAAAATTGCTTAAATCACCTTTCTTTCCCATTCTGACATTCAGTTTGGAGTTCAGGAGATTGTCTTGACCAGGACCACACCCCTAAATGCATTGAAGCAACTGCCATGTGATTGGTTGATTAGATAATTGCATTAATGAGAAATTGAACAGGTGTTCCTAATAATCCTTTAGGTGAGTGTATATATAGGGGAGAGCGGGGCACAACGTAACACTTTTTGACTTTCTCAGTTTGTGCAAATCCACTTGGGGTTCAGAGTATTTATTTTTTCCCACATTAATTTCACACGACTAGTACAATTATGTGGTTTTGTTTCATTAATACAGTGTATACTTTTTTCTTGATTTACCCCAAAAGAATGGAAGTGAAATGTGACAACATGCCCCATAGGTGGGGTACATTGTAACATGTGAGGGGCACGTTGTAACATGACCATAAAACAGCTTAAAATGTTATCTAATCTAATAAAAAAAATGTACAAGACAAACTAAAATATTTTTTCAATAAAATACAATTATTAACTTTTTCATATAAAATAATGGCATTTTTTAATAATTAAAAATAAACAAATTTTTGAGTTTGACAACAAACACACCGCAAAAAAACATAATAATAATTAATAACTTCTGAACATTGACTCTGTCATTATTCACCTTTTTCTCATGGTTTTTCATTTTCTCATGGTTTTTCATTATCATAGTTCTAATAGGGGCACATTGTAACGCAGTGTTAACGTACATCATGCCCCATCTGCGCAACTGGGATTTAACCCCGGCTCGTGTCTTCTGCTGGTTAGATCAGCATTAAAGAACAATCTCAACTGTTACATAACAGATATAAGATTAAAATAATATCAGATTTGTCTAGTTTTAAATAAACACAAAAACAGAGATAAAAAATTAACTTAAGTAAGAAATTTACTTTTGCTAAGGTTAAATAAATGTTCAGTGATATCTTCCAAAGATTTTTTTAATTTCGGCGCAATTTTTTCTCGATATAGTGTTGATATGGCAACTAGTAAATACACTGACTTTCGTCATCCTGGCATGCATGGAAAGTTTTAAACCATGTGTGTTACAACTAACCCCGCGTTAGGTTGTGCCCCGCTCTCCCCTATTAAGATATACTGTATTAGACATAATATCTTAATGTCTTAATATCTTTATTTGCTTCTAACAAAAATGTATTTTGTTGTCGGGCTTTCCTTAGGCTGGAACACAGTACACGACTTTTGCTCAGATTTTTGCCCTGATTTGCAATCTGGATGAGTCAGCAATAGTTGCCAAATGTCTGCGGCAGTCTGCAGATTTTGTGCTTTCGGAAAACACATTTTTTTATAACAGGTAAGTTATAGAGCAGAGGATCTTACATAATGCAACATCGACAACAGAGAAGCAATCTGAAGGTGTACTTGGATGCAGATGTTGTATGCAGGCCGCTATATGATATATCACGGTCCTCTTCTATTTAACTGTCAAAATCACATCTCTTTGCTGTAAAATGCATGATCTGAAACCACAGTGTTTGTGATGGACTGTCATCATGGACTCTCTTCATGGACTGTTTCTCTGTGTGTGTGTGTGTGTGTGTGTGTGTGTGTGTGTGTGTGTGTGTGTGTGTGTGTGTGGGAGGGGAGGAGGGGGGTTGGGTTAGATGCGCACATACGCACAGTATGTGTGGGCTCCATCTGTCTGGTAACTGAACCCCACATCTGGCATTGTCAAAACTCAGAAAAGCATAACAAGACAAAAAAAAGAATAGCTGCCTCATTTCAGATTCACCAGGTAAATACGGTTTCACCAAGCAGACATCAGGTCATGTTTTATTCAATGCCAATGGCCTATTAACCTTATAAAGCAGAAATGCACATTCCAACATTTCCCAAAACTGCAAATGTTTACTTGTGGTTTTTCATTGTCTGTGTTTGTGAAAAACAATGCTGTCCAAAGATTAATTATGTTTTTTTTCAGATAGATAACTATTGAGAGTAGTCGTTTTAGGGAAAGTTTTAGGGAAAGACCACCATTTAAGGCTTCAGACAGCATATACTGTAGGTAATTCCCAATTCCAATTCCTAAATGAATCCAATTGAGTTTTCCATTAGCATGTTGCTAAGCTAATGATGTGATACTCTAATAAGTATAAAATACACACAAAATAATTTAACTTTTATGTTTTTGGTATTTGGCTGTTTTTTTGGCGCAGTGCATTTTGAGATTGATAATAAATAAAAAATGCATGATGCTGTCTGATTTTTCCCAAAATAATAACATTTTGTCACTGTTTGTTTTTTTTGTTTGTTTGTTTTTTTTTTGTGACTAAGTAGCTCTGCTCACATTTAAATCTCATTGGTCCATTTATAATCATTGCACTTTCTTTATTAATGTCCATTCAAAAGTATCTTTTTTTATTCTGACAAAATATTTTTTTTGCAAGCCAGAAAATTTGTGTGGGGTGACTGACAAAAAGTGCACATGTGACCTGACTAGACACTCCCTGAGAGTGTGACAAGAATAATTGCGAACAGTTCTGCTGGCACTTCCCACGCTAAATCATAAAGTTAATCAAATTTGAGCTGTAAATGGGCCGGATCAAACCTGCAGATAAAAATAAATGTGTAGAGCAGTGGGGGACTCCTCTAAGCTTTAACTATGCATAGGAAACAAGAGAGGGCTGCTTAATCTTTCATGAAGTACAGTCTCAGACTTTACCTTTGACCTCAGATTTTCACACTTTCAAGGGCACAACTGAAGTGATGGGAAACAAGAGACATCCATCCAGACAGCGAGGGCTTTGTTCAGGGGATATGGAGCAGCACAGGCCAGAGTTTCATGTCAAAGTGCATGAAGTGGAAGAGCAGCAATAAAGACTGTCCAAAACCTGAAAATGGCTCCTCTGCAGGCTGTATATGAAGGTAAGACAGCATCAATATGTCTGAATCCAGTGTTCATGAAACACAAGGCTATAATCTCCATGAATAGATTAGTGGTCAATTAGGTGTTTTTTCAATGGTTGATGCTTACATTTTGGTCTCTGAATTACTGACATGATCCTGGATCCTTCCTTCAAAGCTCCTTATTGACTTATCATAGCACCATGATGTCCATAAACTCAAACCTCCTTTGTATTAATACATGTGACATTTTTAATAAGCATGTGAACTCACATTTATTTTAATCCAGATATTCAAATTGAATTTGCATGAGTCAATTAGTCATAGAGAAATTTGTATGACTATAAGATTAAACATAAGTCATATAATCTCAAATGTATTAAGGTATGAGACGTATCCTTTGGTAACCCACAATCCTCTGCATGCATTGACGATTAGTGGAAAAATTAAATTGTGGTTGAAAATAGTGCAATTTTTCTCAACTGTATGAGAAATAAGCATTGTAGACATTACGTCAGTATTTTTTCTTGGTTACGTTGATGTCTTGGAAGTCTGTCTAAAACAGTCCATGAAGGACGTGCCTTCATAGAAAAACACTGTCTGAAGTCATTGACTGACTGGGCAGTGAGGCAGCTGCCTTCAGTTTCACAGCCAATAAAACCACATCTGAATGTGTTCACAATGATTTCATCTAAAGCGCACCGTATGCTTCACTGCTCCAATAGTTACACCAGGAAAGGGAACTGTTCAGCGATCTTGTCAAAACTGTGGAAATCTTTGCAAAAAAATTAAAAAGACAGCTGAGAAAGTTTGTATACCATTGATAACTCCATATTTTTGAATCTTGAACCATCCCAATACATTTGTATTGGACTTATATGCGGTAAGCAATTCTCTTTCAGATAGACACTTAAATAATAATATTTAAGTCCATTTGTTTTTCTTCTCAAGTCACGTTTGCTCGTGAGTCTCCGTGAGATCTCATCCCACTGTGAAAATGTTACAATCGACAGGTGTGTGGTCTCGCAGTCCGGATGAATCTTCTAGTGTGTGCATTCGGAGGATTATAATGCTAAAAATCAGTTGGAACTGCCCTTATATCTGTGGTCTCCCACAGTTCTAAAATCTTGAAAATCGTCTCAGTGTCCCTTATGCGGCAGTCGTCCGTGAGGGGCTGCCTTTTTACTTTCGTTTCGTATTTATGTTTCTTTTGTAAATAAAGTTATGTAGAACATCCGCCGGTTCCCGCCTCCTTCTTCCCTGAGCCTTGAACATTGTTAAACCTATAGGTATGTAGTGGGCTGCAGATCCTCAACACTACACATCCAACAGCAGCTAGGAGGAGCACAGATCATGCTGACAGCACTGTCAGGCCTGACACTGTTCTTAGATGCAAACTCAGGGTCTTCATATGGCTGATGCACTGTACCGTTGCCTACAGCTGAGGCATCTTAATAGAACTGAACAAATAGCATCATTGTTTGAGTTTAATTTAGTTAAGGAAAAGACAACGAGCAGGAGATTGCAGCAGTCAAGTTTCGGTCTACACATTTCCTTTTTAAGCACTAATTAAGCACCTCCGGTCTCAAACCCCAACTGCCTCTCCCCCATACACACACACACACACGCTTAAAACATGCAAACGGATATTAAATGACATTTGAGGGATTTTCATCTCAAAGCTTTTAATCAAATATTAAGGTGAATATTTTCATTTGAGCTATTGTGTACGAAGCAGATTTGCTTCATTTAACTATTTTATTGTAATTCAAAGTGGGAATTATCAAAGAGAAGTATCAGTTAATACAATTAATAATAAAACATTGGCAGTATTTATAATTCATTCCCCCCGCTAAAAAGAAAACCACAAACTACTAACAGAGCTGCTTAACTTAGGATATATTCAACAAACTCTAATTAGTAATGCTTATTGATGTTGAGTTGTAAGAGAAACTGTGTGTGTGTGTGTGTGTGTGTGTGTGTGTGTGTGTAGCAAGCAAAGATATGGATGAGGGAGGGAAAAAAACATGGCTTAGAACAAAATACTATTGTTTTGTTTCTTCAGTAAAGGATGTCTCTCAAAGAAAAGCATATAATGTACCATTGCCAAGCATTGAGGATAATGAAGCTTCATGTAGTGAACAAAGGCATCTGATTGAAAATTTAGAAAACAGATGCAGGAGGAGACATCAAATGATTACAGTGAGCATGAATCATTGCATTAACATGAAATTAAAAGCATGAAATGTTTGCTCTCTTACTACAGGTTCCTGCAAAATATTATAGGAACATTCAGTAAGAAAGAATATAAATGCATGTTATAGAACATATTATTACTGTGTGTGTGTGTGTGTGTGTGTGTGTGTGTATACAATATTATAATATTATAATTTCCTTTAAAATAGCATGCATAACTTATTTCTTAAATTAGTTTGAACTAATTTCTTGTGTTGACAAACTTTAACCCTTGGTGCTCTTCGCATGTCGGCCAAAAATGACAGATTTTTTTTTTATTTCAGTGAAATGAATGTACTATATTTTAGTTCGATAATTTTTTTATTTAATATTTTGTATTTTGGAGGATTTTATGGTACTAAATTATATTTATGCTGTAGTTATAATCCATTTATTCACTTTTTGAGCATGGACGTGAAAATGAGATTTCCAACTTAAACTGTCGTAAATCTTGAATGCTTTGAAGCACAGACTGAAGTTTGGTCTCTTTTTAAAGACGACATTTGGCAAATTATTGCTGAAGTGAAAAAAGTTTAAAAAGGTGAACTTAAAAAAGTTACAGAATTTTAAGTTTATTGTTATGAAAAATGCACAAAAATACTATTTTAAATTTTTATATGAAATATATATGTTCAAAAACACATTTTACTCTAAAACTGCAAGAAAATCAAAGCCATAAATCTAAACAAGTTGTATTCCAAATCTGAGCTTGATATCTCAAAAAAAATGAGCTTTCAGTAAGATTTTGTTTGGGCGCAGTACCAAAAGTTTCAACTAGATGAAATTTGTCTCCCATTCATTTCCAATGCAGTCGAGGAGTACTAAGTGTGACTATTTTTTTCAGGACCATTTAAACTTTTCGAATCATGTCCATGGTTTTTTTTTGTGTGTGTGTGTGTGTGTGTGTGTGTTCACATAGCAAGTGCCAAAACATTTACTAAGTTTCGTACCAATCCGATGAAGTAAAAAATTCTAAAAAAAAACGTGTTTATTTATTTCTTTACTTACTTACTTACTATGTACTTATATAATATTGCCATGAGTTATTAATTTTAAGTGTAAACTCCAATCCTTCTACTTCCATCATGTTGATTGTGGTTGCAGAGGAAGAGCAAAGATATTTATCACCTTGTTAGTTGTTGTTCTTTTTTTCCTTCAGTCTCGATAGAGTTGAAGACCCCCAAGAGACATAAAACACACTGGAGCTAACAACTGCCATGGAACCATATTGATTAACAGCTTTGACAGCTTACCAATCTTACTGAGGAGCTCAGGACTGCTGCAGGTGCATGAATCACTGTTTCACGGTCAGAGACGACTCGGGCCAGATAAACTCACCTAACGGATTACTGGACCGGACCTGCCTGGAGAGACGCCGTGGGCAAATTACAACCATCCACTGCAAACTGCATCATCTGCAAAGAAGGTGACACAGAAATTGCCTAGGTATCAGCCAAAATGTTAAATCTATTAAATAACCTTAAATTTTCTGAAATGCTGAGCCTCACAAATATCCTTTCATTGGCACTGCCTGTTGAGAGAGTGATTACGGTCACACCCCATTTAAAAATATATAATAAAACTCCTGAAAGTTTCTGGAATCTTGAATCTTTCAAGAAAAACAAGGCCGGAGTTACAATATAATATGTAATATGGTAATGGGTGTCAGTGGTGTCAAGAATTCTGGCATATATGTGAGATAAATATTTGTTTTATGCAATATTCATGCAATTATTTTACATTAATAAATGGTGCAGTTAAAACTAAGAAAATAAATAGCAAAGACATTTTTCAGTATGTAGTGAACATTTGCAATCAAAATAAGATCATTAGGAAACTTCCATTTCGACCCAAAAATTCACCTTTATGTCCCTGTTATGTTTTTTGTCCCATGTCTCATAACCAAAGGTCAAGTGCAGGTGCATATTATGACTGAAAAAAGACTTAAATGTCTGTTTATCACACAAAACTATTCTATCAGATAGACCATAGTCACAAAACTAAATTTAATTTAACTCACAATATTTGCAACTGGACATTGTATTTTGACAGTTCTGAAAGAAAAATGATTCAAAAGAAGGAAAATGCTTTTCAAAAATCAGCAAAAGTATCAAAGCATGTGCTAATGTCATCCAGGGTAGAGCAGACAAAATAAATCCAGCGTTTCTTTTCCTTCATTATTCACAATGACAGGAGGACGGCAATTATGCACTAGACGGAGAATGATTTGAGCAGTAGGGTGGATGTATTTAAACTTGACTGCTTGCTAAATGATCCATTTGAAGTTGACAGTTTAGTCTATGGGTCCTAAAAGAAGTTTGAGTTCCCAGAATCCGCTTTCTTCAGAATCACCTGCTGGCCTTTAGTTTCTCTGTAGATCTGCTGCAGTCTAGAGAAGGACTATTCACATCCTTGTCCTCAAAGCCCCTTGAAGTCTGTGACAGTTTATGGCTCAGCATGGACTTCAAATATGTGCTTGTTCTTTCTCCAGCACCTCAGAAACTAGAGCACTTTTCTCCAGCACCTGGTGGGAGAAAGACACGTCTGTACTCTCAAACCCCCATCTCTAATCACAAAACTCCCTCAACAGGATTCCAGCAAATGAGATAAAGACGAGAATTAAGAGGAAAATTGAGCCGTATAGTGAGTCTAGGCTCCAGACAATTACTGGTGGAGGTGTATTGGGTCTGCAGTCTGGACTTTGGATAAAAACGCGGTGAGTCTGGGAGCATGGACTATATTGATTTTGGTTCAGCACTAGGTAATGTTTGCAATACAAAACAGGTTGCACTGCTTTGTTATTCCCATAGAAGATGAAGGTTACCTTGGATACTTGTCACCTAGTTGATGCACTTTATCCAAAGCAACTTACTGTAATAAACAGCATGGACTGTCCCTATGGAGCAGTATATGATTATGTGCTGTATTAAAGGGAAAGATGATGAAAGTGCAGAAGGTGTTCCAGGTTACAGCTATTGGGATTCAGACCTGTTAAAGTTTTTAATATTTTCATAGTACATTTATTAATGCATTTTTTAAATTAAAAATATACTTTTTATTGTTTGACCTCTATAAACCTGAATATTTTTTTTCCAACAAGAAACAATATTACACGTGCAATGCAATGGACATAATATTGTATCTTGTTTGATTTGTCAGTGTTATTATAGTGTTATAAATGCGTTATACATATACTTTGGTCAAGGTTGGGTTCTCCATTGATACTGTATGCAAAATGTATATATGTAATTTGTATATTACGTTTATTTATATTATTATTATTTAATTTTAAGATTATAGCATAACATTATGCACCGTTTGCAATGATTATCTCTTCATCATGACACCTGTTGGGTGGGATATATTAGGCAACAAGTGAACATTTTGTCCTCAAAGTTGATGTGTTAGAAGCAGGAAAAATGGGCAAGTGTAAGGATTTGAGCGAGTTTGACAAAGGCCAAATTGTAATGGCTAGATGACTGGGTCAGAGCATCTCCAAAACTGCAGCTCTTGTGGGGTGTTCCCGGTCTGCAGTGGTCAGTATCTATCAAAAGTGGTCCAAGGAAGGAACAGTGGTGAACCAACGTATATATCACTGCTACCCTTTATATCAAAGTCCATCACTGTCATGATGTCATTTTCCTCTGGAGTAAACAGTCATATGACTTTTACAGCTCA
Organism: Coreius guichenoti; assembly: GCA_039654105.1. Lineage (NCBI taxonomy): Eukaryota > Metazoa > Chordata > Actinopteri > Cypriniformes > Gobionidae > Coreius > Coreius guichenoti. The sequence goes on from CM077185.1 coordinate 32,069,067, forward strand.
GATAATTGTCTCAAATTCTATATTAGAGCAAAGATGGCAGATTTAAAATGTCATACTTCAGCTGCAGTTTCCTGCATATGGAAGCTCGTTTTCGCCACAGAATAAAAAAAAGGTAATTGCAGCTTTTTATCTCACAATTCAAAGCGGTAACCAGATATAAACTCGCAATTGCAAGAAAAAAAGTCTGAATTGTGAGATAAAAAGTCGCAATTATCTTTTACATGTTTTTATTCTATGGCGAAAACAAGCTTCCATACCTGGACCATCAGAGGAACCATTATTGATAACGGATAGCTTTCCAGGTATTGACTAGCACTAAATTTAATCTTATGCTACTGTGCTGTTTTGTGGCTGTTGTTCTGTCGAGTTTAATTTAGGGGAACAAGAGAGTATCGCAGAAGATATCAAAGTCTTATATTCAACATTGGTCTGTGCTCCCCTGCGCTTGGTTGTAGTTTTTTTTCTACAGCCATAGCATCTTAAGCAGCTTAAGGTTCTTTAAGCTCCTTCCGCAACCTGTTCCCAGCATGCTCTCCTTTCCATTTCAACTTACAGTTAACTGTGAGCTTAATGTTCAAGCTGAACTGTAAGCTCAGTGTTACTGCTGGAACTGATGTTGCTGTCTTGTTCCAGTGCAGTGTGTTGCATTATGCATGCTGGGACAGATGCTTCTGTATCTGCTTAAAATGTTTTTGCAACTACAAATGGCAGTACTATGGCGGTGTATCATGTGTGTGTGAAGCCAGTTTCAAAGCCCTCGATGAGCTATTTTGACTCAACGCTCCTTTAAAAAACAGAAATTGAGGTTACAGTGAGGCACTTAGAATGAAAGTGAATGGGGATAATTTTTTGAGGATTTAAAAGCATTTTGAAGCATATGATTTTATTGAAAAGTTAAATAATTATTTTGTTAACATTTATTTATTATTTGAGCTGTAAAGTTGTTCTCATCATCTGAGTAGTTATGTTGTTGTGGTGAAAAAGTTGTAAAATTGAATATAAAATTAAAAAAGTGTAACTAAATTGAATTTTCTTTCTTTCTTTCTTTCTTTCTTTCTCTTTCTTTCTTTCTTTCTTTCTTTTTTATTATTTTAATTATTGCCTACCCAATGTACTGAATTGATATTACCCGAATTCGCCATTCGGCAATAAATCGATAATAAATCATTAAACGGTTAGCAGTGGCGAAGCTACATGTGGGCCCGGGTGGGCCTGGGCCCACCCATTTTGAATTGTGGCCCACCCAAAACATAGTTGGTAATTTTCCTAAAAGATATATGAAATAATTTAAGAGAATTAACAGTTTCTGTTAGTCCCGTCCAGGATGTAATGGTAAGATTTGTGCATTTGTGGAATGTGGAGTTGAATTTGAAAATTGTGAAGCAAATCAGTCAATACTTTAAAAGCCTAATTTAGATTTGAATATGTACTGCTGCAAGAAACCAACCAACGAAACCGCGCAATTCCCACAACGCACAATAACAGAGACAACTGATTATGAGATCATCCCAGTGTTTAACCAGAAGCCCTGTCTTCTCAGAGTAATATTGCAGAAGGACAAAGGTAAGCACAAACATTTATAGTGTATAGTTATAGTTAAAAGATTTTAAACATATTGCTGCCTCTATCTTGCAGAAATGTCTCCAAATTTTGTCATTTTTTTCATAAATCATTACAATTGGTCACCCTTTACGTCTCTCTGTGGGTTTTGAAATATTTAACCAATGAAAAGTATTAAAAGGTGCTTGTGACTAAACCTCGTAACTCCACTGGCTCTTCAAACTGTCAGTCAAACCTCATAACTCCGCCCCACCTCTGTCATGAATGAAGTGTCGCTGCCGCACGCTGATTGGAGATAGATCGCTGCTTGTTAACAATATTAGGGTAAATAAAGAAATGCTTCTTCGAATAAGTACAGCATTTTCTTGACTCAAGAAACACTATATATAAAGGCTAATGTTTTATGTGTTTGAGGAGCAGAAAAGAGCGTCTTAGTGTAGCATTTGTCATAGTCATAGCCAACTCTCCTAAATAGCCTGTGTGTAGCACTTCATCTTTAATAACATGAGATTTTGGCCAAATGTCTGAAAAACAGTAAACTTTATAGCCTGTAATGAAAACGTAATGCACTTATTGCCTCGGATGCGGCTGTTATTGATGGATAAAGCATGCATCTCTGACATGAATTCTCCAAAATTCGTTGTTCAAAAACCTCAAAACTCCATTTGAGCTTGATTTTGGTAAAATGTAAATAATATGGTGACACGTGGAAGTGTCTGACCATATATACATTCATTCATTAATGTAGGTTTTTTCTTATTTGCTCTTTTGTAACTTTGAACTTGAAACTGTGCTGCGTTAATTTCTGATAATTTGGCATGCCATTTTCATACTCGAATATGATTTGCCCACCCGTCTGAACATTTCTGGCCTCGCCCCTGACGGTTAGTCTGGCAACGCTACAAGTCGGCTCACATGAGCTCCGCGCGCCCGCCAAACGGTTTTGAACAGTGTAATCAGAGGAGGAGCATTGAGGGAAAGCTATGCTAAGAAGGAGTGAAATGTAGCAAAATGACTGACCTCTTCAGGGCTTCAAATGCAGGTCAGTTTCACCTGTAAATAGGCTACTGGTTTGTCTTTGTTAACTTAGCTAGGTATTAAACTGCTAGCAAATGTTAGCAGTAGCACCCCATTACTGTCGTCTCTCAAAAAAATGTATGCTAAATGACATTATTATCTATTGTAAAGTTGCAGTAGTAATATCAGACAGATATTCACATTGATTTATAGGTTTGGAGGGAGCTAGGGAACACAACAAAAATTGGCCTAGGCTATGAGTAATAATGCAATAAAATGTATTATGATTTTTCTATAAAGATATTGTCATGATGTATTTATTATTGTGCTAATTGTGACATTTAAGCAATTTCGAAAATTTGTTTTAATTTGCAATAAATAGTTTTGTTAAATATTGGATATTTAAGACATTTTAAGATAAACAACAACACATTGTCCTGATGTGATACTTTGAATTTACTTTCTGTACAAACAAAAAGTTTTTTTTTTGTTTTTTTTTGCAACAACTTGAGACAGTTCTGTTTATAACAGTATACCTGCTGGTGAAGAAGTGACAGGTAGGTACAAGAAAAGTAGCAAAAAAAGTACACACACACTCGAAGGAGAGAGTCGAGACAGAGAGATATCAGGGAAAATGAAGAGAATCAAAGGGAAGTGAAGGTGCAGTTCAAGAGAGAACATTTAATTATTTTGCACGGCCCCAGCCTAAGGATTTAAACCTTTTTTATGTGATGGCCATACAAAAAAATAGGGTTCTTTCCCGGCCTGAAATTTTGTCACAATCCAGCCCTGTTAAGGATATGTCAGTGCAACTTGCTTTTAGTTAAAACAGCTCAAACATGCATTTTAGTCTGGGACTAAGCCTTGCCTGTGAAACCGGGGGTTATTATTTACGTCTTGCGGCTATACATTTGAAACAGGTGAATATTTAAACATTTACCGATTAGCCCAATTAACTTTCATTGTAAGTCCCTCACTGTAACCCAGATTTTTGCTTTTTTAAAGAAAAAGGGAGTTGAGTGGTAATCAACATTATGCCACAAATGCTGTTGATTAGGCTTGACATACTGAACCAGGAATATTCCTTTAATTAAGTATGTTAAGTCTCCCCCTGCTGGCAGGATAGAGAAACGCACATGGCATCAGGCACAGGAAAGCATGAACAGAGGTGTGATGCACCATATGACTACCATCTTTCATGCTGCTCTTGTCGTTCGGTACTCAGCGGTAGCTCGTTCTATCACCTGCATCTACATACAAATGACTAGCAGAGGCCCAGAGCAGGAGAAAGAAGGAGAACTCATAAATTAATCATTTTTCTGACACTGCCACACCTACCACTGGATTAAACTGCAGAAAAGGGGCCAGAAATGCCATGTTACCTACTGTGGTGGACGTAAAACCATGCATTAGAAACGGTGCATGGCGCAAAAGGGAAAAGTTATGAAGATCATTTTCTTTCCTGGACTGAAATGCTCCTTGTATGCGTAAGCTCTCTGGTTTATATTTCCCTTTAGTTCAAGGCAGTGGCAAACAGATCAAGTTCCATATTAAATTATGCAACACTGTTGTAAACTCACTGAGTTTGTCTCTTCAACGCTGTGCATAAACAAGCAAACACTGTGGAATAGCTGGTCGTTGAAGCTCAAAGGCAGAATGGAAGAAAATGATGCTTTCACTGTTGCATGTTTACAAGGAGGGTAATTAGCAGGGTTAGCGAACAAATAACACCTGTTTGATTCTGGTCTCGAGAAAGTCCTTTGTGCGGAAAACAAAGGGATTATGTGAGTGTCCGTGAAAAAACAACAGAGTGTATGATAATGAGATTCAGGAGAACAAAGCACTTGAGGCGAAAACAAGGGGGTGAGGAGGATGGATCGGAAAAACCTCTGAACAGAATCCTGATGTTGTTTGTGCCTCATGAAAATGGATTCTAGAAAACTATCATCTGTCCAGAAACAACCCCTTTTTCGATTGAACGAAAAATTTATTCTGGTTATTTTCCATGCAGACAGCACGGCAAATATCATTAATGAATGTCAGTAACTGGTTGAAATCAAATCACAAGCTTTTTATGTATGCTAGCCTATAGGTCTATGGATTTTTCGAGGAAAAGGATTTCCCCTTATTTTCGTGGATGGAAGAGCAAAAAAATCATGTGAGAATGACATGAATGTGAAGTTTGGAACCTGTTTCATTAGCTTCGGCAGTCCAATTATGCTTCTGCGCACACTTCCTGCATATGATTTGCATGAATGTAAATTCGGCCCATAAGGACTGCAGAATTTAGTGTGTTTAGCACCAATTAAGATTTGGTGGTTTCAATAATATTATGTTAATGGATATGCAGAATTACAGCTTGGAAAGAATGTGAAATAAGACCAGGGCTAGTTGTCGCAGGGGCGTTATCTTACAAATAGAAAGGTTTTGAGTTAAAAGTCCAATTACACAAATGTTTGTTTTCTCTAGCAAAGCTTTTTACAGTGTATGTTGGTTTCAAACACTTAAGAATTGTCTTAAATTGAGGGGAAAAAAAAAGTTTACAACATACCCCATTATTGGTGTGTTCAACACTATCTTTTTTCATGGGCAATTTCCAGAGTTTTTTGTTTGTTTGTTTTTGTAGTCAAGACTTCAACATACACTGCCTTACCAAAAAAAAGAAAAACTGTAAAATCCAACAGTGATTCTAACCAACACGTTTTAGTTAACTTTACTTAATGTCTTAACTTAATTGTAAAAATCTAGTAATCTGTACTATTCACATACTATGCCTTTTTACTCAGAAAACCCAAGTTAAGATTAATTGATTGGTTTGAGTACCATTTTAAGCAAAAAAAAAACCCAACAAAAAAAAAGGCGGGGCAATTCTATAGTATTTTCACTCATTTCCTCCACTTCTGCAGTTATCTTTCTCTGTTTGCATTCACTTATTTCCCAAAGTCATCTTAAATGTTCAATTGTCAATACAACTGAAAAATTTGAGAGGACATCACATAAGCTGACTTCATAAATTGATGTTGATTTTCCTAAAATGTTTTTGTTTGAACTCACCATTATGGTGATCAGTGTTCCATTTGGCTGGGCACTTGGAACTTCATTTATTTTATTGTAATTATCTTCCTATTGATGCAGCGATGCAACAAGAAATCACAGTTATTTCATTCCAAGGGAAGGGAAGTATTATAATGAATGATATGTAACAACCTTATTTCATGTCAAATAATGATCTTTTAAAATTTTGTTGCTAACACTTAGGTCATAATCACCTTGTGAATCTTTTAATTGGATTTGTGAAAATTTGTGACAATATCGTGCAATTGACCATGCTTGAGTCTCACACAGACTTCAACATTCAGCATGCAAAACACGTTTTGATCTAAAGTAAATTATCAGATACTCTGTTATTTTTTAGTTACCAGAACTCTTGTGTAAGTGAACTATACTAACCTAAGCATTTGTCCATACAACATACTATTCCTATTTCACTTTACTTGTTTTTTTTAAGGCAATCGGTTTGCATGCTTTTATTAAGTAAGTCTAACTAATTCGATTTTACAGTGTATGCAAATTGACTTTTAAAAATAAACCTTGAGAAATATTCAATGCAGTTAACGGTATAACAATTAGCCCTGTTCTCCCTTATGTGGATCGACTGGAGAGGCAGTAGCATTGATTTAGTCTGTGTATAATCTAGCATGTTACAGTATTATTATTATTAAACTTAAATGTATTCTAGGTGGCTGCTCATAGTGCTTTATTTTATTGCTCATTGTTCACTGCTATTAATGTTGCATGAAAATGGGAATTTAATTAGAGCATAAATATTTTTAATCAGCTATTTTTTCAGAGTGGATGCTACCATGTGGACTTCCAGAGAACCCCAGGCGCTGTGCTATAATTAACACACGCAGCTCTGCAACTTCAAAAAAAAAACATAGGAGCCTTTTCTGTCTCCATAAAGGTTTTCCCTATATAGACCTTTGTTCATCTTCGGAACACAAATTAAGATATTTTTGATGAAATCTGAGAGCTTTCTGACCCCCCATAGACTGCAACGTTATAACCACTTTCAAGGCCCAGAAAGTTAGTAAAGACATCGTTAAAATAGCCCATGTGACTACAGTGGTTCAACCTTAATATCATGAAACGACGAAAATACTTTTTGTGCACAAAAAAACCCACAAAAATAATGACTTCAATTTCTTCTCTTCTGTGTCAATCTCTGACACTGTTCACATGAGCACCACGATGCAGGAGCTGGCCAATAGTGAGCCGGCGTACTGACGCAGAACCCGGAAGCGCTGCACTGTTTGCGCACTATTCTGCACTGTTTACTACACGAACAGCGTCAAGAGACTGACATGGAAGAAAAGAGACTGCCCACAATTTTGCGCACAAAAAGTATTCTTGTTGCTTCATAACATTAAGGTTGAACCACTGTAGTCACATGGACTATTTTAACAATGTCTTTACTACCTTTCTGGGCCTTGAAAGTGGCAATTATGTTGCACTCTATGGGGGGGTCAGAGAGCTCTCGAATTTCATCAAAAATATCTTAATTTGTGTTCCGAAGATGAACAAAGGTCTTATGGGTTTGGAACAACATTAGGGTGAGTAATTAATGACAGAATTTTCACTTTTGGGTGAACTAACCCTTTAACACCGCGGAATACGCACAAAGTTTTGTTTGTTTTGAATCCTTTCATTATAACCGACAAAGTGTAAACACAATGTAAATAAGAGATTCATTGTACAACTGACAGTGATATCCAACAGACGAAACAAAACAGGACACTTTTTTTAGAAATACTTAATTCAAGAGTTTTTGCTCTGGTACTAAAACTGGTAAGGAATACTGAAATTCTGGTACCGTGACAACCCTAATACAATGATATACTGTATATATAAAAGGAATTTTAAAACTTTTAAACAAGATTGTCAAGCCAATATTTAAAGCCTTTTTTGTTGCTTTTTCTTGTTTGGGGTTATAATAATTTTTTTTATTTCAGTTTAATTTTAATTCTACTTTAAATATTAGTTCTAGTTCCTGTTTGATATCTGAATACAAATTCAAACAGTATATTCCTAATTCTGAATAATTATAATAATTTTACTCCAAACTACAAACCCGATTCCAAAAAAGTTGGGACACTGTACAAATTGTGAATAAAAAAGGAATGCAATAATTTACATGAAATCTTATAAACTTATATTTTATTCACAATAGAATATAGATAACATATCAAATGTTGAAAGTGAGACATTTTGAAATGTCATGCCAAATATTGGCTCATTTTGGATTTCATGAGAGCTACACATTCCAAAAAAGTTGGGACAGGTAGCAATAAGAGGCCGGAAAAGTTAAATGTACATATAAGGAACAGCTGGAGGACCAATTTGCAACTTATTAGGTCAATTGGCAACATGATTGGGTATAAAAAGAGCCTCTCAGAGTGGCAGTGTCTCTCAGAAGTCAAGATGGGCAGAGGATCACCAATTCCCCAATGCTGCGGCGAAAAATAGTGGAGCAATATCAGAAAGGAGTTTCTCAGAGAAAAATTGCAAAGAGTTTGAAGTTATCATCATCTACAGTGCATAATATCATCCAAAGATTCAGAGAATCTGGAACAATCTCTGTGCGTAAGGGTCAAGGCCGGAAAACCATACTGGATGCCCGTGATCTTCGGGCCCTTAGACGACACTGCATCACATACAGGAATGCTACTGTAATGGAAATCACAACATGGGCTCAGGAATACTTCCAGAAAACAGTGTCGGTGAACACAATCCACCGTGCCATTCACCGTTTCCGGCTAAAACTCTATAGGTCAAAAAAGAAGCCATATCTAAACATGATCCAGAAGCGCAGGCGTTTTCTCTGGGCCAAGGCTCATTTAAAATGGACTGTGGCAAAGTGGAAAACTGTTCTGTGGTCAGACGAATCAAAATTTGATGTTCTTTTTGGAAAACTGGGACGCCATGTCATCCGGACTAAAGAGGACAAGGACAACCCAAGTTGTTATCAGCGCTCAGTTCAGAAGCCTGCATCTCTGATGGTATGGGGTTGCATGAGTGCGTGTGGCATGGGCAGCTTACACATCTGGAAAGGCACCATCAATGCTGAAAGGTATATCCAAGTTCTAGAACAACATATGCTCCCATCCAGACGTCGTTTCAGGGAAGACCTTGCATTTTCCAACATGACAATGCCAGACCACATACTGCATCAATTACAACATCATGGCTGCGTAAAAGGATCCAGGTACTGAAATGGCCAGCCTGCAGTCCAGATCTTTCACCCATAGAAAACATTTGGCGCATCATAAAGAGGAAGATGCGACAAAGAAGACCTAAGACAGTTGAGCAACTAGAAGCCTGTATTAGACAAGAATGGGACAACATTCCTATTCCTAAACTTGAGCAACTTGTCTCCTCAGTCCCCAGACGTTTGCAGACTGTTATAAAAAGAAGAGGGGATGCCACACAGTGGTAAACATGGCCTTGTCCCAACTTTTTTGAGATGTGTTGATGCCATGAAATTTAAAATCAACTTATTTTTCCCTTAAAATGATACATTTTCTCAGTTTAAACATTTGATATGTCATCTATGTTGTATTCTGAATAAAATATTGAAATTTGAAACTTCCACATCATTGCATTCTGTTTTTATTCACAATTTGTACAGTGTCCCAACTTTTTTTTTTTTGTAGAATCATAAAATGCTGAGGTGTAAAAGTGTCGTTCACACCATTTCTTTATAAATCAGTTACCTGGGACCCAGAGAATGAGCTCATTGGTTAAATGATTTCACAGCACAGCGGACCTGATGGGAACAGAAAAGGGATCGCCACAGGCCTAAAGAAGAGAGGTTGACTGACTGATTGACAAGCATAATAAAAGACTTCTGCAGTCTCCCATTTGGTAAATCTGGGTCAGACTCTGCTGTGAGATTCTCTTTAAACTCAAAAAAAAAAAATGCTGTACGGTATAACTGACAAGGCCATTTGTGGCTATATTTAATTCACCTACTACAAAATATGGGGCGGTCAGTGTTAAAATACTTGAATAGAGAAGTCACTGAACTTTATTTTTTCATCAGCAGATGTTCCGATGTCCCTGAAGATATATTTAGATCTTTAAAGGAAAGAACTGAGCTGATTTGGTAAACCACAGTGGACCGGAATAAATGGGGGGCGCTTTTTTCATAGCGCCACTTGCCTTGCGCTAAATTATTTAGCACCTCGGAGCGAACTGAACTGAGAAAGATGATGTGGGAAATGAAGTCCAGCTTGTTCAAACAAGCTTGTTCAAGTCAAATTGCAACCCCAAACCCAGAAAAGTTGGGACATTTTGTAAAAGGTAATAAAATCAAGAATATGTGATGTGTTAATTCTCTTTAACCTTTATTTAACTGACAAATGTACAAAGAAAAAACTTCCAATGTTTTCACTGGCCAAATGAACTGTATTTTTTTAAATATAAACAAATTTTGATTTTGATGGCTGCAACACACTCCAAAAAAGTTGGGACAGAGGCAAAATAAAAGGGAAAAGACTAGAATATCCAAGTTAAACTCTTTTAAAACATTCCACAATTAGAAGGTAAACAGGTAATATGTGAGGGTATTGTGTTTGGGTATAAAAGGAGCATCTTAGTCTTTGTTAGCAAAGATGGGTCATGGCTCACACTTTGTGCCAAATTTCACAAGAGAATTGTCAAACAATTCAAAAATAACATTTTTCAATGCAAGATTGCAAAGTATTTAGGTCTTTCACCAACTACCATACATAATATTGTGAAAAGATTCAGGGAATCCAAAGACATCTCAGTACATGTAGGGCAAGGCAGGAGACCTCTGTTGAATTTGCGTGACCTTTGAGCCCTCAGATGGCATTGCATGAGAAACCATCATGCTACTGTGTTAAATATAGCAATGTGTGCTCTGGAGTACTTCAGAAAACCGTTGTCACTTAACACAGTCTGCCGCTGCATCAAGAAATGCAAGTTGAATGCAGAGATGGCACTGAGTTCTCTGGGCCCGAGCTCATGTCAGATGATCCAAAACACAGTGGAAATCTGCTGTGGTCAGATGAGTCCACATTTCAACTTGTTTTGGGGAAAAACTGACATCGAGTTCTCAGTCCCAAAGGATCATCCATCTGTCATGGTATGAGGTGCATCAGTGCAAACGGTGTGGGTGACTTGCATATGTGTGAAGGTACCATTGATGTGGAGGCGTATATTGGGATTGTATAGAGACATATACAGCCATCAAGATGACATTTTTCCTGGTATGCAAGACAATGCCAGGCCTCATTCTGCACATGCTAAAACAGAGTGGTTTCTAGCTTGGGCAAAACTACTTGCAAAACTTCAACAATTAGTATCCTCAATCAGTCAGCAAGCTTTGAAAGCCCACTTTGGTGTACGTGTAAAGCTTTGCTCGGTTCCCTTTAGAAAAATCAAAGGCAGATGATAATCTTTGCCATATCTGTATCATATGTGGAAATAGTAAATTCAGTATCAGAAGTCTGAGTATGAGCTTTATTGTGGATTTAATGACACATGCATCATTATTGAAGCAAAAAACTGCTCAGATCTACAGTCCAATTTCAAATACACACATCCTTTCACTTGCCAGACGGCTCAATTAGTGACCCTCATCACTGTAAGCTTTAGTAATGAGCATCGCAGAGGCGCGTAGTATGATCAAAGTGAAAGTATACTGCTGCTTCTATTATTTATGTATTGCTGAAGAGAAAAAAACATTCACTGAACTTATTTCAGAGTTTTACTCACAAATTTATTTTTTTGGGATCTTCACTATGTTTCCTTTTGGTACTTGCACTGTGAAAAAAGAATAAAACCAGGCAGACCTCAAGTATCACTATTTAGAAAATAAATCTGGGTTATGAAATTTCAATAAAATCTCTCTGTAGTCGAGAAGTTCAAGAAGTTCTGCTACTGCAATGGTTTGAAATTGGATCAAATGTTGCTTCAAAGTCTTAAATTTTGTAATGTAATTGTCCATAATGGTCCTATTGTTTTAATATGTATTAGTGAAGAGTAGTTTGACTAGATAAACAAAGCAATGAAGATTTCGTTAAAAGAAGATTTGACTGCATCAATATTCACTAACCACCCACAATCCAGTTTAACTCTAAATCCACTGCACTGTTAAATTAAAGTGTAACTTCAACCCGCTTTGTATTATTATGTTGGTAGTACACCGATCAGGCATAACATTATGATTACCTTCCTTTTGTTCAGCACATCCCACAGATGCTCGATTGGATTGAGATCTGGGGAATTTGGAGGCCAAGTCAACACCTCAAACTTGTTGTTGTGCTCCTCAAACCATTCCTGAACCATTTCTGCTTTGTGGCAGGGCGCATTATCCTACTGAAAGAGGCCACAGCCACCAGGGAATACCGTTTCCATGAAAGAGTGTACATGGTCTGCAACAATGCTTAGATAGGTGGCACGTGTCAAAATAACATCCACATGGATGGCAGGACCCAAGGTTTCCCAGCAGAACATTGCCCAAAGCATTACACTGCCTTCGCCGGCTTGCCTTCTTCCCATAGTGCATCCTGGTGCCATGTGTTCCCCAGGTAAGAGACGCACACGCACCCGGCCATCCACGTGATGTAAAAGAAAACGTGATTCATCAGACCAGGCCACCTTCTTCCATTGCTCCGGGGTCCAGTTCTAATGCTCACGTGCACACTGTTGACGCTTTCAGGGGTGGACGGGTCAGCATGGGCACCCTGACTGGTCTGCGGCTATGCAGCCCCATACACAACAAACTGCGATGCACTGTGTATTCTGACACTTTTCTATCAGAACCAGCATTAACTTCTTGAGCAATTTGAGCTACACGAACTACACGAAACAAGAGGGGAACAAACACCACTTTAATTTACAGCCCGCAGATTCATACTTACCCTGTAACTACATGGAATAACAAGCACCACTTACCCTGTAACTACATGGATAATTACCCCTTAATTAAAAAATACTTACAGTATAAATAATTTGTTAATTTTCCAGATAGTTACCTTACCCCTTTATTCCCCAAATATTGCATATTGTTCCCTTATACCTACACGTACGTACTTTATAATTACCGAAAGTTACGCAGTACATTGCTTTACTTACGCAGTACTTTCCGGGCTGTAATCTAAAGCGTTACCCAGCTTTCTTATCTGTACAACATCGTTTTGCTTCGGGTGGTAGAGCGGAACTGAAAGAATGGCAGATTATTTCAGTTTTTTCCCCTCTGTTTGGCCTAAAACACAGTGTTCATTTGTCATCCAGATTGAAATGTTGCCATCATGGCGTTCTCTCCATATTTATGATACTTTGCTGCCTTTAGCAACTGGATGCTTCACTGGAAACAGAAAATTCTTTCTTCCACCAAACGTTTAATCTTTGAATCCCTGCATCTGAGAACAATACAAATCGACACCATGACTAAAAGTTTGCTAAGAAGTATTTCCTACTAAAGCAAGGCTTTCCTACTAAAGCATTTGAACTCTGTTCAAGCATATTCATAGCAGACTGGCAACATTATCATACCTATTTAGGGAAATAGGAAGGGAATTAAGAGAAGACAACTAATTTTGTTTTCTCTAGTACTGCGTTTTTCTACTGTATAGGCAGCCCAGTTTTATTGAAAACCCATTTTGTACCCATTTAAGCATTTGTCATTCTTTTCAGTGCTTCCTTTCTATGCATATTAGGTTTATTATAGATTTCACCTTATTTACAGAATATCACTTTGTGATATTCGCCTGGTGCAATAAACATTGCACTGCACACCTGCAGAAAGCAGGTGGTAAATGTAAATTTAAGTAAGATGTTTGTTTGCATGCTGTATTGATTCTGGTATAGCAGTTATTCATCAAATGATGGAGAATATTATAAGACACTTTGGCATTTTAAAGAGCATTTTAGAGAGATTCAGATGCCTGGATCGCAGTGGTGATTGTCAGTCCAAGCATTTATATGTTAGATTGAGGTAGTCCACAGTAACCTGCCTGAAATTAAATAAACGTCAATATCAGCGGGTGCAATTCCTATTGAATTCGTGGTGAAATCCCTCTTGAATGATAAGGAGATAATCAAGCTTTCTAAGTGGAGCAGGTTCACTAATTTCTGAATTTGTTTCAGTCCACCTGGAGTATCAAAATAGACACAATCTACTTTCTGAACTCATTAAGACCCCATAAAACCAATGATATATGTAACCAGTTTAACTGATGCTAGTCTGATACAATTGGATTTATTTCCAAAGACCTGCAGCTCTTTAGGCCTGTTTGCCGGTAGGTATTGGATATATATTTAATCAATTTTGGACCCAAGAGAGCAAACAGAAATGGGGATCCTTTTAATTATATTAGTGTCAATCTGGCTGCTGCAATAGGGCTGTTATTATTACCCATATGGGATTACTGGCATGACCTTAGTCATATATAAAAAGATATGGTTATGAGTTAAGAGAGGTTTCTTTAACGGAAGAGCTTTTTAGAATGAGATTTTTGCTATGGTTCCTTGATTCCATATATGTCTTATTTAGGAGATGGGAGAACTACAGGTGAATTACTGAGTCTGCACCATATTTCTCTCTTAGTAAATAAATAGTGGTACCTCGTAAGAGCCGCCATATGTAGCCTGAGCAGAAACATTAAAAAAACACAACACACATTTCAATTAGAGGTACAGAGATTGAAAGAATAGTGCAAAACACTCTGAGCAACTCTGAAGGAGTTTCTGTAGTTTCTGGCAGGATCATTTGAACTGCATCTCATGCATTAAATTATACAGCATTTCCTTAAGATACATTCACCGGATCACCTGGGTAATCTGTCATTTCACTGTTTTGAAAGTGCTATAGACAGAATTGAACTGGGAATGTTTATGTTGAACAGATAAATTCACCCGTTTCTTTCCAACCATTTGAAGTGAACTCAGAAAGACAAGGTAACAATAACCTGAGACCACTGTTGAACAAGATTACCATACCATACCCACAGAATGGCCAAAAATTAGAAGTTGAAAACTTAAAAGGTACACAGGTACACATCGTTTTGGGGTAAGTAAGATTTCTTTGGTTACACTTAATTTTAAGGTGATGTAGTTACATCATACTTATTTAAATAGGTACTGAGTAATGTTAATTAACTACATGTACTTACTTGTCACAAACTGCTCCGAGACACATTTATTAGAAGGGTAATCCACAATCGTCGTCAAAAGTACAGGCAAGGTCAAAACACAGGTAGGCAGTCCAAACAGGCAAACAAGGCAGGAGACAGAGGCAAAAGCGTAATCCGGGACACAGGCAAGAAATCCAACAAACCAAGAGACATGAAACCGGTGAGAACGCTCAGAAGTGCAGTGTAACAACAAAACAAGACTTAGCAAAGAATGACAGGGTGAACAGGCTAGATATAGGCAGAGGTAATGAGGTAAATGAGACACAGGTGTAAACAGTGAGTGCTGATGAGTCCGGGCAAAGGATTATGGGTGATGTAGTCTATGATGGAATGACAGTCCAGGTTGGAGTGCCCTCTGCTGGTGATCAGGGGCACTCACACTGGTGAATTGTTACATTACTATAGAGTTACGGTTAGGGTTTGGTTTAGGGTTAGTTACTTGTAATTATGGATAATTTATGTTATTACTAGAGTAATAACATGTAACAAGGCTACGCCACTTTAAAATAAAGTGTTGCCCAAATAAATTTGGTTTTTAAAATTTATCAAAGAATCCTGAATAAAATGCATCACAGTTTCCACAAATATATGAAGCAGCACAAATGTTTTCAACATTGATAATGTAATAAGAAATGTTTCTTGAGCAGCATATCAGCATATTGGAATGATTTCTGAAGGATCATGTGACACTGAAAACTGGAGCAATGATTCTGAAAATTCAGCTTTGCCATCAGAAATAAATTATGTTTTAAAAAATATAATAGAAAACAGTAATTTTAAATCATAATATTTCACAATATTATGTTTTATCAAATAAATGCATCATAAGAGATTTTCAAAAAATCTTACTGACCCCAGACTATTGAACAGTACTGTAATTGTAGCCTTATTTATAATAAATGTGACTTTAAATCTCGCAATTAATTTTATATATCACAATTATAGCTTTATTTCTCAAAACGTAACCTCTCATCTCTTTTTCTCTTAATGTGACATTTTTTTAAAATTCACTTTTTAATTTTTACTCGAGGCAGAAATAAGCTTCCACAGAAAAGCAGCAGATTGGTGACAGAACAGCCTGAACAATATTAATCAGTTGATATTCATGATAAATGGAAAGTCTTTCACTCTAAATTTGAGTCAGAGTCCAGAGGTCAGACTGACCATAATCATAATTCTTGGCACACAGACTCATTTAATTTCTGTGTTCCCAAGCCATGTGCACAATCTCAAGCCACCCAATTCTGTTTCCTGTCTAGACATCACTCTAAGAAAAATCGCCTCCACAGATCAGGGAAATCAAGGATGATAGACCTGCATCTTGCCATTGGTGCCAAGGGAGAGGTACGTCCCACAGCGGCTGTTTGTTTCTGTCTTGCTTCTGATTAGTGGGATTAGATCCTGCCACCAATGTGTATTCTGTGATCTGGATGGAGTCTGGCAGCTACACAGGCATTAACACAATGGCAGTGCCATCTATTTGATTATGTAACTAGAAATTTTGTTTATGGACTGTTTGGTCAAGCAACATCTGAAATTAGGCCTGTTTTAACACATCCTTTGTCTGTGGCGTGTATTTATTTGAACAGATTGCAGCGTGCACACATGTCCCATAAACACAGCTAAGAGCAGAATATCTCCAATGAGCCTATTTTTGCTATACCCTTTAAAACAACAGAATCTTTTGCAATAAATGCTTTTATGAAGAAACACAAACTAATAAAACAAACTACACATGCACTGTGTGAAAAAATATGTCTGTCAGCTTACATGCACACAAACAACACTATTTATTCAGTAAATCTCTCTAAAATGTAAGCAGTTTAAAGCTATATGGTATAGTGTTTGGATTGCATTCTCTTCAGCATTTAGATGTAAATGTCTATATATACACAAGCCTGCAATTACGCTACTAAATGCTCACATGCCACAGATGTAGGATAATAATTGACATAATATGCACAAATAACAGTGAAGCAGACCACTTGGGGATCTTATGTGGGGGAGTGGACCTTTTGTTTGTCTTGCACTGGAAAGTACTGAAAAGTGTGTTATACTGCTTTATAAGTTTCTCCACATTCTTTTTTGTTTCTGTAAAAAAAAAAAAAAAAAAAACCTGAGGTAAATGTTAATGGACAAGAGCACTAAAGCCTGAGAGGGATTTAATTGCCATGTTCAGAGGCCTTAGCATCTTTGTTTTGCCCCAGTGAGTGCAATCTGCGAGCTGTGAACTTTCTTAAAAGCCTTCCTCTGAAGAAACAGCAGTAGGACATTGTCAACAGGAAAGCAAACTAATAATTAGAAAGTTTCTAGCAGTATTTTATTTTTTAAGTTTTTAGAATCTCAGCATGCATGCAACATTAAAGGTGCACCATGTATTTATTTATTTTATTTTTCAAAATTAACAAAATTCAGTATATCATCAATCCTTCCAAAATGTGTTTTTGTCTTGCCCTGATTCACTATGGTAGACCTGTGTTTATATTTTACACCTTGCGTTTTAGAAATTGTGTACAAACATCACTCACTTGTGCGTGTCTCGTCATATTCATAAATAGAGAAAAGTTGCTCCAGATTTGACACATGTATGGTGTGGAAGTGGCATAGGTTAGTTGTCACAACGAGCGAGAAAGATTGACATGGAACACGGTAAATCTCGAACTTCCAGGGAAAACAGAGGAGAGTCTGCTGGCAAAAAGAGAACTCGACAGAGCTCGTAACAAAGCAAGAATCAACATTGGCTTGAAGTTTCAGAGATGGCGAGAACTGAGGGATTTGAAATGTTGTAAAAGCGATGCAGAGATGCGTTTTTATTACTCAACAGGTGAGTAAGGTATTTAATTAACAGATAAATTACCATATGTAGCTCTCTAACAAAGCACTCTAAGTTCACTGTAAAGCATTATCTATTGTGAAGGGTCATTTCATTATGGTTGTTGTAGTGCCGTGCAGGATTTTTTTTTCAAGGAAGTACATTTCATCTAAACTGGTTATATCTCTTAAGCCTACACTGTAGACCCAAATAAGCTGGCAAAACTCCAAAAATTTGAGGTAATCGGTTCATTCAAAAATTTTAAGAAATTCAAAGTTTAAACAAGCAGAACTGGCAGATTTTTATAACTATAAATGCTCTTAACTTGAAATATTTGAGTAAGCTAATTCATACATTTAACTTAAAATTATCATGTAATCTCAATTTAAATATTTTAAGTAGTGGAAACATGGCTAGCTTTAACTTACTAATTCAGTAAATGCTAACTTGCTAATTTGTACAATGTTTTGATAGTATTAGCATAGGATAGCAATTGCTGAATGAGTACAGCAACATAAAAATTTTAAACCTGTTCTCAAACCTAGCTCATGCTCCACTCGTCACGATGATGGTAACCCCCCATAACAGAAACTCTTCTAAATTAGCATAGCAGAGTACTAAATCTCCCACTTAACATTAATGTTGCAAAAAAATCATTATATAACACTTAATTTTAGCATTTACTCTCCCTTTCGTGTGTCATGGCAAAGCATGCTGGGAAATAGAAATCCCAGCCCAGTTTCAGTTAAATTTAAGTTTGTCTAAATTAAATTAAACAAGTTCATAAAACTCGAACTTGTTCTCTCACTGGTATTTTCTTGTATTCTAGAAAAAATAGTGGTAGACCCATAAACACAGCAACCATACTTAGGATAGATCTTTTGTTGTAGATTGAGAGGCTTCACACTGAGATGTTTGCACCGTGTGCCAACGCTCAGTACCTGCAGCAACATCCCATCTGCTGTTTTCGAAACTTTTAGCATACAGGTCGTCTCCAGAGCCCTTCGATCACACTTTACACTTTTCACCTCATTACTATTGCATTTATTTATTTATCTATTTAATTTTTTAATTAGTCTAGACATTTTAATGGGATATCCAAGCAAACATTGATTCACAGTCCTCTTGCGATTCAGTGGAAATGTGCCAGTTCTGGAAAAGAATCTCTGCAGTAGCAATGCAGCATTATAATTTGGTTTACTTATCATAGTGATAGAGCTAGGAGTCTTTGAACAAAATAGTTACTTCGAAGGTTCTTTGAGCACTCTAGGTTCCACATAGAGCCTTTTTTTAAAAATTCCTGAAGCTAAACTTGAAAAGCACAACACAAGCAATGGCATATATGAACAAATAATCATAGTAAAAAAAAAAAAAAAAATGGTTGTCATGGGACTGGAAATAGAGGAGTATTAATAGAACTTTAGCAAAAAAGCAAATACGGTTGATATCAAAACATGCCTCAGTACAAAAGGCCAATGGAAATACTCTGGTTATTAAGTAAAAGATGTATTTCAACAAAAACACTCCATATCTTTTTACAAACTACTTGTGATCCAGTTAAACCAGGAGTATAAGCCATTTCTGTGCCATAAATATTTAAAGTAAGTCATTCGTTAGGTCCGAAATCGAATACTTCACTAATATATAGTATACGAAAAACAGTACGGCAAAAGAGTAGTATGTCTGAATGCATAGGATTCGAAAAACAGGATGACCTACTACTTCCGTTGAGATTCTGAAGTACGCATTTTATGTCAGACAGTACACGATCTCGGATGCAGCGATTGTTATCCTTTTTGGTACAAACACGCACAATTTATATGTAAATTAGGCTCAATATACATTACAACTTATTCACAATATTACTTTAATAAATTTGCATGGCACAATTAATGTTACAGCGTAAGCAAGAGCCAGTTACCAGAATTAAAATGGCAGCAGCAGCCATGTACGATTCACAAGCAAATGATAGGATTCTTTTTAAAGGGATAGTTCACCCTAAAATGAAAATTAACCCATGATTTACTCACCCTCAAGTCATCATAGGTGTATACTGTATGACATTCCTCTTTCAGATGAATACAATCAGAGTTATATAAAAAAATGGCCTGGCTCTTTCAAACTTTGTAATGGCTGTTTTTCCATAAAAGTGCATCTATTCATCATAAACGCAATCCACACGGCTCCGGGGGTTAATAAAGGCCTTCTGAAGCGAAGCGAAACGTTTGTTTAAGAAAAAACTGTAATCTCTAACTTCCGCTAACTGTCGTACGTGCGTTCATGAGAGACTGGCGTTCCAGCGTATGACGTAGCACAAATGCATCGCTTCACTTCAAAATTAAAATTACTTATTAATTTTCATTTTTGGGTGAACTATCCCTTTAATATCTCTTGAACTCACTTGAGAGTTAACAGTTTGAATCAGACTCAATCAATGAATCATTCTTAGCCATTACTGAGTTCACAACTGATTCCCTCACTGAACTGATTCCCTAACTGAATTTTTCAATTATGTCCGTTTCGAAGTGGAAACTGTTACTGTTAGGTATAGCAGCCTATAGTTTGTGAGACCGGCTTCTTGTTCATATGAAAATGTGTCATTTAAGATATATATTTACAACATTGTGGTAGCGTACACTACCGTTCAAAAGTTTGAGTTTTTCTCAAAATAAATTAGTTATTTTATCCAGCAAGGATACAATAAATTGATCAAGACAGTGAAGACATTTACATTGTCTACTTTCAAAATATTCTGTTCTTTTAAACATTCTATTCATCAAGGAATCCTGAAAAAAAATTTCATGGTTTCCACAAAAACATGAAGCAGCACCACTGTTTTAAACATTAATAATAATGAGCAGCAAATCATCACATTAGAATGATTTCTGAAGGATCATGTGACACTGAAGACTGGAGTAATTATGCTGAAAATTCAGCATTGCCATCACAAAAATAAATACATTTTAAAATACATTAAAATTTAAAATAGTTATTTTAAAATTGCAATAATATTTCACAATATTATTGTTTTTACTGTATTTTCAAACATATAAATTAAGCCCTGGTGAGCATAAGAGACTTTTTTCAAAGATTTTTTCATTAAAAATCTTACGACCCCAAACTATTAAATGGTACTTTATACTTTATATGTATATATATACTTTCATTAGCATTGTTTAGAACAGTGAGGCTCGGTTGAAACGACTGGAGGATGAGATGCCATCACAAAAGCAGTGTCTAGTGTTTTATATGTTCAAGTAAACACAAGAGGAGACTCCATATGCCAGCTGCAAGCTCTCAATAGAAGAATAACGCACACTCAGCAGGGTTGACTCAATAAACGTGTACAAAGAAACCGTCCAGGATCTTAGTCAGCAAAAACGGCACAAGGTCCCACTGTCAACATATTGACTTCAACTTCTCCATTCTAGCAAAGACAATGTAGTAATTCATTTTATCGACACGCCCTGTAAACACTTAGATTGGCTTCTGATTAGCCAATCAAATTATATAATTTCCTGTAATTAGATGAGAAATAGACTTGCTATCTCTAATGTTGTGAGAGCGATATGTAGTTAAGAAATCAATTAGCGTGTGCTGCTCACTCACTGCACACAATGCTTTTAAGTATAATTAGGCCGCATATCAATTAACCGCATTAGTATGTACCATTCGTAGCAAAAACAATGAGGCGAGGATTTGTTTTACAACAAAATTTTACCCCAAGGGTGCCTTTATTAAAGACTTTACAGAGAAAAGCAATGGAGTGGAGTGACAGTGCTCTTATGGGTGCAATGCAAATCTGCACAGGAAGTAAAAGTGATGCTAACATGTTCCTAAAATAGGCGGGACAGCAGCGGGCCGCCGAGGGACCCCGTCGAGTCTGCATCTGGAATTGTGGAGAGGAATGAGTTATTAGGCCTTATTTTGTTGCCCTGGGTGACAATAACAATGACAGCTTGCTCTTATGTACTACTGTGTACTTGGATTAGCATGGATCATTTTTTCTGGCTTTCTTTTTATTATGGATTGAATCCATGCAGAATGGGAGCTGAAGCTATTCATTAAAATCACTACTCATGACCTACTGGGCTATGAAGACAGTAACCAGAAATCTATAAAACATGTTGTAAAAGAAAATGTTATGGCTCAGGGTACGTAATGAAGGTATCTGTTATGTTTCATTGAAGTATCAACATCGTCTGAAATGTGGATAATTCTAAGACATTATTGTGGCCAATGGGTAAATCATTGAATAGACATCATTTTAAAAGTGGCTTTAGAAGACAATATGGTTTGTTATATCATTGAACATACACTGAACAAAATTATAAACGCAACACTTTTGTTTTTGCCCCCATTTTTCATGAGCTGAACTCAAAGATCTAAGACTTTTTCTATGTACACAAAAGGCCTATTTCTCTCAAATATTGTTCACAAATCTGTCTAAATCTGTGTTAGTGAGCACTTCTCCTTTGCTGAGATAATCCGTCCACCTCACAGGTGTGGCATATCAAGATGCTGATTAGACAGCATGATTATTGCACAGGTGTGCCTTAGGCTGGCCACAATAAAAGGCCACTCTAAAATGTGCAGTTTTATCACAAAGCACAATGCCACAGATGTCGCAAGTTTTGAGGGAGCGTGCAATTGGCATGCTGACTGCAGGAATGTCCACCAGAGTAGTTGCCCGTGAATTGAATGTTCATTTCTCTACCATAAGCCATCTCCAAAGGCGTTTCAGAGAATTTGGCAGTACATCCAACCGGCCTCACAACCGCAGACCACGTGTAACCAACACCAGCCCAGGACCTCCACATCCAGCATCTTCACCTCCAAGATCGTCTGAGACCAGCAACCTGGACAGCTGCTGCAACAGTCGGTTTGCATAACCAAAGAATTTCAGCACAAACTATCAGAAACCGTCTCAGGGAAGCTCATCTGCATGCTTGTCGTCCTCATTGGGGTCTCGACCTGACTGCTGTTCGTTGTCGTAACCGACTTGAGTGGGCAAATGCTCACATTCGATGGAGAGGTGTTCTCTTCACGGATGAATCCCGGTTTTCACTGTACAGGGCAGATGGCAGACAGCGTGTATGGCGTCGTGTGGGTGAGCGGTTTGCTAATGTCAATGTTGTGGATCGAGTGGCCCATGATGGCGGTGGGGTTATGATATGGGCAGGCGTATGTTATGGACAACGAACACAGGTGCATTTTATTGATGGCATTTTGAATGCACAGAGATACCGTGACGAGATCCTGAGGCCCATTGTTGTGCCGTTCATCCACGACCATCACCTCATGTTGCAGCATGATAATGCACGGCCCCATGTTGCAAGGATCTGTACACAATTCCTGGAAGCTGAAAACATCCCAGTTCTTGCATGGCCAGCATACTCACCGGACATGTCACCCATTGAGCATGTTTGGGATGCTCTGGATCGGCGTATACAACAGCGTGTTCCAGTTCCTGCCAATATCCAGCAACTTCGCACAGCCATTGAAGAGGAGTGGACCAACATTCCACAGGCCACAATCAACAACCTGATCAACTCTATGCGAAGGAGATGTGTTGCACTGCGTGAGGCAAATGGTGGTCACACCAGATACTGACTGGTTTTCGGACCCCCCGAATACAGTAAAACTGCACATTTTAGAGTGGCCTTTTATTGTGGCCAGCCTAAGGCACACCTGTGCAATAATCATGCTGTCTAATCAGCATCTTGATATGCCACACCTGTGAGGTGGATGGATTATCTCGGCAAAGGAGAAGTGTTCACTAACACAGATTTAGACAGATTTGTGAACAATATTTGAGAGAAATAGGCCTTTTGTGTACATAGAAAAAGTCTTAGATCTTTGAGTTCAGCTCATGAAAAATGGGGGCAAAAACAAAAGTGTTGCGTTTATAATTTTGTTCAGTGTACGTCTATCACTGACCTGCAGTCCAACGCAAACCATTTTGCAGTCAAGTTTGTCTGTCTGATTTTGCAATGTTTGCTATATTTTGCTGAATGTTAATTACTGGTCAAGATGTAAACATCCAGATTAATGTTTTTGGTAAATTGTGATGTAACTGCATTTTTAAGAAACTGTGTGAAGTTAAAAGACATTCTGCTTCTTTCAGTTGCGATCCATCCCGTTGTCTTTGAATGTCCTGTGTCGACTGTGGATTCACAAAAACATGAAGGTGATATTTCAAGCTTTAATTGGTAGGAAAATTCCTTATTATTGGGTTATTATGTTCCTTATTATTCCTTATGAATTTATGAACAGTTCAGATGGCATAATTATAAATCTATTCTGACCTTTCATTGAAGAATTCGAAATGGGGGGGAAATCTCTTTATGAAATAAATGTTTTTCTCCAATATACATTGGCCACAATTAATGGCACCCTTTTATTCTAGTACAATTTTGCATTTTTGTAGTTTACACAGAGATGATAACGGTATGGTTTTAAAAAATGTGCACTTTGACACCTTCCAAATTTTGCAAATCAAAATTTTCATGCCCCCAAGAATGCTGATGTTGTGTAAATGAATGGCCAAAAAGCATAAAAAGTTTTCCATTTTTAGTTGAAAACGGTGTCATGTAAATGGCCCCTTACACAACAACAGCATTTTGGGGGCCCTGAAAACGCAAACTTTTGAAAACTATACCGGTATCGTCTCCATGTAAACTAGAAAAACTTGAATTTGTGAAAATGTTATGCGCTTGCGTATTATGTGTTGTTACGAGTCTATAGGCGGGTAGTGTTTCTTTACAAAGGGACATCGCCAACTACAGGCCTGGCAGCAGAATACAGCGTTTTTAGTCGTTTTTGCGGATCCGTGTGAATGGGGATCGTTTTGACAATGTTGTCGAAAAACATTTCTGTTTTTAGTACATTCTGGTTGTGTAAACATACCCTAAATTTGCTCTCCATGTAATCTGATTTTTCCCTCATTCCCTCATTTTCCCTTGACTATTAATTTATTCTTAGTGTGGCTGCTCTCCATCAACATGTGGAACACGGATGTAATCTCTTCCTTTTCCACTCGAGCACCTGACAGTGAGATTGGTGGAGGAAGAGGGGGGATGTTAGCATCAGCACACCTGTTAGTGTCTCATGTGGGAAATGAGAAAAAGGCAATTAGTCATAGTAATTAACATCACCTCAAACTAAAGCAGGCAAAAGCCAAGTTGCATAAGAGGAGACTACAATTAGACCTGCTGTCAAATGTGTACAATTAAAGCAGAATCCTTGTGCCACAAAGCTCCGGTTAACAACACTCCAATGTTTTGTTGCTGGGGTTTATGACATGATTATTTCAGAGACAAGTCCTCAGTGTTTCTATTATTTACCCCTGATAGTCACACAGATAATTAGCACTGTATTTGCAATTATAACAGTTTTTCTTGTTCATTGCATTTCCATTTTGCCTTTTAACTTCTATAATGGGCTCAATATTACTATGTCTTTATATCAGAATGGTTTTCTTATGTGCTGTCCACAAATAGATTGTTTGGACAGCAACCATATAAAAATCTAAGGGTGTTTTTGCTAGGGCATTGCAATGAGGTTGCTAGGGCATCCTGGTTGGTTGCTATGTGGGTGCAAGGGTGTTCTAAGTGATTGCTAGAGTGCTGTGGGTGGTTGCTAGAGTGTTGCTATGTGGGTGCTAGGGTGTTCTAGGGGATTGCTAGTAGGGCTGTGACGGTATGGGAATTTTTCTTACTGCGTTGAAGAAGCAATAAATCACGCGGTTTGACTGTTAACCGCTATTAACCGCATGTTAAAATGACTATTCCCAAACTATAAATGTTTAGCTCATTTGAAAATTTAAGTTCTGCATTTACTCACTCTCATGTTGTTTTCACGCATTGCGCGAGCATTTGAAACTTCTGTGTTTATTACATTATTTGCGTCGTTGTAAATCTGTTCATCATATAAAGCCATTGTGTCTCTTCAGAAGACTTGGATTTGGATTAGACCACTCGATTAGTTATTTTTATGATGCCTTTATGACATTTTTTGGATCTTTTAAGTTTGAGAGGAATGGACTTTAAATGGAGGGACAGAAATCTCTCAGGTTTCATAAAAATATCTTAATTTGTGTTTGGAAGTTAAACGAAACGAAATGAGGGTGAGTACATGATGACAGAATTTACATTTTTGAGTGAATTATACCTTATAAATACAGTAAGTTGAGCCTTGGATAAAACAACATTATATCGCGAATCATATCGTTTACATCAACGATACACATCGTCGCATTTTTATATCGAAGACAGTAAATTATTGTGATTATTGTGTTTATAGTTCATATCACACACCGTATGCACTCCTGTAACTTTCACCAGCAAAAAAAAAAATTTAAATACAAAAAAAAAAGTGCTAGAGTGTTGCTATGTGGGTGCAAGGGTGTTCTAGGTGATTGCTAGAGTCTTGTGGGTGGTTGCTAGAGTGCTGCTATGTGGGTGCTAGAGTGTAATTGCTAGAGTGTTGTGGGTGGTTGCTAGAGTGTTGCTATGTGGGTGCTAGGGTGCTCTGGGTGGTTGTTAGAACATTCTGGTTGCAGGGGTGTTGTGGGTGGTTGCTAGAGTGTTGCTATGTGGGTGCTAGGGTGCTCTGGGTGGTTGTTAGAACATTCTGGTTGCTGGGGTGTTGTGGGTGGTTGCTAGAGTGTTGCTATGTGGGTGCTAAAGTGTTCTGGGTGGTTAGAACATTCTGGTTGCTAGGGTGTTGTGGGTGGTTGCTAGAGTCTTGTGGGTGGTTGCTAGGGTGTTCTTGGTGGTTGCTAGGGTGTTGTGGGTGGTTGCTAGGATGTTGCTATATGGTATTGCTTGAGTTCCTCCATTTTAAGTCTATGGGATTGTTTTTTACATTTGATTGTTTGTCAGGTGAAAATCATATGCTGAATCTTTTAGAAAAGCAGTGGCGCATCTCTGCTAATAATACACACACAATTGGAGTTATCATTCATACCTCTAGCAAATTACATTATACGTCAAATTTTAATATTTAGCGTTAGATGCTTGTTCAGATCCCCAAGCCTAAATATGACCAATAAAAATGATGCTTGCTTTAGCAACCACTGCTAAACATAACATTGATAGCCTCTGAAATAAATAAATAAGGTTGAACAGCTCTGAATATCATACATTTTGAATGCTTTTTGCTGCTGTTATATGTGACAAATGTGAGAGTAAAAGTAATCAATTGCGAATGAAATCATTTAAAAAATGAAGTCTTCAACTTGTCAGCCATTGATTCTCACTTTTCCTACTGGCAGTAAGATGCATTTGGTACAACTCATCCTTTAAATTCACCACAAAGAAAGTGCAATCCCAAAAGACTTGTACATAAATATTGTTTTACGAGGGATATTGAAAGCCACTTCCAGCAGCATGCTCAATAACTCTGTGGTGATAAAGCTTCTACCGAATACAGCTCATCATGAATAGGCTACACACACACACATACCGAGCTGTGGTAATGTCCTTTTCACACACAATCTTTCATAATCTGAAGCAAATGTCTCCAGCATTTCTTCAACATGCTAATGTGAACCTCTGTTTCCATGTAGTTACAGTCCCTGCGCTGTTCACAGTCGTATCCAGACAGAGGTATTTAGAGCAATGCTGATTCCAAGAGGTCGCAGGTACAGAGCTGTTATGGCTGACATGTTCTCACAGACTCACAAGTGAAGGCAAATGCTTATATTGGTGTAAAAACAGCTCCTGTGGGTATTGGAGAATGAGATAAGGCTATGGAACTGCCAACAGTGTTTAGAAATATAATGAGTAAAATAGCTGAAACTGAATGCAACAGGAAGATTACATAAACCTGAACACTTTAAGCTGCATGAAGGCATACAGTACAGTTAAAATGGAAGATTTCCCTTATAGGAAAAAAATGAAGTCTCCATATCTTGCATGCAAAAAAAATTAATTATACACATTTAAAAATGTAATTTAAGGTGTAGTAAGCGATTTCTGAGAAACACTTTTAATATCTGAAATCAAGCCAAACAAACACACCCCTCCCTTCCTTGCGCCACCCCCCAAATGCACAAACACACAATGCCAGAGTGGATGTCTCTTTATCATAGCTTTAGCCAAGCAAGATAATGCTTCGCAGCAAAATAAAGCGAAGATGACAAACAAACGACAAGGAAGAACAAAGAATGAACATACAGTACACAAGAGTATATATACAAGCAAGAGTTGTTTATTTGTTTGTATCAGCTCCAGACATACAATGACACTCAAAACTGTCTTGTTGCTATAGCTAAAATTACAACAACATCATATCTGTGTAGCATAGCAAAACGTCTCGGTTACGTATGTAACCCTCGTTCCCTGAGGAGGGAACGGAGACGTTACGTCAGTGACTGACGAATGGGGGTTTTGCTTAGAAGCCTATCATCTTCGAGAACTTAGAAAACGCCCAATGGCGATGAAATGCCATGGGCCTGCGGAATGGCAATGTCGCATTATGTTACCTGCTGAGGAGCCGAGATTTGAACTCCCGGCCGTTCCAGCGGTACAGCGGAAGTGGCAGAGGGACGTAACGTCTCCGTTCCCTCCTCAGGGAACGAGGGTTACATACGTAACCGAGACGTTCCCTTTCGTTCAGTCACTCCAAGTTACGTCAGTGACTGACGAATGGGGGTCCAATCTAATCACGCCACTCGGCTGTCATCCAGTGCCCTGCGTAAGTGTGAGCTCCCTGTCGTAAACTAGTACGGATGAAGGACTCCCACTTAACACAGGAATACCAAGGTACACTGGGAAGCATATTCCATCTGGAAACATGCACCAAGTGCCCGCCCGCAGGGAGGACTTAAGGATACACATATGACCCGTGGAGGGGCTGCATATGGAAGAACTCTAGGGTAACCAGCCGAAGGTGGAATTTTTAAACCCCAGGAGTGGCAAGGCTTGCCAAGGGAAAGACACATGCTCAGAGAGGCTTACAGTGGAAATACACATGTGGGGGTTGCCCAACGGGGGAACCATGCACAGGGCTGCACCTAGCCGAACACGAGGGCTGACCGGACGGGCATGCACTCTGGTGTCAGCATCAATGGTGCTGGAGGAACTCAGGGCTTCAGGGAAGCAACCTGAGGAAATATTGCACGTATCCAGTCCGTGGAGTGGAATGGCGAGCAAGCGAAGACACCTGAGCCAGTCCAGTTACCGGCCACTACTTGAGGCGAGTACATGAGAGGACACTGGCTCCACTCGGAGGTTATAAAACCTGGTGAATGTGTTGGGTGTCACCCAGCCTGCAGCTCTGCAGATGTCTGTCAGCGAGGCGCCATGCGCTAGAGCCCAAGAGGAGGCGTGGAGTGTGCCCTCATCCCTAGGGGGCATGGACGACCCTGCGTCTGGTAAGCCAAGACAATGGCGTCCACTATCCAGTGAGACAACCTTTGCTTGGAGAGAGCCTTTCCCTTCAGCTTCCCACCATAACAGACAAAGAGCTGGTCTGAGGTCCTGAAACACTGCGTTCTGTCTACGTAAGCACGGAGGGCGCATACTGGACAGAGCAGTGCCAAGGCTGGGTCTGCCTCCTCCAAAGGCAGTGCTTGCAGGTTCACCACCTGGTCCCTGAACGGAGTGGTGGGAACCTTGGGCACATATCCAGGCCGGGGTCTCAGGATCACGTGAGAATCGGCCGGCCCGATTTCTAGGCATGCTTCGTCAACCGAAAATGCCTGCAGGTCCCCTACCCTCTTAACGGAGGCCAAAGCGATCAGAAGCGCTGTCTTCATAGACAGGAACTTAAGCTTGACTGATCGCAAAGGCTCAAAGGGAGCTCTCTGCAGGGCTGATAAGACCACTGCGAGGTCCCAAGAGGGTACGAGGGGAGTGCGAGGAGGATTTAGTCTCCTCGCCCCCCTCAGGAACCTGATAACCAGGTTGTGCTGACTTACCTTTTTCGTCTCCATGAGGTCGTGGTAGGCTGAGATAGCGGCCACATAGACCTTCAGGGTGGAAGGACACAGCCTTCATTCCAACCCTTCTTGGAGAAACGAGAGCACGGACCCGATCGGGCATTTCCAGGGGTCTTCTCGGCAAGAAGAGCACCAGGTGACGAAGAGGTTCCACTTCAACGCATAGGCGTGTCTGGTAGACAAGGCCCTAGCGGAAGTGATGGTAGCCACCACCTGAGGTGGTAGGGTACTCAAACCTGCCGCGTCCCATCCAGGACCCACACATGCAGGTTCCAGAGATCGGGACGCGGGTGCCAGGAAACTCGTTTTAAGGGAACACCGGCCCGTAGAAAACTGAGGTTCAACCATGGGGTGAAGGTCTGTAGGCAGGCCCGAGTCACTGGGACCCGGAATGTGCCTGTCTGCCATGCCCATCTCGGGACTCGATCGTGAAGCCAGTGCTGAAGCGGTCTCATATGAAGCAATCCGAGCGGCGTGACCGCGGGTGCAGATGCCATATGCCCCAGGAGCCTCTGAAATAACTTCAGTGGAACCGTACTCTTGCTTTCGATTTGACGAAGGCAAGTCAGCAGTGACTGCGCGCGCTCGCTCGTAAACTGCGCGTACATGGCGACCGAGTCGATTTCCATACCGAGAAAAGAGATCCTCTGCACTGGGGAGAGTTTGCTCTTTTCCCAGTTGACCTGAAGGCTCTGTGTTTGCACACCTGCTCTCGAGAGTGACTCCGAATCAGCCAGTCATCGAGATAGTTCAGGATGCGAACCCCGTGTTGCCTGAGTGGCACAAGGGCTGCCTCGACAATCTTCGTGAAGACGCGAGGGCACAGAGCTAGCCCGAATGGGAGAACCGTGTACTGATATGCCCGCCCCTTGAAAGGAAACTGTAGAAACGGTCTGTGTCGAGGAAGGATGGAGACATGGAAGTACGCGTCCTTCAGGTCGATCGCTGCAAACCAATCTGCTGGACAAACGCATTCGAAAAGGCGTTTGGCTGTCAACATCTTGAACGGAAGCCTGTGAAGGGATCGGTTCAAGATGCGCAGATCCAGGATTGGTCGTAACCCACCGGTTTTCTTGGGTACAATGAAGTAGGGACTGTAGAAGCCAGACTTCATTTCGGCTGGAGGGACAGTCTCGATCGCACCCTTCGCCAGTAAGGTAGCAACCTCCGCACGCATGACGGGGCATTGGGGCCCACCACGGTATAGCGGACTCCCCGGAAGCGGGGAGGAGACTGGGCGACTGGGCAACTGGAGACTGAGCCTCTAGCCAGGCTCCCAAGAACTGAACCAGCGGGGTCATGCGAACCACAGACGTACCCCAGGTGGGGCAGCGAGGCGGTGTGACCGGCCCAGACGTGGAAGGCGTAGTGTCCCGGTGTGGGGGCGCGGTCATCTGCCACGTCCTGACAGAGGAGACCAGGGAAGGACGTGCGTTCCACTGGGGTCTGCTCTGAGAGGAGTCTGGTGTCAGAGGGGGACGAGAGTGGCGTGGCCCGGGGGCGGTGCACACTGCCATCCACGGTCTCTGGGTGCTCAGGGATGGGGGTATGAGTTCTTTCTTTAACCACAATAAGGTTTAACCAGAACAAAGGATTCTCCCCCGGCCCTCCACTGGGGGAAGGAGTGGTCCTGCTACCATCTCCTGGAAAGAACTGCCCATCCCTGAGCTGTCCGCATCAGGAGCGCTGCTTAGCCTGGTGCTTGGTGGGCTGCGGGGCTGGAGCGGACTGGGGCGCCTTCCTGCGGCGTCCTCCATGGCGCGGCCCAGGTGAAGGCTGCTGCTGGGGCCGGGCGGGAAGGGCGGGAGCCGCAGGAGGATGCCCTCGGCGGCAAGCAGGCTGAGGCAACTGTGCCGGCGGCGGGGTGGAGGCAGCAGCTGGCCGCCGGTGCAGTATGTGCTTAATGGCCTCAGTCTGCTTCTAGGCGGCTGAGAACTGTTGGGCAAAGTTCTCAACCGTGCCGCCGAAGAGCCCATCCTGGGATATGGGAGTGTCGAGGAAACGAGTTCGCTCGGCGTCCCACATATCAGCCAGGTTGAGCCACAGGTGTCTCTCCTTGACCACGGCTGTGGACATCACCTGGCCCAGGGAGCGTGCGGTCACCTTCATCGCCCGCAGGGCGAGGTCGGTGGCGGCACGCAGTTTATCTCTGAGCCCTGGGTCAGCTCTACCCTCGTGCATGTCCCTGAGCATCCTGGCCTGGTAGACCTGGAGGATGGCCATGGAATGCAAAGAGTCCCTCTTTCAACAGTCTTTCTTCAAATCTTCTTCTTGCTCACTCTGTCTCCTCCCCATCAAGAGTGGACACGCCCCTTACTGCTGATTGGCTACAAGTGTGTCGTGGCGCGCGGCCTGATCCACTTTCAACAGAAAGTTTCTCAGAAATCGCTTATTGCACCTTTAAAGCAAAGGTACTCTACTAGATATACTAAATGTTTGTACAGCAAAACATCAAGAAACATTTATAATTATCAATGTTAAAAAAAAAAAATTTAATTAAAAATGTTTGTATTTCTGTGTAAACCTTAATTTTTTTAAAGGATCATTTGATGAATAGAAAGAACAGCATTTATTTGAAATAAATATTTTTGTAACAATGTAAAAGTCTTTATTGTCACTTTTGCTCAACTGAATACATCCTTGCTGAATAAAAATCATTTCTTTTAAAAAAAAGTACTGAATGGTATAACAGTATGCTGGAAAACTCGCCTGTCTCCTATATATGTATATAATGTTTGAAATATTTTAGGAGGAGGGACATTCTTATTCTGGCAGCAAATTTTGAATGTGAATATATGCTGGGAGTGAATTTTGTTTAGAGTACACTAGCATATATGGCTACAAAGCTAACACAAAAAACTTTATAGGGTCTTTAAAGCTCTTTCAAAGATATTACACCAAGAGAATCCAGCAACAGAAGCCTAGGCGTTAGCTATCTGGGAAAAGAGCCAGTTACTCTCCAGAGAGACACTTCTCTGGCCGCAAGGCCACCACCCACAACATAAAGATGATGTCCATAGCACACATATATTTTGAGGGGAGATACGTGACAAGCTATCCTTGGTTATTTAGACCTTAGGACTACTGATGGGAGTAATATCGGATGTTTGCCGAAACTGAATTGAGAACATAAACAACGTGGCTGAAAGGAGTTCTGTGTTCTCTATTGATCCACTTGGCTTTTGGGGGCTCTTGGAACAACGGATGGAGCGATAAACACAGCCATTAATTGGTTAATTGGTTTTTCTGACATCACTGTTTGGGACTGATGATTGGACAAAGACTGATGGGAATCTCTGCAGGGGGTACAAATAAAAGACAATCCATTTCTCAGATCTATCTGGACTCGAGCCCAGATTCATTAGAGGCACATCTGATAATTGCAGGGGGTCTTGATGAGAGATTATATCACTGTCACCAGATTATAGAGTTCTTATTTTATAGGCTCTTGGAGATTTTTTTTTTTTTTTTGCTACAAAGAGTATCATGCGTGTGTGAGTCAGGCAGGTTCACGTTGTAGTTGTAGTTTTTCTACATTGTTTTAATGAATTTCTCAAGAACTTATATTAAACTTGATTACACCAGTCACAATACTTCATGGGAGTTTGTTCTTTGCTGCTGATCTGCCACAATTCTCTGATTGGTGGACGTTTCTCTTTCATTGTATTCATTGGTATTGTAGTTCTTCACGTCGAATTTTGATGAAGAAGTTTGTATGTTAATGCTGAGTAAATAATGAAAGTACATTCACAACACAGACAGGCACAATCTCAGGCTGCATCTGAAATCACATACTCTCTGAGTAGGTAATTATTTGAATAAACAATTACTTCACGACCGCTAAAAAAACATGTTCTATATATAGTATGAGTGTGTGTAGTATGATTGTAATCCGGACGTAGTACATTCGCCATGTCACTGTCATGTCACCTACCAGCGTCAGTTGCGTCACTGCCATTCTCAAACCTTCTCCCGTGTCCTCATCATGGGATAGTAAAGTGTCCATCGAACGCGCACTTCAGAATCTCGCCGTAGGTCATCCGGGTACTTTTTGCCTACTCTTTTATGAGTACTGTGAATTCGGATATACTACTCTTGTCACATACTGTTTTTCGCCTACTATAGTAGGAAAGTATGCGATTTCGGATGCAGCCAGAGCCTTGATGGAGAATGCAAATAAGTAATCCTGACATAATCAAATGATAAAATGGAGTGACGGATTTGATATGACAGTGCTAACCCTGCAGGAGGCGACGAGGTTTGATATCACATCCATCTTGAGTGATGAGGTGAAATCAGGCTAATTGAATTCAGGCATAAATCAGCAGGTCGTTTGAGTGAAGCTGCCATGATATGAGCTGGCTGAAACCCAACACACGGTTTCTCCAGCGGTTTCCGCGTATAAAGTCAGGCAAGAGTTCTGGTCAGCATGGATGAAACTGGGTTCTTGGCCATTTTTAGATGTCTTGCATGTTGCATGCACTGTCATGTCCTCTTGACACAGGATTAAAGTGACCCATGTACATCAGAACAGATGGCGGGAACCGCTGGCAGATGATAGACCTGGACAGCTCAGGATTGGAGCTGTTGTTGTCCAGCTGTTCTGGTCTTGTGTTTTGCACCAGAGATGCACTGAAGGTCTAATCAGCAGACACTTATTTCCTTCATTTTAATTTCTTCTTTTCCGTTTCAAGCTATGTCTACTCATGGTACTCAGAAGATGTTGAAAATACTATAATCAGAGAAATGTCATAATGTTTTCTTAAAGGGATAGTTCACCCCAAAATTTTGATCATTAACTTACCCTCATGTTGTTCCAAACATGCCCTTCATGAGAAGAGATGGCTTGAGAGGGAAAATAAGAAGCGTGTGTGTGTGGCCCAGATAAACCTATGTTATGAAGACAAAATGTCCCCACAAAGATGGCAATATCCAAAATATTGGGACATTTTTGGTCCCCATGAGGAAAACAGCTTATAAATCATACTAAATTATGTTTTTTTGAAAATATAAAAAAATGCAGAAAGTTGTGTGTGATGGGTAGGTTTAGGTGTAGGGTTAGTGTAGGGGGATAGAATATACAGTTTGTACAGTATAAAAATCATTATGTCTATGGAAAGTCCCAATAAAACATGAAAACACAACGTGTGTGCTTGTGTGTGTGTGTGTGTGTGTGTGTGTGTGTGTGTGTGTGTGTGTGTGTGTAAAAGCATGAAAGAGAATTTGTTTGGATTATCTTTCATTCTGCATGAAAAGGGAAACAATCCTGCAAACCTTTATTACGCAGGTTGTTAGAAGTAAAAAAAAAAAAAAAACTTCGTTTTGTTTTTATTTGTTCATTTATGTACTGTGTGTTCTGCACTTTTACCTTTATTATGTTTGTTTAATGTCTGAATGCCATTAGAATAGAAGCTTGTATTGCTACAGGATAGCGCTGATGTATGTAAATGTGGAAATTGTTAAGTATGTACATATCTCTGTTTTTTAATAAAAAATGTGGGGAAAGCATATATTTTATAAGGGCACTGTACTTTATAACATCTATAACGAAGATGCATGATGCCATCACAATGATGTTGTTGATGAATATCAGCTGTATTTTAATGCACAACCTCATACGCTTGAAAGAAAAGTGTCAGCTGTCATCATAATCTGATGCCAACAAGTATGTGGTTATTTTGTGTGCTTATCAGGTTTGGTGATAAGATTTCTCTTTTTTTCTTCAGTTCTATATTCATGTTTAGAATGAATGTATGAGTTTCTTTTTTGTAAGTCAAGTGCCAGAGCATCTTGACTGTAGGAGGGATACAAAAAAAAAATATTATCAAACACAGAGTGAAATCTTTGGTATATTTGCGTATGGCATTTCTGCTATACATTTCAAGTCAGAGTGTGATTATTCCAGACAACTCGATTGCAGTGATATGTTGATGTGCAGGAACAAATTGCACATATATATTACCATCTTGCTGTTGTTCAACATTTAGCTCAGTATTGTTGGCTTTTGTTATTGTATAATTTCAGTATATTTAAAGGCAATGTGGTGATTTTCTTTAGTTTCATTTTCTTATGGACAAACACAACCCTTTTAACTCCATTAATATTGACCTCAACCCTGTAAAAGAATCATATTGCTAAGAGGTTGCTGGTTTAATGATTTAACATATGGACTGGTAACCAAAGATGGTAGGTTCAACTCTCAGGAGGGTAACTAATAAAAATGTGCTTTAAGTTGAATACAAAAGCATAAATGAACAGCTGCAGTAAAGCCTCCCCACCACCAGAGACACTGATCACAACAGTAAGACTCACCTGTTCACCAGTTCCTGTTGGTATATATACAGGTTTTGTTATTTGATTTGACAGTAATAGGATATATGCCGAACGTCACATAAACAAACAGGAAAGCAGGTCTCGTATCCGCTTGTCGGAGAAAGTGTTAACGGCACGGCAGTACAAACTGATGCTGATAGATGGTAGGGATGGAGAAATGAAGCCTCTTAAAGTCCCCATGAATAGGGATGGGCAAATGAAGCCTCATGAAGCACTGAGGCTTTCCCCTGACTGTTCCGGGAAAAGATTCAAAGCTTCGAGAGTGTCAAAAACCCTGTGAAAGAAGCTTCGCTGGATGAAGCAGCCACCACACATTCCACACATGCCAGTATGAATATCAATATGATGTAATAGAAGAATAATGTACACATATATGAATTGCATATGGCAAATATTTTATTTTCCTGAAATTATTTGTATTCTTCATATTACTTGAATGACTGGTTATTTAAAAATGTAATTGAATAAGTATGAATAAAAATGTACTCGTAAAGTAAGATCCGGGGGTTTGAACATTCCGACACGCAAAATGAATTGCGCACGTGATTGGACAGAAAGTGAGGCTTCATTTGTCATTGGTCACATGATTTCTACGTTAACAACACAAGTCTCGAATCGAGGCTTCATCTGGCACGCCCATTTATGCTCGACACAAGCTCCGACGCCTCGGTTCAAATTAAACATCACTACCAAGCGGCAACCTCCCGCGGTCTCTCTTGAAACCAACACGGAAGTGACTGAAACTGCAATTCATCGACTGGCCGCTAGAGACAGGCTCCAAAAGGGAGTCAAATCTGTATCTCCCCCATGTTAAAATGCCCAACTTTACAGCAGAAAAAAATATGTTTACAACCTGGTACAAAAAGTGGTTTTGGTCTATACAGCTAATTTTGCCCTTCATGACAACTGTGAGGGGGGTGAATTTCTTTATAACTCATCTGTTTAAATTATATTAAGCCTTAAAGTTCTGCATAATTAAGCCACTTGAGTGACAGGTGGATTGCCACTATGGTCGAGCTAGGTGGGTGTGGTTTCAGCAACCAGGCACCTCAGCTCCACCCACATCCTGCCTCTTTGCCCATTGTCAGTTATCCAGGAGTGACGCACGGTGATGCGCTGTCAAGATGGCAACGGCCGGATTTTAGGTTTCAAAAATGCTCTTCAGAAACCTACGGGTGACGTCACGGACACTACGTCCATTTTTTTTTTTTTTTACAGTCTATTATCACTATCCATGAAATCAAAATTTTTATTTTTTTTTACTATATAGTAGGCAAGTATGCAATTTCGGATGCAGCCTTAGTGTTTGTAGCTTTTGATTGTTTTCCTCATTCCCTGAACCTTATTACCTTGTCTTGATCTATCTTTAACTTCTGATTTGGATTTGTTTGCTGGTTTGTGTTGACTCTCTTGTTGATCTTGTGGTTTTGTCTGCTGTATTTTTATGATTTTATAATCTTCTCTGCTACTTTTTCCGATCTGATACAGCTTGATTGGCAGATTGACTGTTGATTAATTGGGAGTTGACAGTGGCTTTTCCCCTAAAGAAATTATAGGAATGGGAACAGTGTTCAAGTTGGTCCAGGTTGTATATTTTCATAAACTGCAGACGTTCTTTCATTTATTTCCTCCATCGATAATGAATGAAAGTTAAAAGCATTTCATTATGAATTTCTACAGTACATTTTAAATGAGCTTCTCTATTCAGTTCAATCTTATTCTGTAAGAACCCAAGACAAGATAAACATGAAACAAAGACAAAAAAGAATCAATTAACATCAGTTATGAATGCTAGATTAGGCCTAGAGGACAATTAAGTTGAAGGGTAATTAACCCTCTCTCTGGATGGTCAAATCAATACAGGAATGATTCCTTGCACTAAAAGCTTACAGTGTAAGCTGGGTGATCATATTGACTTCTGAAGCAGCTGGTGGGTGTCAGGGGTTTTTCAGCTCTAATTAACTGCAAAAACTCTATAACCCTCCTAAGAGAGTATGCAGCATCTTGTACCTCGTTTTTTTTTTTCTTAAAGGTGCAGTACGTTTGTAACTGTCCAACAGTTGTCTTGGAGTTTTGTTGACATCTAGCCTTAGCCTGGTTGAATTCTACAGGATTTCCAGGAGACGTGTGTGTCGCGTTCTTTAACGGTCCACCTGCAAACAAAGATGCCGTGATGCCAAACCCCCTCATGGAAGAAGAATGCCACCATGTTTACAACTTTGACAATGATCAACCAAACGATGGATTTTCACAAGTATGTGAAGTATGTAAAACTTGCGGCATAGACTCTTTTAAATACGTCCAAGAGTTTTACACACTTGTCTGTTATTGTAGAGACATCGACGTTACATTTTCACACTCCTACACATGACGCGGAACAAAACAAACTGTGATTGGTTGCTTTAAATGTCAGTCAGGCAGCCTCTGGGTGGTCCTTGGCCAGTGAAAGCTGTTATGGAGTCCAGACCTTCTGTCCCTCAGTCTGAAAGTCTGGCTATGTGAGACTAGTTGACACCCAGCTTTTTGGATGTATCGTCATGTTGATTTCAAAAGTTTTAATGATTTCTCTAGGGGTAAAACTTTTAATGATTTAATCATTAAAGTCAATCATTAAAATTCTGGGAAAAAGTGAAAATACGTTACCATAAATCTAAACCAAAACAGTTCATTTCAAGTGGTTTATAAGACACCTATTTAAGTAATTACATTTATTTCCATGAAATGACAGTGGCCCAGGAATTTCTGTCACGGTTATTTATTAAATAGACTGTTCCGATAATTATGAATATGTCTTATAGATTAGCCCTTGCAATGTCAGTCGGCCTAAAAAGAGACGTCCGAAATCCCAAGGTGGTTGACAAAAGGCCTGAACTGAATTGACTTATCTCCACACATGAGAAGTGTTGAGGCTGGCAGTGCATCCTTCAATCTCCAAGCTGCAGCTGATGCATTAATTAAAGTGAGGTTGTGTGAACCAGTTCTGTTCATGCATGAATATAAATGTGTCTCTGCTGTCAGGTCAGCAATCTAAACCTATCAGTGATACTCTTGCTGGTTTGTTCAACTAATTGGTATTAAACAAGAGACATGTGACATCCACAGCTCTTGCTGAATGGGTAGAATTATTGTTATGGATCAATCATTGGATGGTGGATAGAAGCCAACAAGTTCATGTAGCACAAACACTGCAGGTGTGATTCCAAGAGGGCAGCCTGTGATTAATCTCATATTGCTCTATAGGGACAGATGCTGAACTTTGTTTATTAGACCAATAGTTGCTTGTTAAAGTTAGCATACTTTCTAACGAAGGGATAGTTCGCCCAAAAATGAAAATTCTGTTATCATTTACTCAACCTCAACATTTTGCCTTACATCTCATTTTGTGTTCCACAAAAGAAATTAATTCATGCAGGTTTGTTGATGTAAATTAATGTTAATTTTTGGGTGTACTATCCCTTATGCATTTGGGTGTATTATCATCGGTGCACGTTGTTCCAAAGGGGTGAGGGGGGATATGTAATGCATAAAATTAAGTCCTTGTGCCCGATTTACTAAACAGGGCAAATTAGCGTGAGAGCACAATTCCAAAAAAGCGCTGATGGGAGTGGAAAGTTCTGTGTGTGATCTACTAACGACGTACAAATTAAAGAACACAGACGTAGCTGGATCATTTTCATAATGACCAATATACCAAGAGCAGTAAACTGACTAGCGCAAACCTTAGTAAATCACCTTGCATGATTCATTTAAATACTCTCCTCCCATAAATTTTGCATCTGAAAGGGAAACTACAAATGCAGTAAAAGTTCAGCTGCAAAAATAACCCTGTCCACGCCTTTTCAGTGCTTATTTTTCACTGCATGTCTTTAGTAAATCCTGACAGTAGTTTTTTAACGCCAAAAGAGGGTTTGCGCTGGTGTGAGCTGTTATTAAATCTGGCCCTTATAGGCTATTTTTTTGTTTCAATCAGTAAT
This sequence comes from Coreius guichenoti, assembly GCA_039654105.1. NCBI lineage: Eukaryota > Metazoa > Chordata > Actinopteri > Cypriniformes > Gobionidae > Coreius > Coreius guichenoti. The sequence goes on from CM077185.1 coordinate 32,108,934, forward strand.
ACGTTTGATTACAGAAGCAAAATGTGCTGTGAATTCTGTTGCAAGCTGAATTTAAAACTTTAAATATTTTCACTGTGCCATTAGCAGCACCAAATGGAATTGAAAAAATAATGGATATTACTGTTTAAAAGTTTGGTGTCTGTAAGATTGTTTAATATTTTTGAAAGAAGTCTCTTATGCTCACCAAGGCCACATTTATTAAAAATATTAATTGTCAAATATTATTATACTTTAAAATCTAATTTATTCTTGTGCTGTCAAAGCTGAATTTTCAGCATTATTACTCCAGTCTTCAGTATCACATGATCCTTCAGAAATTATTCTAATATGATGATTTGCTGCTCAAGAAACATTTCTTATCATTTTTCATGTTGAAACCAATAAAGTTCTGCTTAATTATTCTTTACTGCACTTTTGAATCATTTAATGCATCCTTGCTGGATAAAAGTAGCTATTACTGTCTTTCAAAAAAGTTGAATGTTTTTAAACACTGCAATTGCTGGGTCAAAAGATAGTCCCTCCCAGAACTTACATCATTTGTTGAGCCAGTGTTAGAGCCACTCAATTTTTTTTGGAGGAAATAATTCATGAATTATTTACTTGTTGTTGTTGCTGCACAATAAGATTACATTCAGTATCAACCCCAAAACTTTGATTAATATAATATAATATAATATAATATAATATAATATAATATAATATAACATAATATAATATAATATAATATAATGTTTTTAAATGTAAAAAAATATGATTTTATAATCAGATTTATAATTTTCAAATTTCAAATTTTTACAATTATTATTATTATTATATTAAAATAGCATTTTACATATTTTTGCACACAAATTTTTCTAATGTTGTCAAATGTTATTTTTCTTTACAAAGATAATAATATTTTAATACAACTATATTTTTTCAATAAAACTGAAGTTATACAGTTATTATAATTATATCGGGTCAGCGGGCCAGATGCATTTTTGAGCCCTGGTTTGTAATACTATAAAGCTTTTGAAATGGAAATACCTCCTCTTTCCAATGATTATCAGTCCAGTCTGGAGGTAGTTGCACATGAGGAATATTTTGCTGTCTGTCTGTGTGTGATGAGCTCACCTTCTGCCTACCAAGAAGGTCTAATATACCTGGAGAAATCTGTCAGCACTCCCATCCATCTCAATGGCAGTTGCTCGGTTTGGGCACACAGCCCCGAAACACAAAAAGTCAGATTTATTAGAAGACACCATGGCTCTTTTTCTTTGTACCCCCATAGATTTAAACACCCCAGGGCATGTTTCTCCTGTGCATCAACTTTTTAATTCATATTTCTGTTTGAAATAAAAGACTTTCTGGGGCATGTCATCACTAATCCCACTGTGTCTGATTTCTCTCCTTCCACATCATGTTACAGAAAATTGCATTATTCTGCTCTTTGAAATGCACCAGTGTAGCCTGTGGAGTTCGGCGTCATGCAGAACACAATTACTGTTTGAGGGTTCTTCAATCTTTTTGTTAATATAGATGCGTGGGTTCTAAAGTGGCCGAATGGAAACCTGTTTTAAAATAGACATAACTGCAAAATAAATCCTTAAGATATATTTCCAAAATCCCCTCACAAAGAATATGCATATAATATTTTCCATGACCAGTCTTCCAACCTTCAAAAAATAAGGAAGCACTAAATTTAATTTCTTTGAGCTGGTTTACACATGGAATTAACATCCGTCTCAGTGATCTAATCACAAGTGGACAGCCGGGACAGATTGCTGTTTAGTAACATCTCAAATTTGTCTCTTGTGACCACTTGTGATGAGGGTCTTTGATTTTATGATTACATACATCATTTACTATGTCAGTGTTGTGCTGCATGTTGATGTGATGTAAGCATTTAGCTACACTAAAAATACAATGTTGTCATTATAATGCATCCTTGCGGAGTGAGAAAATTAGCTAAATGATTTGGTGTTAGAGTGAGCCATCTGAATGAACCAGACTCAATTCCAAAAAAATCATTGTATGCCTAAATGGAAAAGAAACAATTGTCTCTCCCAAAAGCACTGTAAGACCAAGTATATTGCAAATGCAGCCCTATTTGATCGATTTATTCAAAAATTATAGGATCAATAAGTTATGACAACATACACCGATCAGGCATAACATTATCACGGCACCTGTTAGTGGGTGGGATATATTAGGCAGCAAGTGAACATTTTGTCCTCAAAGTTGATGTGTTAGAAGCGGGAAAAATGGGCAAGCATAAGGATTTGCTCAGCTCTTGTGGGGTGTTCCCGGTCTGCAGTGGTCAGTATCTATCGAAAGTGGTCCAAGGAAGGAACAGTGGTAAGCCAGCAGCAGGGTCATGGGCTGCCAAGGCTCATTGATGCACGTGGGGAGCGAAGGCTGGCCCATGTGGTCCATTCAAACAGACGAGCTACTGTAGCTCAAATTGCTCAAGAAGTTAATGCTGGTTCTGATAGAAAGGTGTCAGAATACACAGTGCATCACAGTTTGTTGCGTATGGGGCTGCATAGTTGCAGACCAGTCAGGGTGCCCATGCTGACCCCTGTCCACCGGCGAAAGTACCAACAGTGGGCATGTGAGCATCAGAACTGGACCACGGAGCAATAGAAGAAGGTGGCCTGGTCTGATGAATCACATTTTCTTTTACATCACGTGGATGACAGGGTGCGTGTGCGTCGCTGACCTGGGGAACACGTGGCACCAGGATGCACTATGGGAACAAGGCAAGCTGGCGGAGGCAGTGTGGTGCTTTGGGCAATGTTCTGATGGGAAACCTTGGGTCCTGCCATCCATGTGGATGTTACTTTGACACGTACCACCTACCTAAGCATTGTTGCAGACCATCTACACCCTTTCATGAAAACGGTATTCCCTGGTGGCTGTTGCCTCTTTCAGCAGGATAATGCGCCCTGCCACAAAGCAAAAATTGTTCAGGAATGGTTTGAGGAGCACAACAACGAGTTTAAGGTGTTGACTTGGCCTCCAAATTCTCCAGATCTCAATCCAGTCGAGCATCTGTGGGATGTGCTGAACAAACAAGTCCGATCCGTGGAGGCTCCACCTCGCAACTTACAGGACTTAAAGGATCTGCTGCTAACATCTTGGTGCCAGATATCACAGCAGACCTTCAGAGTCTAGTGGAGTCCATGCCTCGACGGGTCAGGGCTGTTTTTGCAGCAAAAGGGGGACCAACACAATATTAGGATATACAGGTCATAATGTTATGCCTGATCGGTGTATGTTTTTAGATTGCTTTAACCTTTTTTTATGACTTTGTAAACCCACATAAAAGCGGAGGGTGACGTCAGTTTTCTCGCAGCACACAGATGGTTCAGTGCCTTCAGGACTTCCAGCTGTCCAAAAACCCAAACAAGATAATCAATTAAACAGGCACGCAGAGAACCCCTGCAGCATCATATCAAAATAAAAAGACGCTTTTACCAGGCACAGCAGAGGACTAAATATTATACACAAAGGTCTCATTAATCTCGATTTTGTTTGTATTGTAGTGTGAGGAGGCAATGACCTTTAATAGACACCAGCAGTGATAGCAGAGTAATTAAACTTAGAATATATGTGTTTATATGCCTCCCTGGTGTGTGGGTTTATCAGGGTTGAAGTGAAATGATATACACTCACCTAAAGGATTATTAGGAACACCATACTAATACTGTGTTTGACCCCCTTTCGCCTTCAGAACTGCCTTAATTCTACGTGGCATTGATTCAACAAGGTGCTGAAAGCATTCTTTAGAAATGTTGGCCCATATTGATAGGATAGCATCTTGCAGTTGATGGAGATTTGTGGGATGCACATCCAGGGCACGAAGCTCCCGTTCCACCACATCCCAAAGATGCTCTATTGGGTTGAGATCTGGTGACTGTGGGGGCCATTTTAGTACAGTGAACTCATTGTCATGTTCAAGAAACCAATTTGAAATGATTCGAGCTTTGTGACATGGTGCATTATCCTGCTGGAAGTAGCCATCAGAGGATAGGTACATGGTGGTCATAAAGGGATGGACATGGTCAGAAACAATGCTCAGGTAGGCCGTGGCATTTAAACAATGCCCAACTGGCACTAAGGGGCCTAAAGTGTGCCAAGAAAACATCCCCCACACCATTACACCACCACCACCAGCCTGCACAGTGGTAACAAGGCATGATGGATCCATGTTCTCATTCTGTTTACGCCAAATTCTGACTCTACCATCTGAATGCCTCAACAGAAATCGAGACTCATCAGACCAGGCAACATTTTTCCAGTCTTCAACTGTCCAATTTTGGTGAGCTCGTGCAAATTGTAGCCTCTTTTTCCTATTTGTAGTGGAGATGAGTGGTACCCGGTGGGGTCTTCTGCTGTTGTAGCCCATCCGCCTCAAGGTTGTGCATGTTGTGGCTTCACAAATGCTTTGCTGCATACCTCGGTTGTAACGAGTGGTTATTTCAGTCAAAGTTGCTCTTCTATCAGCTTGAATTAGTCGGCCCATTCTCCTCTGACCTCTAGCATCAACAAGGCATTTTCGCCCACAGGACTGGCGCATACTGGATGTTTTTCCCTTTTCACACCATTCTTCGTAAACTCTAGAAATGGTTGTGCGTGAAAATCCCAGTAACTGAGCAGATTGTGAAATACTCAGACCGGCCCATCTGGCACCAACAACCATGCCACGCTCAAAATTGCTTAAATCACCTTTCTTTCCCATTCTGACATTCAGTTTGGAGTTCAGGAGATTGTCTTGACCAGGACCACACCCCTAAATGCATTGAAGCAACTGCCATGTGATTGGTTGATTAGATAATTGCATTAATGAGAAATTGAACAGGTGTTCCTAATAATCCTTTAGGTGAGTGTATATGTGGTGAAACTCATGGGTTTTCAAACGTAGACTGTATCGTCTTTACACAGGAGAAATGGAGAAACAGACACGCATAAAGATGAGAGCCATATGATATGACGAGCTGCTGAATTAAAGCAGGAGAATTTGATAAATGTTTCATGGCCTTATTGTATTACAAATGAAACCCTGTGATAATAATATCTGTCATATTGGGGTCCTGCCCTCACCCCATTTATTATACATAACCGTCTTCAATCGAGTCAAGTCATTGGGTTGATTTAACAAGAAAATATGCAGTGATGTATTGGCATGCTAGTCTATAGCCTGATTGGCCTCTGCTTACTTTAAAAGTTTACTTGTTTTTTTGTTTTTTTGTTATCCACGTACAGTTTGACAATATTGCTTCTTTATGTGGTATAACATGGCTATAGCATCATGCGTTCATTGGTTCGGCTGCCACATATAATAAAATTAACGTAGTTTCAACATCTGGCAAATAAAGAAATGAAAATGATTCCTTCAGAATTTAATTTATTGCTGTTTGATAAAATCCTGCTGTGATATTACTTCTAAATGCTGTAAAATACCTGCAGGTACATGGTTTCAACAGTAGTGACAAGTGAGTCATTGAATCATTATTTCAAGTGATTTGTTAAAAAACAGATTCATTCAGGAACTTCTAAACAAAGGATCATTTTATTAAGTGAGTTTTTGAATCATTCACTGAACCAATTTGCTTAACTGCACTGATTCATTCAGGAACGCCACTTTTGTGTGTTGTAATAATGAACAACAACGTTTTCATTGACGGATCAAATAAAAAGTAACTGGCAAAAATGTCTAAAATGTATATTTTCCAATTGACTGCTTGTTTATTGAACTGTTGAATAAAAGCAGTGTCATACACACAATTTTGCTGCTGTTAACAGCGCTCTTACTCATGTGATATTGCTTAAATAATATTGTTTCAATTGGCTTTTCATATTTTTAAGAAATGTAAATTAGAAACGTAAGGCAATGCGTCACCACAATGCTGGTGTGTGTGTGCAGTCATGCCTTTATTTATTTTATTTTATTTTATTTATTTTATTTTATTATAAAAAGGTTTTATATAAATTAATACCACTGAGTATATATTTATAAACACATTTATTTAAATCATTTATTTTCATTTATCATAAATCATTTATTTTTAAAATTGGGAAAATAATAAATTAAAATTAAAATAGTTAATAATCTTTCTTTCAATTAGTAATTTAATATATTTAAACTACTTTGTTGTCTTTTATCATATTGCTGTTTTAAAAGAGCAATAAGCCTCAAGGCAATGCGTTACAGTGATTTTACCATGGTTTATGTGGGTTTTAGGCACATCACGTGGTGTTATGCTTATAGAATTGGCTTAACTGTGGTAAAGTCACTGTAAAAACAATATCTCAGGCATTTAATAGAAGCAAACATTGGTTTGAGTGAAAAAGGTTTGCTTTTTGTTGGTTTAAGGGTCCTTAAGATGTACATCACACATACACAAACTCCTCCAGAATACCAATTTATTTCAGTCAAGTTTCTATGGCTGTCATAAACCACTCCATGGAGAAGGTCTGATTATGGTAGAGCTGCAAATTGAAGTCAGAAAGTGTGTCTCTAGATCATCTTTCTGATAACAGGAAATAACGAGGGACGCACTCAACAGAGATCTCACCGTTTAAGTGAGAAATGATTTCCACCTTTTTTGTGTTCTTTTTCTCACCTGTGTAAAGTCTACAGGCAGACAGATGACAGGCAATCAGATGTGGTTTATGCTGAAAACCCTAAACTTCCATTGGCTATATATTTCCAGGAAATGTAAAGAATATCTTCAGGATAAACCTTTTGTTTTTGGGTCAGTTTGTTTTCATATTTGTCATTTGCTTGACAGAGCCCATACACCAAGCCAATAATACTAAGATCCAAGTAAACATAAAACTTTATTCTTCCCTTGTGGACATGAACATTAATGATGTTGTGGATTACAGTATTGCTTTCTGACAAACTGAGCTCATGGCACAAGAGGGATGTTACGCTGCAGTAATGATAGCAATATATAAAAGACTTGTTCTTCGCAGCAGGTTGAAGGCAGATGTGAGGAGTCTCTGGTGTCAGCAGAAGTACCGTCGACTGGAGTTCACCTGTCACTCCGTTCACACCTCTGTTCTTTTATTGCCGTTACAGTGTCAGGCTGATAAGTGGAAATAATGGAACTTTCTCCTCCCACCAAAGCAATTATAGCAAGAAGAGAACTGTGCATGTCACAGCTGTCTAACACACACTTTATTTTACATTCAGACAGCCAAAGTCATCAAAAAAAAGTTCTTTAGGTAGCTCAAACACTTGTGCATAATTACAGTCTATACAGTACAGTGGCCCCAAAAAGTATTTGGACACTTAAACATGTCTGACTTTTTTTTTTTTTTTTTTTTTTCAGAACTATAACTTCACTTTTTGGAGTTATTTTTGCAGGTACTTTTAAAGGTGCGATATAAGCTTTTTTTTCTACCAAGTTACTGTATATAGTTAATTAAGATGATTGGAATTAGTTTTATTTAACTGAATATTTAGTTCAATTAAGAGAGGGAACTATTTATTTTAGAATTAAAAGCAAAAAATAAACAAAAATAAATTAATAAATTATATATAAAATAATAAATTGGGACGATAAAAAATAAAAAAAAATAGTAAAAAGAAACATGCCACTACAGTGCATCTGGAAAGTATTCACAGTGCTTCACTTTTTTCACATTTTGTTATGTTACAGCCTTATTCCAAAATGGATTAAATTCATTATTTTCCTCAAAATTCTACAAACAATACCCTTTTGTCGAGTTTGTTTGAAATCTTTGCAAATTTATTAAAAATAAAAAATCTTTGCAATTACAGCCTCAAGTCTTTTTTTTTTAGCACAACTATTTTTGGGCAGTTTCTCCCATTCTTCTTTGCAGGACCTCTTAAGCTCCATGGGGAGCGTCGGTGCACAGCCATTTTCAGATCTCTCCAGAGATGTTCAATGGGTTCAAGTCTACTCAAGGACATTCACAGAGTTGTCCCGTAGCCACTCCTTTGTTATCTTGGCTGTGTGCTTAGGGTCGTTGTCCTGTTGGAAGATGAACCGTCACCCCAGTCTGAGGTCCAAAGCACTCTGGAGCAGGTTTTCATCAAGGATATCTCTGTACATTGCTGCATTTATCTTTTCGTCAATCCTGACTAGTCTCCCAGTTCCTGCCACTGAAAAACATTCCCACAGCATGATGCTGCTGCCACCACCATGCTTCACCGTAGGGATGGTATTGGCCAGGTGATGAGCGGTGCCTGGTTTCCTCCAGACATGACGCTTGCCATTCGGGCCAAAGAGTTCAATCTTTGTTTCATCAGACCAGAGAATTTTGTTTCTTATGGTCTGAGAGTCCTTCAGGTGCCTTTTGGCAAACTCCAGGCGGGCTGTCATGTGCCTTTTACTTAGGAGTGGCTTCTGTCTGCCACTCTACCATACAGGCCTGATTGGTGGAGTGCTGCAGAGATGGTTGTTCTTCTGGAAGGTTCTCCTCTCTCCACAGAGAAATGCTGGAGCTCTGTCAGAGTGACCATCGGGTTCTTGGTCACCTCCCTGACTAAGGCCCTTCTCCCCATTCGCTCAGTTTGGCCGGGCGGCCAGCTCTAGGAAGAGTCCTGGTGGTTCCAAACTTCTTCCATTTACGGATGATGGAGGCCACTGTGCTCATTGGGACCTTCAATGCTGCAGAAATTTTTCTGTACCCTTCCCCAGATCTGTGCCTCGATACAATCCTGTCTCGGAGGTCTACAGACAATTCCTTGGACTTCATGGCTTGGCTTTTTCTCTGACATGCACTGTTAACTGTGGGACCTTATATAGACAGGTGTGTGCCTTTCCAAATCATGTCCAATCAACTGAATTTACCACAGGTGGACTCCAATCAAGTTGTAGAAACATCTCAAGGATGATCAGTGGAAACAGGATGCACCTGAGCTCAATTTTGAGTGTCATGGCAAAGGCTGTGAATACTTATGTACATGTGATTTTTTTCATTTTTTATTTTTAATAAATTTGCAAAGATTTCAAACAAACTTCTTTCACGTTGTCATTATGGGGTATTGTTTGTAGAATTTTGAGGAAAATAATGAATTTAATCCATTTTGGAATAAGGCTGTAACATAACAAAATGTTGGAAAAGTGAAGCGCTGTGAATACTTTCCAGATGCACTGTATATTTTAAGTCTTGTTATACACTCACCTAAAGGATTATTAGGAACACCATACTAATACTGTGTTTGACCCCCTTTCGCCTTCAGAACTGCCTTAATTCTACGTGGCATTGATTCAACAAGGTGCTGAAAGCATTCTTTAGAAATGTTGGCCCATATTGATAGGATAGCATCTTGCAGTTGATGGAGATTTGTGGGATGCACATCCAGGGCACGAAGCTCCCGTTCCACCACATCCCAAAGATGCTCTATTGGGTTGAGATCTGGTGACTGTGGGGGCCATTTTAGTACAGTGAACTCATTGTCATGTTCAAGAAACCAATTTGAAATGATTCGAGCTTTGTGACATGGTGCATTATCCTGCTGGAAGTAGCCATCAGAGGATGGGTACATGGTGGTCATAAAGGGATGGACATGGTCAGAAACAATGCTCAGGTAGGCCGTGGCATTTAAACGATGCCCAATTGGCACTAAGGGGCCTAAAATGTGCCAAGAAAACATCCCCCACACCACTACACCACCACCACCAGCCTGCACAGTGGTAACAAGGCATGATGGATCCATGTTCTCATTCTGTTCACGCCAAATTCTGACTCTACCATCTGAATGTCTCAACAGAAATCGAGACTCATCAGACCAGGCAACATTTTTCCAGTCTTCAACTGTCCAATTTTGGTGAGCTCGTGCAAATTGTAGCCTCTTTTTCCTATTTGTAGTGGAGATGAGTGGTACTCGGTGGGGTCTTCTGCTGTTGTAGCCCATCCGCCTCAAGGTTGTGCGTGTTGTGGCTTCACAAATGCTTTGCTGCATACCTCGGTTGTAACGAGTGGTTATTTCAGTCAAAGTTGCTCTTCTATCAGCTTGAATCAGTCGGCCCATTCTCCTCTGACCTCTAGCATCAACAAGGCATTTTCGCCCACAGGACTGCCGCATACTGGATGTTTTTCCCTTTTCACACCATTCTTTGTAAACTCTAGAAATGGTTGTGCGTGAAAATCCCAGTAACTGAGCAGATTGTGAAATACTCAGACCGGCCCGTCTGGCACCAACAACCATGCCACGCTCAAAATTGCTTAAATCAACTTTCTTTCCCATTCTGACATTCAGTTTGGAGTTCAGGAGATTGTCTTGACCAGGACCACACCCCTAAATGCATTGAAGCAACTGCCATGTGATTGGTTGATTAGATAATTGCATTAATGAGAAATTGAACAGGTGTTCCTAATAATCCTTTAGGTGAGTGTATAATGCAGTGAAATTCATATAATTCATTCATTTTCTAATTAAAAACAGAAAATTAATTAAAAAAAAATGATTATATTTAAAAAAATAATTGTAATAAATAATTTTAATTAAAATGTAAATAAAATAGAATTGGCATAATAAAAAATAAAAAAATTGTAAAAAAAAAAAAAATAAAAAAATTAATAATAATAAAATTAAATTAAATACATGGCATATAGGTTTGATATCTTGCAATGCAAGTGTGACTAAAATGTCCAAATATTTTTGGCCATCACTGTTGCATCACTAAGAACATAAAATATAAAATAGAAATGGTAAGTCCTACAATGTTGCCAGAGCACAGTAGAAATGATAATGATAAAAAAAAGCTTGACAGTGCAGTAATATACAACCACAGCTTGAGCAGCCGGCCCTGACCTGCTCTCTCAGCATAATATAAAGACCTGTGGTTTCACCTCTGTAAAGACTGATCAGAAAATAAGACTCTTGGTGTGATAGAAACGCATCCATCACAGGAAGTACAGCCTTCACCATTGGACCATCTAATTCTACTGACAGGCATGACTGCACACACACAAACACACACACACACACCAGCATTGTGGAAAGTCGGAAGTGAGGTGATTTGTCTGTGAAAACAAACCAGGCCCGGGCATGAGGCATATTACCACTCAGGGCTGAGAATGATTGCAGGTGATGATAAGGTCAATGTAAGTCAGATCGATTTGAGAGTGTGAAGGTAAACACTTCCAAAGCTTTCCTGCTTCATAAAGCACAGACATTGAGTCATTGTACACTGCTCAGGTCAGTGATGATGTCTTCATGAACAGGTCAGCTTGTTTAATTGAGCTCTGACCGCTGCGGTAAATACCGAGTGAAGTAGAGTCTTCGGTTCAGTAAGCATGTTCTCAGTTAACTCATAGAATGGTGGTGTGGATGGACTCTGGATTAAAAATGAGAGCGATGGATTTGCTGTGGTGTTTTGGTTTGAACATACCTGCTGGGGAAAAAAACCCCTAAAATGGCTTGTTTAAGCTGGTCTTATTCATCTCCCAGTTTGGACAAACTGTTTATTTATTTATTTATTTATTTTCAAATTGGAAAACTAATACATTAAAATTACAATAGTTAATCATCTTTCTTTCAATTAGGCCTAAATTCATTGTATTGCAAATGTAACTGTAACTTGCAACTGTACTTCAAAAAATTCTCTCACAAGGAAATATCCACATTTTAGTTAACTTAATTGTTTGTGCCCTGCCATGTTTCATTAATCTTGATTTTTTTCTATTCATTAATCTTCATTTGATGCCAACATTTGGTATAGTTATTAAGTACTGTATTTTCCATTGAATATTCAGTTAATTTATTTTGTAATACCCAAAATGTATATTAATGTACAAGCTATTGCCAGCATCTGACCTTGATACAAGTTATGCCATTGCCCGGTTCAGACTACACGATTTTAGCACGATTTTGGCACGATCCATTTGATGTAGGGTGCTGTGGGGATTCGTAAACGACAATGGGCGTTGGGACGCAAGAATCGATTGTTTCATCTTGTATAGTGTGTCATAAGGCAGGTTTCCATTTACATATTTGTGCAAAACTTTTGCGATATTTTCTAAATGTCAATAAAATACTATTGCGAAATGACGGCGTTTCCATTACTGATGTTATGCGATTAAAATGTAATTTTTTCCTTGCGATAAGTAATTCCAAAAATCATGGCGACGGATGTTGGTAGGTTTACGACTTTACGTATATCGCAGCCACCGTACTAGCCATTATTTTTAATCGAAGGAGACGTAGGCGTAATCCAAGCATTAATGGCAAGGAAAGCCCCTTATACTTGGGAGCGGCCACGTATGAGGTGTTTCTGGGAGGTTATAGTAGACAATTTCACAGAGCAACTGTGGATTCAGAATTTCCTTTTTTGATCAACCTTTTTTGAGTTGTGCAATGCAATAGAGCAATAAATAAAGTATAAAGAACTCTCATCTTCTGTCCGAACATACAGCACCATCTTTAAAAAAAATGATCATGTGACTTTTACGTACACCAGGTGACCTGTAACTGCGGAAAAACTTTTTCCATTGCAGTTTTGCAGAATATTCCTTTTTCGAATTGCCTGAAAAACCACCTCATGCAAGCGTAAAAACTTTTTTGTGATATATGAAAGGTTTTGTGAAATTGATGTTTCCAACTGTCCACTGGGCGTATTTTCAATTCACAATTTGTGCAATTTGAAGTTGATGACAACCAACGCAGTGTCAGCAGCGCTTCACAATGTCACGACAGAAAGACTAGCATGTTTAATTTTCTTCCACGACGGGTTCCGTGACATCTGTGACAGGGACCAATAGGAGCACATTAGCTCTTTTGTACACAGCTTTCAAACATGCCAAAATGAAAGACAAACGATATATTAGTGCAATGGAGAAAAGATTCGTGGAGCTATGGCAGTACTCCTGGGGTCCGTTCTTCATACCTCGCTTAATACATCTGAGATGATTTGACAGATCCCAGATCTTCTGATCGTGATAACTGATCTCTGGCTAACTTGGTTCTTCAAACGAATTTGCGGATTGGATTAAAATATCTGGATTAAGTTATCTGAGATTACTGCGCGTTCTTGTGTTCACTGAAGAGGGCAGATGTATCGATACTCGAAACCACGATCAGTAATGCAGCGATTGGCTGGCGGCAAGACAGCAACGTAATGACATCATATAATTAAAAAAAGACACCTGGCGAAAAACAAAAAACGACGAATTTCTGGACCTTATAAGGAAACAACCAAAACAACATAAAAGTTATAGATAAATGAAATGTGCACTGTTTTTATTTATATTCACGATTTTATAGTAGGCTATTTGTACACCCTTTACATTTTTATTTCAATGTTGTAATTAGCAATTCATTTAATTTTTAATTCAATTTGAAGCAGATTTGTTACGTGACAGCATTAATTAAAGTTTCTTAAGGGTCAAGATCAAGTTATCTGCATCTCCTGCGCTGCATCAAGCCACTCCCATAATATCCGTCATCACTCAAATTAATGCACAGCTCAGATTAACTGTACAGCAAGTGTGTAAGACTCCAATAAAATGATAAAGTAATTATTCTATCAAAAATAAATCTCTCAATCAAGTGGCTGTGTCTATAGTATTAAACACAACATTATAATATTATTTCCAAAAACATTTTTATATTATTATTGTTTTTATTTAAAATTATTATTGCCCCTGGTTCAGTAAGGAACTCTTGTAATAAAGTAGCAGTGATTGGGACACATTTTAAGTATCAACGCCGCTTAAAAAGACGCAATCTAATTCTGTTTACATGAAATAAGCCTGCTCCCGAGCAGGTTTAAGCTTCCGGACATGTTGCTATGACAGCAAGTCCAGGATGAGCGTTGAAGAACCAAACAATCCAAGATCATGCCAAATCGTCAACAATCAAATCCAGCTAACTGAGTTAGCGACGTACGAAGAACAGACCCCTGATGTTTCCTCGAGGACCACGACAGAGTGAAAAAAGATAAACGATAGCAGAGGCACTTCAGCAACCAGGTGAGAAGGCTACATTTATTTTTACTACTGGCTGAAAATAAAAAAAATGATATTTTACCTCAAGTTCTCTTTGGAGGATTCCTGTCCTCTTCCTGCAATCTAGGAACATGTCCACTCTCAGGTTTTCTTTCTTTTTGGGGCTTTTCTGACGACAAGACATCCAGTGCAAAACACATCGTTTCGGTAGCCATTGTTTGTTTACGCTCACAACACCTGTCAAGTTATTGTGTATAGTTACGCCTTCTCGATGACATCACACACATCATTAAAGATGGCAAATGATAATTTGTCGGGAACGTGTAGTCTGTAGCAAAGTCCCTTTAAGACAAGTCATCTCACTCGGCGGCCATCTTAGAAACGCCCCTCGGGCATACAAGTGCAGCCCCTATCTCTTTGAATGGGGGAACATCAAATTCTCCAAAACTGTTTGCCAAGCTTACGATTAAATTTCATATTTGAAATCACCAATGAAATCTGACAACAACTGTCTTATAAATTTTGTTTCTAAACGCTCGAATCATGACAAAGAAACTGCATTTTTCAGCCTGGACAAAGCTAATGCACATGTGCAAACCTAAATGCGCGTCTCAGAACACTGCCTGTTTCTATAGCAACCAAAGCTTCTAACGGCAGCTGCAGTGATGCGATGACTTTACTAATCAAACGATTGGCTCTTTCATTTAGAAGGCTGGGATTATTCGCCATACTGGTCATTGCACTTTCTCCCATTCATAAGTAATCGGAGTGCACCGTCTTCCTATATATAAAGTCTTTGGTCTGTAGTCTTTTTTTTTTTGTCATTGACACGACAAGAATTTAGGGGTCAAAATCGCAAAATCTGACACAGATAAAAATTGTGTGGCCTGAAGTCGGCATTAGAGAATAAATGTTTTAAAAACGTGACCTTTATGCCTTGAAAAGTTTCCTTCAGATTTCTATTTTTTCAAGTGAGATTGGTTTCTAATCTGATTCCACAGAAATTAAATTTACCTTTTTTACCCATGGTAGGTGATGGATGCAACTTTCTATACCATAAGATTCAGCTATACTAACAGATGGATGGGAGTTTTAATGTGTCCTGATGAGTGGTCCCCTATTTCAACAGTGAAACAGTTTGAGAAGACCTCCTGTGGGCAAAAAAATTATCAAATTAAATAGCCGTGGATAAAGGCAACAAGGGGATGTGATCTTTGTAAACCCTCTACGCAAACCCAGGTAATAATAAGACAGAATGTGAAATGTAGTATCTAGACATCCACAGTCACATTATGCTTTTCATTTGATTAGAGTCATAGAATATTAAGAAGCACAAGGCAGTGAAACAAAAAAAAATGATTCAAAGGCAGCTTTTGCAAGGACTTATAAAGGCTATAAAAATAAATATTTAATGGTTCATATTATTTGACTTATGATGCAATAAAGCAGTATGTAATGGAGATTCACACAAAGACGTTTCTTGAAACTGCTGCAACCTCTTTTTAAAGGAATAGTTCACCTAAAAAAGAACATTTTGACGTTCTTTATTCTGTAAAGCACAAAATTAGCTGTTCTTTTCTGTAGTGTTTATTGACCATGATTTTCTATGCATAATGACTAAAAATATAATGCACAAGACACATGCACTGTACTTTTATGATATTTTATGTCATTTTTGGCAGTTGTCACCGTTTTTTAGTGTTAACTGCCGACTTTCTGCAAAAGATCTCCTTTTGTGTTCCACGAAAAAATAAAGCATACAGGTTTGGAATGACATGAGACATATGTTTTCTTTTTTTGGTTTAACTATCCCCCGAAGTTGATCTTTCTTCAGCACCTCACCTGAGGCTTCGAGATCCAACATTATAGTTTTATAAATATCAGTTTAACTGCCATGTTTGTCTGTTGCGTCTTAGATTGCCATGTAGCTTCCAACAAGTTTTGTCCTTGTGTTACTCTGTTAAGGCTTGTCATCATCAATCTCGTCCCTGAGAATGACTTGCATGTAGAGGCCTTCAGCCATGACTAAGATGTGGAGGTCTGTCCTCTTCAGCTTATATGCAATGTGACATTGTGATTAAAGTTTAACACATGTGCCTATGTGAGATTATCGCAGAGTCCCAGAATTTTAATTCTGATGCATGCAATGCTCTGAGCTTGAACAGTTTTGCCTGGCAGTATGGCGTGCTGAACAAGTCTCTAGTGTCCTCTTCAACAGGAAGCCAGTGGAGCGTCTGTCTTTGCATTTTTACCTTCCAGTCAGAAGCTATTTTACATGTTAGTTAATATGTTGAGCATTGGCATGTTTATGTAACAGTTTGTGCAGTTTTTGTTCAATTTGTTAGCATGATAATCTTAGATTTCAAAGTGTTTACTTGACTTATATTTATAGGCCTATATCATACACACATACTGTAATTTAAGTATCATTTTGAATTTGGAGTTTACAGTTTGCAGATCATACTCACAGTTATGAAACCTAAATAAATAAATAAAAATTAAATGCGTATCATAGTGTAATGAACCCATAGCTGGAAGCGGATTAGAATCCATGTTGCAGAGGTTCTTTATTGTCAAAGACAATCCAAGGCAAACAATCCAAGATGATAGGCAATAGACACAATCAAAGTCCAGGTTCAAAACACAGAAGGCAGACTGCAAACAAAATCCAAACGATAGACAAAAGGGTAAATCTAATAAACAGGCAAAAGGGTCAAAACACTAGCAACAGACAATGGCAAGAGAAACGCTTGTTAAAGCAGATAAACTGACAATACTTTGCAATGTGTTCTTCTTCTTCTTGGTTTTAACGGTGGCTTGCAACCAGTGTAATAGGTGCATTACCGTCACCTTCTGCTCCAGAGTTTTATATTCTATTTATCAGCCCACTCTCCCTAATAAAATCAAAGAAAACTTTACTATTTATTTCAATAGACCATTTTATTAAAACCTTAAAATTTTATTCTTGAATTTCTTAATTTCTTCTATCATATTGTTACTTTCTTGTTCATACTTAAAGGGATAGTTCACCCAAAAATCAAAATTAGCCCATGATTTACTCACGTTACTTTACCTCAAGTCATCCTATTAGTCATCCTAAGTCATCCTAAATTAGAGATTACAGTTTGTAAAGTTTTAAATATGGATATTTTTCTTGCACAAACAAATCGCTTCGCTTCAGAAGGCCTTTATTAACCCCCCGGAGCCATGTGGATTACGTTTATGATGGATAGATGCACTTTGATGGACTTCAAAACAGAAAACAGCCATTCACTGCCATTATAAAGCTTGGAAGAGCCAGGACATTTTTTAAAGGGGTCATGAACTGGCTTTTTTAATTTTTTTACTGTTGTCTGAGGTCAACTTATGATGTTCACATGGTTTTTACATTCAAAAACATCATAATGAATAAGTAATAGGCTATTTTCTACCCTGGTTTTGAGCCTAGCTCCTGGAATGCTCGCATTGAAGACTTGGAAGTAAACGCCCACTGCTATGATTGGATAACAGTTTTGCATATTATAATGAGCTTCGGCTCCCCCGTCAGTACACGTGGGGAATTGTTTTGAAAACGTGGAAAAACGGCAACCGGAATGATTCGCCCACAGGGCTTGCAAAAGGTCTTTATCAAACAAACACAATGATTTATCTCTCATCCACCTGCAATTAATTGGAATGTTATTTTTTATTACTTGGCCCGCCCGATCGGTGGATATAACCGCGAACCGTGCATCACTAACACACACACGTACATGCACACACACACACAAGCCAAGTACGTGCATCAGCAAAATCAGCATGTTCAAAACTTCCGCAATTGTATTTTTCCTTCAAATAACAAGTCAAGAGAGTGAACAACGCACATCAAGAAAGGAATGTTATTTCACTATTTAAGATAGCCCGTTGGCAGGCCGGTGATACATTGTACATTGGTAGCCCGAGTGGAAAACACATTAGCCCCGGGACGTCGGGCTTTGCGAGCCCTGGCCCATACATGTTCGAGTCTGATCCCGAATCGCAGGACAATGAACCAACAACACCTCAAATACAAAGGATACTCCAGCCTGTGACAGCGTGGTAAGCTATCGTTAATTATGTTTAGTTAGACATGTACACATAATCAGTAGATATCAAACAATCTGTAACAATGCAATACTATCACATATAAAAAACATTTTTTACTCACATAAGTGTGTTGCGCCATTCCTGTCGGATCCAATGTAGAAGGCACAGCATCGTTTTTAATCTCATTCTGTCTGCAAATTCAGTCTCTTGTTTACAAGCCAACAAACGCGCAATGTCTTACCCACGTGAGCTGGATCTTCATTAAAAATAAAGTTCAACCGCATTCCTAATATTGGAATCCGAAGGAAGCTTATGCAGCGACTGTGTTCTTCCATAAACAGGCACTGCACACTATTTTGTAATCTTCAACGGCATGTTTATTGCTTGGTAGTTCGATCCGGTTTAGCTCCATGTAGGCCTATGTCGTTTATCTATTATATACCATGCGCGAATCGGTGGGCAGGGCTACAGAATTAGGCGTTCTTCTTCTTCTGTTGAGGTGGCGTTTCACTGCTTACTGACGTCACAGGGAAGAACATTCGTAGATTGATTGTTTGCTCAGCCAGCTGTCAATAAAAGCTTTACTTTGACTAACAAGGAAGTTTTCAGCTCTGAAACTTACAGGGTATTCTTATATTACCATGACCTTTTATATATCAAAAGCTCAAGGGAAAGTTGATTTCTCAATGCATGACCCCTTTAATATAACTCCGATTGTATTCGTCTGAAAGAAGAATGTAATTTACACCTAGGATGACTTGAGGGTGAGTAAATCATGGGGTAATTTTCATTTTTGGGTGAACTATCCCTTTAAAACATTCAAGAATCGCATGAGGTATTGTTTCTTCAACATGACATTGTTCACATATCTCAATGTGTTCAGTGAAGCACATGGCTCATAAAGCTACAAACAGGAAGTGAGAGTACAAACAGGAAGTGCCACTATACACAGGTGACGGCTCCCTCTGGTGGAGGGATGAATGTTCATGGACTGAGGTGTTACATATAGAACAGTTCAAAGGTTTGGGGTAAGATTTTTTTATGTTTTTGAAAAAATACAGTAAAACTTATTGATCCTTCCAAAAATTATGATTTGGAGCTCAAGGAACATTATTATTATTATTATTATTAATATTATTATTATTATTATTATATCAAAAACAGTGTTGTGCTGCTTAATATTTTGTGGAAACTGTGATACATTTATTTTCCGTTTGATGAATAGAAAGCATTTAAAAATATATATCTTTACTGTCACTTTTTATCAATTTAATAACACCCCCGCCCCCCCACCCAAAAAAAAAAAAAAAAAAAAAAAAAACATAAATCAAGTGATTGGGCTAAGTCAATAAATTCATATGTAGGCACCATTTACACTACTGTTCAAACATTTGTGCTCAGAAAAAAAAAAAAAAAAAAAAATTCATTCAAATTTTATTCAGCAAGGATGCATTGAATTAATCAAAAGTGACAGTAAAGACATTTATAATGTTATAAGGGATTTCAAATAAATGCTGTTCTTTTGATTTTTATATTCATCAAAGAACAAAAAACATTTCCCACAAAAATATAAAACAGCACAATATATATAATACTTAGAAATGTTTCTTGAGCAGCAAATATTAGAATGATTTCTGACGGCTGGAGTAATGCTGCTGAAAATGTAGCTTTGAATCACAGGAATAAATTACATTTTCAAACTTTTTAAAATGGAAAACAATCATTTTCAATTGTAATAATTTTCTTCTTTTAAAAACATAAAAAAGAATCTTACAGACCCTAAACTTTTGAACAGTAGTCTATATTTGTCTACAACACTTGACTCAAGTATGATGCATTAAGCTTTAGATAAGAAGGTTTTGAAGATCATGATAAATATGTTTATCATGAGCAATAATCGACTCCCTCCAGCTCATCCAACTGCAGGAGAAACCAACAGTCTGGCTTTTGTTGATGCTATTGGGCTTTCAGTTAGTGGACAGAGTTAAAGTCTTGCATTCTAATCACAGTCTAATCAGTCCTGATTAGAATGGATACAGCGTGTGGACAACATCTTTTCTGAAGATGATGGTAACAGCTGGTTGTCTGACTTTGAAAGGCAACAGATGTAGAGACATGGTGAGATACCAAAACAAAAGTCAGGACTGAATCGCGAAGGAATCATAATGAGAAGCCAAAAAGCGATTTACTATAAGATCCAAAGTAGACCAAAGCATATATTCTAATATTCATTCTAATATTTAGCCTCCAGAGAAAACTGCAATTCCAGTTTCTGTATCATTCTTGTCAGATGTAAAAAAAAGTCATTCACATTATTTTCACATTGCTGTTGCATCCAAGCCACAATTACTATAAGATAGCAGTCACATGTCCAAATACAACCCGTTTGATTGATTCTAGCCTAGTTTCGCTTAGCCAGACCTTCAGACTGATGGCAGAAGGTCTGGACTCCATAGCAGCTTTTATTGGCCAAGGACCGCCCAGAGGCCGTCTGACTGACATGTAAAGCAACCAATCACAGTTCGTTTTGTTCCGCATCATGTTCAGGGGCGTGAAAATGTAACGTTGATGTCCCTGCGATACCAAACTGTTGTGTAAAACTCTTAGACATATTTTATGCCGCGATCTTTACATACTTCACATACTTTTGAAAATCCAGCGTTTAGTTGACCCTCATAAGCACTCATTGTAACAGTTGTAAACACAGCGGCATTCTTCTTCCATGAGGGGGTTTGTCATCACGGTGTAAGGATCGGTTTTACTGCTAAGACAAAAGCTGAGATCCAACACCCTGCACTAAAACAATAAAACTCACTAATCTGGAGAGAAGATCTCACAGAAAGACTGTGGGACATCGTGGGACACCCTGCCCAAACTTTCTCCCCCTCTCCCTCGCCCAGCTCCCTTCCCTCTGATTCAAGTCACAGAATGCAAATATACCACAGATGATGTATCTTGTAAATCTATTGTTTTTCCCTTTCATGTTTGGTA
This sequence comes from Coreius guichenoti, assembly GCA_039654105.1. NCBI lineage: Eukaryota > Metazoa > Chordata > Actinopteri > Cypriniformes > Gobionidae > Coreius > Coreius guichenoti. Next base: position 32,129,901 of record CM077185.1, read on the forward strand.
TCTTTTTAAAGGTCTCAGTGCGATTTGGTAAAATGGTCTCAACTTCACTGCAGTCACTGGTAGGATGAGAAAGATTGAAACATATGAGAATTCTGTTCTCCTTTTTGAGTGGTCTCTTCAGATATCTGATCCTCTCCCCCGAAACCAGGTGTTTGTGTTGCAAATATTTACAACCCTTTTGTTCTGGTCTGGGTATTTAAGGAAGGGTAGCAGAGCTGCCATTGGGGAAAAATTCTGTAGCCAGAAACTCCCATGCAGTGCTCTGTCAGTGTCTTAGAGGCACTCACACATATTACTTTGTAATTGTGTTTTATATTTTTATGCTGAAAGTTGTGCACCATGGATTCTTGTTTAATTATTTTTTATTTCTGTCTGGCCACAATAAATGTTACTCTTGATTTATCTTGTATTATTCTAAAATCATTATTCTAGTATAGATCGATGTGGAGTCCTTCATTTCCGCAAATCTCTGTCAGGACAGATCAAACCGAGGACCCCATGACTGAAGCATGGAGCACAGCATTAGGGAAAATTTGATTTCTGTCTGTCACTGTTATTAGCAAGTTGCAGCTTTCGTGACTATTACTAAAATTACACTTTTTGTCATTGTCAGGGTTCTGTCACTTCTGTTTAGCGTATTCTTGGGTTTGTGACAGAACTCTGACACTCCTGGTTTGGTCTTGTTTTTGTGTGAGCACATGGCTGGTATTTGTCTTTGCTGGCCATGTGCTTGTGTTTGTCATGTTTTGTGTGAGCACATGGTTTGTCACGTATTCCGTGTGCCATGTGCTCTCATGTCTATTGTCTTGACCCCGCCCCTCTTGTTACCTGATTATTGATTAATTTGCCCCACCTGTTCTCCCTCATCACCTGCCTTGTTTGTTCCCTATTTATTCTCCTTGTGTTTGCAGTCCTGTGTTAGATTGTGGTCTCCTGTTCCCTGCCCTGCTTCATGTTCCTGACCCTTGTGTTTTGTCCTAGTTAAGTTTGGTTTCCCCCCTTGTGGGTGTTTGTTTTTGTTTTATTTCATTTAATAAATCTTCTTATCCTCATGCAATTGAGTCCTCGCTCCTTTCTATTGTACCCTACCTTGACAGTTATGAGTAAGCATGTGCGACCACTTAAAGGTAAAATATTCACTCTGCAATCCTCTGACTAATATCAGAACTGGCTAGTTTGTGTCCGTGAACGCGCGAATCGGGACGCGACTGTTTCTGTGCAATATCGGGTCCCTTGATGAACGAATATTTGAAAATAAGAGATACTAAGAAACATCAACAATCTAAATTAAATCGCAACGAATCATCAGCTGTTAAATTACAAACGTAACAAACTGAACGAAGTCACATAAAATTGGAGTCAGATCAAATTATTCATGGAGTCAGATTTAAAATTAATTAATCAATCAATAAATTAAGTGAATTTAACAGAAATGCTGAAAAGGCTTACACGCAGAATTCCTTCAACCAAGCCGTTGGATTCCGTTTTTGGGCTAACGGATGGACCTTACAACGGCATCTTTGTTTCCAGGTGGACCGTTAAAGAACGCGGCACACACGTCTCCCGGACATCCTGTAGAATTCATTAGATGACGACTTTGAAAATCCTGAAGAGTTTCCAGTTAAGTGTGAAATACGCATCAGACATTCAGCCAACGGTCCTAAGCACTGGCACACGGGCCTGGATGTTTACTTAATGGTTGAAAAAAGTTAAGTTAGAAAGAACATTTCCATTGTGTTCAAAAAAAGGCAAATTAAAGAGAAAAGTCTCTAAGAGAGGGCTAAATAACTTAACTGTCTCTATTAGCAATATTATTTCACCCCCTATAGCTAGCAAATCTCTCCCCTGCCTCTGATGTTTATGGGCCCGCCCATAAACAGTGACGTCACAGATACACATTTTCTGGTAGGCCAGTCTGGAAGTTCGCATCAGGGGGTTTCCTCGACAAAACCGTATGGAGTGCAGAAATTTAGCTCTATGACGAATAAAACTACACGTTTTGTTTATCATGATAATCTTTACAAATGACCATAACTTCTGTGAATTTTTAAGCCTAAACACGATCTCCAGAAGTAAAAAGCTAAATGTAGGCTATAAACGAACTAAATTATGGTCATATAACTTCAACGTCACCCTCACTTAGCAACAAATCTTTCAGTCTTTAAAAACTCAAAAGTTCGAGTTATAATAGTTTGCAAGAGCGCAATTATAAACACAAGGCTGTAAAAGTGAACTATTGAGTATGAGTTTTCCGGTGTGATGATGTTTAATGTCCCTGACAACATCTGTAGTCCCATGTAGCCACTTGTTAGCAACTGCCTTTTTCAAGACAAGAGGGTATTACTGATATATTTTATTTAACGTGAAAATATCTTGAGCTTGTGTTCACCACAGACCTTATTTTAGGCATTTAACTAAAAAACCCATTGACTTCAGGACGATGGAAGCAGAAATGCTAAAAAGCTAAATAAGTCATCCCTGCAGCACTCTATACATATGTGTATCTGTGATGTCACTGTTTATGGGCAGGGCCTGTCTAATGGTTCACATGCAGAGAGAGATTTGCCCTACGCCACTAGCTCATTGGTTCCATATCAGAACATACACCCTAGCCAACAGAAGATCAGAGGCGCTGACACATTAATGCAAAATAGTCTAGGAGAGCAGCTCCTGTAGCTTAGTGTATAAAAGCAGCACTCCATGTATAAGAACACGCCTCCAAACACGCTTCAAGCACCTCTTCTGAATGCTACTGATGTGTCTTTGATCAAAGTGTGTCGCCCTCCACTTTGGCATTGGCAATTTTTTTTTTTTTTTACTTTGTAGTAGTTTTTGGTGAAGTATGACGAGGATTCATTAAAAAAGAATGTTAAAAGTAGCATTGAGTGAAAATCATATTCATTTGGAATGCTATTTCAAAAAGCTCAGACTTTTGAAGAATTTATGGCACTAATCAAAGGGTGCTCTATTAGGGGTTTTCAAACTTATTGATACCAGGAACCCCCAAATGTACCCCTTCACTAAAATATAAAGGCAGCTATACTTTACTGTTCAAAAGATTGGTGTCACGAATCAAGTCCAATGATGATGAGGAGGCAGATTAAGTGGTTCAAAATAACAACAAGGTTTATTTAACAAGCGCAAACTACACAAGAAGTGCATGGCACAAACAATACCGGACAAGGAAAGAAAATAAATTATGAACTCATTAATGAATGTCCATGACAACTAAAGCCCAAAGTATACTTTGTTTTTTTATACTTCGGATTTTTGCATCCATGTGTACTTTGTACGCCCAGGTCGCACATGCGCATTTACATATTTTTGCAGTATTTACATGGGTTGTAACTCGTGGCGAGACATAGCTCAAAACTGCGTTGAACGCCTGTGTACGCGTACAAGTCAAAAGAAGTATACTTTGCAAGGAGTGTGAGTTCAACTGTGTGCGTACGCTCGCATACGCGTAAAAAACGAAGTATACTTTGGGCTTAAGGGAAACTAAAACAAAGGAAACAGGTAACTGAAGAAACTAAAAATCCATGAAAGTGAAAATAAACAGAACTTAACTGACACTTTTTTTATTACTTATATATTAAATTATTACTTGTATTCAGCAAAAATGCATTAAATTGATCAAACATGACAGTAAAGACAATTATAATATTAGAAAAAATATATATTTTAAATAAATGCTGTTCTTTGAACTATTCTTGAAAGAATCCTGAAAAAAAACACGGTTTCAAATATTAAGCAGCACAACTGATTTCAACATTGATGTTAATAGTAAGAAATGTTTCTTTAGCACCAAAATCTGCATATTAGAATGATTTCTGAAGGATCATGTGACACTGAAGACTGGAGTAATGATGCTGAGCTTTGCCATCACAGGAATAAATTAAAAAGTTATTTTAAATTGTAATAATATTTCACTGTTTTTAATGTATTGTTGATCAGAAAAATGCAGCCTCCATGAGCAAAATATTCCTTCAAAAACTTTGGTAGCACTTTATTTTGATGGTCCCTTTTGAACATTCTGTTGACTATAAGTAACTTTGCAACTACTTGTCAACTAGCAGTCATTAGAGTATTAGTAGACTGTCTGCTTAATATCTGCTAACTCTTTATTGTGATGGTCCTTCAACAGATATTCTACTGACTATAAGTAACTTTGCAACTACATGTAAACTTATTCTAACCCTACCAGTCTACTAATACTCTACTAACACTCTAATGAGAGTTAGTAGAAATATAGGTGCAACGTTACTTATTGTCAGCAGAATGTGTTAAAGGGACCATCAAAATAAAGTGAAACCAAAACATTTAAAGAAATCTAACCAACCTCAAACTTTTGAACAGTACTGTGTTTTTATGTTTACTGTGTATGTGAAATAAGTGTGTTTTTATAAACACAACATTATTAAAGACCAGATAACTTTGAATAAACATTATATTAATGTTGCAAAAATAATGTTTGTTCATAATCTTAGCCAAGGTTCTGAGAACGTTTCCTGTTAGCTGGGTGTGTATTCAGTACATTTCAACTCACTGTTAATTATATGCACATTATAGCCTAACAAAATGGTAATCTTCTAGACAAAGGCCTGTGTGGAGCATTAGCATTTCCCTCACATACATACTTAATGGATTTCTGTTAACTGAGCTGTGTTTACCATTTTCTCAGTGCTCTAAATAAGAAAGTGGTGAAAACCAATTTCCCTGTTTCATTTTACCATGGCAATCAATCAGATTAAGGCTCTCTACACACTGACATTGATTACTTCAAATATACATGAAATGCATTATAAATATCTATGACTATATGACTATAAATGCCATGCCAGTATTTTAACACAATAGAAGCAAAGACATCTGCCGATGTCTCATAAATATGTGTATACCTAACACTTCTCTGTTTCCTCTCCCTTATTAGTCGTCAGGCTGCATGTGAATGGAAGGGATGAGATGGAGGGATGAAGATGCAGATCCGAGCAGCTCATGATGTATTAGTATGCAGACAAGCTGTATGGTTTCAGCGTGTGCTGAACCATGCATGAGAGAAGAGGCTAGAGACATATAACTAAAGGTCAGACTGACCTCTGAACTGCCTCTGATTCTCTGTAGATTGCTCTGTTTACATGACTGGCAGGTTTTTAAGTTAAGAACTTTTGCAACAACCTTGTTAAAAAGTGCAGAGTAATTCCTTTGTGTTTTAAAGTATTGTGTTTGATTTTATTCTGGAAGTTGAACTGGCTTTGTCTGAATGCTGAAAATGCTGAAAAAGGCAGTTTGTTCATAATCTTAGCCAGGTAGCAGATCTTTGCTGCTTTTTCTACTTACTTAATTGAAATGTGCTGATGTAACACATTTATACAACTTTTTCCCACAGCTTGATTACATTTTGTGCAATGCAATCCACTTTGCAAAATCTGTCAAATGTTTTACTTACTGTAACTGCATTGGCAGTACATGAACAGTTTTTGTTGTTATTAACGGAAGCTGGTCAGGGGATTTCTAGCTTCCAGCATGCATTGCATGGGACTGGATGGGAAGGGTAATTGTTAAATTTAGGTTCTATTTTACACTACCGGTAAAAAAAGTTTGAAATCATTAAGATTTTTAAAATGTTTTTGAAGGAAGTTTTTAACCAAAATACAGTAAAACAATAATATTGTGAAATATTATTATAACATAAAATAACAGTTTTCTATTTGAATATATTGTAAAATGTAATTTATTCCTGTGATGGCAAAGTTGAATTTTCAGCATCACTACTCCAGTCTTCAGTGTCACATGATCCTTCAGAAATCATTCTAATATGATGATTTGCTGCTCAAGAAACATTTCTTCTTATCAATGTTATGTTTTTGCTGCTTTATATATTTATATATACACGTCAATGTGAGTGTTTATATATATATGATTATCAGTGTGTGTATATACACCGATCAGGCATAACATTATGACCACTGACAGGTGAAGTGAATAACACTGATTATCTCTTCATCACGGCACCTGTTAGTGGGTGGGATATATTAGGCAGCAAGTGAACATTTTGTCCTCAAAATTGATGTCTTAGAAGCAGGAAAAGTGGGCAAGCGTAAGGATTTGAGCGAGCTTGAGGGCCAAATTGTGATGGCTAGATGACATCCCCAAAATGCTAGGTCAGCGCATCCCCAAAACTGCAGCTCTTGTGGGGTGTTTCCGGTCTGCAGTGGTCAGTACCTATCCAAAAGCGGTCCAAGGAAGGAACAGTGGTGAATTGGCAGCAGGGTCATGGGTGGCCAAGGCTCATTGATGCACGTGAGGAGCGAAGGCTAACCCTTGTGGTCCGATCAAACAGACAAGCTACTGTAGCTCAAATTGCTCAAGAAGTTAATGCTGGTTCTGATAGAAAGGTGTCAGAATACACAGTGCATCGCAGTTTGTTGCGTATGGGGCTGCATAGCTGCAGACCAGTCAGGGTGCGCATGCTGACCCATGTCCACCGCCAAAAGCGCCAACAGTGGGCATGTGAGCATCAGAACTGGACCACGAAGCAATGGAAGAAGGTGGCCTGGTCTGATGAATCACGTTTTCTTTTACATCATGTGGATGGCCAGGTGCGTGTGCCTCACTTACCTGGGGAACACATGGCACCAGGATGCACTATGGGAAGGCAAGCCGGCGGAGGCAGTGTGGTGCTTTGGGCAATGTTCTGCTGGGAAACCTTCCATCCTGCCATCCATGTGGATGTTACTTTGACATGTACCACCTACCTAAGCATTGTTGCAGACCATGTACACCCTTTCATGGAAACGGTGTTCCCTGGTGGCTGTGGCCTCTTTCAGCAGGATAATGCGCCCTGCCACAAAGCAAAAATGGTTCAGGAATGGTTTGAGGAGCACAACAACGGGTTTGAGGTGTTGACTTGGCCTCCAAATTCCCCAGATCTCAATCCAATCGAGCATCTGTGGGATGTGCTGAACAAACAAGTCCGATCCATGGAGGCCCCACCTCGCAACTTACAGGACTTAAAGGATCTGCTGCTAACATCTTGGTGCCAGATACCACAGCACACCTTCAGGGGTCTAGTGGAGTCCATGCCTCAACGGGTCAGGCTGTTTTGGCAGCAAAAGGGGGACCAACACAATATTAGGAAGGTGGTCATAATGATATACCTGATCGGTGTATATCAGTTGCTGATAGTGTGGACACACTGAGTAAACTGTGTGAAACTAAAACTGTGTAAATGCATCAAGAACAGCAAAAACATTTTTACTAATTTTGTCTATCAGTTTTTTGAAAATCTACTCAGCATTTCTGAATTTAAATGACCAGAGATGAGTTCAAACCATGCATTTAACAATGGTTCATGGGTTCAGTTGAAATTCAAGTTAACCAACCCTGCTAGATTGTTTGCCTTGTGATTGACTAAGCAGCCAAAGAGGCTATTTAAGGATTATGTGAGGTGAGGATATCCATTAACAATTATTAGTAATATACTTTTCGCAATCTTAAAGACGACCTCTGGCCGCAGTTAGAGTCGACCACAAGTGCACTAGAGTGTATCTCCTGATTAAACTCTAACAGGCAGAAGAAAGCAATTAATTGGGTTCATCATGGGTTCATCCATTCTCTTCAAGTGCCAAAGAAAGTCAGCTGATTACAGCCATGCACACTCTCTGAAAATGAACTCTTATCTTCAACACATACTGACAATCACCTTAATTCTCTCTATAGAAAAAGACTTCTGTTTGGTTGGGAAGAAAGTGCTGCTAATGACCGTTCTGACGAGAGGCGTACCAAGAGTGCTGATATACACTAGGACTTTTCACTGTCTGTATCAGTGACTCTTGTCTGTGTTTGTGCATTACAGACAGACTGTAACTCAGTGTATTAGTGGTGCAGATTTTTCAGTGACACTATTACAAGTGGCGACAAGCAACTGTCTTTATATGAGTAAGACACTGAATCATTAATTTGTTCAGAAACACTGATTTATTTATGAAAGAAACAAGTGTCATTGAATCATTCACTCAATCAAAAATGCTGATTCATTCAGCATGTCTAGAGACATTTTGCATTCACACATTTGGCAGATATGCTTTATCCAAAGCGACTTATATTGCATTCAAGGTATAGCCTACTTTTTTATTAGTTCATGCATTCCTTGGGAATCGAACCCATGAGCAAGAGCATGCTATTGTCATTCCGTGGAATTGGCTACTTTTTCCACAGGTTGATTTTTTTTCATGCGGGTTAAAGGTTTGACATATTGCATACATTTTATTTGAACTATGATTCTATTGAAGTAATTTACCCAATTTATATCTTATCAATGGTAAAATTGCTAAATTATGAAATTATTGGAAGAATATTTGGTTTGGGTTAGCTCAATTGGCCACTGGGCTAGTTTTGTTTTGCAGATCTGGCAACCCTGGTTAGCACCATGCTCTATTGTTTGAGCTCAGTTCTGCTGTGGCTTTTTTTGCTGACTGAGCAAGAACAGACAAAGTAGGCTTACTATTGATATTGTGTCTAAAATGTAAGTTACTCAATGTTAATGTCTTGTTTATTGAACTGCTGTAGATATAAAAGCAATATCACACTTGACGTTGTGCTGTTGTTTTGTTGCCGCTTTTGCTGATCGGGAAGTGCAGTACTCTTACTTGTGTGATATTGCTAATGTAAAAGAGATACAGTAATGCTGATGGATTTGGGACTAGGGAATCTATAGTACCCAGGGAAAGCTTTTAAAATATTCATCTTTTTTAATGTTCTCAACATAATTAGACCTGAGCTGTAAATGCCATGATTACTATAAAATGATGCCATGACTTTGCAGATTGACATCTCATTGCATATCTAAGCAAGCAAATTTCTTAGGTGTCATCGGCCTTTTGTATTCACCCTGATTATTTTTAATCACTTGCAGGTGTTTTTATTTCTTCGACACTTGCATTCATGATTGGCTAAATGTTGTTGCTCATAGCAACGGTAACAGGTGCGCAGGTGCAATGTTTAATTCAACGCTGTACATGAGAATGATATCTTGACATCACTCCACAACATCCCATAAGATTAAAAAAAATAGAGAATGTACCACTTCCCAAGGTCTTCAATATTCATTTTTTCCCCCACCTTTGGTCCTTTAAAAACGACTTATACTGCACAGGAAAGGTTTTAGTTTCATTACACTGAAGGGAAATTCCATTTATTTTACTTTTAATCCATTTTTAAGATTCAATCAAGCGAATCTAAGAAACTAATCGCTATCTTCCCCTCAGTAAAACCTATTCAATGTCAAAAGCCATCTTACATGCCTTCTAAACTTTCCCACAGCTCAAACTGTCCTTGTCCAAATTCATTTGATACCATATCATTTGACTTTAGATGTGATGGTGCTGTATAAATGACAAGTGCATTTTTTTTTTCCATAAAATATGTAATCGCTGGAAGAGGGATGGATTTGTTCAGTGGAGAAAATTAACTACATAAGAGACAAGTTAAGAGCAATGTCAAACGTAGATGAGGAGGAATGAACAATTATAGAAGGAACACAACTTCAAAACAGAATGAGACAGAGAGTCAGTTCTCTTGTGCTTTTTTTCAGTTGCTCAGATTTCCACAAACCTCCTCTGAGAGCTCTCTCTCTCTCTCTCTCTCTCTCTCTCTCTCTCTGTTTTCAATTGTTTTGATTGTAATATTGGGAAAGGAACACGCACTCATATATACTCACATATATATGGGAACCACTGGTAAAGTGTTAAATTAACACTTTCGAAAGAGTTAACATTATTAACACTCTGACAATGTTAACTAACAAACTCTCAAAATGTGAAATTTTAACACCACAATAGATGATCAGAATACCAAAGTCGGTGTTCAAAGTTAACTTGTTGACCTGGTCAACACTTCACCAACGTTTAAGCAAAATTTAAACTAAATTAATGATGAGTATTTACAAAGACCACTAGAATTTACACTATAGTTACAACAGTTACCATCTATTAGTGTTACCATCCCAATAATCAGACCATAAAGTGCTGCAATGAATACATTTTATGTATTTCCATTTTATTTTTCCTTTAACAGGGCTTCACATTAAATTTAGCCCGGGACAGGGCACTCAGGATACCCTGTACAATGACCCAGATCAACATTAAACTTCATAAAACAAAGCTCATACCTTGCAGTCTATATGATGCAGTTGTCTGGTACAATATAAAAGTCTTTAAGCATAAAACATTCGAACATCGAAGAGCTTTACGTATCATCCAGGGCTTCACATAACATGACAGGTCACTCAAAATACATAGTCATCATAGCTTACACTGAAAACAAAGTGCGCTTTAAATAGTTCATCGAAGGCTGCTAACGACATGGTTCCAATGGAATGAGCATCTTGTCAATCACAATGTAGTAACTGCTGATGGCAAACTTGTGAGTTCCAGAGGCAAGGAGATAAGGCTGGCGATGTCCCTCCAGTTTCCCCAAGTGTTCTTCAAGCTGCTGATCGACTGTGGGAAAAATTACATATCAATTTACGTAATATTCTTACTAGTTCAGGGTTTCTGCAAGTATTATTAAATCTCATTTATTATTTTTTAAAGCCATACACAACCTAAGCTTTTTTATGTACTTTTGAATGGTAATTTATTATGGTTTTCACAAAAAAAATATGACAACTGGAGTAATGATGCTGGAAATCCAGCTTTCAATCACAGGAATAAATTATAATTTAAAATAAATTCCAATTAAAAAACGTCTCGGTTACATATGTAACCCTCGTTCCCTGAAGGAGGGAACAGAGACGTACGTCGGAACTGACCGACAAATTGGGGATCATTTTCAGAGACCAAGCTACTTCGAGTGTATAAAAACGAGCCAATAACGTTGGCATGCGGTCCACGCACCGCCCCGCAGCGCGGGTATAAATACGGAAGTGGAATACCGCATCCTCGCTTTTCCAACTGAGGAGCCGAAAAAGTGACTCGGCCCTTCAGCGGAAGCACAGCACCTGGCGACGGGACGTACGTATCCGTTCCCTCCTTCAGGGAACGAGGGTTACATACGTAACCGTGACATTCCCTTTCAGTCAGTCAAGTTCGACGTAGGAGGAGGCCCCCCAGTCCTCCTCCTGGTAGACCTGCAGGAGCGCCATGGCATGCAGAGATGACGCGGCTTCCCCGCAGGCTGTGTAAGCCTTGCCCGTTAGGTTGGACGGTGGAGGGTTCCACTCGAGCCCGACACTCGCGGCAGCCCGGGAAAGCATAGCCGTAAGCTCTGGATCTGACTCGGGCAACGCTAACACACCCGAAGGGGGTAACGCAGCCGAATCCTCATCTCCAGAGCCCATTAGCTCGTCCTCCGATGCAGCTATCGAGATCATATCCTCAGCCGGAGCCCCGAAAGAGACGGCCCGGCCCCCCATGGGAAGGACCGGGCCGCTCTTCCGGAAACTCCACCGGCGGAGGGGCCCAAGGGGCTTGTTGGCCCGTCGGGGAATCCCTCACAGTCACCTCAGGTCTCCACCAAAGGCATCAGCCAAAGTAGCATTCTTCATTCACGAACGCCACCTCAGCGTGCTGAACGCCCAAACACGTGAGACAGCGATCATGACCGTCAACTGGGGACAGAAAACGACGGCATCCAGAAACACACGGTTTGAATGACATCTTGAAAAAGACGCAGGGACGCGTGTTGCTCTTTTAGGAAGGGAAAAATGCTCTTTTTAGGAGTGCTGAGGCACTTAGGGAGATGGCCGCGGCTCACAGCAGTCCGATAGTGCAAGCCCGCATTTGAGCACTCAACAAACGGAATGCCCAGCCAACCAACACAAACACAGTGTACGTTGCAGCGGCTGAATCGCACCGTCACGCCAGCACCAGTAAGAGAGCGATCTTCCTCAAAAGGCTTGTCTTCACAAAACACTCTTCGTAGAAACAGCAACAGACTGACTGTAGACCGTTCGGCTCCGAAGTTGAAAGCGAGGATGCGGTATTCCACTTCTGTATTTATACCCGCGCTGCGGGGCGGTGCGTGGACCACATGCCAACGTTATTGGCTCGTTTTTATACACTCGAAGTAGATTGGTCTCTGAAATGATCCCCAATCCGTCGGTCAGTTCCGACGTACATCGAACGTGACCGACTGAAAGGGAATGGTTATTATAAATTGAAATAATATTTTACAATAATACTGTTACTGTATATTTGTTCAAATAAATGCAACCTTGGTGAGTAGGGTTGGGTATCGCAAAACAAATTTCCAAGAACTGGATATTCAATAAGATACGTGCATTTCACTTCCATTAAACGATTCCTGTGTTCGCATTTTAATGTGATTTTACGCCATTTAAGTGCAGGAAAGGAAATAACTTGTGCACTGTTTGCATGGCGCGCACACATCTGAAGCGAAACTACAAGAGAACAGTGGTCCCAATTCGCGTTCCCTGCCTGTGTCTGTTCTCAAACTGTTCCGCGCATTTCAACTGCAGAAATGGTAGTTCCGAGCCGGAACGGACTTCTCTTTCACATTAACCAACCAATATGCACAAACATACATCATCGTCATCAAACTATATCATCGTAAACAAAGCCGTTTTTTTTTTTTGTCTTAAGTGAACTTAAAGAGTTACAAAAGAACGTGTAACAGTATTTTTAGATCTGCATGCATTCAATGTTAAATGCTAATGTGCTGCCTACCATTAATGTTAAATAACAAAAGAAGATCATTCACTGATCTTGACTGAATATACTTCGTAACTTTTATGAAGATTAATGTATACTGTAAATTATATTTATGAATAGAAAATTGTAGTGTTTTTAAACTTTTGATTTCAATTTCTGCACCTGAAATTTGTTCAGTTCTATTTGTTTTGCTACTGCTAATTGATTTGTTTGTTACTTTATTAATATTTACATGTCTTTAATGATTTAATGTTTGAAATTTATATTAATCTAGTTGTTTTTGCTGTGATATTTTTTTGTTAAATCCATAGGCAAAAGTTTCTAAATGTAAAGGGCCTAAGCGTTCTGTAGGCGGCTGATTTTTGCTCATGTTATTCAGCTGCAACAGAACACTTTGTAAAGAGACAGAAAAACATCTTTGACATCTAAATGTTGGACCAATTTTATTTATTTCTTGGAATCGAAAATGGGAATCGATAAGCAGAATTGGAATCAGAATTGATAAAATTCAAATGATACCCAGCCCTATTGGTGAGCAGATGAGACTTTTTTTCAAATATATATAAAAAAAAATCTTAATCCCATACTTTTTACAATGTTTTATATTAACCATCCAAATTGACAATGATGATAATCCAAAAATTTTTCTACTCCATGTCCCAGCCCACCACTGTCCAAACATCGTGTTATGGCTATTTCTGCCTGTGTATCACATCAATGTACATATTTCAGCTGCAACAGAACACTTTGTAAAGAGACAGAAAAACATCTTTGACATCTAAATGTTGGACCAATTTTATTTATTTCTTGGAATCGAAAATGGGAATCGATAAGCAGAATTGGAATCAGAATTGATAAAATTCAAATGATACCCAGCCCTATTGGTGAGCAGATGAGACTTTTTTTCAAATATATATAAAAAAAAATCTTAATCCCATACTTTTTACAATGTTTTATATTAACCATCCAAATTGACAATGATGATAATCCAAAAATTTTTCTACTCCATGTCCCAGCCCACCACTGTCCAAACATCGTGTTATGGCTATTTCTGCCTGTGTATCACATCAATATATTCAAAATAAACATCAAATCTTTCTTCAAAACTAAACAGTTTTAATATCTGTAGGAACAAAATCTAATGACTTTTAAAGATAGTTAAGGCCTTTTTTTACTTTCTTAAAATCCATTTAATGACTTCTAATGTTTTTCAGTGCCCCGTGGAAACCCTGTAGTTTGTGCTACCCACTAAAAATCACAAACTGTAGCCTGGCATATACCTTGTGAAATACAACTAGATAGTCCATGGCCTGAGCTGCGCTGATTTCCAGTTTTTTCTTTTTAGAAGGTTTTATAGAATGTAGGCCACTTCTCCAGCAGTTTGGCAGCCGTCTGTGGACCAAAGACGAGGCTAAAATATTGAGCAATCTGGAGCAACAGAAACAGAAACTTTTTTTTAATTCATATTTCTGACAATCATATACTAAGTTTACATATATGAATTGTAGTTGGAAAAAAAAGGATGCCAATACATACCAGCCCTTTAGTGTCCAACAGCCTTGGAAACACTGTTGGACACTCCAACAGCCTTGGAGGATGGTGTGCAATTCATCAGGATTGTGAATGAGGCGTTGTCTATAGTTAAAGGTCTCCATCTTCTGCAGAACAATTTCTCGGTCTGTGGTGTGGTTCATCAAGGATATGGATTCTTTACAATACTCTTCATCCAATTGATCACCAGTCTGAGGCAGCTCCCTCTCCTGTGTTGGACCACCTCCTCCAGCGGTCTGAATTTTCGTTTTTGTGCACTCAAGTTTAGTCTTCCTCTGAATGGTTTTAAGTCGCCAGGCAAGAAATCCAGAACCACTCTGGGCATCGTAAAAATGTTCCCAACCGAAGACAGAGAGATAATTGGGTTCAACTTTATAATCAGCATACAGCAGGAACCCCTTTGTAACAATCTGTTCATAGTATTATTAAAAAACAGGGGTTAGAACAGTTTTTCAAAGGTCTTATGGGTTTGGAATGACATGAGGGTGAGTAATTAATAGGGATGGGCACTTCAAGCAAAAATAATATTCAATGATCGCTGGGAATTATTCGATTATTATTCGAAAATCGCACCTCTCAGAGAGGCCATTCATAATGGTGCAGAGCAGAGCGAGCATTTTCAAGGTGAGCTACCATAGGAATTAACTGAAAATGCTCGCACTGCGCCTGTTGACATGCACCATTATGAATGCCTGTATGGAAGTGAGCATTTTACTTTCATTTTCAAATTAGCGCCAATTCGGGAGCAGCGATTGTTTGAATGCTGGGTTCATTGTTATTTTTAATGAAAACAACAACAAAACACTACAATGACAAACTCGCTTAAATGGACGCTTTTACATTTTGCTTTGAAACCAAAACTTCCACCGTTGTCTTGTCAGTCAAGTGTGAGGCGGAATGGGTGAAGTGAGGTGAAATCGGACTCCTGCTGCTGGTCTGTGCTGCGACTCTCATTAGGCTCACTGAATTGAGCAGACACGTTTCGTTTTTAATTGTAGAGTCTGTTCTCTAACTGAACTAAATGATTTTTATTACTATTAAAAAAAATAGGGGGGGGCAGTATGGGGGGGGGGCAGTATGATACCGGTGTTGTGGCTGAACACCAGCAACACCGCAAGCCTACCTCAAGCCATAATGACTCCCTAAACGCGTTATAACGTATTGTGAACAGCCCGAATGACGGCACTTATGTGAAGATTAATCTTAATTTTGTCTCCGTTATGCCACATAAGTCTACAGTGTGTGTGTTAGACAACGTGTCCTTCTGTTGTCTGAGAGTTGATTGACAGTTATTAGGTGCGTTATTGGCAGCACGCAACACCCTCTGGTCATGTGAAAGTGTCACTACCACATCAGCACCAAAAACATGGGGATTTTTTTTAAGATGATAACTGCACAACCTATTTGATATTCTATAATTAAATCAACTAAACGAATATTCGAAAATCGTGACACATCTCTAGTAATTAATGACAGAATTTTCATTGTTGGGTGAACTATCCCTTTAAAACAGAAGGAAGATAAATTATAAATTTTAACTTTATTTTTTTACCATCTTCATGACTGTCCTTGACAACAAAGCAAATCCCTTCCACTGTGGATAATTCTGCAAACACCGTTTCATCCACCTCTGTGCCAGAGTCATCTTCCACTGTAATCTTGAGGGATGGAGAACTTTGCTCGGACTGATGTTAAAGTGATGTCGGAGTGATGTTAAAAAGCAACATAACATGGTAAATTGTTTAAATTACAAAACATAATGACCACCACTTAGTCTGAATTACTGGTTAGTCAAGTTGTTTAACCAATTGTGATATTTACCTTCAGAAATGAATTCATCAAAATCAGCAGCTTGTAATAGCTAGCATTAGATAGAAAAATGCTATCTACAACATGAGCCTGTAGAGAAACAGAGGGACAACAGGACATTTCCTAGATAATATATCTATGCAATGCTAACCTAAATGATAAATAGGTAGGTCCTTTGTTGGCAAAATAAGAATCAGAAAGCTTTCACTACACTCAAATCCTCTCTGAACAAAATGTACCTTTTGAAAGTGAAGCTGCAGGGTTTGCAGATGTTTTTTTTCCCCTGAAAGGTCTAAGTTTACAAACTGCACTTCAAACTTCTAAGGATGAGAGCAATATCTTTCTACCCTGCTCAACAAATGCACTGACAGACAAAAAAGAAAAAGAAAAAAAGAAAACCACACACAAAATATCCCTTTATGCCACCTTCTTATTATGAAAGATATTCACAAGTTTTACAAATACAAAACATACCTTTATGTCTTACGCAGATCTTGATAATTAATATCTGCGTAACGTTACACATTTAATACCAATGTGGGCAGAATCCATATTAATCATATTCCTTTTTAGGACTTCAACAGACAATTTTTAAATATCTAACTTCACATGGTTATGTTTGCCTCATGGCAACTTTACAGATAAAACCAAACTCTAACGTACTTACCTTAAGAAGAAAGAGTCTCGCGATCCTGTGGATTCCTACACATAACAAGAGAACGTACAATTTATTATTAAAAAAAAAATTGAACGCCATTAGAGATATTTTACTTTCAAGTTTATGTAGTGACATTTAACTTATTCAGTGATAAGAAGTGATTAACTTTAACGTTGCTGAATAGATTGCGCGCGATATTACAGACAAAACCCGGGAAACTCTCTCCTACTCCGGGTGAAAGCGAGTGACAGAAAATGGCGTCTCAAATCATCCCTCGGGCCGGATTGTACACATCCGTGGGCCATGGTGTGCCCGCAGGCCGTATGTTCGACACACCTAGCATATACCATATCAACTACTCCAATAAACTTCATATTTGGAAAAAAAAAGAGACATACAATTCAAGCAAAGTTTTCCTTGTGACACTTCTTATAACCGTCAGGAGCAATATTCAAACCCGCTTCAGATGACTCGCCTTGTGTAGTGAACAAGGACAAATAAAACATTTGCGCGTAAATGCATCCTTGTATGTAAAATATCTAAAACAAACACTAAGATAATAATTTTGATATAAAATGTCCATTAAACCCAAACTTTTAAGTAAATTTCACTCACCAGTTGTCGGTTCTCATTATCCTCCGCATGGCAAAAGAAAATGGCGTCTGGAAAAATCTTTCAGCGAGATCGCTGAATAAATGCCCGGATGTTGCAAATACCACTGTGGGGTGTTGTATACCTGTAACTCAGTGATTACACTAAAGCAAACAAGCTTTTAACACTGATAGTGTTAATTTCTCTAAATGTAACACTATAACTTCAACATTTTACTCTGAATTGGCTTAACACTTGAAATTTAACACTTAACACATCGTATGCACACTTCACAATCTCGCCGGAAGTAGTAGGTCATCCAGGTACTTTTCACCTACCAGTACTGTGAATTCGGACATACTTCTTTTGTCACATACTGTTTTTCACCTACTGTTTAGTATGCGATTTCGGATGCAGCTATTTACGTGAGAATGACAAGCGGAGAGAATTGCTTAGACTTCCAAATACCTGCTGTAATCCGTCTCTGCCACATTTTTATAAATCTGAACATTGTTGTGGATTTTAGATTTTAGCGTACATACACTCAGTAATCAGTGTGTACTCACATTTTATAAATGATGCCCATTGATTCATGTGTCAAGCCAAATAAAAAGCACATAGACTTGCATCTAAATGTTCATGAAGGAACACTGTGAATATTGTCATGTTTTTAATCTGCCCACCTGTTTTTTTTACATGATGTTTTATTAACAAAGTTCGGGAGGAGCACGTTCAGATAATTGACACGAGTGGAGAGCACTCAGCCAATCAACAATAAGAGGTATATATATTCAGCAGGCTTACCTCTGTTTGTTGACAGTTTATCAGCATCCCTCCACCACCCCTTCTCCACACTTCTAGTTCTAACCACTTACATACGGGGGGGGTACTCTGGGTTCGGGCCAAATTCCGAGCTTGGAGCCTTCCCCCCGGACAGCACGCCAAATACGCATTTAAACTTTACTCCCTCTAAATTATATGTAAGTGTGAACTCGTGAAAAGAACATGAAAAGTACACTTCTGTGAAGTGAGTCCCAGCAGTGCTGATGAATAAATGAACAGAACTCTGAAATCTATGGAGATGCTTTGAAAACTGTAGCTTTTGCAATGTCACATCTGCATGGCAGCATAAAATGAGCAAAGATGATAGAAAATCTGTGTGGAGAGGATGATTTCTGATGCATTATGGTATACTGACTTTAATTCTCGTATAGATGCAATGATGTGAGCAGGGGTTTTCAACCTTTAGGGACCCCTAATTTAACACTTTATAATGTTCATTAAAACACAAACTAAAATTATTGCATTAAATAATGCTTATTGGTTCATAATGTCCATTCAAAAAATTCTGTTTTATATACCTCCACAGACCCTTGATTGAAAACCCTGCATGTGGGCCATTAAGTTTTATGGGACTTTTTATGTTAATTTGGACTCATTCATAAAGCACAAGTAGAATGGATTTCAGTCTAAATCTTTCACAAAACCATTTTTATACTAATTTAATGTGATGTTTCGTGAATGAGGAACGTTCAATCTTACACTCTTCGCTTGAGCAACTATATCTGTCTGTTGAGGTAAATGTCAAATTGTTCGTGTAAAAGTTGTACTGTTATAGTTTTGATAGACATTATGCATTGTTACTGCTTCAAATATGGTTAATTTTAGACCTGAAAGAAATTCACCCAAAAACAAAATAAGATACAGTACCATTCAAATTTGGGGCCAGTACATTTTTTTTTTTATGTTTTTGAAGAAAGTCTCTTACTCTCACCAAGGCTGCATTTATTTAATCAAAATTTCAGTAAAAATAGTCCTGTTGTGAAATATTATTACAGTTTTAAATAACAGTTTTCTACTTTAATATATTTTAAAATTGATGGCACAGCTGAATTTTCAGCAGCCATTACTCCAGTCTTCTACGGAGCCCATAAAGGGACATGGTGATGGAAAAAATATGAGATGTGAGGAAAAATATTAAGTCAATGCTTTTGTGTTCTCTCGCAAATATTTTGCATTCCCCAAACTCTTTTTTTTTGCTTTTGCCTTTTTTTGCATTTTTTGCTTTTGTGTTCTCTCCCCATGCTCAAATTTGCAAAATGTCTTATTATTATCATTGTTGAAAACAGGTGTGCTGCTTTTTTCCCACGATTCTGTGATAAATAGAAAGTTTAAAAGGAATAAAATATGATGTGTAATTAATTTTTGGGTGAACTATTTCTTTGAACATCAATAATCAGCAACAATGTCTCTGATATAAAACCTCTTGTAGAAGTCCAAACCAATTTTTACTAAAACGAAATGCTCTATTTTCCTTTCTCTATTTCACAAGTTCACACTTACAAATAATCAGATTATGAAAAGAGTATGCGTGTTTGGCGTGCTGTCTGAGGGAAGGGCTCCGAGCTCGGAATTTGGCCCGAACCCAGAGTATTCCCCTCGTATTCCTGGCTGGGATAGTAAACAGCCGAGAGTGAGGAGTCGGGGTGGAGGAGGGATGCAGAAAACGGACAAGGAACGTAAGGTGAGTCTGCTATGTATATATAGGCCTCCTCTCGTGCTGATTGGATAGATCATTTGAACATGTTCCTCAATAAAACAACATTTCAGATTATATTATCAGCATAACAATTTGAGTGAAAATTTGTTTTGCAAAATTAACATGAAATTCAAAGTGTTTTAGTATTTATTTTGTCCTTCGTTTACTTAATGACAGCATCACTTCAGCTTCATAAAATGATGATCATATTCTCCAGCATGATCTGAGAAATGTCCCAAAGAGAATCTTCTACTTCTGCAATGTTCACACAGCAGCAGAATACAATTGTCAGTCCTGTATTTGAGTCCTTAATACGTTTACGAGTGACAACCGCATTCTATAACCAAACTCACCCGTTTTCAGGATTTACAACCGTATTCTCGGAAAATATCTCTGCGCTGCACAAACACGTCTACCGTGTGTTGCGGATTTTCATGTGAAGTTTCGGTAATTTACAGAGATGGACCCTGTTGAAAAAAACAGCATTTGCTGGTTAGGTATGTTTTGAAGCATGGCAGCTGGTTTGAGCTGGTTTAAGCTGGTCCTGAGCTGGAGCTAGTTGCTTAGGACCAGCTTATGACCAGCACTTGACCAGCTTAAACAAGCTCATGACCAAATAAGGACCATCTTAAACAGCTCAAACCAGCTGCCATGCTTCAAAACATATCTAACCAGCATATGAAAGTTTTGTTATGAAATGTTATGAATGTTATGATGTTATGAAACATCTGAAAGTTTTAAATCCAGTCACTTTCACTGTATACCACCAAAACTGCTCCCCTCAGTTTTAGTGTTCTACGCATGACCCCACTCTCTACCCAGATATAAAAGCTGCTGGCAGTGAATGAAGATTTGATGGATGAACTCGATTGAACTCTTGTTAAGAGTCCATTGAAAGAGTAAAAGAATACGGGCTTGACTCCAGTTGCACGTTCATACAGACAGAATTCGAGACACTACTTTAAATTGCTGTATAAACAGGACATTTCGAGACTCACACCTTTAACTAAATGCGGTTGTCGATCCCAAAAACTGACAATGTGAATGTAGCTTGGGCCCTGTTTACACCTGGTATTAAGATGCGTTTTGGTCGATCGGATCATAAGTGGAAGACGCTAAATACAGGTGTAAACGGGGTCTAAAACGTTTTGGGCTTGTCCACTTTTGACCACTTTCAGAGGTAGTTGAAAACACATTCGACTGGATTGCTTTCGTACTGTAGACGTTCATGTGGTCGAATGTGTTCGAACAGCCACAAAAAACCTCCTACTGACCTAATGCGTAAACATTATGGAAAGCGTGCTAGACAAGATTTAAGCTTTAAGCTTGAAGGCCCAAGTTTGGTTTGAAGACGGAAAACATACAACGCACAATGTTCTCTCACCATTCCTGATTTCTAACACGCACTCACCGCATTCGGCATGGTCTTGCGGCTTTCAGAGCAGAAACTAAAGCTGTATGTTGTCGTGTTCATATGTTTTAAGCTTATTTTGTCCAGTAGATCAAAAGATCTGAAAAAAACCCATACATTTTCCTGCCCATAGACCCTCCCCTTGAAGAAATCAGGACAGAAGTGGTTGAAAGTGGACAAAAGAGAGGGATTAAAACTCCCTCATCTACTTTTGGTCCGATCGACCAAAACGCATCTTAATACCAGGTGTTAATAGGGCCTTAGAGACCAAATAATACTGCAGAATCGTACATATTTCTTATTAATTTTTTCATGTTCTTTGCTTAAATTGTGTCAAATTTTTAAGTTTTAAATTACATTTTGCATTCCAGATTTGCGATGTAGTCTCAGACATTTGGACCCTGTACCCGTATTTCTTTCATCAGATTCATTCAAAATGTATCTTTTATTCTTGCAGTCCAAGTCTGGCTTATTTTCACAGAGGACCAGAGCTACTACAAGGGATACATATGGAAAAAGAATATGAAGAGCTTCAGTGGCTCAGCACCAGGGAAATTAGCATTGAAGCTGTGAGAGTAATAAATCATAAAATCCTGCAGTGGACTGATGATATGAGGATATTCTGTATGAGTGGAGAACAGTATAGTGATACATATCAGTTCTGGAGAAGCCAGAGGGACTGAACTGCTGGAATGGTGAGATGACACAGATTTTCCTCTCTAATAGTTTCTAATGATGTGATTTAAAGCAGCTAAGTGAGATGGGAGAGAGACACTCCACTGCAGAGCTGTAATCTCAAAGGTGACTGTCTAAATAGTACACACACAAGTTATCCCCGTACTTTTAGAGTATGTGATGTATTCTGTGAAGTACTTTTAGGTGTGCAGGTAAGGAAAATAAATACATTACCGGCTGATTGTGTTGTAGAGAATTATGCATACTCAGATACAGAAATAGAGACACTTCAAAGTCAAAGAAGCTGCGATAGTCTTTTATTTCCTATCGTGACCAGTGTTGGGAAGGTTACTTTGGAAATGTAATAGGTTACAGATTACAAATTACCCTATTTAAAATGTAATAAGTAGTGTAACTATTTCAATTACTTTATTAAAGGGGACTTATTATGCAAAATTCACTTTTATAAGGTGAACACAGATGTGTGTCCACAGTGTGTGTAAACAACCAGCCTATAACTGTAAAAATCCACCCAATACTTTTTTTATAATCCCCATCAATCATTATCAATCTCTCAAAACACGCTGTTCCAGATTTCCCCCTACTCCTACATAAGAGTACACTCTTAACCCGAATTAGTTGACTTTACTAGAAATTTGCGTGGAAACCCGTTGCACTAAACCATTTTAGTTTTTGCACAGGGTGAAACTAAACAGGTTAAGTTGTATTAACAAAGAATCTTAAGTGGGTCCAGTAGACAAATCAAGTTTACATTAGTAGTCTTTACTGAAAATCATTAGTTCACATTATTAATTGTTTTTGAGTATACGTTTTATATAATTACTATTAAGTTAAACATACAAAAAAAACAATATTACCAAATGATTTAAGTTGTAGGACGTGTTATAAGGGAAACAGGTCTATTTAGCTCAAAGTAAATTATTAATTAATTCATAGGGAATTTTGAAAGAGTCACTTATTTTACGGCCGAGCAAATGACTCGTCCAGCGTTTATTTCAACAGGCCGTAACTATCAACTCTGCAGTGGATATAAATATCCAAACAATAGTGAAACACTATTTAATAGCAAGGTAACATAGATCAGCAGTTTAAGACATTAAATTCGTAAGCACATAACACAAGAACACTTATCTTTAAATACAAACGAAACTTTATTGATTACTCTAACACATAAAACTAATATCTAACACAAACACACGCACACACACATTTACACGAGTTGCAGAAAGAAGTAAAGTAAGGAAAGAATGAGTTTTAAGAGAGTGAAATGATGAAATCCCAAGTTTTTAGCAATATATGCAGTTATAACACGACCTGAACGAACCATCAATCATTAATTTAACCCTCCTATCGTTTCTTAGGCGGGGTTATTAAATTTGATATCAATGCACCAGTTCAGTTAGAATCTGGAGGTTACTTGCGGTTGTGTCTCGTATCTTCTTTGAATGGGGATTCCCTCCTTCTTGGTCCTGGCTTGCGAGGGGATTTCCCAGGTTCTTTGTTTCGCTGACGGTCTTGTCGTGTCTTTGATCGACGTCTTGGGAAGCCAATCACGTGGCGCGTTGGCGGATGGATGGAAAGTCTCGTGGAGGTTTGAAGTTAAAGCTTTGCTGTAGATCGTTGGTCGAAACTTTGAGGCAAAACTTAACTTAGAACACGAGACTCAACGGAAAGAAAAGAAACTAAGTAAAAGAAAGGAAAGTGAGACGAGAGTATTTAGACGGTTTGAATGAAATAGTTAACCCATTTTCTTTGATCTTGGTCTGCCTCGATCATCTTCGTCCGCCTCGATCATCTTCGTCCGATCATCTATTCGTCATGTCGTCTCTGTCTTTGTCGTTTTCTTCTAAACTCTGTCTGATTCTTTGTTTGTGTTCTGAGATTTTAAACTCAAATGTCTGCCCATCCTCCTGGATGGGTTCTGACCAATTAGGTATCATCTCTGGTTCATGACTGCTTCCCCACCCCTCACCATAAATTACCTGTTATCTCTGGTCTCCTAACTTCCCGCTCTAAGCAGAGAGTAGTTAGACATGACTTCTTATTATAAGAACACGATACATTTTACACAGATTTCAATCAAGCCATCTTCTGAATTATGAGCATACAATCATACTGATACCAAGCAAGGCACACTTTCAATCCACCATTCAATAGTTATAACAATTACATGAATTGTGAGTGATATATATGCATAATGGTCACGTGTATTGGTTATAGACATGATATAGAATTATGAATTATGCAGTTTTCCTGTGGGTTTTAACGGTGTCACTCAGAGTTCATTTAAAGGTAGTTGAGAAGAAGGGGATC
Organism: Coreius guichenoti; assembly: GCA_039654105.1. Taxonomy (NCBI): domain Eukaryota; kingdom Metazoa; phylum Chordata; class Actinopteri; order Cypriniformes; family Gobionidae; genus Coreius; species Coreius guichenoti. The sequence goes on from CM077185.1 coordinate 32,154,140, forward strand.
TGCTTTGGCTCTTTGTCTTGGGGATCAAACAACCTCTGTCGTTATCTTGGTGTGGCCCAAAGCTTGCAAGGGCATAAAGTGGGGGTTTTGTTAGTTGGCGCAGACTGAACGGAGCCCACTTCTTTTAAGGCCATAGATTGTTGATTTATTGAGTTGAGTTTTGTGTGGAATTATGTTTGAACGAATCATCTGGAAGATTCACTTATGTCTGGTGCGCCCTCAAATCCTACAAAGTAGTGCTAAATGTTATATTTATGTAAAGTCTTATAATTTAAAAAAATGATGCTACTTAGATTGAGATTTTTTTTTGTATTAATTTGAAGAAATTAAACAATAACAACATTTCAATTTTTTTTTTATTGTAGACAAAAAACAGGTAACACTTCAATGTCACTTCATATGCAAACCTTTTTGCTTGTTAACAATTGTAAATTGTTTAGAGGAGGAACATGAACACACAGTATTCAAGAATATGCTATATCCTTGTGAATGACTAGATGCACATTAAAACTGGAGAAGCATTTAAGCTGGAGAAGCCATGGCTTCTGATGGTAGCTTCTCACAATTCCTTTGTGAAAATCAAATTGCAAGTAGATTTTTTTAATGCTCGTAACCTGAGGTTTAGTTCACTGTGGCCCAACATGAGAAGTACTTGTTGGATGAATTGGAACGTGTTCTTCATTGATTTGGGGTAGTTGAGATGCAGTGTGAAAGTCCAAAGAGAATGCACAGCTTTTAGCAAGTCTTTTAATACCTTCCATCACAACTTCTCCCTCAATGCTAGATTGAGATGAAGGGAAGATGGGAGCACAGCACCTTCATGCTCTTGTTGAGGATTCCAAAGTCAAGGTGGCGAAATGAGTAATCATCAGAGTCCTAAAAACAAAGCACATTCATGACATTTCTCATTAAATAACCATTAATAATGTTAAATAATATAGTCTTGTAATGAGACACATAGAGGGAATGTGTGAATTGGTTATGACTGCTGGAGTACATTAAAGGGTTAGTTCACCCCAAAATTAACATTTTGTCATTTACTTATTTACCGTCATGTCATTCCAAACCCATAAGACTTACAGTGGGGAGAACAAGTATTTGATACACTGCCGATTTTGCAGGTTTGCCCACTTACAAAGCATGTAGAAGTCTGTAATTTTTATCATAGGTACTCTTCAGCTGTGAGTGACGGAATCTAAAACAAAAATCCATAAAAAACTCTGTATGATTGTATTTATGATTGTATGAAGTAATTAATTTGCATTTTATTGCATGACATAAGTATTTGATACATCAGAAAAGCAGAACTTAATATTTGGTACAGAAACCTTTGTTTGCAATTACAGAGATCATACGTTTCCTGTAGTTCTTGACCAGGTTTGCACACACTGCAGCAGGGATTTTGGCCCACTCCTCCATACAGACCTTCTCCAGATCCTTCAGGTTTCGGGGCTGTCGCTGGGCAATATGGACTTTCAGCTCCCTCCAAAGATTTTCTATTGGGTTCAGTTCTGGAGACTGGCTAGGCCACTCCAGGACCTTGAGATGCTTCTTATGGAGCCACTCCTTAGTTGCCCTGGCTGTGTGTTTCGGGTCGTTGTCATGCTGGAAGACCCAGCCACGACCCATCTTCAATGCTCTTACTGAGGGAAGGAGGTTGTTGGCCAAGATCTCGCGATACATGGCCCCATCCATCCTCCCCTCAATACGGTACAGTCGTCCTGTCCCCTTTGCAGAAAAGCATCCCCAAAGATTGATGTTTCCACCTCCATGCTTCATGGTTGGGATGGTGTTCTTGGGGTTGTACTCATCCTCCTTCTTCCTCCAAACACGGCGAGTGGAGTTTAGACCAAAAAGCTCTATTTTTGTCTCATCAGACCACATGACCTTCTCCCATTCCTCCTCTGGATCATCCAGATGGTCATTGGCAAACTTCAGACGGGCCTGGACATGCGCTGGCTTGAGCAGGGGGACCTTGCGTGCGCTGCAGGATTTTAATCAATGACAGCGTAGTGTGTTACTAATGGTTTTCTTTGAGACTGTGGTCCCAGCTCTCTTCAGGTCATTGACCAGGTCCTGCCGTGTAGTTCTGGGCTGATCCCTCACCTTCCTCATGATCATTGATGCCCCACGAGGTGAGATCTTGCATGGTGCCCCAGACCGAGGGAGATTGACCGTCATCTTGAACTTCTTCCATTTTCTAATAATTGCGCCAACAGTTGTTGCCTTCTCACCAAGCTGCTTGCCTATTGTCCTGTAGCCCATCCCAGCCTTGTGCAGGTCTACAATTTTATCCCTGATGTCCTTACACAGCTCTCTGGTCTTGGCCATTGTGGAGAGGTTGGAGTCTGTTTGATTGAGTGTGTGGACATGTGTCTTTTATACAGGTAACGAGTTCAAACAGGTGCAGTTAATACAGGTAATGAGTGGAGAACAGGAGGGCTTCTTTAAGAAAAACGAACAGGTCTTTGAGAGCCGGAATTCTTACTGGTTGGTAGGTGATCAAATACTTATGTCATGCAATAAAATGCAAATTAATTATTTACAAATCATACAATGTGATTTTCTGGATTTTTGCTTTAGATTCCGTCTCTCACAGTTGAAGTGTACCTATGATAAAAATTACACACCTCTACATGCTTTGTAAGTAGGAAAACCTGCAAAACCTGCAGTGTATCAAATACTTGTTCTTCCCACTGTATGTTTTTCTTCAAAACAGAGATAAAGATTTATAAAAATAAATAAATAAATAATAATTTTTTTCTGTCCATCCATTCAAAGTCACATAAAGCCATCTTATCTCTTTAAAAAACTTGTATAAAACCATTTGATTCATATGGATTTATTTTATGTTGCCTTTATGACCTTTTTAAACCTTTAAGTTTTGATGGAGGGACAGAAATGTCTCAGGTTTTATTAAAAATACCTTAAATGTGTTCTGAAAACGAACAAACTTACAGGTTTGGAATGACATGAGGGTGAGTAAATGATGACAATGTTAGAAAGAGGTTAGAAAGACCTTTTCCTACTAAGTTTCAATGATTTAAACTCTATACACACAGGTTATCAAACATAAGGACTATCAATTAATAAAATAATTATGTGGTCATGGTCCTTTGAGAAAATAAGTTACTTACAAAGCATGCTTTGTAGGGCCCTATAAAATCCGTTTTATTTTTTCCTAAATTCCGTTTCCGTAAAATTCCGTTAATTTTTGGGAATTCAGTTTTTTTTTTTTTTACCCTTTACTGTTATTTTAGTCGTAAAAAGAGTGTGCTTTTAATGTTAATATAATAGAACATAAAACATAAAATAGGAATGACCTTAAATTTAGTGAGGTAACAAACCACATTTACTCAGTACTTTTCGGGACAAATACTGCATGATGCAACATAACACTGCACTCTAAGTACTTCAAGTCACCACAAAATATTAATGGTTATGAGCTTTAAACTGTCCAGTAAAATAAATTATATTAGTTTATATAAGTTTAAATGAAAGTGCTCCATTAGCTTTTTCTTTCAAGTAAAATAAATAGGACCAAAAAAAAAAAAAAAAAAAAAACAATTTCATAAGAAACATCTTTTCCATTCAGTACATTAAAGTGCATTAAAAACAAGGCAAAATACAGCAAGTACTCCCTGAAGGACAAATACTGCATGATGCAACATAACACTGCACTCTAAGTACTTCAAGTCACAACTTTTGTAGCACAGAGGAGATATGTTGCTCGAACACTCGGGGTAGGTGAAGTTGGCGAAGGCTGCTTACATTTTCAGGTAGGGCTCCTCCCTGTTTGCAGTGCTTCTTTAGAAACGGTTTTGTCATCTTTTCCAAAGGGATGTCAGCCTCAGCACAAATAGCGACAAAATCCTCAACAAACTCTTTTCTTGAGTCCGAAGACTTGAACGCAGCTGCAGTAATGCACGTCTGTAGGGATGTGGTGGCCTTGCTAGCTTTATCATTGTACTTCTCCTTGCTCTTCACGTGGCTTTTGGATAACAGGTGGTCAGTGCATGTATTTTTGCGCTTCCAGTCAACGGAATATTGACAAAACTTACAAAACAAAAGTTCACCTGACATAAAAGTCACGCGGGAACTGCTCGGCTCTGTACTGAGGGCTTAGCGTCGAGTTTCTTAACTTTTTCGCCGACGAAAGCAGAGTCACGGAGAGCCGCTTCGCCATACTTTCATTGTTTTGAAGGGGGAGGGGGAGCTGAAATGACGGGAGGGGTTGTGTCGCCCAGATTTGCTTCCCCTGGTCTGCATTTTCCCCAGACATACGTTCTTCTTCCACACAAAACAGAATTTCATTCCAAATATGTAAAATTCCGGGACATTCTGCGTTAACACTAGATTCCTGTTAATATGCCAATTCCGCGATTCCGTCCGTGATTACGGGTTGTCACAAAGGACAATCGGGAGCCCTCTGAGCACCAATGACCTAATATCAGTTGGCTCTTGAGTCTTTTGGGTAGTAAAATAAAAAAATGAAGTTACATAGCTAGAATAAGAAGGAATGATCTACAAGAAAGCAGAACCAACAAAGCACAATTTTGATTGTATTGGACAACCAATATAGTATTAATAGTAATATAGTTTTGTGACATGTTTTCATTACTTAAACTGTAATGAAGAATAAATTAAAAAAAAAAAAACTAATGCAACAATGCAAGTGTATAATAGATATGGACCAACCGTGGTTTGTTGTGAAAGCTGTCAACAGCTGTCCAACATTCCCTCTCCTAGATCGAAAGATCTCAATAAGACAAAGATTGTTTCGATCAATAGAACTCCTGCTTGAGGTTTTTTCACACAATCCTGTTGAACTCCATGAACACCTGTAAAATAGAAAAAAATACAGAGCATTAAATTTCAAAACTTAAATATAGTGACAAAAGATTAAAGGGATACTTCACTCAAACCTAAAAATTTGCTCATCATTTACACACCCTTATGCTGTTCCAGATTTATATGAATTTTCTTTTGTTCTTTGGATGAACACAAAGATTTTCAGAAATCATTTCTGTGAGTTTATATATTGTGTACGGGATAGTAGTTGATGCTTCAAAAACCACACAAAGTGAACACAATGGTAATCCATACAAAGCATAGACACACCCCTGAGTGAGAAGCACAGAGACCGCCATTTCTGTTTACTCGCTGAATCAGCTAGCTAAAGTATTACAATGTCTGTGCCAAAAAACATTACAAATGTTCTGTTGTTGGATGTACCAACGAACATACGAGTCTCCATAGACTCCCGGCATCCGAGCCAGTGAGGACACCGTGGATGAATTTCATTTTTGAAGGAAATGTGCCAAAGAATGTCGGTAAAATGTTATATATTTGCGCAAATCATTTTACGCATGATTGCTTCACCAACGAGGGTCAGTACAACGTTGGATTTGCAAAAAAGTTGTTTCTGAAGGATGGGTCAATACCAGCGCTTTGTGCTCTAACTTCAGAACAAGTAAGGATGGCACTTCATATTTTGTGAATGTTTGCAAATTTCCTTTCTGAATGCTGTACTAATATGGCTAAAGTTACCATAGACTGTATTCACAGAGACTAGAGCTATGTTGTTAGTTTTATCCCGAAAACGCTCACCGTCTGCGTAATTCATAAACACACATTTATTATGCATTGTATAGTCGGGTGACGTACTTTTTTACGTTCCCACACGAGCACCTATAAAACAATGTATAGATTAACATGACGATACATGCTAGTCGATGAGTTGAATCAACGTAACTTCACAACAACTAACGTTATATAAATGTACTAACCATTCAGAATTGTCCAGGTGTAGTCTAAAAGTTGCAACCTCTTCCTGAGTAAGGCTTCATGTAAGGCTGCACTCCACAACTGGTTATTTCTGACATTTTGGCTGAGTGAGATTCGTTTTGTTGTTGACATTGTATCTGAAGCTTGTGTAAAGGAGCCGCTGGAAGAGTGGCAGGGAGCAGCAGCTCATTTGCATTTAAAGGAACACACAAAACGGCGCGTTTTCCTCAAACCCAAATAGGGGCAAATTTGACAAGCTATAATAAATTATCTAGGGGGTATTTTGAGCTGAAACTTCACAGACACATTCTTGGGACACCAAAGATTTATATTACATCTTGTGAAAAGTGGCATAATATGTCTCCTTTAAAGTAAATGTAACTGATTACATTTGATTACTTTTTGATTACTTTTCTAATTTCCAGCACTGGAACGCAATTTTATCACTTACCATGGTGGCAAATCTTAGACAGGTTGTAGCCTAAAGCTTTCAGCGGCAATGTGGATTGATGTAATTGGCAAGTGGTGTGCCACAAATTCTAACGAGAACCAATCAAAAGCATCAGAATAGCATCGCTTTAAACAGCCTTTAAATGGCAGGAGGCATCATGCACATCAAAAACAGGCAAAGCAACAAATTAATATTATTCAACAAGCTTTTTACAGAAATATTCAGATGTAACCCCCTTTGTAATCATTAACATTTTCATAAGTAACTGTAATTTAATTACATTTTTTTCTCAGTAACTATAACTGATTACAGTTAAACTTATTTTGTAATTAAATTACGTAACTCTGTTACTCCCCAACACTGATCGTGACTGTATATCTGTATATCCAAGCGACTGTATATCCAAAGGAAACGGCTACTTGAACAAGAAAAAATGTAGGGTGGGACCTGATTTTGTCCATGGGGAATTGATTTGATCGTTGGATGGTTGTGGTTTGCTATTGCTGTGATGTCATGTGAGTGACAGGTTGTCCTGCCCTCAAGCCAGTAAAAATGTCATCAGAGAAGAGAAGAGATGTCATTGCAAGAAGGAAGGGAACTTATTTTGATTGAATATTGCAAAGGCACATGAATTAGAAAAAAAAATGATGTGCCGGTATAGATCACTTATAATAAATACTGCAATATTCAGTTAAAAAAAGAATTGCCCATTTTGATTTCATGGTGACTTTAATGTCACCATTGTAATATATACAGTACACACTATGTTTCTTTTTTACACGTAATTCATGGTAAACCCTACATTATAGAGACAAAATGTCCCCAGAAAGCAAAACGTCGGCAAAATAGCCTCAATCTTTTGTGCTCCGTTTGTGCTGTTTTGTGCCATATCAATTTTTGTTTGTGCTGCTTCTGTTTTTAAAATATTAAAATAATATTTATAGGTCATTCTGAGGTCACTCAGACCCCCCCCCCACCCTCTAAATTCACCCCAAATAGTCTCAATCGTTTGTGCTTTGCTTGTGCTGGTTTGTGCCGGTAAAATTTTCGTTTGTGCTGCTTCGGTTTTTAAAATATTAGACATTGAATTATTGGCGATGACATCACATCTTTCTTAGAAAATTATTAGAAGAATCAGAAATCAGATAGGCTTCATATAGTATTTTAAGTCTTTAAGAAAAAGGTTAAAGGGGTCATGAACTGCGTTGTTTTATTGTTTTATGATGTTTCCTGGGGTGCACTTATAATGTTAGAATGCTTTTTACATCAAAAACTGTCATAATTTATAAATAAAAGGCACTTTTCCTACCCTGATTTTAGCCCTCTGGTTTGAACGCTCTGTTTTAAGGGGCGTGTCTGCTGTGAGACTTCAGTGTAAACGCCCACTGCTGTGATTGGCTAACGTCTTTCCATTTGAAATAGCTAAGTATTACTCTCTCTTTTAGCGCGTTTTTACTATTACAGCTCTCATGGTTAATTAATCGTGAAAAGTGTTGCATTACATTTAGATCTATGGCATTATATTCAGATCTATGGCATTATATTCAGATCGTGGCATGAAAGGTTGCAGAGATGAACATTGTAGCTGATCACAGACATGCCGAGCTCATGAAAGCAGTGATCTCGTCATTGCAACTCAGTTTCTGTACACTAACGAATGCTTTCATCTTCACTAACAGTGCAAACGTGATATAGTTAAGAGATTCGTTGAATAAAACGGGAGTCACTGATAAACGCGTCACTGATAAACTATCCTTGTTTGATTGACAGCTTCAGCGCGCGCTGCTCCAACGATTGCAAAGGGAACTTTCTTTGATCGCTTTCTTTATAGAATTTAATCATCGTTAAATAACAGATTATTTTCATCCTACTAAGAGAAACAACGCAAGTTAACGTTTAGTCACTGGTTTGATTTACGGACACACAGACAAAGAACATCTGACTGTACATGAATGATTACATTTCAGATCAGGCATTAGAATGAACACAGTTACTTACATGTTGCATTACTGTCGAGCCCAGGCACTGCAGAATATTTTGTAATCCTCAACGGCATGTTTATTGCTTGGTAGCTCGATCTGGTTTAACACCACTTAGGCCTATGTTACTTTTAGGCTACCTATTCTATTGCATGTCATGTGTGAATCGGTGGGCGGGGCTAAACAGGCAGTGATGAAGTAGGCAGAGGCGGTGCTTGCCTCCCTTTGACGTCATAGATTCCCACTTTGAAAAACCTGTCGTTTGCTGGGCCTGGTGTCAATAAAAGCTTTTATTGGACTAACAAGGAAGTTTTCAGTTCTGAAACTTACAGGATATTCTTACAATATGGTGACCTCTTATATGTCAAAAGCTCAAGGAAAATTTGATTTCTCAGTTCATGACCCCTTTAAAGAAAGCTTACTCTTACTAACTTTAGACTTGTGTATATAAAATACTTAGCCAAAAACAAAATAAGATTGATTAAATAAAAAAAAATTTAAAAAAAACATCTGACTCTTCTCTCTCATAATATGTAAAACCAAGAATAACAGTTTCATATTTCAAAGAAATATGGAATCATCACAGAAAATACTCCCGGTACACAAACCAACCGGGTTGAAAGGTGTATATAAATATTGTATGTTGTTTCCTGAATGATAATTGATCAATTACATAATTAATTGTTGATAATTCTTTATTAGTTTTTTTTTTTGTTTTGTTTTTTCGTTTTGGTTTTGTAAATAAATAATGAAATATTGCATGTTTTGGACCCGGTGTACCTTCTGATAATTTTCTACTTAAAAAGAAATAAAGAGAAATAAGAAACGGTTCGATTTTTATTTTATTTTTCGTTTTGTTTATGAAAATCAAATGAAAATTAAGCTAGATCTTTCGTAATTTTTGTTCAGGGGTAAAAACGAGCCCTGAAATGCCCTTCAACTCATCCTGTCTTGCCTGTCCCATAACGCAGAATAAGAGTTCATCTGATGTGCTGCTCTGCAAATTAGTTACAATAATGTTTCTTCATACTGGCTGTTTTATATATATTCTATTTCATGCCAATATAAAGAGCACACTTCTCTTGTCCGCGGAGGCGTTGGCGCGTTCCCTTCTATTGTTTCCTGATAACAGCGGAAATAACTTAAAATATTTAGTCATTAATCATTTTGGTAAAGCCTACACATAAGATATATTTTTCAAACGTGTAAAGTGTATTTTATTTGTATACACTCATAATAGCGAGAAAAAAAACGTTACAAAACGCTTTGTAAAATAAAGAGAACAAATTATGTGCGCTTTCTGCCGAAACTCGGCGAAAAACTTGCCTCACAGACATGGAAAACATGTCTATAGAAAGCTTGAAATATGTAGATAATTTTCTGATTATGTAGGCAAATACATATGAAACCAGAGGTAGCATTCGTTCCCGCCTGAGCTCATTATCATTTGCGAAGCGCGGGCTGGTAATCGTCCATGTGAACATCATAAACGTCTCCATCACCTCCATAAAACAATCGGACCATAGCTTCATCAGGTTATACTTTTCATCGCTTCAGTTCATAATTCCAAAGTACAGCCTATGGGCCTTAAGACATTGAAGTAGACTATTACGATGAAAACTTAAGCAAAGTGTTATATATATATATAAGATTGATTAAACATCTGAATAAAGAGAACAAGTATTTGATACACTGCCGATTTTGCAGGTTTGCCCACTTACAAAGCATGACATAAGTATTTGATCACCTACTAACCAGTAAGAATTCTGGCTCTCACAGACCTGTTAGTTTTTCTTTAAGAAGCCCTCCTGTTCTCCACTCATTACCTGTATTAACTGCACCTGTTTGAACTCGTTACCTGTATAAAAGACACCTGTCCACACACTCAATCAAACAGACTCCAACCTCTCCACAATGGCCAAGACCAGAGAGCTGTGTAAGGACATCAGGGATAAAATTGTAGACCTGCACAAGGCTGAGATGGGCTACAGGACAATAGGCAAGCAGCTTGGTGAGAAGGCAACAACTGTTGGCGCAATTATTAGAAAATGGAAGAAGTTCAAGATGACGGTCAATCTCCCTCGGTCTGGGGCACCATGCAAGCCAGGGCAACTAAGGAGTGGCTCCGTAAGAAGCATCTCAAGGTCCTGGAGTGGCCTAGCCAGTCTCCAGACCTGAACCCAATAGAAAATCTTTGGAGGGAGCTGAAAGTCCATATTGCCCAGCGACAGCCCCGAAACCTGAAGGATCTGGAGAAGGTCTGTATGGAGGAGTGGGCCAAAATCCCTGCTGCAGTGTGTGCAAACCTGGTCAAGAACTACAGGAAACGTATGATTCTGTACCAAATATTAAGTTCTGCTTTTCTGATGTATCAAATACTTATGTCATGCAATAAAATGAAAATGAATTACTTAAAAATCATACAATGTGATTTTCTGGATTTTTGTTTTAGATTCCGTCACTCACAGTTGAAGAGTACCTATGATAAAAATTACAGACTTCTACATGCTTTGTAAGTGGGCAAACCTGCAAAATCGGCAGTGTATCAAATACTTGTTCTCCCCACTGTATATATATATATATATATAGCCTATATAAATAATATTAGTTATTTTTATGGGGTTGGGTTTATGAAATACAAATTATGTTATTATTAAATCAATTCTGATCAATTCTGCGTGTAATAGCGACTGAAAACATGTTGCATCGGATGTTTTTCTTAATAGGTCTTTTGAGAATAAAATAAATAAAAATGAATAAAATTTTCCTCAATGTTGTTTTAGATCATATAAAGCTAAACGGAACGTTTCAGGGCCGCCCACACATTCGAAACAAATACTAGGCCTAAAGCATAAAAATGTTTTACCCATGAACCAAAAGTACGAAAAAACCTCTGAAGTCTCGTTTTTACGTTTCTTATACAAAACGAAAAAAACAAATGTCAAACCGTTTCTCATTGGTCTTTTTTTTTTTTAGACAGAGAAATAAGTAGTTAGTTTTTTTTTTTGTTTTTTGTCTAATATTTAAAAAACGGAAGCAGCACAAACGAAATTTTTACCGGCACAAACAAGCACAAACGATTGAGACTATTTTGGGTGAATTTGGAGCATGTGGGGGGGGCTGAGTGACCTCAGAATGACCTATGTCCTTTTAATATCTTAAAAACCAAAGCAGCACAAACGAAAATTATGGCACAAACGGAGCACAAACGATTGAGACTATTTTGTCGATGTTTTGCGTTGGGTGGGGGGCCAACTTCACGCAGGTTTTCATTCATGTGTGTGTAAAAAATCTTTTACTATGTAGTGACCTTTAATTTGGAGCAAGAGGGGAGTGACTTTGTCAGAGATGTCTCACTTTGCTCACTGCTGATTGGTCTAGTTTCGGTTTGAGATCTCTTACCTGCCACAGTTATCCATGGATCATAAGTTACTATGGTGATAAACATCGCTAAAAACTGAGCCACTGTCATGGTACCTAAAACCCAGGGTTGGCGCAAACTAAACTGAAAGATAGGCCTACCTATATATCCACCTGAATCATGGTATAGGCCCCAGCAGAAAAAGAAGATTCAGTTTGGCTATAGGTGACAAAACAGCACATTTTATCACCGAAAGCAGCCAGCACATTATGTGAAGTGACCTTCACACTACTGGTGAGCTATATTAGCTCAGTGATGAGTAATGGGGCTTGAGTGCATCCAATCACAACATTGCATTATTAATACAGAATCTCTCCACTGGCAAAATAGCCTTGGATTCACGTCCTCCCACTAACCATGCCAACATACGCACTCTCCACTCGTTCAATATCTATCATTTTCATTTTTTTTTTTTGACTCACTCACTCACATATATTTCTGTTTAATAATTTAAAGATATATATTCAAAAGTTTGGGGTCGGTTTTTGAAAGAATTCTCTTATGCTCACGAAGGCTGCATTTATTTGATGATACAGAAAATACAGTAAAAACAGTGAAATATTGAATTATTACAATTTAAAATAACATAACTATTTGAGTTTATTTTTAAATGTAATTTATTCCTGTGATGTCAAAGCTGAATTTTCAGCATCATTACTCCAGTCTTCAGTGTCACATGATCCTTCAGAAATCATTCTAATGATGATTTGCTGCTCAAGAAACATTTCTTATTATTATTATAATAATAAGAAATTATTATTGTGCTGCCTAATATTTCTGTGGAAAATGTGATAATTTTTTTGGTCAGGATTCTGTGATGAATAGAAATTTTAAAAGAACAGCATTTTTTAAATATAACTTTTGTGACAGTATATACATAAATGTCTTTACTGCTGAATAAAAGTATCACTTTCTTTTAATACATATACACATAATACAATATTTTGTTACATACTATGTCCAGTATGTTGATTGGATGAACAACACAAAAGAAACAGACATTATCAGATTCCAACCTTTTGCATGTCATGTCGTCTAAACTTACAGTATTCTAAAACGGTTTGAAACAACTTTTTTGGTATTCTTGTTCTTGTTGTTGTTATTATTATTATTAGTATTATTATTATGCATGCAGGTTCAGTACCATGTCTTCAAAATGTTTTGGTGCTTTTTGTAAGTGAATAAAGTTTAAGAAGAAGTTTTGCAGAAGCTAAATGTTTGAAATCTCTTTGAATGTAATCCTATCAGTATTCCAGGGAGCTGGGTGGGCGAGCGTTCTTGATAATGGCTTATATGCAGGGTGGGGGTGATCCATCAGATTCCCTGTGAGGCAGAACCAGCGTCCTGCATCTGAGATTTACTGCTACTGAGGGCCAGTGGTTAGAACTGAACTAAGACGTTAAGGGAAATGGTTAGGAGCCTGAGCACAAGCAGCATTCTGGATGTTGCATGATTTTTAAAGTTGGTTTAGATATAATTGTCTTTCACAATGTGTAGACTGTGTCAACGTGTGTTAACTAACATTGGCTAATATAATTAATCTTATATCAGGGGTCAGTATGGGCACCCTGACTGGTCTGCGGCTATGTAGCCCCATACGCAACAAACTGCGACGCACTGTGTATTCTGACACCTTTCTATCAGAATCAGCATCAACTTCTTGAGCAATTTGAGCTACAGTAGCTCGTCTGTTTGATCGGACCACACGGGCCAGCCTTCTCTCTCCACGTGCATCAATGAGCCTTGGCCGCCCATGACCCTGTCGCCGGTTCACCACTGTTCCTTCCTTGGACCACTTTTGATAGACACTGACCACTGCAGACCAGGAACACCCCACAAGAGCTGCAGTTTTGGAGATGCTCTGACCCAGTCGTCTAGCCATCACAATTTGGCCCTTCTCAAATCTTTACGCTTGCCCATTTTTCCTGCTTCTAACACATCAACTTTGAGGACAAAATGTTCACTTGCTGCCTAATATATCCCACCCACTAACAGGTGTTATTAACTAGCTAACATTAACAAATTAGGTTAATAGATGCTGTAAAAATATATTGCGCACTAGTTAATGTTAACAAATGAGACCGTATTGTAAAGTGTTACCGATATAAAACATAATTGGATAATAGTGGTGTATATTGGAGCTTTTGGTCTCGGTCTGCAGTAAACTGAATGCAATCTACTATCTGATCATGTATGCAAAGTAAAAGAAAAGTTCTAAACAATACCCGTAAGAAGCTGTAATGCTGAGATTATGGTTAAAAGCGGTCCATTTTCAATCCCCGAACTGTCTGAAGTCTTTTATATCCTGGTATTAACCTGTCTGGCTCAAATTCCAGATAATTGTAACACGAAGAGCACAAAAAGCTCAATCAATCTCCCATTGATCGGTAAAGCAGCGAATAAATGGAGCAAAAGGCTAATCAGATGGTAAGCCTCTGAAAGAAGCCTCTGTCACTTTTTTGGGCTCCTCCTTTGCATTTACTGGCAGAGCAGAGAGTGAGACTGACATGACAAATGTTTAGGACTGCATCTGCCTGTTGTGTAAGTGTCGCTTTGCATTAAAGACGGAAGAAAATGAACTACCCAAACTTTAGACAGCTTTTCCACAGAAGCAGTTGGATTGTGGTGAGTGTGTGTCCCCTGGTGGTCAAAGTCGGAACTGCACATAAAATTCACAAAAAACGGGGCCTATATCACGTTTTTTTCCCCTCTGGTAGAATATTATCCAACATAAAATGAACTTAGTGTGAAATACTGCTAGTTTTAAACATGATTTAAATATTTTCACTTTCTCGACCATATCCAGCCATTAAAACTGTAAAATGTAAACAATTTTGACATTAATCAGTACCTACATGGAAGCCCATTTTTCGCCACATAACAAAAAGTAATCACGCTTTGGTAAATAATAATTATGACATACTAAGTAATAAAAAAGTAGAACTTTATGACATACTGTCATAATTCTGAGCTGAAAGTCGAAATTGATTGACTTTCTATGTCACAATTATGACATTTAATGTTATAGGGGAGAGCGGGGCTCAACCCCTAACGCTTTTTGACTTTCTCAGTTTGTGTAAATCCACTTGGGGTTCAGAGTATTTATTTTTTCCCACATTAATTTCACACGTCTAGTACAATTATGTGGTTTTGTTTCATTAATACAGTGTATACTTTTTTTCTTGATTTACCCCGAAAAAATGGAAGTGAAATGTGACAACATGCCCCATAGGTGGGGTACATTGTAACATGTGAGGGGCACATTGTAACATGACCATAAGACAGCTTAAAATGTTATCTAATCTAATCAAAAAAATGTCCAAGACAAACTAAAATATTTTGTCATTAAAATACAATTATTAACTTTTTCAAATAAAATAATGGCATTTTTTTAATCATTAAAAATATACAAATTTTTGAGTTTGACAAACACTGCAAAACACAGCTATACAGCATAGTTCAAAACATAATAATAATTAATAAATTCTGAACATTGACTTTTTCCTCATGTATTCTCAATAGAATTCATAAAAGTATAGAATATCATAGAATGGTTCTAATAGGGGCACATTGTAACGCAGTGTTAAAGTACATCATGCCCCATCTGCGCAACTGGGATTTAACCCTGGCTCATGTCTTCTGCTGGTTAAATCAGCATTAAAGAACAATCTCAACTGTTACATAACAGATATAAGATTAAAATAATATCAGATTGGTCTTATTTTAAATAAAGAGATAAAAAATTAACTTAAGAAATTTACATTTGCTAAGGTTAAATAAATGTTCAGTGATATCTTCCAATGTTTTTTTTAATTTTGGTGCAACTTTTTCTCTAAATAATGTTGATATGGCATCTAGTAAATACACTGAGTTTCGTCATCCTGGCATGCGTGGAAAGTTTTAAACCATGTGTGTTACAACTAACCCCGTGTTAGGTTGAGCCCCGCTCTCCCCTAATTATGAAATTTAAGTCAGCTTTTTGTCATAATTTTAACTTATGTCAGAATTTCGACCTTTTGTCATATTTTCGACTTTTTAATTAAAAAAAAATGTTTTTCTGCTTTTTAATAATTATGACTTATGTCATAATTATGATGCACCCTTAAGAACAATGTGGATTTACTTTTAAATTGTAACATATTTAGATACAAGTTTAGCATGTGCAGGATGATGATGCATCAGCCAATGTGTGATTATAATAAATAAATAAAAACATCTTCATCTTGTTCCGGGGGTATCTTACCCCATCTTATACCCTACTTACCTTATGTCATAATTACGATTTATAATTAAATGCATTTTCTTTATGTTCATTTACAAATACAAATGCTATTTTATTTATTTTATTTTGCAACAGGAATAATACCGTAATATTAAAGGCACAATATGTAAAATTTTTGGATTAAAATATCCAAAAACCACTAGAACAGTGTTATATATTTTGTTGACATGCGTACTTACATTATCCCCAATGTTTCCAAGAATGTTTAAATCCAGAAAAATGAACCTTTTTTACCAGGACACGGACATCATCATGTGTTACCGAAGGAAAAGGTGATGGAAACACCAAAGATGCTTTAATATATTATGTTTTATTAGACAAGGGAACAACTGTTTGGATACATTTATAGGCAGAACACATTTAGTCTTATTGTTTGAATCTCGTTTTCTTGATTTACCGTGAGCACCATGTTTTACCAGACTAATATCGATCTAGCTTACTGCAGTGTGCAACAAGTGTTTCTTAGTAGCCGCAGAGCGAAAGCACAGAGTAACGTTAATACACAAAAACAGTACAATGTTAGTGATAAAACAGCGCTGCGTTACCCCATATACGCTTGACCGGAAGAAGCGGAAGCGGCGACTGTGGCATAATAAAAGCTCCGCTGCTCTCCAGCCGTGTGTCACGCTCGTCTCTCATTAGCAATCGCTCCAGCGGCCACGTTGTGCTCCCACAACACTCGGCCCTGCTCTGCTTCATACTACAGTAACATTAATAATCTCATCCATTAACATGATTTCTGCCCAAGTCCCATCCCGATTCTTTTCTACCGGCGGTGAGGTGAAGATGACATCTCCCATGAATCCGTGCTCAAATTCAAATTCAAATGCTCAAAATATAACCATATTTGTTCTTCCTAATGCCTTGAAAAAGCAGAACGTCACTGAAACTAACCTCAGGCATCTTTCTCACAAATCGGGTGTGTTGCACTTTACAAGCTTTGATGATTTAGGAATAATTTATGGCAAGTTAGATCATTGTTGAGGCTCTTGGGCAAGTCAAGTGCCACATTAATATGTGATAAATAGCATTATCTGCTTATTTGTGCAAAACTGGGTCATTTTAATGCAGACTTTATACTTTGAATTCTTACGCTCTATAGAAACTAGAGATATTGCATTGTTAGATACTCAAGACAAAGTCATCTCATTTGGCAGTCAGAATAATTTTAGTGTTAATAAGTGTTAATGACTAACTATAGAATATACAAACCCGATTCCAAAAAAGTTGGGACAGGTAGCAATAAGAGGCCGGAAAAGTTAAATGTACATATAAGGAACAGCTGGAGGACCAATTTGCAACTTATTAGGTCAATTGGCAACATGATTGGGTATAAAAAGAGCCTCTCAGAGTAGCAGTGTCTCTCAGAAGTCAAGATGGGCAGAGGATCACCAATTCCCCCAATGCTGCGGTGAAAAATAGTGGAGCAATATCAGAAAGGAGTTTCTCAGAGAAAAATTGCAAAGAGTTTGAAGTTATCATCATCTACAGTGCATAATATCATCCAAAGATTCAGAGAATCTGGAACAATCTCTGTACGTAAGGGTCAAGGCCGGAAAGCCATACTGGATGCCCGTGATCTTCGGGCCCTTAGACGGCACTGCATCACATACAGGAATGCTACTGTAATGGAAATCACAACATGGGCTCAGGAATACTTCCAGAAAACATTGTCGGTGAACACAATCCACCGTGCCATTCGCCGTTGCCGGCTAAAACTCTATAGGTTCTTTTTGGAAAACTGGGACGCCATGTCATCCGGACTAAAGAGAACAAGGACAACCCAAGTTGTTATCAGCGCTCAGTTCAGAAGCCTGCATCTCTGATGGTATGGGGTTGCATGAGTGTGTGTGGCATGGGCAGCTTACACATCTGGAAAGGCACCATCAGTGCTGAAAGGTATATCCAAGTTCTAGAACAACATATGCTCCCATCCAGACGTCGTCTCTTTCAGGGAAGACCTTGCATTTTCCAACATGACAATGCCAGACCACATACTGCATCAATTACAACATCATGGCTGCGTAGAAGAAGGATCCGGGTACTGAAATGGCCAGCCTGCAGTCCAGATCTTTCACCCATAGAAAACATTTGGCGCATCATAAAGAGGAAGATGCGACAAAGAAGACCTAAGACAGTTGAGCAACTAGAAGCCTGTATTAGACAAGAATGGGACAACATTCCTATTCCTAAACTTGAGCAACTTGTCTCCTCAGTCCCCAGACGTTTGCAGACTGTTATAAAAAGAAGAGGGGATGCCACACAGTGGTAAACATGGCCTTGTCCCAACTTTTTTGAGATGTGTTGATGCCATGAAATTTAAAATCAATTTATTTTTCCCTTAAAATGATACATTTTCTCAGTTTAAACATTTGATATGTTATCTATGTTGTATTCTGAATAAAATATTAAAAATTTGAAACTTCCACATCATTGCATTCTGTTTTTATTCACAATTTGTACAGTGTCCCAACTTTTTTGGAATCGGGTTTGTAGGTACAGCATAGTCAGTCTTCTCTATTTTTTTTACAGTAATTAAAATATCAAGAAAACATTTATCTGTGTTTGCTAATCTATATTTAGATTTTAACAAATCTGTAGCACAGCAGGAGATGTGTTATTTCTTTTCTATGCATTTTGAATTCCACAGATTAACATCAAAGGGGACCCAAGCTATATCTAGAACATCATAGAGACTCAGGAGCAGCAGTGTTTACAATACTGCATTACTCCCCAAAAAGTAACTAATTGCATTACTTTAGTTACTTTTTATGGAAAGTAATGTTACACGTTATTTTTACGTTACTTTTTGTCACCTGGGCTGGGCTTGCTTGTTTTTTTTTTTAACAACAACAACAGCAAAAAGTTATATGTTGGGCAAATGTACTTTTAAAAAAAAAATGAAATGAATGAGCCTCCGGCTGAAGGAAATGCAAATTCATGCCTGTACAGTAGAAGGCACAGCAATAAAAACAAAACAATGAAAGACAAATGTGATGTTTAAAGGTAGGGTAGGCAATTTTTGGAGTACACTGTACCATTGCATTTGGACCGAATGCAATGATTGGTCAAACATTTTATGGTCCTACACCTTCCACAGACGAAATATATATACATATAAATACATTTAGACCACTTAAACTTAGTAATTGCTATCAGGATGTGAAGAGACTTTCAACCAAAAGTTTTTGCTTATTGGTATGGTTGAATTGGATCATCGAAGGTCAGCAGCAAAGACATTGCTTAATAAAGTGAGATTAAATACATAAAGTATATTTGTGTAATTTGCAGGTTTGCTTAAATATTCAGAGTTTGCGTTTTACAGTTTTATTAATTTTGAGAAATACTGAATCTGTTTTTGTGCAAGTGAGACAAATAAATCCCTGCTCACATTTATTCTAGAACTACAATAAGCATCATGTTCACACAGCGCACACAATGCCTGTGCTCTAACTCATGATTTCTCTCAACATGAGGACATGAGAGGTGTCAGTCAATAAATGGGAAAACAAAGTAACTTGCTTTCCTTATTTAAAAAAGTAACAGATATTTTGTTGTAAATATAAAAGTAATGCATTACTTTACTCATTACTTGAAAAAAGTAATCTGATTACATAATTTACATTACTTGTAAGGTGTTACCCCCAGCACTACTCAGGAGTGGGCTCTTTTGAGTTTGGCCATATCAGGCCCAAATATAAGGTATATACAGGTTATTTCACTAGATGGCAGCATATTCCCACAAAATGGCAAGGCAATGCTTGGCATATGTCATAATTTCAGTTTTGAAATCATAATGGAGCAATGTAGTAGGAGAGCAAACATGTAATATACCTACTCAGGCTTAATCCAAAACTCATCTTTGAATTAAGCAATCTTGTGTCTCATTTGCAATCTGTACATCACATTTGCAGAACAGCTGCACGAGTTTCTATAAATGGTTGTGTTTGCATTCATATGCAGGGTGTTTGTTATTTGCCCTTGCATTCCTCTTAAAACGCCTTATGAATGGGTTTGCCTGATAATATTTTTGAAAATAGCAATTTATTCCTGGCTTTGTTCTCATGAAGGCTTTGTTCGTTGTGTTGATTATTTGAAACCTGTGAAAGCTTTTCAGATGTTAATATTCAGTGTTTGATTAGCTCAGCTATTTAGAGAAACATTAATTCTTTGTCTATTATAAAGAGAGAAATTAATGTTATTTTTGAATCATTAATGGAGTTTTCCACGGCAGTAATTATTATTGTGGTGTTTTATTGTGTGCGTGATTTAAACAAATCCCTAACCATGAATATTACAATTCAGTGCATAACCGGGCATAATTGTGCTATTACTTTTCTAAGCGATCAGATATCAAAAATACCAGTGTTATTTATATACTGTTTTACTATTGAAATATCTTTATTTTTACATTTTCAGTTTTCATTTTAATTTTGTTATGGGCTTTTGTGATTTATTTTATTTTACTATTTTATTTTACTTTAAAATATCAAATATCAGTTTTGTTTTCACTTTATTTCTTCTGTTATATTTTCAAAATGAAGCCATTAAAGCTTTTAATACATTTTAATATTTAAATGTATCTTTAATTAATTTATTTCAGTTTTAATAACTTTAGTACTTCAACTTTATTTCAGTTATTTGCCAAAGCAACATTAATACATTTTGGTTTAAGTTTTTTTAAGTTTAAGTTTTTCATCTAATATTTACATATTTTATTTCAGCTTAATTCAATTATCAAAATAAATTATTTTAATAGTTTTAGTTACCAATAACAACACTGAGACTTACATTGAAGGAAGAGATTCAAGCCACAGGGAGCATTTTGGGTAAGCTTTTTGACTTGTCACCTAGCAACCCTACAGAACACCCTAGCAACCACATAGAAATGCACTTAAACCACTCAGCACCTAATGCACTTAAATAAGTTTCTTGTTTTCCAGGCATTACAAAGTGAGAGTGCCCTTAACACAATTCACAGCTTGCTAAATTTGTCCTGTGCCTCTGATAAAACATTCCTCTAACCACATTAATCACTTCCTGGTCCCAGAATCCCAATTATGATCGGTCTGTGCCTCACATTAACCTCTCTGTTATTACTCAGAACCGTATAGCCAAAGGAGCCCTGTTAAAGGGAGTAGTTCATCCTGCAAAGCATCCTGGTTAGAACAAGACCCTGCTGCAGTGTCTGCTGTAATGTTTTTCTGTGAATTCATGACTGTTTGAGGGGCTTAAAAATAAGCTTAGTTCAGCCTGAGGTCTTGTTTTATGCCAATAAGGTGTTTCTGTTATCGGTATCTCACTTGATTTTAGGGACAATGTTCATGTCCACCATCTTGTGGGCTGTTCAGTTTAAATCAGTTATGAAGGTGGCATTTTAACTGCTGGGCTTATAGTGCAGTTTACAAGGACCTTATACAGCACTTTATCACTGACACTGTTTACACCTTGTATAAAGATATTTCGGGTTATCTGGCCTTGGGTGATGAAGTATACAGTGCTAAATTAAAGGGGAACAAGCCTATAGTCCGATATTGGATTAGAGCCTTTAAAGGTGCAGATTGAGTTATTTCCATCCCGTTGTTCATGTATATTTGTCAGTGTAAATAAATAATAAAACAAATTAAAATATAATAGGCTATAATCAATATAAAAAGTCTGTCTGACATTGAACAGAACATAATGCTGAAAGTCTAATGTAGCCTTTTTATAGAAATGCCTCCTTATATTATTCTTTTTTTCTTACATTTCAAAGTAATAGAAATGAGCCTGAAATGTACCTAGGGGTTCATTGCATTGGAATTAATTCACTGGATGTTTTTTTTTGTTTGTTTTTTTTAGGTGGTAAAATTATCCAAAGAGCTGATCTGGGCCTTTCAGCAGTAACAATGATTTTAACCCTCATCAGTCGAACGGCCGAGAATGACCATCATTGAGCACCTCTCCCTAAGGCACAAGAGAAATTGCACTATTCATTTCCGTCTCTGCTGAGATCTCACATTTGCTATGACATTAGTCCATTCAATTAGTCCCGTCCTGTCCTCATGGCCTCCCTCTGGCAGAAGTCTGCATCTTCAAATGCGCTGTTTTAACAGCTGAATGTGGGCATTAACAAATAACGTGGATGCGAACTGTTATTGAATGTATATATTTATTTGTATTCTGGCTGGTGAATGCTTGAATCTGTTATCAATTATTTTCAGGGAAACGCACTGATAAAGTAGTTCCAGGCAGGTCTTGACCGCATTACAGTTCCATATCATCTCGTTAAAGGATTTCAGTCATTTCAAAGGTCCTTACAGCCCTACAACAAAAAATCCAAAACGACACTGACCAAGCAAATAAATAAACAAGAGGATAAAAACAAACTATTTCCATGTTTTTTGCCACAAAAATAAGTTTTATTATGTACGGAAAGGGCATACTCTCTTTCTCCCGCTTTGAGGTGTGGTAACCGTAGTATAAGCGGAATAATTGACTCCGGTCCGACGAATCGTTAAAAAATTATGCACATCCAAGGTGGTAGGGCTGCAACTAACGATTATTTTTTCGATTAATCTAATGATTATTTTTTATGGTTAACTTTGTTTATTTTCTTAATTTGGTTAATTTACCAATAATTCTCCAATAAATAATAACCATAACTAATCTACATATGAATGGTATTATTTATCACAAAAGATAAGGTTTATGCAGTGTAGGCCTAATTAGGAAAGGTGTTTACTATGGCTGCGTTCACAGTCATTTTTTGGGGGGGGATTTACACCAGCAACTGCTTACAAATGTGAATCCTGAAATGTTTGTTCAGTCATTAGATTAAAGAAGCTGCTTGAATATGTTCATTCAGCTGTATGATGGTCAAACAGCTGAAGTTACCGCATTCTAACTAACCATAGCGGTAACCATAGCGACAGTGTCAAACATGGCAGCGTCCATAAAACCGTGAAATTTTACAACGATTGACAGCACGTTATTAAATAAATGAGTCCAATTAAGGCGTGAGTTCATCCATTTAGATATTTTAAATGACCAACAACAGCATTAAATGCTTTGCAAGCGGTCGCAGAGAGTAACGTTACGTTTGAGCCTCGCGTCTCGCAGCCTCACGGCCACATGAACGCAGCCATATTAAGCACAGAATATGGGACTGACAATCGTATTCTAGTGCTGTTTAGAACTTCACTGTGATAATCTAAATACTTACGCTGCCGTCTCGTCGTTTGAGGTAAGAGAGCCGCGGGATGTTTCCTTTAGATGCTCCTGCACAAAAGTTGTCCTGCTGTGGTAGGCCTATGCCGTTTCTGTTTACAAAGCCTGCAGAGCACCGGGAGCCGCCATCATTGGCGAATATAAACAGCGCGACAAATCGACACGTTCCACTCAAATCGACGTAATCGATTACTATGATGCACCATTGTATATGTAATTCCTACATATACAATAGTTAAAAGTTTACTTCTATTTTGCATTTGTCTAATACATCTGTATAATACATAGTTTGAGTAAAAATTAGAATTTAAAAATGTCCTTACAGTATTGGTTATTCTTTTTGTACAAAGGAAAACAACAAATGGCTTTAATAATAACCATAAATGGGCTTTTTCTCTCTTGAAATAGCAGGAACATTAAAGTGTATTCCCTCTGAAGGTTTAAGGCTATGACTGACTGAGCATGACCTGAAAAGATTAGGAACAAATCAGTCACATTGGCCCACAGGTGGTGCACTTGTTGACAGGACTGTATACAGAAGCGTTTGCTTTGGTCACGTGCTCGTCCCAGACTGCTGTAGGAAATTTGCAGTAGAAGAGTGAATGAGTAATCACCAGTCATAGAGTAAGAGAAAAGAGGGCTGAAATAATGAATAAAAAAATCTGACTTGGGTGTTCTGATCACAAGTGGTCAACCACACATTACTGATTACACCTGCACATTAATCTCTTATGACCACTTTTGATCATATCTGAAGCTGACTTTCTCTGATTTCATGACCGTGCACATTGCTTCATACGTACATCACATATACCGTTCAAAAGTTTGAGTTCAGTACAGTTTCTTTTTTTTCCTGAAAGAAATGAATACTTTTATTCAGCAAGGATGCATTAAATTGATCAAAAGTTATGTTAAATAAATGCTGTTTGGAATTTCTATTAAAGAATCCTGAAAAATATTGCATCCCGGTTTACACACACACAAAAAAAATGTTTTCAACATTTATAATAATAATAAATGTTTCTTGAGCAGCAAATCAATATTTTAGAATGATTTCTGAAGGATCATGTGACACTGAAGACTGGAGTAATTCAGGAGTAAAGCTGAAAATTCAGCTTTGCATCACAATAATTTCACAATATTGCTGATTTTACTGTATTTTTGATCAAATAAATGCAGCCTGGTTGAGCATAAGAGACTTCTTTCAAAAACATTTGAAAAATCTTATTGACCCAAACTTTTGAGCAGTAGTGTTTGTGGATTATAATAATAATAATAATAATAATAAAAATAAGAGTAATAGTGATATTAAATAATAATAGCAAAATTAATAATTGACAGGTGAGGGAACTTTAATATCGGAACACTTCATTATGTTGTCCAAGATTAGAATGGATTAGCATTTGCACTATAAATGTGATGTTGTCACATGGGTTTTTGACTACGGTTTTCGCAGTGATGCCAAAGAAGAACCATTTTGAGTTCTCCAAAAAACCTTTCATTTCTTAAAAGAACCATTTTTTCTTAGGGTGAAGACATTTTAATAAACTAAAGAACCCAATTCCACTAAAAAGAAACTTTCTGCAATGAAAAGGGTCCATGGATGTTAAAGCTTCATGGAAACATATGCCTATAAAGAACCTTTTTTTAATCTTACTATCTATATCTTAAACCTTTTATATCTTACTTTAGGATATCAACTTGAAATGAATTTTATATTTTTGATTGTGGATGTCATATTTTATCTAATATATTCAACTTAATATTATGCATTTAATATTCATCCAACACATATTATGGGAATAAGATTGTGTATTGCACGGTAAAAACGCCTCTTTAATATTCCATTCATAACTGGCCAACATAAACAGATTTCTGTAACAGCACAAACCTCCCTTTGAACTTAAAATACTGGCGAAACGCTTTTTGAAAATAAAGTTTGCATTTATAGTTTGCATTTATTATTTTGTAGTTGTAGATGCTGACTTAATGCTTTGTGTCTCTCATCAGAGTTTCATCGGGATGCAGAGCAAAGCTCCAACACTTGCCTTTAAGCAGAAGAGAGCCTGTCACCCCATCACCCCACTGTTTGATGCTGTGCCAAGAGGAATCACGTGGACAGAACGGCAAGCGCAAATGAAACATGAATATGTATGACTTAATCCAACCACTGCATGTCTGTGCATCTGTGTGAAGGAATATAAAGTTCTTCACCCTTGTAGCCAATCACCTTTTGCTTACTGTAATATTAAATTTGCATATTATTTTTGTTTACACTCACTGGCCACTTTATTAGGTACACCTTGCTAGTACCAGGTTGGATCCCCTTTTGTCTTCAGAACTGTCTTCGTGGCATAGGTTCAACAAGGTTCTGGAAACATTCCTCAGAGATTTTGGTCCATACTGACATGATGCAGTTGCTGCAGATTTATTGGCTACACTTCCATGATGTGAATCTTCCGTTCCAGCACATCCCAAAGCTGCTCTATTGGATTGAGATAATGGTGACTGTGGAGGTCATTTGAGTTTAGTGAACTCATTGCCATGTACAGGAAACCAGTTTGAGATGATTTGAGCTTTAAGGGATGGACATGGGAGCTTTAAGTCATAAAGGGATGGACATGGTCAGCAATAATACTCAGGTAAGCTGTGGCATTTAAACGATGCTCAGTTGGTACTAAGGGAGAAAAGATCCCCCACACCATTACACCACCAGCAGCCTGAACCATTGGTACAAGGCACGATGGAGTAAACAACATGAAAGCATGGATCCAAGTACTGACCCTACCATCTGAATTTCGCAGCAGAAATCTTGTCAGACCAGGCAAGTCCAGTCTTCTTTTGTCCAAATTTGGTAAGCCTGTGCGATATTTTAGCCTCAGTTTCCTGTTCTTAGCTGACAGGAGTGGCACCAGTGTGTCTTCTGCTGCTGTAGCCCATCTGCTTCAAGGTTCGACGTGTTGTGCATTCAGAGATGCTCTTCTGCAGACCTCGGTTGTAACGAGTGGTTATTTGAGTTACTGTTGCCTTTCTATCAACTCAAACCAGTCTGGCCCTTCTCCTCTGACCTCTGGCATCAACAAGGCATTTTCAGATCTGCCACTCACTGGATATTTTCTTTTTCGGACCATTCTCTGTAAACCCTAGAGATGGTTGTGCATGAAAATCCCATTGGAGCAGCAGTTTCTGAAATATTCAGACCAGCCCATCTGTCACCAACCACCTTTCTTCCCCATTCTGATGCTCAGTTTGGACTTCAGCAGATTGTCTTGACCATGGCTGAATCCAAAATCGTCCCCTATACCCTTAAATAGGGCACTATTTGAAGGGACAGCCATTTGTAGTGGTGTCCGAAACCATAGTAGACGTTATCAAATGCACTGATTTTAATCGCACATTGCACCGCAATAACGAGTGTACAGCCGATGTACACTTAATGGCTGTCTGAATTTGCTCACTCGTTTTAATTCACTCCTTCAAGTGAACTGTATTAGTGGACTAACGTACAGAATCGTGATTGAGGGTTTAGGGGGCGATTTCAGATTTAGCTAATGTCTACATGCCTATATGCATTGAATTGTGTTAACGAGCAGTTGAACAGCAAGTTTACCCAATAAAGTGCCCAGTGATACTATATAAATGGTGAATCAACAGTTAATTACCCAACATGTTCATGTATTTGTAGAATGGCAAGATTCCAGCTCAAATCGGACTTCATATTTGATTTCTTTTACCACATTCTGTCTCATTAAGGTATGCAAAACAGCACAGAGACTGCATTACTTAAGTATAAAGAGAGAAATGCTGCCCCCTCTGCGCGCTGACAGCACTGACATCATGCATGATGTGTACTATAAATCAGCATTATAAAATATACAGCTTAAGTCTCTCATGAGAATAACCCCTCTCTCTTCTCTGTTGTTTCAGTTTTATAAATCCTAAAGCCCAACAAAACATATGTGATTCTAAAAGTATTCAAAAGCCACTTTACAATAAACACATACTTCCCATTACAAATAAACCTTTGCATGTTTAGTGGTGCAGAAATGTAATCCATGTGTTGAAAGAAATGGGAAAATAATCATTGCAAGTTATCAGGGAGTGTTTTTCAAGCAAGCAGAAAGTTACCAAGCAAAAGCAACTTAACCCTGTAAAGCCTGACATATGAAATAGTAGTCAGAAAAATCTGATTTTCTGAAATAGAATGGTTTATTGAACCTTTATACAAACAATTTTTTTAAAAGTTTGCATTTTAAGCTTTTTTGTTGTTGTTGAGTATCATATTTTATACATTAGGCTTTAAAGGCTCATATATACACTATATTGCAAAAAGTATTGGGACACCCCTCCGAATCACTGAATTCAGGTGTTCCAATCACTTCCATGGCCACAGGTGTATAACATCAAGTACCTAGGCATGCAGACTGCTTCTACAAACATTTGTGAAAGAATGGGTCGCTCTCAGGAGCTCAGTGAATTCAAGTGTGGTACCATGATAGGTTGCCACCCATTCATTCACCCAATCCATTCGTGAAATTTCCTCACTACTAAATATTCTACGGTCAACTGTTAGTGGTATTATAATAAAGTGAAAGCAATTGGGAACAACAGCAACTCAGCCACGAAGTGGTAGGCCACGTAAAATCACAGAGTAGGGTCAGCGCATGCTGAGGCGCACAATGCGCAGAAGTCGCCAACTTTCTGCAGAGTCAATAGCTACAGACCTCCAAACTCTGTGTGGCCTTTAGATTAGCTCAAGAACAGTACATATAGAGCTTCATGGAATGGGTTTCCATGGCCGAGCAGCTGCATCCAAGCCTTACATCACCAAGTGCAATGCAAAGCATCGGATGCAGCGGTGTAAAGCACGCAGCCACTGGACTCTAGAGCAGTGGAGAAGCGTTCTCTGGAGTGACCAATCACGCTTCTCTGTCTGGCAATTTGATGGACGAGTCTGGGTTTGGCGGTTGCCAGGAGAACGGTACTTGCCTGACTGCATAGTGCCAAGTGTAAAGTTTGGTGGAGGGGGGATTATGGGTTGTTTTTCAGGGGTTGAGCTTGGCCCCTTAGTTCCAGTGAAAGGAACTCTTAATGTTTCAGCATACCAAGACATTTTGGACAATTTCATGCTCCCAACTTTGTGGGAACAGTTTGTGGATGGCCCCTTCCTGTTCCAACATGATTACGCATCAGTGCACAAAGCAAGGTCCATAAAGACATGGATGAGTGAGTTTGGTGTGGAGGAACTTGACTGGCCTGCACAGAGTCCTGACCTGATGGAACACCTTTGAGATGAATTAGAGCGGAGACTGCGAGCCAGGCCTTCTCGTCCAACATCAGTGCCTGAACTCACAAATGCGCTTCTAGAAGAATGGTCAAAAATTCCCATAAACACACTCCTAAACCTTGTGGAAAACCTTCCCAGAAGAGTTGAAGCTGTTATAGCTGCAAAGGGTGGGTCAACTCCCTACGGATTAAGAATGGGATGTCATTAAAGTTCATGTGCATGTAAAGGCAGGCGTCCCAAAACCTTCGGCAATATAGTGTATATATAAAAACACCTGTTTAATTTTGACGCCCAAACTGAGCAAAAAGATGAAATTTGGTGCACCTACGGATATTTATGGCGAAGAAGTTGAAATGTTGATACATTTATGATGTAAATCAATGTGTACAGCAGACTACTTAAATAAATTTCATATAAATATAAGTTGTCACTCTATATCTTCCAATAATGTCTTAGTAAGATTTAAATGCTTAGTTTTATTTGCTTAGTTTTTATTGTGGGGAAGGAAAACATATAATTCAATTCAACAACAATGATTGAGAAATCTACAAATAAACGTTCCTCAAAGGCCTGATGTTGCTTCAGTCCAGTAAGTGTTCGAATCTTGAAATATTACTAACAATATAAAAATTATTCTTACTTTTACTTTATAAAAATATGTAAAGATTTTACAACAAACAGACATGCATGACCTGAAGGTATAATTATACAAACTTGCTTTAAAAGTATAAACTTTTAAAGCAAGTTAGGTCAGGTATAGATTTTAAGCCAGATTTTGTGTTGATAATTTGTGCGTATCAAATATGATACAGTAGGCTTTGGGGTTAAAGTAAACTTCTGAAAGTGACAATACAGCTCCATAACATCAATTGTGGAGTTTTGTTACTTTTAGTCCATGCTAGAGTACATTCAAACTACAAAAATAAAGGCTATTTATTGGCATCTATAGTTCATGAAGAAACTTTAATATCAGTGGAACTGTCCCATTGCACATAAGGTTCTTTATAGTGGCTTTTGGGTTATTAAGATGTTCTTCACACGAAGAAAAAAAAAAAATGGTTCTTTTAAGAACTGTTCACTTGGCAATCAGAATGTTTCTTCTATGGCA
Source organism: Coreius guichenoti (assembly GCA_039654105.1). Classification (NCBI taxonomy): domain Eukaryota; kingdom Metazoa; phylum Chordata; class Actinopteri; order Cypriniformes; family Gobionidae; genus Coreius; species Coreius guichenoti. The sequence goes on from CM077185.1 coordinate 32,183,664, forward strand.
TCACTGTGAAAACCCCCTTTTGGAACCTTTATTCCAACCTGACCTGTGGAACCTATAGTGTACTATTTTTGGCTAAGTGCATTTAATAATGGTCTAAGACCGTATGAGTTTACACGGCAACGTTTCCTGTATTGGTATATTTCAGTCCTTCAACTAAACCTTGATGAGCATTGGGATGAGCATGCATCTGCATAATTTAAAAGCAGAAATCCACGTCACAGACCACCTGAGTCTGAAATACAATACAACTGAAGAGTAACCTGCCCTGACAGGACTCCAGGAATCCTGCTTATCTGGTACTTGTATGTATAATTTTCTTCTCGTGCAGCTTTGCAGATGACAGGGAAATAGCCACTCTGCATGATCACAGGAGTGTGGAAGGTCTGATAAGCCTCATGGTGCTCAGCATGAGAACATGAGCAGCAGGTGGAAAAGATGACGGTAGATGAGGTTAACTGCTTCCAAAAGCTTCTCAGCGTCTCTAACTATGAAAAATAGAGCCTAATCAATTTTCTTAAAAGCAATAGAACATGCAGCTTTTTGGTGCAAGAAACCATAGACAAGATTAGAAGTGGTCTTTAGGCAATGAAAATTAATACAACCCCTTTAAGGGTTCACTGTAACAAATTTCTGTAGTTTTCACAGCATTATTGTAAAATGAACAAATGCTTACTATATAGGCTACAGCAAAGCATCGTCAAATTTCAATGGTGGGTAAATTCTACAGTAAATATATTTTGTACTGTGAAGAAAACGCAGCAATAGGTAAGACTTTTAAACACTTTTTTTTTTTTTTTTCATAGGATCATGTTTTACTGAGCTTCATTGCAGGGAAAACTGTTGTTCAGGAACAAAATCAGTCACAGTTCACCCAAAAATGGAAAAAAAAAAACAAACAAAAAAAATGTAAATTAACCTCATGTTGTTCCAATACCATAAGACTTGTTCATCTTCGAAACACTAATGAAGATCACTTGATGATGAACCGATTGAATTTTTTTTTCACAAATAAACACTGCTCAGCGAACATAAACAGAAGCTTGGGTTCTCATGGGTTCTCGCACGTCAAGCAAGCCTCCGTTTACCATACTGTACCTTATGTGTGCGTTGATAAATGTTTATATGTGAAAAAAAGCCTAAATTAATTGTTCATCATTCAGAAAATTGACTAAACCGCTCAATTCATACGGATTAGTTTTACGATCACTTTATGAACTTTTTAAAAACGATAAAGTGGTAGTTGTGTGGACTGTCAATGGAGGAACAGAATTAGCCTGCTAAAAGAGGCCATAGCCACCAGGGAATACAGTTTCCATGAAAGGGTGTACATGGTCTGCAACAATGCTTAGGTAGGTAGTAGGTGTCAAAGTAACATCCACATGGATGGCAGGACCTTCTACCCATAGTACATCCTGGTGCCATGTGTTCCCCAGGTAAGCGACGCACCCGCACCCAGCCATCCACATGATGTAGAAGAAAACGAGTCAGACTAGGCCACCTACTTTCATTGCTCCGTGGTCCAGTTCTGATGCTCACGTGCCCACTGTTGCTGCTTTCGGCGGTGGACAGGGGTCAGCATGGGCACCCTGACTGGTCTGCAGCTATGCAGCCCCATACGCAACAAACTGCGATGCACTGTGTATTCTGACACTTTTTTTAAAAAAAATCAGAATCAGCATTAACTTTGAGCAATTTGAGCTACAGTAGTTTGTCTGTTTGATCGGACCACACAGGCCAGCATTCGCTCCCCACGTGCATCAATGAGCCTTGGCTGCCCATGACCCTGTCGCCGGTTCACCACTGTTCTTTCCTTGGACCACTTTTGATAGATACTGACCACTGCAGACCAGGAACACCCCACAAGAGCTGAAGTTTTGGAGATGATCTGACCCAGTCATCTAGCCATCACAATTTGGTCCTTATCAAACTCGCTCAAATCCTTACGCTTGCCCATTTTTCCTGCTTCTAACACATCAACTTTGAGGACAATGTTCACTTGCTGCCTAATATATCCTACCCACTAACAGGTGTCATGAGATAATCAGTGTTATTCACTTCACCTGTCAGTGGTCATAATGTTATGCCTGATCAGTGTAGTTACCATGATTACATTGACAGTAAGCATGCTGTGAAATGTACTACAGCAGTTTACTTGCTAATTGCTGCCAGCAAGTTACTGTACATTTCACAGTGTTCAGAAGGTCAGAGAGTGATGTCTTTTCCAGAAACCTATGACACAAAAAAAAAAAAAAAAGTAGGCTCTTAGCTCTTTCTGCTTACATTTCAATCTTTCATGGACAGGCTAAGAGCTTTAGCAAGTCATTGCCTAGCAACTCAGCTGAATGCCCTCTGTACCAAGGTCTGTGCTTTATTATAAAAAGACATTTTAGAAGAAACTGAAAAGATCAGTATCTACTCACTATGTTTTGCTAAGAAAGAAATCCATTACAGTGTACCAAGGAATTAACATACCAACAATAGGTCTGTAACGATATGGCTCCACTGGAGGCAAGCTTTAAGAACCCAAGTGCAGTTTTTACAAAGCAGAAAGTAAACAAAACAAAGACTTGAAACTCACCAACAGCTGTATACACGAACAAAGCTAGACAAGGGAACATGGCAAACATTAGGGCTTAAATACATGGACTACTAATGACAAGACACCTGTGAACAATGAAACAATGAATAAATCAGAACACATGAAAAGGGAGCACATGGCAGGATCACATGAGACAAACAAGCAAAACAGGAAACATGACTGATTAAACTCAAACAGAAGACATGAAACAAAACCAAGACACTAGACATTACAGATCCCCCCCGCTATGGGCGGCTCCTGACGCCCAACAAAACCAAAACATAAGTCCAGGAGGGTGGTGGAGCAGAAGAGGTCTTGGGGAAGGGATGGTGGGCCAGGCCCATGCAGGGGAACAGGACATGGACCCTGGCAAGGCAGAGACGGGCCGGGGAGTATGGGCGGACCTGGGCGTTCAGGGGACCAGAGAGGCACGGCCTCCGTGGCCTTAGCCAGGTACCTACTGCCAAAAAAAAAAAAATTCTTGGGTGGAGCTATGCGGTCAGGGGCTGGAGCCATCTCTAGACGCCGGTCAGGAGATGTCACTGGGTCGGCTGGGACTGTGGGGCTCCGTGCCCACAAAAAAAAAAAAAAAAAAACAAAGAACCTGAACATAATCCTCAACGGATCAATTACCTTGACGAAGGTACAAGACAGTGGCGTAAGCAGAAAGTGGATGATGGGTGGGCCTCTAATAGTGTGGGTGGGCCGGAATAAGTCGCATTACCCCTTAATTCGGAAGAAAAATCCAATTGAAACATAGCAACACAGCTAAAAGTATTTCTCATATGTTGGACCTTTTATTGTCTATTGTCTTTTAATATAGTCTACTTCTACATGTTGATGCCTTCTCAAGCCCCCGTACGAGCTGTGTTTGTGATGTTTGCTTTATTTTTGAAATTCCGCTAGGTGCTACTAGTGTCGCAGAAACTAAATACTTCACCTGTAAGCACTAAGCTCAAGTGTGAGCAGCTGCAACGTGAAAAAAATTGAAAACAAAAACAAAGCAGGAGAGATATCCAACCCGAGTCCCGATAACTATATCACGAAGAGAAATCACAATGTCTGAGTCCTGTATCAACAACCTGCCATTGCTAATACAGTACATGTGGCTTATGTACATTTCAGAAAACCACTTGCTCACAAATATTGCATGCAAATATTGCATAGCCATGCCACAGCGGGAAAACCTACCCATAGCTTACCTTGTATGGCTGATGTCTGTTCTAAACAAGCCGGAGTTGGCTGGGTTTTGAATTGAAGGTGTTGATATCATCATAATCCTAATTATCTGTTAGTTCACTTTCAAACGACAAGTGTTATGGCATCTTGTCATCTTTGTCAAGACGTGTTTCTTTCTTAAGTGTCATTAATGGCAGTTTAGCCTTTTTTTTTAATAACAAAAAAAGGGCACTGCTAGTTGGAATCGAATCCAGATATTGGTGCGAAGAACAACGTTTATACTGGCGTGGCATAACTGAAGAGACGAATTTGCATACTTTTATTAATATTAGAATAGTTCTAATGCATGACAAAATAAATCACATTTCAAATAATTATTGAAGAATTGTTAAATGTTAGAAAAAAAAAAATGTATTTCCCTGGATCTGACAGGATGGGCAAGCTGTCAATCTCACCCGTAGCTACGCTAGTGGCGCAAGAGGCAAACTGCTGGGTTCATTGTTGAAGGTCTAGCTTTCTGTAACGATATGGATCCACTGGAGACAAGCTTTAAGAACCCAAGTGCAGTTATTTACAAACCAGAAAGTGAACAAAACAAAGACTTGAACAGACTTGACTTGAAACTCACCAACAGCTGTATACACAAACAAAGCTATAGACAAGGGAACATGGCAAACATGAGGGCTTAAATACACAGACTACTAATGACAAGACAAGGGACACCTGTGAACAATGAAACAATGAACCAATCAGAACATGACAACAGAACACATGAAAAGGGAGCACATGGCAGGATCACATGACACAAACAAGGGAAGCACAAGGCGAACAGGAAACATGGCTGCCATTAAACTCAAACAGAAGACATGAAACATGAGCATGAAACAAAACCAAGACAACAGACATTACAGTCTGCAGTGTGATATGAACATAGCGCCGTTATAATATATAAATATATGAATAAATACATTTCATTCAAATAAATTAGAAAATATATTAAAAATATATAAAATTTGATTTAATAAATAACTAAATAAATAATATGAATAGGAAAAAATATAATAATGTAACATAATAGAAACTACATATTTTCAAATTTAGTTTACACATATTTATAATGTTAATTTTCCACAGTATATAAACACCTGAAATGCCACATACCGTTAACTTTACATGAGCTGTTAAATTAAATATGCTATATATATATAAATATATATATATATATAGTGTGTGTGTGTGTGTGTGTGTGTGTGTGTATTAGTGCTGTAAAATCGATTAATTGTGATTAATCGCATCTATCACAAAAGTTTGTGTTTATGTATGTGTGTATATACAGTGGGGAGAACAAGTATTTGATACACTGCCGATTTTGCAGGTTTGCCCACTTACAAAGCATGTAGAGGTCTGTAATTTTTATCATAGGTACTCTTCAACTGTGAGTGACGGAATCTAAAACAAAAATCCAGAAAATCACATTGTATGATTTTTAAGTAATTAATTAGCATTTTATTGCATGACATAAGTATTCGATACATCACAAAAGCAGAACTTAATATTTGGTACAGAAACCTTTGTTTGCAATTACAGAGATTATACGTTTCCTGTAGTTCTTGACCAGGTTTGCACACACTGCAGCAGGGATTTTGGCCCACTCCTCCATACAGACCTTCTCCAGATCCTTCAGGTTTCGGGGCTGTTGCTGGGCAATACGGACTTTCAGCTCCCTCCAAAGATTTTCTATTGGGTTCAGGTCTGGAGACTGGCTAGGCCACTCCAGGGCCTTGAGATGCTTCTTACGGAGCCACTCCTTAGTTGCCCTGGCTGTGTGTTTCGGGTCGTTGTCATGCTGGAAGACCCAGCCACGACCCATCTTCAATGCTCTTACTGAGGGAAGGAGGTTGTTGGCCAAGATCTCGCGATACATGGCCCCATCCATCCTCCCCTCAATACGGTGCAGTCGTCCTGTCCCTTTTGCAGAAAAGCATCCCCAAAGAATGATGTTTCCACCTAATGCTTCACGGTTGGGATGGTGTTCTTGGGGTTGTGCTCATCCTTCTTCCTCCTCCAAACACGGCGAGTGGAGTTTAGACCAAAAAGCTCTATATTTGTCTCCTCAGACCACATGACCTTCTCCCATTCCTCCAATGGATCATCCAGATGGTCATTGGCAAACTTCAGACGGGCCTGGACATGCGCTGGCTTGAGCAGGGGGACCTTGCGTGCGCTGCAGGATTTTAATCCATGACGGCGTAGTGTGTTACTAATGGTTTTCTTTGAGACTGTGGTCCCAGCTCTCTTCAGGTCATTGACCAGGTCCTGCCATGTAGTTCTGGGCTGATCCCTCACCTTCCTCATGATCATTGATGCCCCACGAGGTGAGATCTTGCATGGTGCCCCAGACCGAGGGAGATTGACCGTCATCTTGAACTTCTTCCATTTTCTAATAATTGCGCCAACAGTTGTTGCCTTCTCACCAAGCTGCTTGCCTATTGTCCTGTAGCCCATCCCAGCCTTGTGCAGGTCTACAATTTTATCCCTGATGTCCTTACACAGCTCTCTGGTCTTGGCCATTGTGGAGAGGTTGGAGTCTGTTTGATTGAGTGTGTGGACAGGTGTCTTTTATACAGGTAACGAGTTCAAACAGGTGCAGTTAATACAGGTAATGAGTGGAGAACAGGAGGGCTTCTTAAAGAAAAACTAACAGGTTTGTGAGAACCGGAATTCTTACTGGTTGGTAGGTGATCAAATACTTATGTCATGCAATAAAATGCTAATTAATTATTTAAAAATCATACAATGTGATTTTCTGGATTTTTGGATTCCGTCTCTCACAGTTGAAGTGTACCTATGATAAAAATTACAGACCTCTACATGCTTTGTAAGTAGGAAAACCTGCAAAATCGGCAGTGTATCAAATACTTGTTCTCCCCACTGTATATACACATATTATATAAACACAAACTTTTATGATAGATGAGATTAATCACAATTTATCGATTTGACAGCACTAATACACACACACACACACACACACACACATATATATATATATAGTGATCATGAATGCAGCATGCTTTTTTTCTTTCAAAATCACTGAACTGACTGAATGTGGCTGATCTTATTGTGAACGATTAATTATTGGTATTCAAAAGAAATATATATTTTTTTTAATTTTGTAACAAAAAACTGTAGGCCTGTCTAATAGTGATTTATGTGAACCCCTTCAATGATTAAATATTCATATTTGCATCCAGCACTCTGCAGTCAAATAAGGTCTGTTTGATGAACTGTAACTTTTTTTCTTTGTGTACTAGTTCTAATTTGCACTATATTACTTTTGCATTTCTCATTTTCTTTTAGATTATGCATTTCTCAGTGTGGTTAGTATCTCAATGCAAAAGAGAAACTAAAGTGTGGCAGGGCAACGTTTTTGCCAGCAATGTTCAGTCAGTCATATTTAATTGAGCCCTGGAGGAAGTTGGACTATAAGAGCATTTCCATTTGCTTTTTTTTTTTTTTTTTTTTCAAACATTTGCATAAAGTGTAAAAAGAATAATAATAACAATAGGGTAATAAAAAAAACTGGGTATAATTTTTTTAAACCAATTATTTCTAGAGAGATTTTGCATATGATAGTTTACTATCTACAAATGCAACACTTTTGTGGTGCCTTTGAGGTTGGTTCATTTAGCATTTTAAACGATAATCTTGGCTTCCTGTGAGACCCCAATAGATGCGTAATCACCACCAGCAACACAGTCAAAGCAATGCATTGGTATTATGCGTGCTGAAATGCAGCCCTCTCCATGGGCTGTGCCATGCAAGGCTATTTGGAGAATAACAATAGCAGTCCATTTATCACTTGTCTTTTGTGACAGTACCTGCTCTCCCAGGTGATTCATTCCTTGGACCATTTTTTCCAGCCATCTCAACCATAACCAGAGGAGAATGTGGCTGAGAATGATGAAATAGGTTGTGAGGCCTTCATATTTCTACAGACAATATCGGTAATACAACATGAAATGTCTTAAAATGGCACTCATGCCACTGTTTGCATGTTGAAAAATACTTACAAAATTTATTTCTGTGTGCTTACCCACAACTACAGCATACAGTCCTCACACACAGTTCTATAAAGGCCCACATTTTGCAGACATTTTTAATATCCAGCACAGTATATTAAGAGAGATTTTTTAATAGGTGTAGTCCACATTGGATTGTAAAGGAATTGGATTGTAAAGGAATGCATGAGCAGATTTCATATTTTTACATTTCCGGGTTTTTCAGAAGCGGAATTTGTAAACTTCTATAGCGTTGAACAGGAGACGAAAAACAAATATAATTTTTGTATTTCCATTTGCTCCAATAGCAAAAGAAAAATCCATGATAGAGTTTTCACGACTTTACAAAAAAAAAAAAAAGGAAAAAATATAGAGAGATTGATGTCAAATTTGCCATCACTCCCTCAGCCGTATTAGAAATACCCTCACGTTAATTCGTTTTTTGGTTATTTACTGTAATATAACACAATGTATAGCATTATAAATGTGTATAAAAAAAAATGAAAATATGAAAAACTTTACTAGATTTGGGATGATGATAACTTTGAAAATGCGTCATCACAATCTGTGAAAAGTATTATTATTATATAATTATTATTATATAATACAGTATCTCACAAAAGTGAGTACACCCCTCACATTTCAGCAACCATTTTATTATATCTTCTCAAGGGACAATACAATAGAAAGGAAACTTGCGTATACTTTAGAGTAGTCAATATGCAGCTTAGTATAGATTTACTGTCCTCTAAAAAAAAACTCAACATACAGCCATTATTGTCCAAATAACTGGCAACAAAAATGAGTACACCCTAAGTGAACTGTGTCCAAAGTGTCAATATTTTGTGTGAGCACCATTGATATCTAGCACTGCCTTAATCCTCCTGGTCATGGAATTCACCAGAGCTGCACAGGCTAAGGTTGTTGCTGGGATCCTCTTCCACTCCTCCATAATGACATCGCGGAGCTGCTGGATGTTAGACACATGGCACTTCTCCACCTTCCGCTTGAGGATGCCCCACAGGTGCTCAATAGGGTTCAGGTCTGGAGACATACTTGGCCACTCCATCACCTTCACCTTCAGCTTCCTTAGCAAGGCAGTTGTCATCTTGGCGGTGTGTTTGGGGTCTTTATCATGTTGGAAAACTGCTGTTTGGCCCAGTTTCTGAAGGGAGGCCATCATGTTCTGCTTCAGAATGTCACAGTACATGTTGGAATCCATGTTTCCCTCAATGAAGCGCAGCTTCCCAGTACCAGCAGCAATCATGCAGCCCCAGACCATGATGCTACCACCACCATGCTTGACTGTAGGCAAGACACAATTTTCTTGGTACTCCTCACCAGGGCATCACCACACATACTGGACACCATCTGAGCCAAACAAGTTTATCTTAGTCTCATCAGACCACAGAACATGGTTTTAGTAATTCATGCTCTTGGACAGGTTGTCTTCAGCAAACTGTTTGCAGGCTTTCTTATGAGCCAGCTTCAGAAGAGGCTTCCTTCTGGGACGACAGCCATGCAAACCAACTTGTTGCAGTGTGCGGCGTATGGTCTGAGCACTGACAAGCGGACCTTCCGCTTCTGCAACCTCTAAAGCAATGCTGGCAGCACTCATGCGTCTATTTTTTGAAGCCAGCTTCTGACCCTGACACACAGCACGAGGACTCAACTTCTTTGATCGACCTTTGCGAGGCCTGTTCCGAGTGGAACCCGTCTTGGAAAACCTCTGTATGACCCTGGCCACTGTACTGTAACTTAGTTTCAGGGTGTTAACGATCTTCTTATAGCCTAGGCCATCTTTGTGGAGAGCAACAATTCTAATTCTCAAATCCTCAGAGAGTTCTTTGCCATGAGGTGCCATGTTGAACATCCAGTGGTGAGTATGAGAGAATTGTACTTAAAGCACCAAATTTTAACTGCTCTAATACAAGATACACAAATTTGTATGGTCCTGTCAAGCAGACAAAAACATGAACATGATGAATAGGACGTGGCTTAAACGACGTACCGGTGTTATCACTTAGGGTGTACTCACTTTTTGTTGCCAGCTATTTAGACAATAATGGCTGTATGTTGAGTTTTTTTTAGAGAAAAGTAAATCTATACTAATATATAAGCAGCACACTGACTACTCTAAAATATATCCAAGTTTCATTTCTATAGTATTGTCCCTTGAGAAAATATACTAAAATGGTTGCTGAAATGTGAGGGGTGTACTCACTTTTGTGAGATACTGTATATTGTTATTATTATTATTATTTCAAATGAACTGTTCTTACATTTTTAATATTGATGTGGTTGAACTTCATAATTTCTTGTATTGCATAATTGTTTTACTGTTTAAATGTTGCTGAAAAGCTTATAAAGTTTGACAGATTCCATATGCAATTGGGGCATGTTGTCACAAAAGGTCAATGTGTGTTTTTCCGTAGTTAGTTATGTCAGAAAATTACTTAAAAATAAACCTTTAGAAATATTAACTGGATTTTTAGTTTGACAACTAGCACGTGTTGTTTGCATTAAAAATCTAATAAGGGATCTTGAAAGACAAAAATCTTAATTCTGTAATTATAATTTCATACATTTTAATTTATCCTCAGTAAACCAAGAGTATACATGTGCCTAAAGCAAACCTATTTTCAAACACGAATACCATCAGAAGCAAAAATAGAATAAAGTTTTGTTTTTAGCTCCTGTCCACCAACCCGGACGTTTTCAAAATCACTTTTTTCAACGACTTTTGCATTACATCACATCTAAAAGAGAAAAGAGCAGAGTGGAGGAGAGACAGGAGGCGGAGATTAAAGAAAACCATCACCAACGGAACTGACGTCACTGGCATAATGTAAACTGTTGAGATGATCCATGGTAACAGACTCAGTGCAGCAACCGCTCGCACAGACACACGCACAGGATCCGACAGAAATGCCTCGAACCTGGATCGCACCTGCACCGGCTCTTGCACCCTACAGACGAGCGGCGTTCGGACTCGTATCAGTCGCGCCGTCGGCCTTTTAAACGCGACGCACCTGCCAGGAATCCAAAACATTTAATGTATTCCTCCTATAAATCTACTGTCAATTCACAAGAAGCAAGGAAACCAACGAAATGTGTGGTTAAACTGTCTCTCATCTCAGCGCTTTCGCTTATTTCCAACAGACTATAATAGGAGCAGATGGTTTTAATCCGGATCAAATAATAATGACTCTTGTGGATTAACGCCTTCATTGTCACTTTTTTTTTTTTTTTTTTTTGCTTTATCGGGATCGAAGGATCATCTGCCTTTACCATTTGCCATTACAGTCTTTATATTACAGCCATAGTAATATAATATCGTGAAGATGGCGACTGGAGCGGGCTGGCAGCATTACTACAACCCCGCTGGCAGCGCTTCGACGGGGAAATATAACAGCACCTCCACTTCAACATCCACCAGCACGTCCTTCCCGTCCGGTTTAACCCTCGAATACACGCAGGACCTCCACCTGAAGATGAGCAAGAAGATAGCACAGCTGACCAAGGTAATTTTGTGCGCGTTTTGGGGATGCGTAATGCCATGTGTGCTGTTTGCAGGTTGAGCGATGCGCATTGGAAGTGCCGGAGACCCTCATCCAAATGACAAGGCTGGCCTTCAGTCTGAATTAACCATAGAATGCGTAAATGGGGTCAAAATGACCAGATAGTGTGGAATATTTTATTAATAAAAACTATTTAATTTCTCCATGATATTCCATGTATTTATCAAAACTGTGGTTTTCAAAATCATCATATTTAAGTTATAGCCTAGTTATTAAAGGTTTAGAAAATATTGTCAATAGTATTTAATATCAATAATCATGTAATTCCTAATGATTACTCAAAAATGTTGACTGTCAAATTAATGTTTTATGTTAAAACTACTAGTGTTTATAAAAGGAACAATATTTACTTAAAGATTTTTGTCCTTAATGGTTTGAAAAATTCAAACACTTGATAGGCCTGTTTAATATATACAGTACAGTCCCATTCAAAAGTTTGGACACCATTTCACATCATCCAAAAAACCTTTATAAGCCTTATACATGAATGCCTTTTTTTAATTAGTTTTAAAGAAATATATATTGTTTCTATGGGACCGGACAGTATAGGAAAAGCATCCAACAAGTGTGTAGCATACCTGTGAACTCCTTAAACACTGCTTTAAAAGCATCCCAGGTTGCATCTCATGAGGTTGGAAAGAGAAACCTATCCCAGAGTGTGCAGAGTGACTTGAAAAGATATTTTGATTTGTTAATATTTTTGCATAGTTCCCATTTCATAGGTTGGCTTTGAGGAATGGGATTGAAAGTATTAATAATAGTAATATTAATAATGAATGTGTGGGTGCGTCCACATTTCAGACTGGTATTGGTCTCGTTACCTCAAAAGGAAGCAGAGCAAAATCTGGCCAAAAGCCATCTTGTGAGAGATGTGCTCGTCCTGTCTGTAAGGTTAATTTCTACATAATCTGCAAAGCCTGCTAGGCACATTTGTACTTCTGACATAAGCACACATTAGTTATAGCTGAATATTATTTTTATCGTATATGTACATGGAAACTGAACAAATTAACATGATTTAAATATTTTGTGCATATATGGTCTTTAATTTTTTAATTAAGCTGATGGCTCATTTAACTAATGGCTCATTTTGACCCCCTTTATACATTCACGTAGGGTTTTGGGGACATGCATTCTTGGGTTAAAGTTTGAATTTGGTATGCCTAATGCCATCATAACATAGTTGTTTTTAATTCAGTGCTTATAATTTTTCATCTAAAATAATTCTGACCTCTAAAACATCGATCATCCTCCATCATCAGGTTGGTCACTGTTGAAATATTGAGTAAATTGAAAGATCTATAGCCTAAGCATATTTTCTCTGCTGGGGTAGTGAGACTCTATATACAGTAATATTAGGGTTTGGCTTTTTTTGGTAGGGTTAGTGGCAGATCATCCTGATACGTTCATTTACATTAACATTTGTTATTTGTTATGTTATATCTGTGGTTTAATCTGTGAATATTATCAACACCTGGTGTTTTGTATGATCCTCTTAGCCCTGACTGGGATATGGGAATGGCATGTTTCCCAAGCCTACTTCAGCTATTAATTTTCAGGTATTAGAGCCAGGGTTCCCACGGTCATGGACAACCTGGAAATATAAGAGAGTTGAGTTTTGCAGCCCTGGAAAAGGTATTGCAATTTCTATAGTGAATATGCATTTTTCTCTAAAATATCTCATCAGCTAGATATTGATGATGTGTAGAGTTAAACTTGCTTGAGAGTCGTAGTGATGTTCGATTTGTGAGCCTGTTTAAATCAAATATCTTCACATACCCAAAAGCCGCTATTCAGTGGGAAGTTCATGATTTTTATCATGAGCCAGTTGCTATTTTGAGTTGGTTCGTTTGTAATGAATGGTCAAACTGATTCACAGAATGGACAGAATTCATTCATTCAATCATTAGCGAATGTGTTGAATTATTTGTTAGTGGAAGTGTTTGCTTGCCTTGGGAGATTGAAGATTGAAGAAATATAATGTCTTCATGTACCCAAAGCCTCTAATCTGTGAAAGGGTGTCGATTTTATTTTTTCTTGTGATGTACTTGTAAAAAACAAGGATCTGGCAGTCCTTGATCTGTGGTTGTTGCCTAACCGTTAGTGAAGAAACTGGATCAGGAATACAAAGTGAGCAACTAAATACATATTTTATTGAACCTAAGCCTTAACATTAATGTGCGCAACCATTCATATTCCATAATTCATAAAATTATTTAACTTAGTCACAGCCTCCAGCAGATCTGTTGGTTTATGATTGCTGTTCTTGCACATGCACAGTGAAGTGCATTTGTTCTTAGGGAGCTTGGGCTGTGCCTCATAAATGAGATTACAATGCTTTGGCTGAGTATTGATGTACCTGTCAAACTATCATTAAACATGGACACCTGGGTCATTGCTTTTAAAGGATATGCGAAGCACGAGGAATTGATGTGTCATCAAAAAAGTGTGCAGAGGGTTTTGTATTTTATGATATTTGCATCACATTACAATTCGTTGTGCTTTGTACTTGAAATGTATTACATTTATACATGATTGTTGATTTTAAATTTAAATTTAATTTAAAAAAATGAGATGGGTGGAAAAATTATATGTTAATGCTTTTCCATTCTCTCGCAAATGTTTTGTGATCTCCCAAGAAACTTTGCATTCATTTGCAAAATATTTGCGTTCCCCCAAGGAACTTTGTGTTCACTCGTAAAAAGTTTGTGTTCCCCTGAGAAACTTTGCGTTCGCTTGCAAAATGTTTGCGATTCTGTTTGTGGTCCCCCAAGAAACTTTGCGTTCACTTGCAAAATGTTTGCGTTCCCCCAAGGAACTTTGCTTTTGCTCGCAAAAAGTTTGTGTTCCCCGAGAATCTTTGCGTTCGCTCGCAAAATGTTTGCGTTCCCCCAAGAAACTTTGCTTTTGCTCGCAAAAAGTTTGTGTTCCCCGAGAATCTTTGTGTTTGCTCTCAAAATTTTTGTGTTCCCCCAAGAAACTTTGTGTTTGCTCTCAAAATGTTTGCGTTCCCCCAAGGAACTTTGCGTTCACTTGCAAAATGTTTGCATTCCCCCGAGAAACTTTGCATTCGCTATCAAAATGTTTGCGTTTCTGTTTGCGTTCCCCCAAGAAACTTTGCGTTCGCTTGCAAAATGTTTGCATTCCCCCAAGAAACTTTGCTTTCACTTTTAAAATGTTTGCGTTCTCCCGAGAAACTTTGCGTTCGCTCGCAAAATGTTTGCGTTTCTGTTTGCGTTCCCCCAAGAAACTTTGCTTTCACTTGCAAAATGTTTGCGTTCTCCCGAGAAACTTTGCGTTCGCTATCAAAATGTTTGCGTTTCTGTTTGTGTTCCCCAAGAAACGTTGCGTTCACTCGCAAAATGTTTGCGTTCCTCCAAGAAACTTTGCTTTCACTTGCAAAATGTTTGCGTTCCCCCAAGAAACTTTGCGTTCACTTGCAAAATGTTTGCATTCCCCCGAGAAACTTTGCATTCGCTATCAAAATGTTTGCGTTTCTGTTTGCGGTCCCCCAAGAAACTTTGCGTTCACTTGCAAAATGTTTGTGTTCCTCTGAGAAACGTTGCTTTCACTATCAAAATGTTTGCGTTTCTGTTTGTGTTCCCCCAAGAAAATTTGCGTTCATGCACAAAATGTTTGCATTCCCCCAAGAAACGTTGTGTTCGCTATCAAAATGGTTGCGTTTCTGATTGCGTTCCCCCAAGAAACTTTGCATTCACTTGCAAAATGTTTGCGTTTCTGTTTGTGTTCCCCCAAGAAACTTTGTGTTCGCTCACAAAATGTTTGCGCTCCTCCAAGAAACTTTGCGTTCGCTATCAAAATGTTTGCGTTTCTGTTTGCGTTCCCCCAAGATATTTTGCGTTTGCTCTCAAAATGTTTTTACTAAATTGTTTTTTGAGTAATCTGTTCCTTTACTGTTTGGTACAAAACTTTGCATAGTTTGCACTATTATCTTAGTGGATATATAAATCTTTTTTTGTGTGATTTTGGAATAACGGCAAATGTCTTGCTGAAGTTTTATGCAGTTGGTTTGAGCAGAGCTGTAATGAGATCCCTGGATTCTGACTGCACAGTGTTTTAAGAGAAACTTTTTCATTTTTATGTTTTGAAAATGTTATGCCTTTCACAGTTAAGTGCATTGTTAGTGTATTAGTGCTTTGTCAGTCCCTTCTTCATGTAGTGCTCATGTTGATCAAATTTCAATCAATTTGATACCTGTCTTGCTTTTATTGCCTCTGTCTCTGCATGTGGTTTAACTTGGCATCCACACCTCAGTCTCCAGATGGGCCCAGTCTGGGTCTCACAGCCTCCTTATGGCTATCAATAAACTCCAGAAGCATCACATTGAAATTCAGTTACCTCCCACAGGTAATTTGTGCAAAAACATTTGACGCTTCTCATACAAATGCTTGTTCAGTAGCTGGCCTTCCGAGCTTTTTATATCTAATTATCATCTTTACTGAGCAGTTGTGTATTTTTGTTCTACACTTTAGGAGATTGTAAATTACCTACTGGTCTTTTAACAAAAGTTGACATTTTTGTCACACTTTAAAATTAGATTTTAATGGCCTATATATATATATATATATATATATATATATATATATATAGTGAATCTTCAAAATGTTTATCAATAAAAAAATAGAGTTAGATCCTAAACATTGCATTTTGGTTATTTTTTACTCCCTGAAAAAAGCTATTCCACAAGACAAAATAATAACTTTAATTGTTAATTTTGTATATTTTTATAAATTCTGCAAGGAGACAAAAGGGGTTTGCAAACGTATTCACTCAACTGTATGTATCATGTATGTATGTATGTATGTATGAAGGCCAATTCACAACTCACAGACAAATGCCAACAAACAAGTTGGCCGTTGGATTTAGTATTTTATGAAAAATAACTGTCATGTTCACACTGCCCCACCAGACACAGACAAACGCTGAACATGTTCAGTCGGTGAAAACAAACCCTGACCAACGGCAACAGACGCAGACAGGGGTAACACACTGATCCGACAAAACCCAACGAACGTGTTTGTTGGCGTTTGTCTGTGCGGTGTGAATTGGTCTTTAGATTTTAATGGCCCATATTTATACAGATGGGCCATATAAAAAAAAAAATATAAGGATTAACTGCCAGCTATAACAGAAATTTTCCTCAAACTACTGTTATAATTCCATAGCAACTATACAACTGTCAAACCAGTACCATTTTCTAATGAAACTAGTTGTGAAAAATGTTGCCCTAAGTGAGGATTTTTAATCAAGCTGCTATGCAGAATCTTAGAGAATTTTCTGTGTTATTAGAGTATAATGCAGCCATTGAAATTCAATAAATCTAGTAAGAAATGCATAAAACAGCTATGATTTGCCAGTTGAGACAAAAGTAGTACAAGCTAGGCTTTATCCTCTGCATATATCAAAACCATTACTAAGATGTAGTCTTGTATGTTATGTAACATAATTACATTATATTCACACTGAAGCTTATGCAAGATTGAATGCCACATTGTAGTCTAAAGTATGACTGAGTTGCCATAGGGGTGCATAAATAGGTCATTCTCTTTTAGTTCACCAAGTGTTTCTGTTTTGGTTTCCTATAATGTTGTATTTCACCTTGTGTTGAGAGATAATGTTCCTTCCTCTTAAGCTTTAGTTCCTTAACAGCATAAGCCTTTGATTGTTGGGGGTCACAGCGGCAAGTGCTTCCGTTCCATGTGGCCTGACATGTGAAGTCAGATGTAACCTCTGTGTTTGAATCATGGCGTAAGAGGAGGATGTGCGTGTGTCATAATCCAGGGGTTAATATGATTCTTGCGCATGCTGCCTGCCATACGGCAGATGGTGGAAGCCCAGGGCACAGGGGCTTACGGTGCAATAGGGAATGTAAGGACTATAATAACACAGAGAAATGGCAATGGACGCTTACAGTATACAGTATAAAAGCACTAAGCAGCCATGTTGTGAATTGTAACTTTATTACTGTGTTAGGGGCCGTTCACACAGTACACCTTTTTCCATTCCACTGCGCTACTTTTCCATTGTTTTTCAATGTAAACACATGCTGGATGGACGTATTTAACCTTTGCGCTCGCGTCTTGCGTCTTTTGCAGCGTCTCGCACATAACATGGCATTCTAAAAATGTGGCGCTCAAGTTAAAAGAAGTTCACCAATTAAAAAAACACACTTTTTTCTTTCCACTGACCTGCGTCTCACGTTTTTAATAGCAAAAATGCATTCTGTGTGAACCAGCCCTTAATTTCTTATGTCACTATAAGGTAGAAAGTCAGTACCAGAGACTTTTTGAATGTATATTTTATTAGTTAGTCAGCATGAAGCATACATAATTACTACCTCCATTGCAAAATTTTGACAAAAAAAATAGGTAACGCTTTAGATTACAGCCCGGAAAGTACTGCGTAAGTAAAACGAATTTACAGCGTAACTTTCGGTAATTATAGTGTAACTGAAGTATGTATGTGTAGGTATAAGGGAACAATATGTAATATTTAGGGAATAAAGAGGTAACTACCAGGAAAATTAACAAATTATTTATACTGTAAGTATTTTTTAATTAAGGGGTAATTATCCATGTAGTTACAGGGTAAGTGGTGCTTGTTATTCCATGTAGCTACAGGGTAAGTGTGAATCCTAAAAGTTGAAGCATCAAACATACAGCAATAACTACAGTAATCCATACGATCCCAATGGATGAATCAATATCTTCTGAAGTGAAACGATAAGTGTTTGTAAGACAAATACTAATATTTTAAATTTTTTTAAACTGTGACTATCACTTCCGACCAACAGTCATCTGTGCGTGCATGAGAGGATTAAGTTCACGCTTGACGTAACTTGAAGCGTGACGTGAGCGCGCCAAGAAACTCTGGTCACGCGGATGTCGGAAGCCGTCAGTTTTTATTTTATTTTTATTTTTTTATTAATGCTCACAACAGTATACAAACAATAACATAATATATGATAATAGCAATGAGAAACAAACAAGACAGGAAGACAGAGACGCCAGTTCTCGCGTGAGTTTCAGATGAAACTCGCGCGAGAATGTCATGAAAGCTTGAAGTAGAGGTCTGTGTGGGACTGTTTTTTAAGTCCCGTTCCCGCTAGGTTCTATTCCGCACCCTCCCGCTTAAAATTCACTCTTTGTTCAACCGCTTTCCGCTTAGAATGATTTTCTTCCCGACCCGACCGTTCCCGCTAAATTTAGACCTTGTTTCCAGAATCTCACATTTAAATTTCCCCTAAAGAAAGAGAGTGACTAAGGATAACAAATATAAAATGTTGGCTATACAATAATTGTATTTGTTATTTTTGTCTTATGATACTGTCAACACCGTAAAAAAAATGCCACAGAGAAAAATAGGCTAAATCAAATATGACATCTCTCACTCAAAATTATAAGCCAAAAATACAAATAAACGAAAACTGTAGGCTTACTAGCTAAGCTATACTGCAAAATAAAATACAAACCCGATTCCAAAAAAGTTGGGACACTGTACAAATTGTGAATAAAAACAGAATGCAATGATGTGGAAGTTTCAAATTTCAATATTTTATTCAGAATACAACATAGATGACATATCAAATGTTTAAACTGAGAAAATGTATAATTTTAAGGGAAAAATAGGTTGATTTTAAATTTCATGGCATCAACACATCTCAAAAAAGTTGGGACAAGGCCATGTTTACCACTGTGTGGCATCCCCTCTTCTTTTTATAACAGTCTGCAAACGTCTGGGGACTGAGGAGACAAGTTGCTCAAGTTTAGGAATAGGAATGTTGTCCCATTCTTGTCTAATACAGGCTTCTAGTTGCTCAACTGTCTTAGGTCTTCTTTGTCGCATCTTCCTCTTTATGATGCGCCAAATGTTTTCTATGGGTGAAAGATCTGGACTGCAGGCTGGCCATTTCAGTACCTGGATCCTTCTTCTACGCAGCCATGATGTTGTAATTGATGCAGTATGTGGTCTGGCTTTGTCATGTTGGAAAATGCAAGGTCTTCCCTGAAAGAGACAACGTCTGGATGGGAGCATATGTTGTTCTAGAACTTGGATATACCTTTCAGCATTGATGGTGTCTTTCCAGATGTGTAAGCTGCCCATGCCACACGCACTCATGCAACCCTATACCAGAGGAGATACAGGCTTCTGAACTGAGCGCTGATAACAACTTGGGTTGTCCTTGTCCTCTTTAGTCCGGATGACATGGCGTCCCAGTTTTCCAAAAAGAACTTCAAATTTTGATTCGTCTGACCACAGAACAGTTTTCCACTTTGCCACAGTCCATTTTAAATGAGCCTTGGCCCAGAGAAAACGCCTGCGCTTCTGGATCATGTTTAGATATGGCTTCTTTTTTGACCTATAGAGTTTTAGCCGGCAACGGCGAATGGCACGGTGGATTGTGTTCACCGTCAATGTTTTCTGGAAGTATTCCTGAGCCCATGTTGTGATGTCCATTACAGTAGCATTCCTGTATGTGATGCAGTGCCGTCTAAGGGCCCGAAGATCACGGGCATCCAGTATGGTTTTCCGGCCTTGACCCTTACGCACAGAGATTGTTCCACATTCTCTGAATCTTTGGATGATATTATGCACTGTAGATGATGATAACTTCAAACTCTTTGCAATTTTTCTCTGAGAAACTCCTTTCTGATATTGCTCCACTATTTTTCGCCGCAGCATTGGGGGAATTGGTGATCCTCTGCCCATCTTGACTTCTGAGAGACACTGCCAATCTGAGAGGCTCTTTTTATACCCAATCATGTTGCCAATTGACCTAATAAGTTGCAAATTGGTCCTCCAGCTGTTCCTTATATGTACATTTAACTTTTCCGGCCTCTTATTGCTACCTGTCCCAACTTTTTTGGAATGTGTAGCTCTCATGAAATCCAAAATGAGCCAATATTTGGCATGACATTTCAAAATGTCTCACTTCCAACATTTGATATGTTATCTATATTCTATTGTGAATAAAATATAAGTTTATGAGATTTGTAAATTATTGCATTCCTTTTTTATTCACAATTTGTACAGTGTCCCAACTTTTTTGGAATTGGGTTTGTATTTTTTAACATCCATGAAAGAACAGAATGTCGCTGACTGACGACAGTTTCAGTACCGAACGTCTCTTTTACTCAAAATTTTCTCCCGCGCCGCAAAAAACTTATCGGGTCCCGCGGGAATACAGACCTCTAGCTTGAAGCTTCACGTTGCTCTTTACTTATATTGCACGCGCTGGTAACAGCTGGTCGGAAGCGAAAAGATTAGTCAATTATGAGAGCATTTTAATAAATATTAATACAGAATAGCAAAAGACATGGGATTCCTTCAGTGGAAATAATGAAAAAGAAAAAGAGGAACAAGAGGAGGAGAAGCCAAGCAAGAGAAACAAAAAAAGGGATAAAACATGCTTCTTTCTGTCAGGACGTTAGTATTTGAAATGAAAAGTTTATTTTAAAAAAAATTAATAAATAAATAAGAAGTGTCGTAAATCTGTTTTGAAAGTTGTTTTTCAAATAAAGGTTTCCGAGTGATATCAGATTGTGTACGTGTTTTTATTGTACTTACCCTGTAACTACATGAAACAAGAGGGTAATAAACACCACTTTAATTTACAGCCCGCAAATTCACACTGTAAGAAATTGCTGTAAACTTTACTGCTGTTACTGTATTTTGCAATTTACAGTATTACTGTATTTTATGCTATGAATTGTGGGAGCATAAATAATTGCTGTAAATTTTACTGTAAATTAAGCTATTGTACAACATATTACAATAAGATATTGTTTTTGCTAGTTTTAAATTACTGTTATTGTATTTTGCTATTAATGAAAAAATGAAAGGAAAAAAATGTAAGTCTTCCTATACAGAAAATCAAAGTATTTGGTACCTCTCTAGAACAAGTGCATACCACCAAAGCAATGGTGAATTTTTAATAACTATATGGGCGTTTTAAATAAACATTTAAAAACGATTGCTTCAAAAACACGGTTGGACATCTGCTTCACGCAGTGTGTGTGATGTCATTACATCATTTGCAACGGACTTTGGGCGCGCTGGTCGAAAAAGGCGAAGGCCTGCTTTTCTAGCGCATTATGGCGAATGCAGATTGCAGAGGAGGACCGCGCTGAGTCGGAGTTCAAGGACAGTAAGGTGAGTGTCGCTAACAGTTGATACTGCAGTTTACACGTAAAATGTGAAATCTTGTTTTATCTAAACAGTGCG
Source organism: Coreius guichenoti (assembly GCA_039654105.1). Classification (NCBI taxonomy): domain Eukaryota; kingdom Metazoa; phylum Chordata; class Actinopteri; order Cypriniformes; family Gobionidae; genus Coreius; species Coreius guichenoti. Next base: position 32,205,308 of record CM077185.1, read on the forward strand.
ACGCTAGGCTATCGGTAAGATTGTATGCTACGGAGGCAAAGTCACAGATTTACAAACCAGCAGTTAGCTGGCTATTTTCTTCTGCCTATATTCTGGTATGCAATTCACAAAATATTATTATTAATAATAATAATAATAATAATACATTTTGATAGCCGTTTGGTACAAAGTTATTTTTATAGTAGTGGTTAGTTAGCTGGACAACCAAGACATTAGAACCAACTTGGCTGAATAGCACGTGTTTATTCCACATGAGGGTAACTTAACATACTGTGATGAATATAAATGTTTTCTTTTTGTTATTTATGCCTTTTTAAAAGTGTTTTTTTAGTTTAACATAATTGTGCATTGTATCCATATTTGTATTTTAGCTTGTGAACTCCTGAGGTTTGTGTCATGTTGTTGAACATGTTTATCTGTTAGTTCTGTAACCTTTAGAGCACAATCCTGATTTTTCTGCAGAATATGAAATTGCACAGACATGTGCATAATTCACATTTTCTTATTAATTTAATTTTAGGAGCAACTGCAGCAGATATGGAAAAGAGATGGCTTACCAGGTAATCTGCTTTACTTTGTATTTCTCATTGTGTAAATTACACACACTATCACATGCTAGCTCTGTACATCCATGCAACTTTTGTCCCTTACTTTTCTTTCTAATTTAGATCTATTTCAAATCTATTTCTGCATATTGTTTGTGCTATCTATCTCACAGCTCTCACTCAGTATGTTCCTGTCAGGTAAGACTTGTGTCTTTCTGTGCCCAATTACTCTCTCAACCTTTCTCTCACTTAACTAACAGAACATTAATCTTCAAGGTAACAGTTTTATTTGTATTTAAAAAGGTTGAATTTGTTTTTATAGGTGAATCGATGACACCGTGCAGGTGGATGTTGTCAGTGAAAAAGGGGCCCATGTTTGGAGGCATTTGTTGATGGCCTGGCACCATTTTTTGCAACCTGCTACAACTTCAACCTATTTATCAGGATAAAGCTGCTTGCATGCTGGAATTTATTCAGAGGTGAGTCAATGCTTTAACTCATTTTTTTCTAGACTTTTTTTTGTTTTTGTTTTTGTTTTTTTCTTTTTGTTTTATGTACTTGTCCTTACTTAAACATTATGGTAAAGATGTATTTTCATCTCAATTTGGACTCCTGGTTCTTATGTCTATTATGGTCAGATTAACACCAGCCAAAAATTTTGCCATTAAAGGGATAGTTCACGCCAAAATGAAACTTTTGTCATCATTTATTCACCCATGTCGTTCCAAACCCTTAAAGTGCAAAGTATACTTCACTTTTTACACGTATGCAATGGTCAGTGTACAGTTCTGGTGATGAAATTCACGTCACACACAGAGTACTGTACTGTATGCACACCTCAGGATTTTTGTCTATTCATGCAAAACTCTTGCGCTTCAAAACATTCATAAAGAGCTTGTAAAATAAATCATTACAAAACAAGTCTTCTGAAGATACGATCAATTTAATTTAGGTTTTATTCTCATATACAAATATTGATCAGTGAATATAAACAGAAGCTCAACAATACTTGCTTTACACGTGAGAACAAACCTCTTTGGTTCTTGAGGAAGCTCGCTTGAGGTTCCGTGACCAAATTTGAATGCTGTAAACCTCGTTCGCTGTTTATATATGAATAAAAGCCAAAATTAAATCTGTTCATCATATAAAGCGATCATGTCTCTTTAGAAGACTTTGATTAAACTGCTTAATTCATATGGATTTATTTTTCGATCTCTTTACGAACCTTTTGAAGCGTCAGAGTTTTGGGTGAAAAGATTTTGAATGGAGGAACAGAAATCTCTGTATATAAAAATAAAAAGTCTATCGTCTCATATTATGCTCTATCGTTTATTTCGTGATGTCGCAAAAAACATTGTTTATGGCAATACTTTTTCATAATTTGGATGACTGCAATCTTACACGCCACCACAAGGATGCAGGCAAAAACGTGAATAACAACATGGCGAGGGAAGGGGAGACCGAACCGGGTGGCTCCGAGCAGGAGTCTGTGTTCGTGTCACAATGCATCAGCGCAGTAGCTCAATATAATGATACACATCCGATGGTCTAAAATCGCTTGAATGTCCAAACTGGCAAGCCTTTAAACACATACAATTGACAAACTTTCGTGAGGACGCTGTCTGCGTGTGTTGACTCTGTGTTTGAGTTCGCCTCCGTGTTGCTTCCATGCCACTGACTGGACGGGCAGGTGACTACATGCGCTGTAGTGTGTTTTTAAGGGGAAAGTATTAACAGAATTAAAACCGAAATAACCGACATGGGAAAATTACGTTGGTTAGAGGTTCTGAATTTCGGTTTCGATTACTTTGCGATTAATCGTCCAGCCCTACGTCAGGTGCTAAAAATAAACCACAGAGTAAAACGTTAGAGCAGGCTTTGCTCGCGGCACTCCATATAACAGAGACTCGCGAAGGTGGAATAATTTGAATGGAGTCAATGTCTCATTCATCACGACTTGTTTTGTTATTGGATGAATCATCGTTTGTGATTAAATCTTTTAAATGATTGATTCAAATGACAAACACTTCTAAATAAAGGGAAAAAATTAATTGCATTTAATTACATTTTTGAGTATAAAATGTAAAAAAAAAGAAATAGTCCTTTCCATGAATTTACAGAAAAGGTACTATATCATGATATATATCGTTATCGTGATATGAGATTTTGGTCATATCGCCCAGCCCTAATTATCATCATTTCTTCATTTGTGTTTCAAAATTGAACTAATTTATTATGGGTTTGGAACAACATGAGGGTGAGTAAATGATGACCATTTTTATTAGGATTAGATTTGTTGTGGGGAAATTTTTGGCTAATTTTTTATTTAGCTGATTTATTTGTTTGATTTTTTTTTTTTTTTTTTTTTTTTTTATGCCAAGTTTACATTTGGTTTAAGGGCAGATACAATTCTCCCCAAAGCAATATTGTAAGGAGATAATTCAGTGGCTTCAACTTTATGTCTGTGGTCTACTGAGGTAAAATCTGATCATGACTAAAGGAAATTAGATGTTTGTCTTATCATACTAAGTGATTAATTACACTTTTGCTATGTCTGACTAATTGTTTCATGAATATATGCTATTTTTAATCTTTTTTTTTTTTTCAGAGGAATTGGGGGAATTATTCCAGAAACTCAACCTAATACAAAAAAACACAAGGAATAAACCCACATGTATTGAACCCACGTGTACTCTGTTTTGAAAGCTAATGGACTTTGAATGGCTTGCTGTTTAAAAAAGAAAAGGATCCCAACAATGTAATGGAAACAAGGTAGACAAACATCTCTGACCCAAATTTAAAGTTTTAATGATCTATAATGGAATGGAATGTCTTGCTCTGTAATGTATTTGCAATTTAAAGGTAGACAGTTCTGAACATTTCTTTTGTGTTCGTTTCAAGAGTAAGATTGTGACTGAAGTTTTTTTTAAGTGTTTGCAAAGCTTTATCATACTTAGGATTTATTGTGAAATTTCCACTGTCATTTATTTTTTGACCAGTGATCATCTTTTGGAAACATATGTATATTAGCGTTAAGTGTTATTACTGTACAATAAATACATTTTGTTTTTCTGGCAGTTTTATTGTTCACATGACATATTAAATTGACAAAGGGAAAGATTAATGAAGTATGTGACTACTGAATTTACAGCAAAAGTAGGTTTATACAAATGTATATTATTACAGCACTGAAAATCCCACCTGTAGTTATTTTAGTGAAGTGCATTGTGAATTGCTCTAATTTACTGTAAAATGTATAATAAGGACATGTAATTTCAGTTACATATTTATAGTATAAATACATTATTTCTACTGTAATTTTACAGTAACAGCTAGGGTTTAATTTTACAGTATGTATTCAGTAGTGCGCTGTATTTTTACAGTACAATTGTAATTAATGATTTACAATACTCTTGTAAATTTACAGTAAATCTTTTACCGTGCACACTTACCCTGTAACTACATGAAACAAGAGGGGAGCAAACACCACTTTAATTTACAGCCCGCAGATTCATACTTACCCTGTAACTACATGAAACAAGAGGGTAACAAACACCACTTTAATTTACAGCCACAGTTCCCCCTTTATTCCACAAATATTACATATTGTTCCCTTATACCTACACGTAAGTATTACCGAAAGTTACGCTGTAAATTTGTTTTACTTATGCAGTACTTTCCGGGCTGTAATCTAAAGCGTTACCAAAACATAATATCCACATCCACATCTATGTTCTCTTTAAACTTGTTGTATCTTTAAAAGAGTAGGCTAGAAGAGTAGAGTAGACTCTTTAAAATGTATTGTATCTATTGTGTTTGAGGAAGGAATTTGTACATGGAATGACCATTTAACATACCAATTTGCTTATTCTGCCTAAAAAGAAATACCGTTTTTTTGCTCAGAATCCCATTTCCTGAAAGTGTAACCTTTGGATGTAGAATATCATTCTTCTAGTAGCTTGTTATATCCAATTTGAGGAGGAAATGAAGTCAAATGAACCAACTATAATTCAGCAAATATTAACCTTCACTGCAGAACACTTGAATTCCACAATGTCTGGTCTTACCTCATTAGGATAAGCATTCACCTTATGGACACAATTTATTGAAAACTCATACTAGTAAAAATGTGAATATGTCATAATCAGATTGAGGGCTACTTGACAATATAATCATATGTACAGGATGGTTTGTCTGTAATGTAATCTGTCCATCCATCCATCCATCCATCCAGGTTTTATGGGGACATAGAATCAATGATTTTTTTTTAATACTGTAACTGTACAAACTGTATATTATATCCCCTAAACCTACCCACCACAGAAAAGTTTCTGTATTTTTGATTTTCAAAAAACATTAATTAGTATGATTTATAAGCTGTTTTTCTCATGGGGACCAAAATGTCCTCACAAGGTCAAGGATTTTTGATTATTGCCATCTTTGTGGGGACATTTTGTCCAACTGAATGTACATATAAAATGAGTGCCTTGTGAAACTGTAATTACATTTTAATTATATATTAAAGTATAAATATATATGAGTATTTAAAATTATTTTATTCATATTCTAATTATATTCATTTTGCTGCCATTGTATTACAATATTTTACTATTCAATGCCACATTTGATCAGAATGAATTATTCATATTTTTAAACATGTTGAATCAACACATTCCACCACTGCAATTGAGAAAAATATATTTAAATTGATATGGATAATCTGTTGTTATTAAGGCAGGTGCTTTAGTTGGATATGTTTAGTATTAAACAAAGCATCTGTTGTGTCATAAGAATAACTAGAGATGATTTGTGAATATTAGACACGGTCAAATACGTAGGTATAGTGTGGAGTTTGGAGAACTCAGACCCATCATGTGGTCACAGCGCAGGTCAGAACACACAGAACATTAAAGTCATGTTCACTCACGTGTGATAAGACAATTCCCTCTCTAACGCACTTCCATTCATGTCGGTCAATATCATTGGAGATAATCCACTAAAAGCATGGATCTTTTAACCTGCATCTGCATCATTTAGCAACCTCATTGCAATATTAAAATGCCTGTGTTTCATGCAAGTACTTGCTTGTTTTCATGTGGTCATATAAATGGCAGCTGTGATCGACTTAAAAAGGCAATGAAATTAGTGTTTTTGCACAGTCTGACTCTGAAACGTTGCATACACATGAGATGTTACATTAACATTATGACCACCTTCCTAATATTGTGTTGGTCCCCCTTTTGCTGCCAAAACAGCCCTAACCCATCGAGGCATGGACTCCACTAGACCCCTGAAGGTGTGCTGTGGTATCTGCCACCAAGATGTTAGCAGCAGATCCTTTAAGTCCTGTAAGTTGCGAGGTGGAGCCTCCATGGATCGGACTTGTTTGTTCAGCACATCCCACAGATGCTCGATTGGATTGAGATCTGGGGAATTTGGAGGCCAAGTCAACACCTCAAACTTGTTGTTGTGCTCATCAAACCATTTCTGAACCATTTTTGCTTTGTGGCAGGGCGCATTATCCTGCTGAAAGAGGCCACAGCCACCAGGGAATACTGTTTCCATGAAAGGGTGTACATGGTCTGCAACAATGCTTAGGTAGGTGGCACATGTCAAAGTAACATCCACATGGATGGCAGGACCCAAGGTTTCCCAGCAGAACATTGCCCAAAGCAACACACTGCCCCCGCCGACTTGCCTTGTTCCCATAGTGCATCCTGGTGCCATGTGTTCCCCAGGTAAGCGACGCACACGCACCCGGCCATCCATGTGATGTAAAAGAAAACGTGATTCATCAGACCAGGCCACCTTCTTCCGTTGCTCCGTGGTCCAGTTCTGATGCTCACGTGCCCACTGTTGGCGCTTTTGGCGATGGACAGGGGTCAGCATGGGCACCCTGACTGGTCTGTGCTATGCATCCCCATACGCAACAAACTGCGATGCACTGTGTATTCTGACACCTTTCTATCAGAACCAGCATTAACTTCTTGAGCAATTTGAACTACAGTAGCTCATCTGTTTGATCGGACCACACGGGCCAGCCTTCGCTCCCCACGTGCATCAATGAGCCTTGGCCGCCCATGACCCTGTCGCACCACTGTTCCTTTTTTGGACCACTTTTGATAGATACTGACCACTGCAGACTGGGAACACCTCACAAGAGCTGCAGTTTTGGAGATGCTCTGACCCAGTCGTCTAGCCATCACAATTTGGCCCTTGTCAAACTCGCTCAAATCCTTACGCTTGCCCATTTTTCCTGCTTTTAACACATCAACTTTGAGGACAAAATGTTCACTTGCTGCCTAATATATCCCACCCACTGACAGGTGCCGTGATGAAGAGATAATCAGTGTTATTCACTTCACCTGTCATAATGTTATGCCTGATCGGTGTGTGTGTGTGTGTGTGTGTGTGTGTGTGTGTGTGTGTGTGTGTGTATATATATATATATATATATATATATATATATAATATCCCGTTAAATTTACAGTAAAAAAATGGCAGCTGCAGTTGCCAAAAATGCGGCATAAAAAATACAGTGACAATCAGTTTTACAGGATGCATAATTTACAACTCATAACTATAATATTTAATTAAGTGATATAATGTTAATATACCTACTTTAACTACCAAAATGTGCCTTTGTACCGATAACCAACACAATAATACAGGTGGCACAATGATGAATCAGATTTCATCGCAATCAGCCTGTTCATAAAACATGGCCAATATTCATATATAGACAGTGCACATGGTCATACACACAAAGACCAAACACCATTAGGGTAACGTATATAATGCAATAAACATGAACTAAATAACATAAAATGTACCACAAAACAGACTAATGTAAATTACTGATAGCAACACAGCCAGGGGGAAGTGAATGGAAGAAATGTTTGTTCTCTTTTGCTTTATTTATACATTTTTTGTGACCAATAATTTAATTTATTTGTCCATATGCAGATAAAAATAGTTTGCATTCTGCATGTTTGGTTGTTTAATTCATTGTGTGTCAAATGGATACACCTAATGCATGCACATACACACAGATACACCACTCACTATTACACTTAGATGTGACTTTGTCCCATTTGTACAAGATAAAAAAAGGCATTACTTGTACAACATAAAAAAGGCATTAGTGTGGGCAGCAAGATGATATAAAAAATCTATATTTCTGCCAGAGCAATAGACTCTCTGGGTTTTATTTCTGTGCTGGAAAAGGTCTGGGGGATAAAGACGCTGTGTATGCATTACTGTAGCAGGTCAGTGCTGACAGGAGAGGAAGGCTATGCTCTCTAAAGCCCTGCTCTGTTGGGACCCTGCAGTCTTCTCTGCCCATCCCCTTCTGTCATCACCTCATTGGGATAAACAGTCACAGAAAACAGTCGAGGAGGGCGGGGAAAACTGAAGATAAAAGAATGCTTTAATCTTTTCACCCCTGGCAGCAAATTTGTTTCAAGTTCTTTATACAATAAAAAAAAAGAAATGTGTTGTTGTGCAGAGTTTTGTTGAGAGTTCTGTGAGGGTTCTCTCACCCCAGTCAGACCAGCGACTGATCGGCAAGGCTCGTTGGACTGCAGACTTCACTTTTCATTCATCTGAGCCGTCTGGCAGATTTCCTATCTTTCTTTTTTACACATAGACTTCTCTTCCCCTGTGCTTATAGCAAGTGTTGGCAGTGGTAGAAAGAAATTTCCCTGCTATAGGATGTGGGGGACCCAATATGTCTTATCCTTTCACATCAGAAGGTGCTAATAATTGTTGACTTCAAGACCTCACACTTTCAGATCATTAACCGCCTCCATCTTTCTCTCTCTTGTGCTGTCTTTTTTATCAATAGTCACATACACTAATGTTCAGTTTGTGTTTGGTAAAAAAAAAAATTCTCCCTCGGTTGAAATGCATCCCCCCCACCCCCCGTCATTGACAGCCAGGGACCCCGAGAATTACCACCTTTCTCCCATTTAGTGACACCATGTAGTGTAGTATGCAAGAGTATGATTAGTCCAAACAGAGGTCGCGTTAGACTTCCGCATTGTCCGTCATAATCTATTATTACCCATCATTTTAATTTTCATAATAAATTGCAATAAGCTTTGTGCTTGTTACTTTTGATATGAAACAAAGTCTCAGCTTTCAAATTCTGTCCATTTTATCCCAAAATTCAAACAATAAATACCGTTTTGACGCTCTAATGTGGCTCGAGAGATCACTGTTCAAGCAAAGTGGAGCGCGCGAACTTTACTACGTTACAGAACGAAACATGAATGAACATCAGAAAAATGTTATATTGTAAATATGTAAATACCGAAATCTGTATCATGTCTCTCATGCAATCGATCAATCAGTGTTTCAACCAAAGAATAGAAGATGGTGCACCCCAATTATTTATGAATGGGAGAAAGTGCAACACCCAATATGGCGAATAAGCCCCGCCTTCTAAATGAAAGAGCCAATCGTTGATTAGTAAAGTCATCGAGTCACTGCAGCTGCCGTTAGAAGCTTTGGTTGCTTTAGAAACAGGCAGTGTCCTGAGACGCACGTTTAGGATTGTGCTTACGCATTAGCTTTGTCCAGGCCGAAAAATGCAGTTTTTTTTTTATCATGATTCAAGCGTTTAGAAACAAAATTTATGAGACAGTTGTTGTCAGATTTCATTGGCGATTTCAAATATGAAATTTAATCGTAAGCTTTGTGAACAGTTTTGGAGAATTTGATGTTTCCCCATTCAAAGAGATAGGAGCTGCACTTGCATGCCCGTGAGGCGTTTCAAAGATGGCCGCCGATTGAAATGACTTAAAGGGACTTTGGTTCCAACCGCAGAAAGACGTCAATAAAATACAAACCCATCTACAAACCCGATTCCAAAAAAGTTGGGACACTGTACAAATTGTGAATGAAAACAGAATGCAATGATGTGGAAGTTTCAAATTTCAATATTTTATTCACAATACAACATAGATGACATACCAAATGTTTAAACTGAGAAAATGTATCATTTTAATCGAAAAATAAGTTGATTTTAAATTTCATGGCATCAACACATCTCAAAAAAGTTGGGACAAGGCCATGTTTACTACTGTGTGGCATCCCCTCTTCTTTTTATAACAGTCTGCAAACGTCTGGGGACTGAGGAGACAAGTTGCTCAAGTTTAGGAATAGGAATGTTGTCCCATTCTTGTCTAATACAGGCTTCTAGTTGCTCAACTGTCTTAGGTCTTCTTTGTCGCATCTTCCTCTTTATGATGCGCCAAATGTTTTCTATGGGTGAAAGATCTGGACTGCAGGCTGGCCATTTCAGTACCCGGATCCTTCTTCTACGCAGCCATGATGTTGTAATTGATGCAGTATGTGGTCTGGCATTGTCATGTTGGAAAATGCAAGGTCTTCCCTGTAAGAGATGACGTCTGGATGGGAGCATATGTTGTTCTAGAACTTGGATATATCTTTCAGCATTGATAATGCTTTTCCAGATGTGTAAGCTGCCCATGCCACACGCACTCATGCAACCCCATACCATCAGAGATGGAGGCTTCTGAACTGAGCGCTGATGACAACTTGGGTTGTCCTTGTCCTCTTTAGTCCGGATGACATGGTGTCCCAGTTTTCCAAAAAGAACTTCAAATTTTGATTCGTCTGACCACAGAACAGTTTTCCACTTTGCCGCAGTCCATTTTAAATGAGCCTTGGCCCAGAGAAAACCCCTGCGCTTCTGGATCATGTTTAGATATGGCTTCTTTTTTAACCTATAGAGTTTTAGCCGGCAACGGCGAATGGCACGGTGGATTGTGTTCACCGACAATGTTTTCTGGAAGTATTCCTGAGCCCATGTTGTGATTTCCATTACAGTAGCATTCCTGTATGTGATGCAGTGCCGTCTAAGGGCCCGAAGATCACGGGCATCCAGTATGGTTTTCCGGCTTTGACCCTTACGCACAGAGATTGTTCCAGATTCTCTGAATCTTTGGATGATATTATGCACTGTAGATGATGATAACTTCAAACTCTCTGCAATTTTTCTCTGAGAAACTCCTTTCTGATATTGCTCCACTATTTTTCACCGCACCATTGGGGGAATTGGTGATCCTCTGCCCATCTTGACTTCTGAGAGACACTGCCACTCTGAGAGGCTCTTTTTATACCCAATCATGTTGCCAATTGACCTAAAAAGTTGCAAATTGGTCCTCCAGCTGTTCCTTATATGTACATTTAACTTTTCCGGCCTCTTATTGCTACCTGTCCCAACTTTTTTGGAATGTGTAGCTCTCATGAAATCCAAAATGAGCCAATATTTGGCATGACATTTCAAAATGTCTCACTTTCAACATTTGATATGTTATCTATATTCTATTGTGAATAAAATATAAATTTATGAGATTTGTAAATTATTGCATTCCTTTTTTATTCACAATTTGTACAGTGTCCCAACTTTTTTGGAATCGGGTTTGTAGCTTGTAAACAATGTCACATAACTTATAAAGGCCATTCGTTGAGCATTAACTTGATAGTCAGCAAGAGTGCAAAGGTGGTAGAGTATGCAGCTGTACATGCTAAAAGACTGCACAATATTTTTGTCTGTTACGATAGTCACTGTGTCTGATTAAATTTTTGTTGTGTCGTGTACAAGAAACATGTCAGACTAAGTGTTACTTTTCGACCAATCAACGGTTGCCATCTTTAATGACATTTGTGATGTCATCAAGAAGGCGCGTTATCGTTCGCCAGCATTTATATTTTTTCACTTTGTCATAGTAGTCCCTCAAGGAAACATCATAAAGGCTGGAGTATTGTTGCCGTAGCTCCACAAACCTTTCCTCCATTGCATAATTCCACCTAGAAGCACCAATACCATCGTCTCTTTTTCGTTTTGACATGTTTGAAAGCTGTGTACGGAAGAGCTTCTGTGCTCCTATTGGTCAACATCACAGATGTGACCGAACCCGTCGGGTGATCGTGTTATTTTACATATGCATATGATTACGTTATTATGAGACCGCTTGTTTCTGCATCTTCTTCACATGTGTTTTGTTTAGGAGATTCAGTACTCTTTCAGAAGATGCGCAATAGCACCCCCTACTGTATAACAGTGAAAACACGGAAAGACAGAAAATTCCGTCAATGGCGGGGAAGTGTTTTCTCACACGTGACATAACCAAAAGTACTTTTCCATGACTGGCAGTATGCTTTTAGTGCATAGTAGAAAGTTGCAAATTGGGATGCAGCCCACGGTTTCCTGCAGAGTTCATATCCTGAGCTCGTTATTAAATGTGAGTTTCAGCCGTTTTGGCCTAGGGCAAGTTTTTAAGTCTACCTCTGCAGTGCTAGTGTAGAAGACACACAGTTGCACGCGTTCACGCATACCGCGGGCCAGCCGACTGCAGGTTTGACCTAGACCTTGACTCCCTTCACTTTCTCCTGTGGCCAGCTGAGCAAAGGTCATACCTGTGTAAACTGCAGCAAAGAATCTTGGCAAACTCTGCCTCTGCTCTCTGTAGATAAAGCGCACCCACTCGCTATTATTTCATTTGGCCTCTGAGATGACTTCTTCCCATTCACTCGAATCAGCTTCTAGCAGGCAATCAACGTTCCAGTGCTATCGTGTTTCTGAATCGGCTAAGCCTTCAAGGTAAATGCGCAATCAATGATAAGAAGCTCATTCAGCTTTTCCAGTGAAGCCCCCTCACACATTTTTAACTGATAGGCTCTGATGAATTGAGGCTAGAATAGGAGCTATTTTTAGCCTGATGTCTAGTTGAAGTCTGGTCAATAGCATTGTGTTGTCATTAAGGGAATTGCAAAGAATTTAACTATTCCAGTTCTGTTAGCTGTTAACAATTCGGTTTCCTTATGGTTTGACTACTGATTCTTTTAGTACTGTTGTGTGGAGATGCAGTTACATTTTCACATGACGAGATCATTTAAATAACAAATACATATTTTACTCATATTTTCACTTGGATTTTAATCATAATAGGGAAGAAAAGACTATTGCATCTTTCTTTTAATGCGGTCTTCAAGAACATCCTAACAGTTGTAAGCTGGATGTGTTTGGTTCAATAAAAGAAACTGGAACTAAAAAAATGAACCGGCTTATATGAGTCATTCGCTTGTGAATCGGAATTGCGAGTGAATCAGTTGGAAGCTGCATTCCAAGTTAAGAAGGCATCAAGGCATGTCAGAATCCAGTGTTAGCTTCACTTCCTGTGTCCTGAGATACCTTCATCTGATTGAAAGCAGTAGATGTATCCTTCGCTGTCTTTGATGGGCTATCCCACAATCCTGTGACAATTAAGCTAAAAAATAAAGATAGCATCTGAAAGTTGTGGTTGGTTGTCAGCTTGTGTGTGAATGTATGTTTTTGACCAACGTTTTCCACTTTTGATGACATTTCTAGCAATAAATGACTATTGTAGTTAGTGTTGCATGATATACCGGTACTAGAAAAGTATCGCGATACCCTTCTATTAAAAATGGTACGATATGAAATTTTAGATACGAAAAAACGCACGTCCGGCCAAGTATTCAGGTAAACACAGTCGGATATGTCTTTAGTGAACATACAGAGTTGAATGAGAAATCGGATGTGTTACAATGTATTGGGTCCGTGCAGGTCTTAAAGGGCCGGACCTAATATTCAGTGTGATTAATGTTAATCAAACAACAAAAGAAAATAGAAAATCACCCCATGCTTGACTGAATAACTTTAATATATTTATTAAGAATCAGTGTATAGTTAATTTATAGAGTGAAGACTATGCAGTTGTTTTTTTTTCTTCTTTTTTTTACATTTATTTAATTTCTTTCTTGAATGCTAATGTTAAATAGACTTACTGTAGCTGAAAATAAAGCACTGTTTTTGTCATTGTTTGTAATTTACATTTTTGCTTATTTTTAAAAAAAAAAACGAAGATAAAATAAAATATCTATATTGTAATTATAAAATTACTTTTAAAAAATATTAAATTACTCATACCATGAAAAAAGATTTTGGTCATCCCAACCTGTTCAGAATAGTAAAAGGTTAGTGTTAACATGATTGATAATAATGTGATTGTTGCAAACATCTCTGTAAGGATGTTCACACTGGCATGCAGTTGTTATTATTATTATTATTATATTATTATTTATTATTATAAAGAGGAGGGAATGGTCAAAAAGCAGGGCAGGAACATGCTGGCCAAGTGAGTTTTTAGGGGTTTTTCTTTTTTGTTTTTTTTTAAATAAATTTATAAAATAATGAATAGTAAGTTCTGTCATATTATTCAATTACTTTTACTGTTTTTTGCCGTGGTATCGATTCAGTATCGGTATCGAGGTATTTTAGTCTGGTATCGTATCGAAGTCATAATTTTGGTATTGTGACAACACTAATTGTAGTTATTAAATATTCACTCCGTTATCATCAAAGCTTGCGCTATTTTGTTGTAGATCATTAAACCGTTATGCTGCCTCAGAAGTCTGTCCGAAATCAGTTTCGTGAGATACCTTTGTGCCTGATAGGTCATAAGTCATTGCCTGATAGGGCAGCAAGGCAACAACTCAGCTGCCTAAACTTTTAGAAGCAGCCTGTTTGTGCAGCGTTCTGTCAGCATTAGTGAAAAAGTGCATGTGCCAGAACCATTAACTGACGGTAAAGGCCCCATTATACTTCAAGCGAAATCAAAGAATGAACTAATGTGATGTAATTTCGAACAAAATCAGGCCAAAATGAGATTCGTTTGGAGTTTATTTTAGGAGTTTGAAACAACTTGCCAAAGCGAACTTTCCGGAAAAGTTTGCTACGGCTGGTAAACACTTTAAACACCCTAAACACCAAACTAGTACATGGTGTATATCGGGGCCTTAAATGGGTTCAGTTGTTTCTAAAAATAAATATGGAAACGGTTCTGAATGAGATGTTCTCCATTCCCAACCAAAGATGTTACTGACGCAAACCTTTCTCACTGCAGTTAGATGCATCTAATGAGTGTACTTGCCATTTGTGTGCACACCTCCAGTGCCTTGGCGTTCTCAAAGACCTTACCTTGTTTGACTGACCTTTGTCTTGAACTCATTTTGTTGCTAATGTTCCGAGCTCAAAAATTGTGAAAAACTCTTTAGAAGTAGCCTGCTGGAGTTACATGAGACACAGTTAGGAATGCTAATGAGGTGATTAGCCCCTAATATGTGATTGGAAGAGGCGTCCAGCAGTTCCACACTACAGGAGACTCCATTAATTTCAGAAGACAGTTGATTAGTCTGCATATTTTATATTTTTATATAAAAAAAATGCCTTTGTTGATTTAACCCCAAGCTATTCTCTTCAGTCTAATCATAAAACATTTTTATGCCAGGGAAATTTCATCACATAATGAACAAGGGCATTGCTATAATAATTGCTGTGTTTTGGAACTTCAGAAAGTTACATCTTATGACCATTCACATTTAGCTGATGTCATTTTATAAGCAGAAGTCCATGGGGTAATGGCCTACCGAGGATATTGTTATCCTTCCTGCAGGACTAAATCCCTTTTTTATATAAATTGCATCTTATCAGTGGAGAGTTGAGTGGAGATTATTTCTGCTTTCCTCAGGTGTTTTGAGGCAGAGCGTAATGAGGCTGACCAGAAAGGAGCAGCAGGTGAATGTTTCAGTGCTGTGGTCGGCTCTGCTTAAATGAAGATCCATTGCTTCCACAAGTGAATATGAGGTTAAAGAAGTGTGCCACTGTGGGCAATTCTCAATGCCGGTGTGATCTGTCTCCACTCTCGTATGGGTGTGTCTGTGCTTGTCCCTTAGGGTGTCGAGTCATGCTATTATCAACTCTTTATTTCTTTAATGAATTTTCACCTCTCTTCTCAGCATCCAGCTAGCCACAATAGAGCAGCATCACCCCGTGTCTGAGGTGTCCAGGATTCCATTTGCAGGTGACACGCAATTCAGCTGTGGGCATATGGGTGTTTTTTTTTCTGGGAAAGGTCTGCACAAGATTTTGTATCCACTGACACTGCAGTGGAAAGCAAGGTAATTTGTTTTGTATCACCTGTGTGGAGCTGATTCTCTATTTGAGAAGTGAGAAGTGGAAAGGGTTGTGCGGTTATCAGAGCTGGTAATCAAAAGGTTGGTGGTTCAAACTAGGTACACTACCATTCAAAAGTTTGGGGTCAGTTTAATTTAAAAAAAAAAAAAGAAGAAAAGAAAAAAGTAAGTAATTCCTTTATTCAGCAAGGATTCTTTAAACTGATCAAAGGTGACAGTAAAGACATTTATAATGTTAAAAGAGATTTCTAATGCAAATAAATGCAGTTCTTTTAAACTTTCTGGATTCCTCTCTGGAGAAGCGTTCAGTCTTTCTGCTCGCAAATTCCGCCATGTAAATAGCGAATCCACCATGGTGCAAGCACAACTGGCTTTTAAAGGGAATGGGAGATGAGACTCTGATTGGTTTATTGCGCGTTACGCCTAAAACACACCCATGACTCATTAAGAGACTACGTACAACCTTTTTGGACCATGCACCGGGTGCACCAACCGTTTTTTCAGTCGTTAAACTAGCAAAAGTGGATTCGGACACGCCCTAAGTGTACCTGCGCCATGCACTACAGACCATGCGCTCAAATCGTTAAATAGGACCCTATATGTGCCAAATTACCACTGATCTCTAAATATGACAATGTAATTTTATTCATTTAATTTTTATTCTGTTATTTATTATTGATCAGTCCTAATTAATTTTTAACAATTTAAGAATTCCTTTATTTAAAAAGCATTCTTGTGTTCCAACAGCTGGACGGAGTGCAAAAGAACAAAATGCAGGGATTTTAAGACACATTTTTGACTTTTTATTTAAAGGGATAGTTCAACCAAAAATGAAAATTAGCCCATGATTTACTCACCCTCAAGTCATCCTAGGTGTATATGACATTCTTCTTTTAGACGAATATATTAAATTATAAATTCTATTAAAAAATGTCCTGGCTCTTCCAAGCTTTATAATAAATGGCTATTCTGTTTTGAAGTCCATAAAAGTGCATCTATCCATCATAAAAGTGTTCCACACGGCTCCAGGGGGTTAATAAAGGCCTTCTGAAGCGAAGCATTTAAATATGAAGTATTTAAAACTTTATAAACTAAAATAACTAGCTTCCGGCAGACTGCCTTACGCATCTATTTACGGAAAAAGAGTAACCCCCCGACCTGACGTACGACGCGTTGACAAACGTGGAAGCACAGAGGATAGAGCAAAACAAAGCACCAGTCATGAGCTAGCAGTCTAAAACGAGAATTTTTAAAGCGAAATGCCGGAGGATTTCGATATAAGAGAAGAGGGGCTTGTTTGTTGCCCAGCCCTATCTGTTTGAACCACGAGAGGCGTCAAAACTTGCGATACTCATATACATCATGTCAAGGGGTTATTCTTTTGTAGTAGTGGGAAGTTCTGATCATTTTACGGACTCGGATCTTTGAATCTCGTTCAGCAAAATTAACAAATCTTTTGTCAAGTCATTTCGTTCATTTCAGCAGAATATAATTAAAATGTCATGTTAAATTCCCCAACAACTAACGTCTGTTCCCTGGAAAGATTAGTTCACCTCTCATGTCTTCAGGTTCGAGTCGTTAGTTCCGTCATCAGTGTCTGATCTGGGCCGTGACAGCCCCATATGCAATGCATGCAGTCCCGGAAACAAAATTGATTAGTTCACCTCTCGAGTCTTCGGGTTCGAGTCATTCGTTCACCAAGTCACAGCCCGGTAGGCTGAATGCAGAAACAGAAAAGATCCTGTACAGAACCGATGGCATGTCGCGCATTCGCAGTCAACACAAAATGAACGAATCGCTCTCTGAGACAAATCGTTGTTCCCGAGTCATATTAAACATTCGTTCAAAATTAACGAATCGTTCATGAACGACACATCACTATTCTTTTGCCGTAAGTCGACTTGTGTAGGCCGTCTGCCGGAAGCTAGTTATTTTAGATATTTTAAATATGTTTTAAGTTTTAAATATGGTTATTTTTCTTACACAAACGCATCACTTCGCTTCAGAAGGCATTAATTAACCCCCTGGAGCCGTGTGGATTACTTTTATGATGGATAGATGCACTTTTATGGACTTCAAAACAGAATAGCCATTCACTGCCATTATAAAGCTTGGAAGAGCCAGGACATTTTTTAATACAACTCTGATTGTATTCATATACACCTAGGATGGCTTGAGGGTGAGTAAATCATGGGCTAATTTTCATTTTTGGGTGAACTATCCCTTTAAGTTGGACTGTTTTCTTTTTCTTTCTTAAAAAGGCAATGCTTGTGGAGGGATGCTCAAGAAACAGCAAGACATGATGCAGTGGTCAATGACCTCTATCTGAATGTGTTAAATAGCTGTTAGCACACTATTTAAAGTAAAATATCAATCTAAAAATAAACATAAAAGTCTAAATAGAAGAGTTCACCTCGCTACTTGACTAGTTGGCTGTGATTCCATTGTGCCCTTTAAACCAAGCGCACACTAAAAAGACAGAAGCCTGTCACACTTTTGCTGTTTTCTGTTGTGTTGGTATGCAGAAGTGATTACAATCTAGTTGCATCACTTACAATACCGTTCTCCTCCCCGACTGTAGTTACAACTGGGTGTTTTAATCTTGACAACTTGTCAACACATATCATGGAGGAATGGCTTGGGGTTGTTTTCACACTGATTTGAACCAAACAGGAAAAATAAATAGAGACATATGGATGAGACAGTGTTTTGAGAGATGTGGGGAGAAGTTTGGTGTATTTTTGGTTTTGGTTTTCCCCAAGGCAACAAGTATATTGTCTTATTTTACAGTTAAAATTTCTTATACAGTTAAAATTGTCTTATAACAAGTTAAAAACAAGTGATTTCAAGTCACAATACACTTGTATTTAAGATACAGTCAATGAAAACCTGTCTTCATATCTCCATTCAGTGTTGCTTCTTAAGTAAATTTATCTTGTTTTACTTTTTTACAAGAAAACAATTAAAAAACGGAGAGTCATTTTTTGCAGTGCACACTTGTAGACTAGTCGGCCAGATTTCAGACTGTTTTGTTGTAGTGCAGATACATTTAATTGAAAAAGTGGGAGTAGCACAACTCAAATGATCATGTATGGCTGGTACATTCTTACATTCTTAGATTCTTAGACTAAGAGAACTTCTCAGCGTCATGTTGGAGCTGGAAGAGTGTATACTGAAACTTAGGTGTGCTTTGTGAGAAAGCCTGGGTGCTGCTGTCATTGCCATCTAATGTTCCAAGACAGAACATGGTTTATAAAAGACTTGCAGTCAGCCTCGCCGTTTTCCACAGGTGTCCTGCGGTGTGACCATTCCCCTGGTCATCTAGCTCATTTTGGTCCATTCAAATAGTCAAGTGCCTGAGCTGCATGATACTTTTTTCTTTCTTTTTTTTATCTTAGACCAGTGCCAGTGTTGAGAAGAGCAGTAGTCTATAGTCTGACAGCTAGATGGATTGATGGATGATATATAGATGGATGGATGGATGGATGGTAGGATGGATACTATAGATACAAACCCGATTCCAAAAAAGTTGGGACACTGTACAAATTGTGAATAAAAAAGGAATGCAATAATTTACAAATCTCATAAACTTATATTTTATTCACAATAGAATATAGATAACATATCAAATGTTGAAAGTGAGACATTTTGAAATGTCATGCCAAATATTGGCTCATTTTGGATTTCATGAGAGCTACACATTCCAAAAAAGTTGGGACAGGTAGCAATAAGAGGCCGGAAAAGTTAAATGTACATATAAGGAACAGCTGGAGGAACAATTTGCAAATTATTAGGTCAATTGGCAACATGATTGGGTATAAAAAGAGCCTCTCAGAGTGGCAGTGTCTCTCAGAAGTCAAGATGGGCAGAGGATCACCAATTCCCCCAATGCTGCGGTGAAAAATAGTGGAGCAATATCAGAAAGGAGTTTCTCAGAGAAAAATTGCAAAGAGTTTGAAGTTATCATCATCTACAGTGCATAATATCATCCAAAGATTCAGAGAATCTGGAACAATCTCTGTGCGTAAGGGTCAAGGCCGGAAAACCATACTGGATGCCCGTGATCTTCGGGCCCTTAGACGGCACTGCATCACATACAGGAATGCTACTGTAATGGAAATCACAACATGGGCTCAGGAATACTTCCAGAAAACATTGTCGCTGAACACAATCTGCCGGCTAAAACTCTATAGGTCAAAAAAGAAGCCATATCTAAACATGATCCAGAAGCGCAGGCGTTTTCTCTGGGCCAAGGCTCATTTAAAATGGACTGTGGCAAAGTGGAAAACTGTTCTGTGGTCAGACGAATCAAAATTTGAAGTTCTTTTTGGAAAACTGGGACGCCATGTCATCCGGACTAAAGAGGACAAGGACAACCCAAGTTGTTATCAGCGCTCAGTTCAGAAGCCTGCATCTCTGATGGTATGGGGTTGCATGAGTGCGTGTGGCATGGGCAGCTTACACATCTGGAAAGGCACCATCAATGCTGAAAGGTATATCCAAGTTCTAGAACAACATATGCTCCCATCCAGACGTCGTCTCTTTTAGGGAAGACCTTGCATTTTCCAACATGACAATGCCAGACCACATACTGTATCAATTACAACATCATGGCTGCGTAGAAGGAGGATCCGGGTACTGAAATGGCCAGCCTGCAGTCCAGATCTTTTACCCATAGAAAACATTTGGCGCATCATAAAGAGGAAGATGCGACAAAGAAGACCTAAGACAGTTGAGCAACTAGAAGCCTGTATTAGACAAGAATGGGACAACATTCCTATTCCTAAACTTGAACAACTTGTCTCCTCAGTCCCCAGACGTTTGCAGACTGTTATAAAAAGAAGAGGGGATGCCACACAGTGGTAAACATGGCCTTGTCCCAACTTTTTTGAGATGTGTTGATGCCATGAAATTTAAAATCAACTTATTTTCCCCTTAAAATGATACATTTTCTCAGTTTAAACATTTGATATGTTATCTATGTTGTATTCTGAATAAAATATTGAAATTTGAAACTTCCACATTATTGCATTCTGTTTTTATTCACAATTTGTACAGTGTCCCAACTTTTTTGGAATCGGGTTTGTAGATAGATAGATAGATAGACAGATAGATAGAATTACAGATAGATGGATTGATGGATGGATGGATACGATAGAAAGAATGACAGATAGATACGATGGATGGATAGAAAGACAGATGGATGGATGAATGGATGGATACGATAGATGGATGGATGGATGGATAGAATGACAGATAGATATGATTAGATACGATAGATAGAATGACAGATAGATGGATTGATGGATGGAAAGATAGACGGATGGATAGATAGAATGACATGGATTGATGGATGATAGATAGATGGATGGATGCATGGATTGATGTATGTATGGATAGATAGATAGATAGATAGATAGATAGATAGATAGATAGATAGATAGATAGATAGATAGATAGATAGATAGATAGATGCATGGATTGATGGAAGATAGATAGATAGATAGATAGATAGATAGATAGATAGATAGATAGATAGATAGATAGATAGATAGATAGATAGATAGATAGAATGGTGAAAGCTTGTATGATAGCTTGTAAAATTCAAACTTACAGCCTCTCAGTCACCAGCCCACTCTACTTCCTTCTGAATTACGTCTGGGCATTTCTCTCTGGTTCTCATTGTCTGCCTGCAGGATCCTTCTTGCTTTGTGCTGAATTAGGAACTAAAGTTAGAAACAGGATTCACTGGGTGAAGGTTTTTGCATTTGATGGAGGATTCACTTTGAGATGCTGAATAATGCTTCTGTCTGACAGAGCCCAAAGTGAGAGGGTGTAGAGGTGAGGAAATATCGAGAACACTTCATTTATGGCCTACATAAATCTCAAGAGATGATTTGATCGCGCGTCTTCCCTCCTGTTCATTCATTTTGAAGGCTGTATATTACATGTTTGCCTGCACTCTGTTTGATATGTCTTTTTGTTGCCATATAATTGTTGAATTTATGTGAATCCTCATTGCGACGAAATGTCTG
Source organism: Coreius guichenoti (assembly GCA_039654105.1). Classification (NCBI taxonomy): domain Eukaryota; kingdom Metazoa; phylum Chordata; class Actinopteri; order Cypriniformes; family Gobionidae; genus Coreius; species Coreius guichenoti. The sequence continues at coordinate 32,226,912 of CM077185.1, forward strand.
CCTCTATCCTTTAGTGATATTCGTACTAGATTATAGTGCTGATTAATGCTATTCGAACAGGTGCCCCTCGTGCCTGGAGCAGGATCTTATCTTGCGCACAATTTCACAAGCTGTCGGCCAGAGTGATGAAAGGGCCCATCCATCACGTCCTCTCATTGAGACCAGAATACCCTGAGCATCAGCCAGTCGTATTACGCCTTGCTTTGTGATGAATGAATGACATCACAAACCTGCCAGACAGAAATGAAAGTGTCATATCACATCAGATAATGATGTTTACACCTCAGATAGTGCTACAGATGGAGAGATGTGGCCACATTGCACCAGGTAATTAGAAAACTGTGTGTTCTGATGAATTTTCAAGGTTGTTCTGGGTTCAAAACCAGTTGAGCTGTATGCAATAATTACCTGTATAAATGCTAGTAATTTTGAATCATCGCTCCATTTTTTTGAAGTGACATACACTCTTAAAAATAGGTTCCAAAAGGGGGTTTCACAGCAGTGCCATAGAAGAACCTTTGAGTGAACAGCTCTTAAAAGAACCATTTTTTCTTAGTGTAATGAACATTTTAATAATCAAAAGAACAGCCTGTACAACCATAAAATATGTTCCCATTGAAATACAATACTACTTAATCATGAATAACATAGTAGGTTTTTTTTACAAAACACTGATACAAAAAAATCATAAGAAATTATTTTATTTGACATGCATCCATTTAGAAAAATTAAATGATGAAATGATTAAAAGGGATTTAAGGGAATAAAGAAGAAATAAGAACGGTAATAGAAGTACAAGGTCTAATTATAGCCTAGTTGTGAATTAATCCATTAAAACTCTTTACAAATAATATAATTTTTTAATATTAATATTAAATGCAGTGAGATCGCTGTTAGGCCGATGAAGCAGACCAGCCTAAAAATGTAAAAAATTTCAACTGTCTGGCATTCTAACAACAAACAGAGCGGTGCGTAATGGTGTGCAGCATTAAAGGGATCCTATGATGTAAAATAAGTCTCTGATGTCCCCAGAGTGTGTATGCGAAGTTTTAGCTCAAAATACCCCACAGATAATTTTTTTATAGCATGTTAAAATTGTCCATTTTTGAGGGTAAGCACCGTTTTTGTGTGTCCCTTTAAATGCAAATTAGCTCCTGCTCCCGAGCTCCTGTTAGCAGCTCCGACTACCTCACGACAGAAACTGTTCAACCTTTTATGTTCAAACCGGAGTCGGACAATGATGGAGAGACTCACGAAGAAGTGACAACATGTAGAATGCAACAGGATGTTTCTGAATGGTTAGTTGATGAATTTATGTAAATTATGTGGAGTTACTATCTTCAAGTCATTGATTAGCATATTCTGTCATGATAATCTATAAATCGCTCGTGTGGGAACTGTTGTAAGATGCCTACAGAGCCAGAGAATATATGCTGCATGAAGATAGAACAGGTATAGTTTAGTTTAATTATGGTTATAACTTATGTTGTCATCTTGCTTTTATGACATGCTATTGCTATGCTATACTGTATTGCAATAAATGTGAAAAGACGGATGCGACAGCTTGAGCAGACTCCCAAATGTGCTCTACAACAACAACTAAATTTTAGGGTTAGTGTCGTTGTAGTCCCTACCAACCGTTTGTTGTAGTCCTTAAAAAGCTATTTCTTTAAAAGAAAATATCTCCCTTTGCTTTGAACTTTGAGCGTCGTAACTTTGCAGATGTTTTTCATACTCAAACAGCAACATTACACACTAAATAAAGTTTTTAAAAAAAGTTAAATTATAATCAACCACCCCTTTAAGAAATATCAAATATTGGGGGGGACAATTTGGCCATTTCCAATTATTGGGGGGGACTTGTCCCCCTCAATGCCTATGGTGGTTACGGCCCTGGTCTAAAGGATTGAAGTCTGATTCCATAAATATTCAGTTTATACATAGTTACATTATGTATCTATATACTGGTGCTATGCAAAAACATTTAGTAGTGTGTAAGTTGTAATTTAGTGCCCTTTTATGTCAAAACTTGGCTAAGTTGTACCATACACACACTGATGTAACCGGCCCCTTGTGAATTTAAAGTCACCATAAAAACTAAATTGACAATTCTTGCTTTTTTTATGGAACATTGCCGTTTTTATTATGAACGATTTAATCGCACCAATAGCAAAAGACAACCTATCCAGTCAATCCCTGATGGACAAAATGAAGTCATATACGTCATAAAAAGTCTATTGCAACTAGCATTTCATGCTGACTTAAAGCCCTGTTCTAGGTTGATCAGGTTTACTGCAGACCCATATGCTGATCTTCCACACATACAGTATTGCTGAGATGTCAGTCTATTCTTTCCCTGCTGTAAGACTGTGAGTCATGCCGTCTCATTCTCTACACACACGTATTCCCTCGCTCTGTGTTTCCACTGCGATGGATGGACACATACTTACACCACATACCTTTCCCTGTTTTTCATTTCCTCTCACACACGTCCTAGCATTTAGAAATTCAGCTCAAGATTTGGGTGTGGATTGAAATTCCTGTATGCTCTCCATATTTATTGACATCCAGAGCATGTTTTATGCTCTTTTCAGATTTTTATGTTTGACAAGGATTTGTGACAAGCATTTTAACTCGGTGATCCACACTAAAAAAATTAAAAAACGATAAAACGATTTTCTAAATAACACAACATTTTAGGCCAGCCTCTCTGAAGTACTCTACTTTAATACAGTATTAAAACTATTATGCGTCATATTACTTTATGTAATACAATTTTTAATACTTTTTTTCCACTATTTTTGGCTTTTTACCAAACTTTAGCTATTGATATTTCTTGTGGTATGCCAGAAAAGTGGACATAAAGATAGAAAATGTATCATATAGTAATTTAGTAGAGTACTATCTTAAATAAACTACAGATGATGATAGATTATTAAAATAGTGCTGACATCAATTTCCAACCTGTCTGTGTCGGTTTGGATCTACAGTATCTCTGCTTATCTGGTTATGGCAAAAAAAATCTAATTATACAAATTTCAATTAATTCCATTCTATGAAATTGTGACAAAATGTTCAGGAATTGTTTTGTATTAGTTAATTTTAATTAACCAAACTGAACCAGCTACAAGCTGCTCATAGGTAGTTATACCAGTTATTAACCAGCTGCTTATAGGTAGTTATAAATTAAAAGGTGGGTTATAAAATATAGGCTATGTTTGAATGTGACAGTGAATTATAAAGTTTGTCTTGCTATATTTTTTGCTTTAGTGATATAAAGCACAGCCCAAATAAAGATTTATAAGGACTCTTGCAGAAGAAATTCTTAAAGGGATAGTTCACCAAAAACTGAAAATTCTGTCATCATTTACTCACCCTCTTGTTCCAAACCTGTATGTGTTGAACACAAAAGATAATATTTTAAAGAATGCTGGTAACCAGACAGTTGATGGTAGCCATTGACTTCCATAGTATTTTTTTTATACTGTGGACGTCAATGGCTACCATCAACTGTTTGATTACCAACATTCTTTAAGTGAGCAACAAGGTACGAGAGGCTGTGCTGAATCGTGAATATCAGCACGAGCCTTGAGTACCTTTATTGCTTTTATAAAATGGTTACCACACAATACAAAAAATACAAGCCATAGCCAAAAAATATGTATAAATGCAACTTTCATGAAGTAAAATCCCTAAAAGCCTTCCTTCCGCAGGACAAAATAGTCCCTGACCATGAACAGCAACAGAAGTTACATTATTATGCCATTAGATGACGGCGAAGACTGTCTTTATGAGTGAGTGAGTCAGTCAGTAGCGAAGACTTTTATATTGAAAGGACTGAAACTTGTTGTGAACACGGAGCAAGATGCAACTGACAAATGCTTTGACTAGCTCTGTCAGTGTCAGGGCACGGGAAAACCCATTAACTGTTAAAAGGACAAGATATCGCAAGGGACATTCAAACAGATTGTTTATTAAGAACATAGGACTGACCTGAAGGAAAATGCTAAATCTAAATGCAGGTAATACACTCGCTCACTCGATCTCTCTCTCACACAATACTCTACATAATACAGTAAGCTTCAGTGAACAATATCATGAGAACAAACATATGTTTATGTTGCTATGGGTGTTGTATAGTGATACACAGAACCGTTAGGTCATAGCCATTATTGTGAATAAAACACAGCTATTGCCCAATCAGAATAAAGGACTGGAACTAACCATTTTATAAAATATCTTCTTTTGTGTTCAACAGAAGAAAGAAACTGGAACAACTTGAGGGTGAGTAAGTAATGACAAAATTTACATTTTTGAGTGAAAAATCCCTTTAAACATGTGAGAAGTTATATTTCCCACAACGATCATTGCTGTAACTATGATAACATTTTCCATGTCTTACGTTTTGCAGCGTAATGCAGAAGAGCTCTCTGGGATACATTTAATCATTACATTAAGTAACAGATGCATTATGGCTAATATGCATCCAATCAGCAGATTTTAGCAAATATGTAATTATCGGCTGCAAAATTATATTACCGTAATCAAAGCTCTTTACTGTATGTGTGGGGGGAAAGGAAGTGAGGTAAATTGCAGTGGGGAAGCAAGACTAGTGGCTCTGTTTGTACACAACATTTTCTATCGCACAAGCAGCAGTGTCTAGTTGCCACAGTAACTCTTTTTATTTTCAAGTTAGCACTGCCCATCAGAAATGAAAAAAAAAAAGTGCACAAATCTCCTCATTTCACATGCTGTTCTGTGCAATTAGTCCACCCTGAACTGGGCTAAATATAACAAAAACTGAATGTGACGTGAACTTATCCAGCAAGTTTACTCTGTATTTTTTCATTATAGCTAAGAATGTGATTAAATGTGCGTATGCTATATTAGACAAGACATTATTGATTGGGTGAATCATTTGAAGTGGTTCATTTAAAAGAATTGATCAATAAAATGAATCAGATTTCCCAGCTCTACACATTTATGTTCACTGTGTGAGAGTGTGTTTGATTATTACCCTATTTCTGTCAGCTGTAAATGTGACACTACTCCATTATCTGCTCAAAATGAGCTGTTACTGCAAAAGCTAGTGTTTTGAAATATGTAGTCAGTAACATCACATTTAGTTGCTTTATTATAAGTAGTGTGGTTATTGTGCTTTCTATCAGTAGAATGGGAATGGGTCACAGAGTTCACACAGCTCTGTTTTCTTCCCTGACAAGTCACCTTTTTATTTATATAGTGCTTTATACAATACAGATTGTTTCAAAGCAGCTTTACAGTGATAACAGGAAAGTGATTCAGTTATGCAAACATGGTTCATTTCGGCTGTACAGCAGCTCTAAAAGAAAACAGTTTTGTTGTTCAGCTGAAGTCAGTTCAATGTTGATTCAGTTCCGTTGGTCATCAATTATTAAATTAGGTAATTTCATCTATAAAGCATCTCTGCAGAAAACAGTGATGTCATGAGAAACCAGGCTCAGTCGGGGGGCCAGTTCTCCTCTGGCCAATGAATGAACACAATGTTATTTATGATTCAGGCTGCACCACAAGTCAGAATCTGATTGTGGATCGGTAGCATTCAAATATCCAGTTCCTTTTGCTTAAAGGGATAGTTCACCCAAAAATGAAAATTATCCCATAATTTTAACATAACACCCTCAAGCCATCCTAGATGTATATGACATTCTTCTTTCAGATGAATACAATCGGAGTTATTTAAAAAAATGTCCTGCCTAATCCAAGCATTATAATGGCAATGAATGGCAGCCCAAAATTTGAAGCCCAAAAAGTGCATCCATCCATTATAAAAGGAATACACACGGCTCTGGGGGGGGTCAATAAAGGTCTTCAGAAGTGAATCAATGGGTTTGTGTAAGAAAAATATCCATATTTAAAACTTTATAAAGTAAAATATCCAGCTTCCGGTGGACCGCCTTCCGTATTCAACTTATGCAGAAAGTGTAACGCCTCTCGCAGTTCAAAACGCTTATGCTACGTCTGATGTCATCGACGCGCCAATTACGCATCGCGTTTGAGCTTCAGCAATAACTAATGAGGTTCATTGTCGTGTGTTACGCATCACGTTTGAGCTTCTGCAAGAACCAATGAGGTTCATTCTTGTGTGTTACGCATCACATTTGAGCTTCAGCAAGAACTAATGAGGTTCATTGTCGTGTGTTACGCATCACGTTTGAGCTTCCGCAAGAACCAATGAGGTTCATTCTTGTGTGTTACACATCACGTTTGAGCTTCTGCAAGAACCAGTGAGGTTCATTCTCATGTTATGCAGCACGTTTAAGCTTCTGCAAGAGGTTTGTTCTCGCACGTCAAGCAGGTTCGGTTGAGCTTCTGTTTATGTTTTCTGATCAATGTTTATAGAAATTAATTAAATCTGTTCATCATATAAAGCGATCGTGTCTCTTCAGAAAATTTGGACTAAACCGCTCAATTCATATGGATTAGTTTTACGATCTCTTTATGAACTTTTTAAAGCGTCAAAGTGTCAGTTGTGTAGCTGTCTACGGAGGGACAGAAATCTCTCAGATTTCATTAAAAGATCTTAATTTGTGTTTCTAAGATGAACAAAAGTCTCGCAGGTTTGGAACAACATGAGGGCGAGTAATTAATGACAGAATTTTCATTTTTGGGTTTTCATTTTCATTTTAAGCTCAAAGGGATAGTTCACCCAAGACTGAAAATTGTATCATCATTTACTCATCCTCATGCCGTTCCAAACCTATATGACTTTCTTTCTTGTACAGAACACACAAAAAAGACAGTTTTTTTTCAAACTGTAGACATCTGTTGTGTTTGACAGAATAAAAAAATTAATGCAGTTTTAGAACGACGTGAGGGTGAGTAAACGATGACAGAATTTTAATTTTTCAGGTGAACTATCCCTTTAAGTTCTCCAAGGCTGAATTTTCTTTTCACATTATATTACCTAGATGAAAAGAGATACATTTTTGGATAAAGATGAAAAGATAAACATTTGAATAAGTATTACATTTATTAAATACATTTATTATTACAATTATTATTCTTTGTCCATCAGAGGAAGCAGGACCCACAGACGTTTTAACCCCCGATCTGAACAAAGAGGTTCACTTCAAAGACAAATGCCTGATCTGAAGCTAGATCATTAGCTCTGGGCCCCATAAATAACAGGCCCAAGCAAACCACCAGGAGACGATGTCTCTTGTGATCTCAGCCCAGTCAAAAGAGCTCCAGCAGCAACCCAGACAGTCTCGACATTTGCTTTAGAACCGTTTTCTCAATTGCACCCTCTATAAGAAAAGCAAGTCTGCCCTACTTGCAGCCCACTATAATTGTGAATCTTTTGAAAGACTATGATCATGTACTGTAGTTGCCATGGTGATGAAGGACGGTCACAGTGCTTCTACATGTGATGGTGTCATTCATTGACTCCTGAAGGGATAGATTCTGCTTGACTCATTGCATATAGTTAGGGTAGGGAGAAGTTTCAGTTTTGAGTGGGCTAGTTCTCTGCACTGAGAGATAATTAGTGTTGGTCAGGGAACGAATCAGTTGATAATGTATTTTTTAGTTTTCAGAGGATTTAGAAGTCTATTCCTAGTGCTAATATGGGAGTTAAACTCAATTCTGTAACTGCAGAGCGGTGCATTGTAAGTTGACAGTATGAACAGCAGTTACTAGGCAAAAAAAGGGTAAATATTCGTATTTTTGAAAAGCTCAAATCAGTTTGATTTATTCCAGTTGTTCCAGTGTATGAGTTATAAAAATGACCGTCAGTGGGGTCAGCAACAACGTTTTACCGTATTTTTGGATCATTCATAAAAAAAATTGTTTAAAACCATCCAAACATGGATATCCTCCATAGACTTGTCTGCAAAAACAATCTTCAGTCTTCAGAAATCATTACAATGTGCTGATTTTGTGCTCAAGAAACATTTCTGATTATCAGTGTTGAAAACAGTTTAAGCTTAATATTATAGCTTAATATTTTTTTCTGTAAACTGTGATACATATTTTTTCAGGATTTTTTGAATAGAAGTTTCAAAATCATTCATTTGAAACAACAATCTTTTGAAACATAAATGTCTTTACTGTTATTTTTAATAAATATAAAGGGGTCCTATTACTGTATGCCCTTTTACGAAGTCTTGATTTTGGGGTGTACTAGAATATGCGTTCATGCTTGATTGTTCAAAAAACACATTATTTTTCACATATTTTACATTATTACAGCGCCTCTCTCTCCAGTCTGGCCCGAACGCGTTTCGATGAAGGCCCTCCTTCCGAAATACGAAAATGCGGTGATTGGTTAGCTGGCCCAGTGTGCTGTGATTGGCACTGCTTCGGGAAATGTCACACCCCCTTACCATAACCGTGAACTCTACTCAGATTAAGGATGGCATCAATTTCAAACCAATTCAAGACTGATTCAGACTTAAGAATGTTAGCAAACAAGAGGAACTCTGAAACGGATTTCACCGTTTCAGAGTTGTTGTTGTTTGTTTGTTTTTGTAATTTATACATTTTAGAAACAAAGTTATACACCAATTAATCATGATTTGTCGGAAAACTATGGTAATACAAGCAGTAATCGATCATAAAACCATGGCTAACTTTCCTAAGGGGTAGTGAACAGGCTTACAAAAGCGAGAGCTTACAAACGCTACAGTAAACTACAAACCCGATTCCAAAAAAGTTGGGACATTGTACAAATTGTGAATAAAAAAGGAATGCAATAATTTACAAATCTCATAAACTTATATTTTATTCACAATAGAATATAGATAACATATCAAATGTTGAAAGTGAGACATTTTGAAATGTCATGCCAAATATTGGCTCATTTTGGATTTCATGAGAGCTACACATTCCAAAAAAGTTGGGACAGGTAGCAATAAGAGGCCGGAAAAGTTAAATGTACATTTAAGGAACAGCTGGAGGACCAATTTGCAACTTATTAGGTCAATTGGCAACATGATTGGGTATAAAAAGAGCCTCTCAGAGTGTCAGTGTCTCTCAGAAGTCAAGATGGGCAGAGGATCACCAATTCCCCCAATGCTGCGGCGAAAAATAGTGGAGCAATATCAGAAAGGACTTTCTCAGAGAAAATTGCAAAGAGTTTGAAGTTATCATCATCTACAGTGCATAATATCATCCAAAGATTCAGAGAATCTGGAACAATCTCTGTGCGTAAGGGTCAAGGCCGGAAAACCATACTGGATGCCCGTGATCTTCGGGCCCTTAGACGGCACTGCATCACATACAGGAATGCTACTGTAATGGAAATCACAACATGGGCTCAGGAATACTTCCAGAAAACATTGTCGGTGAACACAATCCACCGTGCCATTCGCCGTTGCCGGCTAAAACTCTATAGGTCAAAAAAGAAGCAATATCTAAACATGATCCAGAAGCGCAGGCGTTTTCTCTGGGCCAAGGCTCATTTAAAATGGACTGTGGCAAAGTGGAAAACTGTTCTGTGGTCAGACGAATCAAAATTTGAAGTTCTTTTTGGAAAACTGGGACGCCATGTCATCCGGACTAAAGAGGACAAGGACAACCCAAGTTGTTATCAGCGCTCAGTTCAGAAGCCTGCATCTCTGATGGTATGGGGTTGCATGAGTGCGTGTGGCATGGGCAGCTTACACATCTGGAAAGGCACCATCAATGCTGAAAGGTATATCCAAGTTCTAGAACAACATATGCTCCCATCCAGACGTCGTCTCTTTCAGGGAAGACCTTGCATTTTCCAACATGACAATGCCAGACCACATACTGCATCAATTACAGCATCATGGCTGCGTAGAAGAAGGATCCGGGTACTGAAATGGCCAGCCTGCAGTCCAGATCTTTCACCCATAGAAAACATTTGGCGCATCATAAAGAGGAAGATGCGACAAAGAAGACCTAAGACAGTTGAGCAACTAGAAACCTGTATTAGACAAGAATGAGACAACATTCCTATTCCTAAACTTGAGCAACTTGTCTCCTCAGTCCCCAGACGTTTGCAGACTGTTATAAAAAGAAGAGGGGATGCCACACAGTGGTAAACATGGCCTTGTCCCAACTTTTTTGAGATGTGTTGATGCCATGAAATTTAAAATCAACTTCTTTTTCCCTTAAAATGATACATTTTCTCAGTTTAAACATTTGATATGTCATCTATGTTGTATTCTGAATAAAATATTGAAATTTAAAACTTCCACATCATTGCATTCTGTTTTTATTCACAATTCGTACAGTGTCCCAACTTTTTTGGAATCGGGTTTGTACATCAACACTGTAATGTTAGTTAGCAGGCCGGCGGAGGCAAAGCTTTGCCCTTTGTTTACATCATAGCAACAACATAAAACTTATAAACATAAAACATAAAACGCAACTACAAATAATAAGGCATACTTACAAGTTGTGATCCACAAACAACAGAATGTCCCGACAAAGTGGGAACTGCTCCATTTCAGGAGAAGCTTTTGTGCGTAGCCTGATAAATGTTGGGATTATAATGTTCAGGAACAGTGTTTAAAATAAATGTAAACCACTCTAAGTTCATCAGCCTTAGGAAGGTCAAACAAATGAGTTTTGGAAACGGGGTGGACAAAACAGTGTCTCTTTGAAAGCGACAACACTGTCTTCTCTAATGCAGCTCAACCAGGCCTTGCACCCTTTTTGTGTATTCTGTGGGCGGGGATTATTTAAATGAGTAACGCACAAGATCATGAAAAAACGTTGTAAGCGTTGTAGTCCAAACAAGTTGTTCGTTGTAGTTCTTGGAAAGTGAATTCTGTTAAATAAAATATCTCCCTTTGGAGTGCACTTTGAGCTTTGTAACCTTGCAGATCTTTTTTATGCTCAAACAGCAACATTACACACACAAACTAACTAAAGTTGAAAAAGTGAAAAAGCATAATAGGACCCCTTTAATGCATCCTTGCTGAATAAAAGTATTGATTTCTTAAAAAAAAGAAAAAAATCTTACCGACCACAATCTTTTGAATGTTCGAATATTTTAACTTTTGTAGCTATGTAAATATTGTTTTTAAAAATTGCAGTTGACGTTTTATGCAATTTGTACAATTAAAACTGTTTACTTTGTTCTTTTTGTTTTGAGGGTTGCAAACTGTAATTAGAAGGGTCAGACCACCCCAAACTTCCTGTAATTTGCAGCCTTGATTTTGGTGAGTGGATGCAACGTTTATGATGTCAGAAATGCATTGCAACTCTATTGTTTTCCCTTTGAATTCCCAGCACATTTGATTCTTTTCAGAAACACTCAGGCCACAGTGGCCATGAGACCGTGTCCTCTTATGTACAGTAGCTCATAAACCATGAAAGATTGAATCTATTTTAAACATCAATGCCCCAATCAAATGGCCAAAGACGTTAAGTAACCGTATAACTTTGTGACTCTGCTTCATGAAATGTATAGTCCAGTTTACTTGCTAAAAATGATTCTGTCTCTTCCATTCAGTGTGTCTGCAGGGTTTTGTGATGAGATTCAGCTATTTGCGAGTCCTGGGGGTTTAAGAGAGAGAAATGGCTGGCAAACAGATGCACAGGCCTGGAGATGCACCTGTTGCTGTACTTTGGGACGTGGCCTTCATACCTCCTGCATTTCAGATTGTTCTGGGCTTTGGAAGGCACCAGAGCAAATATATGTCATCATTTTGTGCTTGGTTTGTCAGGCTGTCATTGCCACATACATCTTTGGATACAAAGTTTTTCTACTCTTGAGAGCAAAAGGACCAAGGGTTCCTGCAATGACAAGACAGATATCCAATAATCAAATTGTTTTTGGTACATCTGTAGATAGGACTGGGGATCAATTCATATTTCCCAATTAATTGATTCTGATTCAGTTGGGTTGCTGTATATTTTATTAACCATTTCCATTTTTAAAGTAAATATCTATTATATATAATTCATCCATCCAAGGAAGTAATGATAAATTGATATTGATTCAGTAAATGCTCTGAATAATTCAAATGAAAACTCAGGTTGAGAAAGTTGAGTCTTTTTAAATGATTCATTGAGAGGACCAAATCAAAGGAATCATTTTATGTGAATTGGGCTACACTGGTTGCACTGTATGCTTTTTGATTCACCAAAGATTTTTATTTGTCACAGTTATATATAAAACTTACAGTGAAATGTAAACCTGGTCAGCTACTTAGATTGTCCATTAGATACAAATAAATTGTAGTTTTTGTTTTGTTTTTTAAGAGGAACCGGTTCATAAATCATTTGCTCAAAAATCAGACCATACTGTTTGTGCTATAAGCATTTGATTCACTTAAAAGAACCAGTTCATAAGAATTATTTGTTCATGAATCAGACTGCACTGATGGCCAATGTAGTCCTGACTACTGTTCATGAACAAATGACTCTCATGTCATTGCTTGCATCCCACAAGGACAGCTTAATAGAGTTAAGTTGACAATATTTTACAGTAAATGTCCTTTTTACCTCATCGCATTCAATTCCTACTGCAAATTCAGGTAAAATATGATTTGATTCAGCCATGCATGAAACACAGGCATACAAGATCGATCATGAGGCTTTAAGAATTGATACCGACATCGTTCAAAAGAAGAAATAGAAAAATCTTAATTTTTACCCAGCCCTATCTGTAGATAGATTGGTAGACATACTTATTCTTGAATTCTCACTATATATATAGCATTGTCAGCCAGTGTAATACAATAATTGCTAAGCAAAAATATGAAAGCATTATTGGGTCAGTGAATGGAAGAAAATAACCTTGTCCAATGTCATTCCTCCTCATTGCCAGTGGGACCGTGCAGGTGGACAGATGGCAGTATACAGCCTGTTGGCACCAGGCAAGAAGAATCCCCAGTAGCGCGTCTTAGAGCACCATGCTGGAATAAACCCTGGCTAAAGGTCCTCTAAGATGCCACACTGTTCATTATGGACTCCAATTTGGCTACCATCCTGTTCCCTGTTCTGTCTCCAGTGAGTTCAAAGTGAGTGCGGTACCAAAGGTGGCCTTCATGATTGGTTTGTTTGGGCCTTTGGAATCTGCTATTGTTCCCTTAGCAGATGACAGCATTGAAAAAGAAGCCATTACATTTGCACATCGCTAACAGCTTGCTGCACACAATGAGAGATCTGAGCCACGTCAGACAGTTCAGTCTGCTCTGGCCTTTCTTTCACAGCACGGCTGTGTTGTGAACAGTTCCCTTGGGTACCTCAGGGCTACACAACACCTTCTCCGACACATACTGTAGTGTTGTAGTGTTCACCAACTGCTATGTAGGCCTACGTGTTAGGGTAGAACCAAAATGTGGAAGAGTTTGCAGGTGTCCACTTGCATTGCCCTGAGCTTCCTCTCAAAGACAGATCGGCAGGATGGTTTTGTAGTCAGTGGAGAATTAAATAAAACATCTGATCCATTAAGCCTTATCCAGGTGGTACCAGTCTCTATGGAACATATAGAACACCCCAGAGATGTTCACAAGTCTTTCATCTGGAGTCCGAGTCAAGTCTGAAGTCTTTTGTCACGAGTCCGAGTCGAGTCTCAAGTCATTTCATGTCTTACAAAAAAGATGTCTCATTCAAAAATCCTATTTTTATTTTTTTATTTTTTTTTTAGAAATTATACAAAATATATGACCTTTCTATCATCTGTTTTGTTTGTAATAAAGGTCATAAGATATAAGGGATACATCCAGCCTATTACGTTATAATCCATTATAATGTAAAATACAAAACAATTGTTCTGGCAACAAGAAGAGTAGTCATTTTCAATACAGTCGCTGAGTGGACACAAGATGGCGCCAGTCACGTTTGTTATACAGCGTTGTTATTGACAGACATTATCAGAAAATATCAAACCTCGGAATGTTTCCAGTTGTTTCAAGTCAATAGAAAACTGTACGCATACTGATTGCGATACGTTAAAATATGCGCTTTAAGTAATAAATGGATTAACATATTTCTCTCGCGCTCTCTCTCTCTCTCTCTAGTAGACACACATTAACAGAGAGAAAAGCTGCATATACTACGAAAAGATTGATAAAAGTAAAACGTAGTGCTAGGTTTAAATGTTAGATTTTATTCATGTTTTAACAGGCTGGCAATCCAAAAGAGCCACCCAGCTACACCACGGTAAAACAGCTAGATGTGTGAGTTAATGTGACTAACCTTTGTGGATGCGATGTCTAATAAAATGTCGTTCCGGTGTCTTTAATTGTTTTCCACACATTCTTTGCATCTAGCCGATCTGACATGGTAATAAATCAAAATGTGAGAACATATGGCACGATGGATCCTGTCATGTTTCATGGGACTCTTATGACATTTCGGAGTTTACGCGCATTACACGGACATCCGTAATCAAATTCCGATCTACCACGTCACGTACATGTGAAGCAGATATTATAACATTCAAATAAAGCTAATTTTTTATTTATTATAGTTAAGGATTAAAGACTTGAGTTGTTTTTAAAATATTCACGAGTATTTTTTGTCGAGTCCAGTCAAGTCTGAAGTCATTTCAGGTCGAGTCCCGAGTCAAGTCTAAAGTCTCATAAAATGCGACTTGAGTCCGAGTCACTAACTCGAGTGCCCATCTCTGGAACACCCTATCTGGAAGTCAAAGGAATGAAGCTGAATCCCCACAGACAGGCTGAGATTCTTGGGATTGATTTATTTCTAATCAAAAACTTATGGTCTAGGGCAGAGGTTCTCAAAGTCTACATTCAAAGGTCCACATCTAAATTTTCATCAATGTCAAAGGTAATTGTAATTTGAATTAGATTTACAGGAAGAGTAAATAACTGAATTGAAATAAAAAAAGATCAGCACAGGCAGTGCATTCTGAGAAATCTCTCTGTCAGTCGCTCTGTCTGTTGTTCTATTGTTCTATCTGTCGTTCTATCTGTCATTCTGTCGCTCTGTCGTTCTATCTGTCGTTCTGTCATTCTATCTGCCGTTCTATTGTTATCTGTCATTCTATCGCTCTCTGTCATTCTATCGCTCTCTGTCGTTCTATCTGTTGTTCTGTCATTCTATCTGTCCTTGTATCGTTATCTGTCCTTCTATCTGTCCTTCTATCTTTATCTGTCGTTCTATCTGTCGTTCCATCGCTCTCTGTCGATCTATCTGTCATTCTATCCTTCTATCTGTCATTCTATCTGTCGTTCTATCATTCTATCATATGGCGTTCTATCATTCTGTCTGTCGTTCTATCGCTCTATCTGTCATTCTGACATTCTATCCCTCTATCTGTTGTTATCTGTCGTTCTATCTGTCGTTCTATTGCTCTGTCGTTCTGTCTTTCTATAGCACTATCTGTCGCTCTGTCGTTCTATCTGTCGTTCTATTGCTCTATCTGTCATTCTGTATTTCTATCGTTCTTATCTGTCATTCTATCGGTCTGTCTTTGACGTTTTATCATTCTATCTGTCGTTCTATCGTTCTATGGCTCTAGCTGTCGTTCTGCATTCTATCATTCTATCTGTCGTTATCTGTCGCTCTGACGTTCTATCTGTTGTTCTATTGCTCTGTCTGTTGCTTTGTCGCTCTATAGTTCTTTTGTTTTATCATTGTATCTTTCTGTCTATCTGTCTGTCTAACCAACGTTCAAAACAAATAGTTATTTGAATTTCTTTAAATTTTCAGTTTTACATTTTACATTTTAAATACAAAATTATACAAATCATACAAGTTCAAATTGCAATTGTGCATCCTGTTTAACTCAGTTTAAATCAAATTCAGGTATTAATTCAATTCTACATGATGCACAACCCCGCTAGGCAGCCATAAATTGAACACTGAAGACTTTTCTCATTTGTTTTTCAAACCCATATCCGAGTTTCAAGTTCAAGCTCCCAAAGATATGCCTGTGATGCGAGCTGCAATGGCTCACTAGTTCTCAAAAGGTGTTTTCTGACATGGAGATGTGGATTTTAAAGTGCTCTGAAGTCTGATTTAAAACGTCTCCTGCAGGTTTAAATTCCACTGGGTGTAAATCTCAGCCTGCAAATAGTTCTTTTCGCCTTGATTTTTTTCTCCCTGTCGTTACTGCCCATCAAAGCTCTGACCCCACTTGCTCAGCTGTCAGAGTTGGCTTGCTTGAACTTCTCTTATGCCCTCATTTAGTACTTTGCTTTTTCTTAGAAGGAAACTTTCGATGGCACCCTTTCCTCACATTGTGCTTGCTTTTAGCTTATTCACCAGGTGCTTTTTTTGTTTTGTTTTTGGCGCAGATTCTGGAACTCTGGACTAATTAGTAGCTGTAATCTTTACTCTCTTGAGGAATGGTGTCCGCAGTATTGCATAATACCCTCTGGTATCTGTGGTTTCATTACTGGTGAAAGAGTGGAGAAGATATACAAGAACTATGAAAAAACAGAAGAAGGTGACAGCTCACGTGGGAGGCATCTCACCCTACGGTTTTCTAGCCCCAGACTCTACATGAAGCTTGTTTCGCCTTAAAGTAAAAAAGTCACACTGTGAGATGTAATGTTACTATTCAAGTTAAAAAGTCAAATAGCAAGATACACAGTCACATTTATGAGAAACAGTCACATTGCAAGACAAAATTACATTGTGAGATTAAATGAATTAAGAATTTGCGAGCTCTTAAGTCAGAATTGGAGAAATAAAGCTGCATTTACTCTGAGGTGGAAATGCTTCTATAACCTGGGCTATGAGGTAGCTGATTAATAAATCTACTGTAACACCTTTCAAATAACCATGTCCTTTTGATTTATTATCTTGCTCAAGAATGCCATTGATATTTACAGTAGGCTCTGCCAATATCTGTAACTTCAGTGCCTGCGTTAGCTTAACCCAAAGCTGCTTGGTGCAGCAAACTTTCCAGGGCATTGAACAAGCACTGCCACCCTGTCTAAACACACTCTATATCCTTTTGTCCCCAGGAGTAGCATGAACCAAATCGGCTGTTGTGCAGAAAGACTTTTTCTCTCTAGATAACAGCTTGGAAACTCTGGAGTGACCTACCTATTTTCCATACAAGTACAACAAAATCCATTTGTTATTCCAAAACTGCAGATTGACCCTTTTTCCTGCTCCAAAGACAAAACGAGCAGAGAAGGCAAGTATTATCTTAAAAGTGGGTTATTGGCTTTGTGTTCTGGTTGTTCTTAGTGCACAGATCAGAATTAAACACAAACTAATGAACATCCTGCAGCATTTCTACCATTTATCTACTTTTACGTTGAGGTTTTTAACTTTTTAAGTTAGTTGTGCTTTATTAGATTCAACAGGCCTGTCTTTTATGATACACGGGGCAACTTTTTGAGCAATGTTGCTGGGCAATGTTGGCGTCAATGGGAAACCAGGTAAGACAGGGCCCACGACCGATCTAAAATATCCAGATAGAAATTTGTTGCCCATTCTCAATGGGAAAGTGCCCAAGCAACTTCGCTCGGCAACATTGCTCAAAAAAGTTGCCCCGTTTATCATCACCTTAAGGCCCTGTTTACACTAGTGCGTTTTCACTTTAAGACGCATACCTTTTGCTATGGTTACGCCTGGTGTCAACTCTACTCCGGAGTTTCTGACCCTCAAAAACTGAGACTTTTGGAAATGCTGCAGTCCCCGTTTTAGGTTGAAAACTCCGGGGTTGTGTTTCAGTGTAGACGGACCAAAATGGAGACTTTTGAAAACGAAGCCATGGATTTGGTCCCTGATTGGGCCTTCTGGATCATTGCGAATCCTTCCCTGATTCGTAAAGCCCCAATCATATGACCATTGTGCTAACGGAACATGGCAATAACAGACCAGCAACAAGCTCAACAACAGACCAACAACCAGCTCAACAACCGTGTAAACAATAATATGGAGAGATGCTCTTGCCCCTTTTAGCAGCCATTGGGCAGTTAAACTCTGAATTTTATAATACTGCACCTGCCTACATATGCAAGAGGTTTATTATTAGAGCAATCAGCAACTGTGTTTACACTTGAACGTTTATGCCCAGTGTGCATGAATGGTCATGTGACATGCGTTTTCGGTCGTGAAGTGTGGACGGAGATATTTTCTGAAACACAATGGAAACGGCAGTATAGACGAGGATCGTTTTTATTTTAAAAAGCCGTTTTAAAGCGAAAACGCACTAGTGTGGAAACAGCATAAAAGTTTTGAGGAGTTTTATTTGACTCTTAACTTTATTGCCCTAGAAAGCAGCCATGAAGGGCAGTTAAACTGAAGTGTGAATATTCTTGTTGAACTGAGATTCGGAGGAAAGTGTAGGATAGAATAAACACTTGAAGTGTATAGCCGTGCTTAACAAAATTGGCAACGACCCATCCAGCACAACCTAAATGCTTTGTTCAAACACTTTTGTCAGGGTTTTGTTTGGGAACTTTCTTGTTCAGTTTAACAAGTAAAAAGTTAAGTTGATGGTACCAGTAGGCATTGTTAAAGGCTGAGAACTGTCAGGGATCCTACAATATTTAATTATTATACATTATATTATACACTACTGTTCAAAAGTTTGTGATCAGTATTATTTTGTAAAGAAATTGGTACTTTAAGTTGGACAGTGACAGTAAAGACATTTACGAAAGATTTCCATTTCAAATAAATGCTGTTCTTTTAGACTTTCTATTCAACAAAGAATCTTAAAATAAAATATATTGCAGTTTCCACAAAAATACAGTGGGGAGAACAAGTATTTGATACACTGCCGTTTTTCCAGGTTTGCCCACTTACAAAGCATGTAGAAGTCTGTAATTTTTATCATAGGTACACTTCAACTGTGAGAGACGGAATCTAAAACAAAAATCCAGAAAATCACATTGTATGATTTTTAAATAATTAATTTGCATTTTATTGCATGACATAAGTATTTGATCACCTACCAACCAGTAAGAATTCCGGCTCTCACAGACCTGTTAGTTTTTCTTTAAGAAGCCCTCCTGTTCTCCACTCATTATCTGTATTAACTGCACCTGTTTGAACTCTTTACCTGTATAAAAGACACCTGTCCACACACTCAATCAAACAGACTCCAACATCTCCACAATGGCCAAGACCAGAGAGCTGTGTAAGGACATCAGGGATAAAATTGTAGACCTGCACAAGGCTGGGATGGGCTACAGGACAATAGGCAAGCAGCTTGGTGAGAAGGCAACAACTGTTGGCGCAATTATTAGAAAATGGAAGAAGTTCAAGATGACGGTTAATCTCCCTCGGTCTGGGGCACCATGCAAGATCTCACCTCGTGGGGCATCAATGATCATGAGAAAGGTGAGGGATCAGCCCAGAACTACACGGCAGGACCTGGTCAATGACCTGAAGAGAGCTGGGACCACAGTCTCAGAGAAAACCATTAGTAACACACTACGCCGTCATGGATTAAAATCCTGCAGCGCACGCAAGGTCCCCCTGCTCAAGCCAGCCCATGTCCAGGCCTGTCTGAAGTTTGCCAATGACCATCTGGATGATCCAGAGGAGGAATGGGAGAAGGTCATGTGATCTGATGAGACAAAAATAGAGCTTTTTGGTCTAAACTCCACTCGCCGTGTTTGGAGGAAGAAGGATGAGTACAACCCCAAGAACACCATCCCGATCGTGAAGCATGGAGGTGGAAACATCATTCTTTGGGGATGCTTTTCTGCAAAGGGGACAGGACGACTTCACCGTATTGAGGGGAGAATGGATGGGGCCATGTATCGCAAGATCTTGGCCAACAACCTCCTTCCCTCAGTAAGAGCATTGAAGATGGGTCGTGGCTGGGTCTTCCAGCATGACAACGACCCGAAACACACAGCCAGGGCAACTAAGGAGTGGCTCCGTAAGAAGCATCTCAAGGTCCTGGAGTGGCCTAGCCAGTCTCCAGACCTGAACCCAATAGAAAATCTTTGGAGGGAGCTGAAGGTCCGTATTGCCCAGCGACAGCCCTGAAACCTGAAGGATCTGGAGAAGGTCTGTTTGGAGGAGTGGGCCAAAATCCCTGCTGCAGTGTGTGCAAACCTGGTCAAGAACTACAGGAAACGTATGATCTCTGTAATTGCAAACAAAGGTTTCTGTACCAAATATTAAGTTCTGCTTTTCTGATGTATCAAATACTTATGTCATGCAATAAAATGCAAATTAATTACCTATAAATCATACAATGTGATTTTCTGGATTTTTGTTTTAGATTCCGTCACTCACAGTTGAAGTGTACCTATGATAAAAATTACAGACTTCTACATGCTTTGTAAGTGGGCAAACCTGCAAAATCGGCAGTGTATCAAATACTTGTTCTCCCCACTGTATTAAGCAGCACAACTGTTTTGATAATAATAATAGTTTCTTGAGTAGCAAATCAGCAAATTAGAATGATTTCTGAAGGATCATGTGATGATGCTGAAAATTCACATTTAAATACACTAAGCAAAATTATAAACGCAACACTTTTGTTTTTGCCCCCATTTTTAATGAGCTGAACTCAAAGATCTAAGACTTTTTCTATGTACACAAAAGGCCTATTTCTCTCAAATATTGTTCACAAATCTGTGTTAGTGAACACTTCTCCTTTGCCGAGATAATCCATCCACTTCACAGGTGTGGCATATCAAGATGCTGATTAGACAGCATGATTATTGCACAGGTGTGCCTTAGGCTGGCCACAATAAAAGGCCACTCTAAAATGTGCAGTTTTACTGTATTCGGGGGGTCCGGGGGGGTCCAAAAACCAGTCAGTATCTGGTGTGACCACCATTTGCCTCACACAGTGCAACACATCTCCTTCGCATAGAGTTGATCAGGTTGTTGATTGTGGCCTGTGGAATGTTGGTCCACTCCTCTTCAATGGCTGTTCGAAGTTGCTGGATATTGGCAGGAACTGCAACATGCTGTCGTATACGCCGATCCAGAGCATCCCAAACATGCTCAATGGGTGACATGTCCGGTGAGTATGCTGGCCATGCAAGAACTGGGATGTTTTCAGCTTCCAGGAATTGTGTACAGATCCTTGCAACATGGGGCCGTGCATTATCATGCTGCAACATGAGGTGATGGTCGTGGATGAATGGCACAACAATGGGCCTCAGGATCTCGCCACGGTATCTCTGTGCATTCAAAATGCCATCAATAAAATGCACCTGTGTTCGTTGTCCATAACATACGCCTGCCCATACCATAACCCCACCGCCACCATGGGCCACTCGATCCACAACGTTGACATCAGCAAACCACTCACCTACACGCTGTCTGCCATCTGCCCTGTACAGTGAAAACCGGGATTCATCCGTGAAGAGAACACCTCTCCAAAGTGCCAGACGCCATTGAATGTGAGCATTTGCCCACTTAAGTCGGTTACGACGACAAACTGCAGTCAGGTCAAGACCCCGATGAGGATGACGAGCATGCAGATGAGCTTCCCTGAGACGGATTCTGACAGTTTGTGCAGAAATTCTTCGGTTATGCAAACCGATTGTTGCAGCAGCTGTTCGGGTGGCTGGTCTCAGACGATCTTGGAGGTGAAGATGCTGGATGTGGAGGTCCTGGGCTGGAGTGGTTACACGTGGTCTGTGGTTGTGAGGCCGGTTGGATGTACTGCCAAATTCTCTGAAACGCCTTTGGAGACAGCATATGGTAGAGAAATGAACATTCAATTCACGGGCAACAGCTCTGGTGGACATTCCTGCAGTCAGCATGCCAATTGCACGCTCCCTCAAAACTTGCAACATCTCTGGCATTGTGCTTTGTGATAAAACTGCACATTTTAGAGTGGCCTTTTATTGTGGCCAGCCTAAGGTTCTTTATGAGCCTGTGCAATAATCATGCTGTCTAATGAGCATCTTGATATGCCACACCTGTGAGGTGGATGGATTATCTCGGCAAAGGAGAAGTGCTCACTAACACAGATTTAGACAGATTTGTAAACAACATTTGAGAGAAATAGGCCTTTTGTGTACATATAAAAAGTCTTAGATCTTTGAGTTCAGCTCATGAAAAATGGGGGCAAAAACAAAAGTGTTGTGGTTATAATTTTGTTTAGTGTATATATTTAAATGTAAAAGTTATTTTAAATTGTAATAATATTTCACACTATTACAGTTTTTTACTGTATTTTAGATCAAATAAATGCAGTCTTTGTGTGCATAAGAGACTTCTTTCAATAACATAAAAAACGTACCGACCCCAAACTTCTGAACGGTATATAATAATCAAAGCACAAAAACTTAAAATATAGCTTTTTAAAGATTGTTAGTTGGAGTAGATTAGCCAACTTAGACTGGGCATTGATTTAATCCTTTAGTGGACATTTTTTAGACTTTCAAATAAAAATGCAATGTGTCTTTTGGGCATCTGGCTAAAGAAGAGTTTTGTTATGACTTCACATTTCTTCTGAGATTCCACAGGTGTTGTAAAGATATACTCACAGCATTCTCACACCCTGTAGTGCTGATTTTGAACTGGCTCTGTAAACAGGCCTGACAGCTTTCGCTATTGGCTGTAGCACCCAAGGCAAAGGCAGCACATATAATTTAAAGTGAGCTTATTTTTCAATGCCTGTGGCAAAGGAAGTGTATCTTGAGACCTTGTTATATGACCCCTTCATTGAATGTGTGCAAAAACACTGTAAACGTCAAAGATATTCTATGAGCCTTCATGCAGAATTTCAGAGCATAGAAATTTTTTTATGAACTGACCTCATCCAGGCAGGCGTATTTCATCACAGCCATCCATCTCTTCTATCTCTGCATTCATACTGTAGATTAGCCATATTTTCCTCTATTTCAAGAGATATTCTGCATTCAATTAAAAAAATCGTCATACACTCTGAGACTAGAAAAAACACATTTTCCCTCAGGATTGTACCCTGCCATATCCTGCTTGTTTTGGTGGAGCTGCTCTCAACTGTGACTGTGATGCACATATGCTTCCTAATAATGTGTCAGAATCTTTCCATATACTCGCATGCAAATGGAAGAGAGAGATTACTGAGAGATGTTTTTTTATACTTAACTTTTTTATACTTTATACTCAACGTGCTGCAACTGAAGAAAACATGCTAATAGAAAAAAACACCAGCAAATTAAGAAAACATCTTCATCAGTTAGATAACACATGTGCCTGCAAATACTCACAACACAACCAAATACAGAAACACCTACAAATACTCACAACACAACCAAATACAGAAACACCTGCAAATACTCACAACACAACCAAATACAGAAACACCTGCAAATACTCACAACACAACCAAATACAGAAACATCTACAAATACTCACAACACAACCAAATACAGAAACATCTGCAAATACTCACAACGCAACCAAATACAGAAACACCTGCAAATACTCACAACACAACCAAATACCGAAACGTGCTGCAAATACTCACAACGCAACCAAATACAGAAACACCTGCAAATACTCACAGCACAACCAAATACAGAAACACCTGCAAATACTCACAACACAACCAAATACAGAAACGTGCTGCAAATACTCACAACAACGCAACCAAATACAGAAACACCTGCAAATACTCACAACAACGCAACCAAATACACAAACACCTGCAAATACTCACAACAACGCGACCAAATAAAGAAACGTGCTGCAAATACTCACAACACAACCAAATACAGAAACACCTGCAAATATTCACAACGCAACCAAATACAGAAACACACTGCAAATACTCAATGCAACCAAATACAAAAACACCTGTAAATACTCACAACTCCAATATAAAGAAACGTATAAAGAAACATGCTGCAAAATACTCACAACAACGTGCTGCAAATACTCACAACAACGCAACCAAATAAAGAAACACCTGCAAATACTCACAACGCAACCAAATACAAAAACGCGCTGCAAATACTCACAACGCAACCAAATACAGAAACACCTGCAAATACTCACAGCACAACCAAATACAAAAACACGCTGCAAATACTCACAACGCAACCAAATACAGAAACACCTGCAAACACTCACAACGCAACCAAATACAGAAACACCTGCAAATACTCACAACACAACCAAATACAGAAACACGCTGCAAATACTCACAGCACAACCAAATACAGAAACACCTACAAATACTCACAACAACCAAATACAGAAACACCTGCAAATACTCACAACACAACCAAATACAGAAACGTGCTGCAAATACTCACAACGCAACCAAATACAGAAACACCTGCAAATACTCACAACAACGCAACCAAATACAGAAACACACTGTAAATACTGACAACAACGCGACCAAATAAAGAAACGTGCTGCAAATACTCACAACAACGCAACCAAATACAGAAACACCTGCAAATACTCACAACGCAAGCAAATACAGAAACACACTGCAAATACTCACAGCACAACCAAATACAGAAATGTGCTGCAAATACTCACAACGCAACCAAATACAGAAACACCTGCAAATACTCACAACAACGCAACCAAATACAGAAACACCTACAAACACTCACAACACAACCAAATACAGAAACACACTGCAAATACTCACAACGCAAGCAAATACAGAAACACCTGCAAATACTCACAACGCAACCAAATACAGAAACACACTGCAAATACTCACAACACAACCAAATATAGAAATGTGCTGCAAATACTCACAACGCAACCAAATACAGAAACACCTGCAAATACTCACAACAACGCAACCAAATACAGACACACCTGTAAATACTCACAACAACGCAACCAAATACAGAAACACCTACAAATACTCACAACACAACCAAATACAGAAACACCTGCAAATACTCACAACAACGCAACCACAGAAACACCTGTAAATACTCATAACAACGTGACCAAATAAAGAAACGTGCTGCAAATACTCACAACAACGCAACCAAATACAAAAACGCGCTGCAAATACTCACAACACAATCAAATACAGAAACACCTGCAAATACTCACAACGCAACCAAATACAGAAACACGCTGCAAATACTCACAGCACAACCAAATACAAAAACACACTGCAAATACTCACAACGCAACCAAATACAGAAACACCTGCAAACACTCACAAGGCAACCAAATACAGAAACACCTGCAAATACTCACAGCACAACCAAATACAGAAACACCTACAAATACTCACAACAACCAAATACAGAAACACCTGCAAATACTCACAACACAACCAAATACAGAAACGTGCTGCAAATACTCACAACACAACCAAATACAGAAACACCTGCAAATACTCACAACAACTCAACTAAATACAGAAACACCTGTAAATACTCACAACAACGTGACCAAATAAAGAAACGTGCTGCAAATACTCACAACAACGCAACCAAATACAGAAACACCTGCAAATACTCACAACGCAAGCAAATACAGAAACACCTGCAAATACTCACAACGCAACCAAATACAGAAACACACTGCAAATACTCACAGCACAACCAAATACAGAAACACCTACAAATACTCACAACACAACCAAATACAGAAATGTGCTGCAAATACTCACAACGCAACCAAATACAGAAATGTGCTGCAAATACTCACAACGCAACCAAATACAGAAACACCTGCAAATACTCACAACAACGCAACCAAATACAGAAACACCTACAAATACTCACAACACAACCAAATACAGAAACACCTGCAAATACTCACAACGCAACCAAATACAGAAACACCTGCAAATACTCACAACAACGCAACCACAGAAACACCTGTAAATACTCACAACAACGTGACCAAATAAAGAAACGTGCTGCAAATACTCACAACAACGCAACCAAATACAAAAACGCGCTGCAAATACTCACAACACAATCAAATACAGAAACACCTGCAAATACTCACAACGCAACCAAATACAGAAACACGCTGCAAATACTCACAGCACAACCAAATACAAAAACACACTGCAAATACAACGCAACCAAATACAGAAACACCTGCAAACACTCACAAGGCAACCAAATACAGAAACACCTGCAAATACTCAATGCAACCAAATACAAAAACACCTGTAAATACTCACAACTCCTATACAAAGAAACGTATAAAGAAACGTGCTGCAAAATACTCAAAACAACGTGCTGCAAATACTCACAACAACGCAACCAAATAAAGAAACACCTGCAAATACTCACAACGCAACCAAATACAAAAACGCGCTGCAAATACTCACAACACAATCAAATACAGAAACACCTGCAAATACTCACAACGCAACCAAATACAGAAACACGCTGCAAATACTCACAGCACAACCAAATACAAAAACACGCTGCAAATACTCACAACGCAACCAAATACAGAAACACCTGCAAACACTCACAACGCAACCAAATACAGAAACACCTGCAAATACCCACAACACAACCAAATACAGAAACACGCTGCAAATACTCACAGCACAACCAAATACAGAAACACCTACAAATACTCACAACAACCAAATACAGAAACACCTGCAAATACTCACAACACAACCAAATACAGAAACGTGCTGCAAATACTCACAACGCAACCAAATACAGAAACATCTGCAAATACTCACAACAACGCAACCAAATACAGAAACACACTGTAAATACTGACAACAACGCGACCAAATAAAGAAACGTGCTGCAAATACTCACAACAACGCAACCAAATACAGAAACACCTGCAAATACTCACAACGCAAGCAAATACAGAAACACCTGCAAATACTCACAACGCAACCAAATACAGAAACACACTGCAAATACTCACAACAACGCAACCAAATACAGAAACACCTACAAACACTCACAACACAACCAAATACAGAAACACACTGCAAATACTCACAACGCAAGCAAATACAGAAACACCTGCAAATACTCACAACAACGCAACCAAATACAGAAACACCTACAAACACTCACAACACAACCAAATACAGAAACACACTGCAAATACTCACAACGCAAGCAAATACAGAAACACCTGCAAATACTCACAACGCAACCAAATACAGAAACACACTGCAAATACTCACAACACAACCAAATATAGAAATGTGCTGCAAATACTCACAACGCAACCAAATACAGAAACACCTGCAAATACTCACAACAACGCAACCAAATACAGACACACCTGTAAATACTCACAACAACGCAACCAAATACAGAAACACCTACAAATACTCACAACACAACCAAATACAGAAACACCTGCAAGTACTCACAAAGCAACCAAATACAGAAACACCTGCAAATACTCACAACAACGCAACCACAGAAACACCTGTAAATACTCACAACAACGTGACCAAATAAAGAAACGTGCTGCAAATACTCACAACAACGCAACCACAGAAACACCTGTAAATACTCACAACAACGTGGCCAAATAAAGAAACGTGCTGCAAATACTCACAACAACGCAACCAAATACAAAAACGCGCTGCAAATACTCACAACACAATCAAATACAGAAACACCTGCAAATACTCACAACGCAACCAAATACAGAAACACGCTGCAAATACTCACAGCACAACCAAATACAAAAACACACTGCAAATACTCACAACGCAACCAAATACAGAAACACCTGCAAACACTCACAAGGCAACCAAATACAGAAACACCTGCAAATACTCACAACGCAACCAAATACAGAAACACGCTGCAAATACTCACAGCACAACCAAATACAGAAACACCTACAAATACTCACAACAACCAAATACAGAAACTCCTGCAAATACTCACAACACAACCAAATACAGAAACGTGCTGCAAATACTCACAACACAACCAAATACAGAAACACCTGCAAATACTCACAACAACGCAACCAAATACAGAAACACCTGTAAATACTCACAACAACGCGACCAAATAAAGAAACGTGCTGCAAATACTCACAACACAATCAAATACAGAAACACCTGCAAATACTCACAACGCAACCAAATACAGAAACACGCTGCAAATACTCACAGCACAACCAAATACAAAAACACACTGCAAATACTCACAACGCAACCAAATACAGAAACACCTGCAAACACTCACAAGGCAACCAAATACAGAAACACCTGCAAATACTCACAACGCAACCAAATACAGAAACACGCTGCAAATACTCACAGCACAACCAAATACAGAAACACCTACAAATACTCACAACAACCAAATACAGAAACACCTGCAAATACTCACAACACAACCAAATACAGAAACGTGCTGCAAATACTCACAACACAACCAAATACAGAAACACCTGCAAATACTCACAACAACGCAACCAAATACAGAAACACCTGTAAATACTCACAACAACGCGACCAAATAAAGAAACGTGCTGCAAATACTCACAACAACGCAACCAAATACAGAAACACCTGCAAATACTCACAACGCAAGCAAATACAGAAACACCTGCAAATACTCACAACGCAACCAAATACAGAAACACACTGCAAATACTCACAGCACAACCAAATACAGAAACACCTACAAATACTCACAACACAACCAAATACAGAAACGCCTGCAAATACTCACAACACAACCAAATACAGAAATGTGCTGCAAATACTCACAACGCAACCAAATACAGAAATGTGCTGCAAATACTCACAACGCAACCAAATACAGAAACACCTGCAAATACTCACAACAACGCAACCAAATACAGACACACCTGTAAATACTCACAACAACGCAACCAAATACAGAAACACCTACAAATACTCACAACACAACCAAATACAGAAACACCTGCAAATACTCACAACACAACCAAATACAGAAACGTGCTGCAAATACTCACAACGCAACCAAATACAGAAACACCTGCAAATACTCACAACAACGCAACCACAGAAACACCTGTAAATACTCACAACAACGTGACCAAATAAAGAAACGTGCTGCAAATACTCACAACAACGCAACCAAATACAAAAACGCGTTGCAAATACTCACAACACAATCAAATACAGAAACACCTGCAAATACTCACAACGCAACCAAATACAGAAACACGCTGCAAATACTCACAGCACAACCAAATACAAAAACACACTGCAAATACAACGCAACCAAATACAGAAACACCTGCAAACACTCACAAGGCAACCAAATACAGAAACACCTGCAAATACTCACAACGCAACCAAATACAGAAACACGCTGCAAATACTCACAGCACAACCAAATACAGAAACACCTACAAATACTCACAACAACCAAATACAGAAACACCTACAAATACTCACAACACAACCAAATACAGAAACACCTGCAAATACTCACAACACAACCAAATACAGAAACACCTACAAATACTCACAACACAACCAAATACAGAAACACCTGCAAATATTCACAACGCAACCAAATACAAAAACGCGCTGCAAATACTCACAACGCAACCAAATACAGAAACACACTGCAAATACTCACAACAATGCAACCAAATACAGAAACACCTGCAAATACTCACAGCACAACCAAATACAGAAACACGCTGCAAATACTCACAACGCAACCAAATACAGAAACACCTGCAAATATTCACAACGCAACCAAATACAGAAACACGCTGCAAATACTCACAGCACAACCAAATACAGAAACACCTGCAAACACTCACAACGCAACCAAATACAGAAACACCTGCAAACACTCACAACGCAACCAAATACAGAAACACCTGCAAATACTCACAACGCAACCAAATACAGAAACACGCTGCAAATACTCACAGCACAACCAAATACAGAAACACCTACAAATACTCACAACAACCAAATACAGAAACACCTGCAAATACTCACAACACAACCAAATACAGAAATTTGCTGCAAATACTCACAACGCAACCAAATACAGAAACACCTGTAAATACTCACAACAACGCAACCAAATACAAAAACGCGCTGCAAATACTCACAACACAATCAAATACAGAAACACCTGCAAATACTTACAACACAACCAAATACAGAAACGTGCTGCAAATACTCACAACGCAACCAAATACAGAAACACCTGCAAATATTCACAACGCAACCAAATACAGAAACACGCTGCAAATACTCACAGCACAACCAAATACAGAAACACCTGCAAACACTCACAACGCAACCAAATACAGAAACACCTGCAAACACTCACAACGCAACCAAATACAGAAACACCTGCAAATACTCACAACGCAACCAAATACAGAAACACGCTGCAAATACTCACAGCACAACCAAATACAGAAACACCTACAAATACTCACAACAACCAAATACAGAAACACCTGCAAATACTCACAACACAACCAAATACAGAAATTTGCTGCAAATACTCACAACGCAACCAAATACAGAAACACCTGTAAATACTCACAACAACGCAACCAAATACAAAAACGCGCTGCAAATACTCACAATCAAATACAGAAACACCTGCAAATACTCACAACACAACCAAATACAGAAACGTGCTGCAAATACTCACAACGCAACCAAATACAGAAACACCTGCAAATACTCACAACAACGCAACCAAATACAGAAACACCTGTAAATACTCACAACAACGTGACCAAATAAAGAAACGTGCTGCAAATACTCACAACAACGCAACCAAATACAGAAACACCTGCAAATACTCACAACGCAAGCAAATACAGAAACACCTGCAAATACTCACAACGCAACCAAATACAGAAACACACTGCAAATACTCACAGCACAACCAAATACAGAAACACCTGCAAATACTCACAACACAACCAAATACAGAAATGTGCTGCAAATACTCACAATGCAACCAAATACAGAAACACCTGCAAATACTCACAACAACGCAACCAAATACAGAAACACCTGTAAATACTCATAACAACGCAACCAAATACAGAAACACCTGTAAATACTCACAACAACGCAACCAAATACAGAAACACCTGCAAATACTCATAACAACGCGACCAAATAAAGAAACGTGCTGCAAATACTCACAACAACGCAACCAAATACAGAAACACCTGCAAATACTCACAACTCAACCAAATACAGAAACGCACTGCAAATACTCACAACACAACCAAATACAGAAACGTGCTGCGAATACTCACAACACAACCAAATACAGAAACACCTGCAAGTATTCACAACGCAACCAAATACAGAAACACACTGCAAATACTCAACAATACAACCAAATACAAAAACACCTGTAAATACTCACAACACAACCAAATACAGAAACGTGCTGCAAATACACACAACAACTCGACCAAATACAGAAACACCTGCAAATACTCACAACACAACCAAATACAAAAACGTGCTGCAAATACTCACAACACAACCAAATACAGAAACGTGCTGAAAATACTCACAACACAACCAAATACAGAAACACCGGCAAATACTCACAACACAACCAAATACAGAAACACCTACAAATACTCACAACACAACCAAATACAGAAACACCTGCAAATATTCACAACGCAACCAAATACAAAAACGCGCTGCAAATACTCACAACGCAACCAAATACAGAAACACACTGCAAATACTCACAACAATGCAACCAAATACAGAAACACCTGCAAATACTCACAGCACAACCAAATACAGAAACACGCTGCAAATACTCACAACGCAACCAAATACAGAAACACCTGCAAACACTCACAGCACAACCAAATACAGAAACGCCTACAAATACTCACAACACAACCAAATACAGAAACACCTGCAAATACTCACAACACAGCCAAATACAGAAACGTGCTGCAAATACTCACAACGCAACCAAATACAGAAACACCTGCAAATACTCACAACAACGCAACCACAGAAACACCTGTAAATACTCACAACAACGCGACCAAATAAAGAAACGTGCTGCAAATACTCACAACAACGCAACCAAATACAGAAACACCTGCAAATACTCACAACGCAACCAAATACAAAAACGCGCTGCAAATACTCACAACACAATCAAATACAGAAACACCTGCAAATACTCACAACGCAACCAAATACAGAAACACGCTGCAAATACTCACAGCACAACCAAATACAAAAACACGCTGCAAATACTCACAACGCAACCAAATACAGAAACACCTGCAAACACTCACAACGCAACCAAATACAGAAACACCTGCAAATACTCACAACACAACCAAATACAGAAACACGCTGCAAATACTCACAGCACAACCAAATACAGAAACACCTACAAATACTCACAACAACCAAATACAGAAACACCTGCAAATACTCACAACACAACCAAATACAGAAACGTGCTGCAAATACTCACAACGCAACCAAATACAGAAACACCTGCAAATACTCACAACAACGCAACCAAATACAGAAACACCTGTAAATACTCACAACAACGCGACCAAATAAAGAAACGTGCTGCAAATACTCACAACAACGCAACCAAATACAGAAACACCTGCAAATACTCACAACGCAAGCAAATACAGAAACACCTGCAAATACTCACAACGCAACCAAATACAGAAACACACTGAAAATACTCACAGCACAACCAAATACAGAAACACCTACAAATACTCACAACACAACCAAATACAGAAACACCTGCAAATACTCACAACACAACCAAATACAGAAATGTGCTGCAAATACTCACAATGCAACCAAATACAGAAACACCTGCAAATACTCACAACAACGCAACCAAATACAGAAACACCTGTAAATACTCACAACAACGCAACCAAATACAGAAACACCTGTAAATACTCACAACAACGCAACCAAATACAGAAACACCTGTAAATACTCACAACAACGCAACCAAATACAGAAACACCTGTAAATACTCACAACAACGCAACCAAATACAGAAACACCTGTAAATACTCACAACAACGCGACCAAATAAAGAAACGTGCTGCAAATACTCACAACAACGCAACCAAATACAGAAACACCTGCAAATACTCATAACAACGCGACCAAATAAAGAAACGTGCTGCAAATACTCACAAAAACGCAACCAAATACAGAAACACCTGCAAATACTCACAACGCAACCAAATACAGAAACACACTGCAAATACTCACAACACAACCAAATACAGAAACGTGCTGCAAATACTCACAACAACGCAACCAAATAAAGAAACACCTGCAAATACTCACAACTCAACCAAATACAGAAACGTGCTGCAAGTACTCACAACGCAACCAAATAAAGAAACGTGCTGCAAATACTCACAACAACGCAACCAAATACAGAAACACCTACAAATACTCACAACACAACCAAATACAGAAACACCTGCAAATACTCACAACACAACCAAATACAGAAACACCTACAAATACTCACAACACAACCAAATACAGAAACACCTGCAAATACTCACAACACAACCAAATACAGAAACACCTGCAAATACTCACAACACAACCAAATACAGAAACACCTGCAAATACTCACAACACAACCAAATACAGAAACACTTGCAAATACTCACAACACAACCAAATACAGAAACACCTGCAAATACTCACAACACAACCAATACAGAAACACTTGCAAATACTCACAACACAACCAATGTATTTTAAAATGTAATTTATTACTGCGATTAGTAAACCTGAATTTTCAGCATCATTAGTCCAGTCTTCAGTGTCACATGATCCTTCAGAAATCATTCTAATATGATGATTTGCTGCTTGAGAAACATTTATTATTATTATCAATGTTGAAAACATTTTCTTAAAAAAAAAATGTACTGACCCCTAACTTTTGAACGGTAGTACAAGTAATACAGTCTTATCCTCATGAATGATGGTTGGAAGACCTGCCAAATTCGCAGGAGCCGAAGCTGGGTGTTTCTTCATCTATGAGCACTTTTGGCTCTGTAGATTTTTAGAAATTAAACTCCCTCTCACCTTTTTCATAATGAAAAGGAAGCTGACATTTGAAGAAACACTTTGCTATGAAACCAAAGGGACTAAACATAAATGTATTTTACACCTCCAGGTTCACTGCAGCCAGTGCCCATTTATATAGCAGGAAATTAGAGCTACAAAACTCTTTATGAGCCTTTTAATCATGATTAATGTACACAGTATAGAGGGACATCGTCTGCACCAAGTTGTTTTCGTTTCCAAGTTTTTCCTGTTAGAGGAAACTGTTCTTTTTCAACTGCTTTAATTACCTCTTCGTTGAAGGTGTGCCTTGCAGTTTAGTGGATACCATGCATATAATTACACTAATTAGCACTCTCAACTTCATTATAACCCATTTCCCTTACTTAATGAATATTCATAAGCCTGCCAATTACAAACTGATCTCGTGTGCCAGAGAATGCAGAATCTATCAACAAAGAGCTGGAGTGAATGGTGACATATTTATTTTACATGGTCCATCATTCTTTAAAACACAGAATATAATATATTAATATAATAATATAACAGACTGAAGCTTGAAGCCAAGTCAATAGCTGTGAGGAAAGCTCTCATTGCACATTATAGACCCGCCGGTTTTAATCTCCAACCGAGGCACATCTTGTGAAACAGGCTGTGATTGAAGCAGCACAATAACCCTTCGTCGCCCCAAAAGTGATCTGGACCAATTTACAGACAGCCTTTATACACTGAACAATATGGTGTTCTCTCTGCACCATTGCAAATGACTGTAATTATCATTATCATGGTCTTGGTCTTATTGACTGATGTTGGAACAGTTGTAATGACTCTCAGATTCAAGTACAAAGTGATTAAGACTTCCCAGTGTTGTGGGAGTTAATGGGTTTCCTCATATTCCAGTTCTGAGTAGGCTGAAAACTCATTGACTGACAAATTTACTGGACTAAAGATTGAGCCAATGTGGCAAATCAAAAAGGAACAATAAAGTCTTGTGTGAAACCCCTCATTACAAAGGCTGTTCTAAACCCTTGATAGCTGCCTTGATTGCTATTATCTACATAGGCAGGCGTTAAGAAAATCTTTTATATTTAATGTGAATTCAAAAACATCTAACTATGCTAGCTCAACTATTTGTCAGAACTCAATTCATAACACAAATCAGGTATATGTTTGCAAGGGGCGCTATAACGCTCAATAGTCTGTGTTGTCTTTCAGATTGACTACTATCATGACAGAGAACAGTTTAAAGAGAATCCTGCTGCACAAATTAGATATTTATGACTCATTCTTCTATAATAAAAATACATAGATTCCTAATATTGTGTTGGTCCCCCTTTTGCTGCCAAAACAGCCTTGACCCATCAAGGCATGGACTCCACTAGACCCTTGAAGGTGTGCTGTGGTATCTGGCACAAAGATGTTAGCAGCAGATCCTTTAAGTCCTGTAAGTTGCGAGGTGGGGCCTCCATGGATCGGACTTGTTTGTTCAGCACATCCCACACATCGATTGGATTGAGATATGGGGAATTTGGAGGCCAAGTCAACACCTCAAACTTGTTGTTGTGCTCCTCAAACCATTCCTGAACCATCTGTGCTTTGTGGCAGGGCGCATTATCCTGCTGAAAGAGGCCACAGCCACCAGGGAACACCGTTTCCATGAAAGGTACATGGTCTGCAACAATGCTTATGTAGGTGGTACGTGTCAAAGTAACATCCACATGGATGGCAGGACCCAAGGTTTCCCAGCAGAACATTGCCCAAAGCATCACACTGCCTCAGCCGGCTTGCCTTCATTCCATAGTGCATCCTGGTGCCATGTGTTCCCCAGGTAAGCGACGCACACGCACCTGGCCATCCACGCGATGTAAAAGAAAACGTGATTCATCAGACCAGTCCACCTTCTTCCATTGCTCCGTGGTCCAGTTCTGATGCTCACGTGCCCACTGTTGCCGCTTTCGGTGGTGGACAGGGGTCAGCATGGGCACCCTGACTGGTCTGCGGCTATGCAGCCCCATACGTAACAAACTGCGATGCACTGTGTATTCTGACACCTTTCTATCAGAACCAGCATTAACTTCTTGAGCAATTTCAGCTACAGTAGCTTGTCTGTTTGATCGGACCACACGGGCCAGCCTTCGCTCCCCACGTGCATCGATGAGACTTGGCCACCCATGACCCTGTCGTCGGTTCACCACTGTTCCTTTCTTGGACCACTTTTGATAAATACTGACCACTGCATACCGGCAACACCCCACAAGAACTGCAGTTTTGGAGATGCTCTGACCCAGTCGTCTAGCCATCACAATTTGGCCCTTGTCAAACTCGCTCAAATCCTTACGCTTGCCCATTTTTCCTGCTTCTAACACATTAACTTTGAGGACAAAAATGTTCACTTGCTGCCTAATATATCCCACCCACTAACAGGTGCCGTGATGAAGAGATAATCAGTGTTATTTACTTCACCTGTCAGTGGTCATAATGTTGTATATGAATAATAATACATGTATCAGTGTTATTTTAGTATTCTTTATATGCTATTGTAGTTTTTATTAATATTTTAAGATTTAATTTTTATATTTTAATTTTTCGTTTTAAATTTAGTTAATTTTGTAAATTTAGTTTTAATTTAGTTAATTAAAATATAAAATTTTAGTTAATTTTGCAATTTTGTGCTTTTGCCACTTTTGTTTGTTTTGTATTTCTATATAGCTTTAATTTATTTTATTCATTTTTATTTAATTTTATTTTTAGTCATTTTAATACTTCAACTAAACTTTAAAAAAACGAAATTAGAAATGTTGCCTTGGCAACTGAAATAAGTTTTTTTTTTAATCTTATATTAATATTTTGTTTTATTTTAGAGTTATTTTATTAACCAAAAACTATTCTTAACGATAATTGCTAGCACAGGTAACTGTGTTGCCCCTTTGAGGTTTGCTAATTTCACAGTAACAAAAATAAAGTCATAGTAAGTAGCCTATTTAAATGTGTTTGCAGTGTGTTTACAGCCCTAGCTGGATCTGGTATGTTTATGCATACTTATAGAATATATTTTATTAGCAGCTGCAAAGTAAATTCTTTGTTAAATGTACTAGTATGTACTCTGACAATATGTGAATGAAGTTTCTTCCTAAATGTTCACTGATGATTCATTAATGTGTAACATTAGCATATTGCTAAGCTAACAACACAATTATCTAAGCACACACAGTAAAATTTTTGAACAGATGAACCTGGTCAAAAAAGAGACATCATGTTAGAAGCGTAGCCTACCTATGATGCCTTTAAATCTTGTTCAGACAGCTAGCTCGCTCGATTATACGCACAGAGCTTATGGCTGTCGCTTTTATTTACAGCATGGTAGCAATTTTAGCACTGTACTGGAATGTACCAATTTAACATTTTCAGAGAAATATGACTAGACTCAAACGTAATAGCCCCAAAATTTACTCTCTTTGTAAGTGAAATAGCTAGATTGTTCCAGGAGTATTTTTCTCACCGTCAGTCATTGTACATCAGGTTGAGTGTGTAACTTGCAAGACATTCTGAGATTTAAAATGAATGCCGGCACTCTGACTGCCTCCTGAATTTTAATGTAGTCTTATACAAGGATGGCTGCCACTTTCATTTCATGAGCAACCTCTCGGGACTGTGTTTTGCCTTTCACTGTTGACTGTTGCACAGGTAGATATCTAGTGTTATTCTTTACACATCCTCCCATGAAAGTCCTATTTAGCAATAAGAAATTTGAATTTCTCAGTGATACCTGAGTTGTGTCTACGTGAAAGATGGTGGAAAGCAACTGTCCAATAGATGTAAGTGAATGATTTTGTAAAGTTATTTCAATTTTCAGTACTATTTTTCAAGGATATTTAAGAAGCTTTTACTCAACCAATGTAAACTAATAACTCACACTTCATAGTTTGTTTTATGCAAGTTAATTATTTGATAACACTTAATAAGATTCTATATGTTAACTTAGAATTATGTAATGCATTAACTAACATTTATTAATCTGAGTTTATTTGCATTTACACATTTGCATTTTAAGTTGTATAAATTAATACAAATTAAATTATGAATTAAAAAAATATATGTTAAAGGGATCATGTGTAGCTGTTTGTGCATGTATAAGATCAAAGTTACAAAGTAGAATTACTTCCTCAAACGTCCACATCACAATGTGAAATATTAGCATAATGCCCGCCCAAAGGCATACGCAAAGAAAGAAGGTGAGGCTTCATTGTCTTGTAGTGTTGTCGTCATGTCACAGAGACGTTGTGTGTTTGGATGCGAAAGCAAGACCGCATTGTTTGGCCTTTCAAAAATGGATGAAATTAGGAATCAGAGGTTAAGGGTTATTTATAAAGCTGTCCCTGAGCAGTACAACCCAAAAGTTAAAAAAGCAAATTCAGGAAGCTGTTTACAGAGGACAGCTTCCTGAACCTGAGAGAGTACAACACCGACTATATACAAAGGCTACTTACCACTGTGAAACATTCTGCTCAAGTCGTGCTTGCAAAGTTGGTTCTGAACGATTGGATTGATCAATTGGCTTGATCGGGCTCGGACTGATATGGTAAAACTGACAACATTATTATTAACTGTGTGTTTACATTTGCTTAAATATCATGGTAAGGGGCTTTACTGGGTCAGCTGGCCAATCAGAGCATTCTCTGTTCGGAAGGAGGGGCTTTGTAGAAATCAGAACGTATGAGACAAAATAATATACAGTATATGAAAAATGGAACCAGCATCATAGCATCATACGGCCTCTTTAAAATACATTCTCTCAACCCAGTTCATTGTTCATTGACTACTATTAGTTTGCCATTCATGGGTTTATCTCCCCCAAAACTGTTAACATTGAGCCCCTCAGCCACCATCTAAACATTGAGATCTCTTTCCAGCTCAACCGTGGCTTGGCTACTGGAGCAGGAGGAGCTTGAAGCTGTTTAGCTTGTATGGGACCATGACTGACAAATTACATTGGAAAACTACTTTTATTGAAAGTAGCCTACATTTACCTATTAAGACATGCCTTCACAAGCACCCGTAAGAGCTGTATTTGAGATGTTTGAGTTGGGGGAGGCTCGTTAAGCAAAAGGGGCGTTTGCAAGGATGTTTGAAAATATGCTTTATTTTTATGATTCTGCTAGATGCCACTAGTGTCACAGAAACTACATACTTCACCTTTAACCTACATTTAATAAAATACTAAATAATAATTCAAATATTTTAAAGTGATTCTTAATGTGTTCATTGTTAGTTCATATCTAATGCGTTAACTAATTAAAAATGTATTGAAAATTATTGCAAAGTGTTGCCAATTATTTATTAGATAATATGCATAAATAATGCAGGTGTATTCAAATATGTTAATCTACTGGTAGAACAGAAAAAAAGCTTTGGGCATCATATATTGTTTGGTTTGGCTACTTCTGTTCTGTAGGCTACAGGTTATTTTATAAAGACTGTGTCAGTAAGGCAGTTGCATCGCCATTGGAAAACATAAGGTGGAAACCAGTGTGTCAATACTTCTTAAACAGGTTGAAAAGATTTTCCCTTTCACACCGTAAAGGAGCAGGTAACACAACAGATATGGCTAGTTTTTGCATATCGCTTGGGATAGGCTCCAGGCATCAACATGCATTGACTAAGAGAGAGCAAACATGGTCAAAGTAACTGAACCCCCTTTTCTTCTATGTCCACTGGTGCCCTTATCAGCTCATTTTTGTCTGGCTGAGAGAATGAACTGTGTAAATAGTGTGGTAAAAGAAAACTGGATAATAATGGAATCCTCCATGGTCAATCCTGGGAGAGAGTCTGCTATAGATGTGATGAGAATAGCACATACGTCTTCGACTGAGTCACAGTTTCTCACAGAACGGGATTTGTAAAGGAGATAACTCTATTGTGCTGCTTTCAGGTGGCCGAATGGCTCTCACCTAATCAGATGTCTAGACAATTATGGAAATGAAGTGGGAGCCGGACACACAAAGCATGAGAATTGCAGTCGAAGGTCACATTGTTTCCAAATAATCAAGCAGGAATAAGAGCTGTTTATTCAGGCTTTTTATATGTCGCTGTTGTTTTAACACTGAAGTTGTGTTTTCTAGCTTTTGTGTACATGTTTATGTGAATTTTAAAATCCTGGGACTGACAATGGTGGATGTAGGGAATGAATTCATCTCTTAATCTCTGTGTAATACTTATCAAAGCATAAAAAAAAATCATGTTAAATTATTTATGTGTAACCTAATATTCATGAGCTAAGATTTAGTTTCTGTAATTTTATTAGGCATTTAATAAAATAACAAAAAGTGTTCATGAGCAACCCAAAGTTTTATTTTGTGAAGGCAGTCTCAGACCCATTTTTGGAGACTTTCAAGCTCTCTCCCAAGTTATTGAGGGAATTAAAAATGAAAACATGTCTGATAACATGTCTCTAGTTTATGTGCACAATTTTGACTTTGTTATTAGCATTCTTAAAGAAAATGATGCATTAGCCAACACATTCATGCTATAATAAAAACTAAATAATTAATCTTTTTAATAATTAATCTTTGTGGACTAGCAGTCCGAGGCAGCTCTCAGCTGGCTGGTTGCAACCCAAAAATGGGTCACATTTTTGTTCTAATAGGGTCACAGACTGGGAAGCTGAAAAATAATTAAAATAATAAATTGCAACTAACAATATACGTAATTATATTTAATAACTGCATAATCAGGATAGCAAAAAAGGTAGAACGTCCAATTAAAATCTATAGTATTTTGGTGCAAATTTATCTGTAACTTTGTAGAAGCAGCCAAATTTGTCAGGTCTTCAAAAACCTTGAATAAAACAGTAAATTAAAATATGACACAATGAACATTGCTATTTTTGTTTCGTTTTTTTTCTTATACAGCCTATGTAAAGCTAATATTTTTGCATGTTGTCAAGTCTATATAAACATATATATATATATATATATATATATATATGTTTATATAGACTTGACAACATGCAAAAATATTAGCTTTACATAGGCTGTATAAGAAAAAAAACGTGTATATATATATATGTATGTATGTATATATATATGTGTGTGTGTATATGTGACCCTGGATCACAAAACCAGTCATAAGGGTCATAAGGTAACCAGTCATAATTTTTTTAAATTGAGATTTATACATCATCTGAAAGCTGCATAAATAAGCTTTCCATTGATCTATGGAATACTATGAATATTTGGCCAAGATACAACTATTTGAAAATCTGGAATCTGAGGGTGCAAAAAAATCTAAATATTGAGCAAATCACCTTTAAAGTTGTCCAAATGAAGTCCTTAGCAACGCATATTACTAATAATAATACATTTTTGATATATTTACGGTAGGAAATTTACAAAATATCTTTATGTAACATGATCTTCACTTAATATCCTAATGATTTTTGGCATAAAAGAAAAATCAATAATTTTGACCCATACAATGTGTTGTTGGCTATTGCCACAAATATACCCGTGCAACTTATGGCTGGTTTTGTGGTCCAGTATATATATAGACTTGATGTCTAATGTACACTTTAGAACCACTGCAGAAAAAGTTTAGAAAGGGACAGAAAAGTTTTGATGTAAATAAGGAATTAACCTATAAATATATGATGGAAAAGCTTTTATAGTCACGTTTTTCCATATTTAAGCTGGACATAAATCTTCTGGATTTAAAGGTCAGTCAATGAAAGCTTGCTAAAGTGTGTCGGTCCCTTGTGTGGCTTTACATGTGTAATGCATTGAGCACAAATGCTCTAGATCAGCAAAACAGTGTTTACATAATGCTTGTTCTGCACAGACTTCCTCAACCTTTTAATCTGACATGGACGTTTTGCTTTCTGAGCAAACACAGTTTCTGTTGCCTAGAATTTTGTAGAAGATAATGCAACTACCATTTTATCTAACTTTTGACTGGATTACATCATTTGAGTCTCATTTACGGTTTGCCGTGTAGATCTCTCAGTTTTCTATCTTCTCTCTAGGTGATCTACGCCCTTAACACCAAGAACGACGAACATGAAGCAGCCATCCAGACCCTGAAGGAGGCCCACGAGGAAGAGGTGCAGCAGATCCTCTCGGAAACACGGGAGAAGATCATGCAGTACAAGAGCAAGATCAGTGACGAGATGGACTTGAAGCGGCGCATTCAGTCCCTGGAGGAGTCCATGGAGCTGCACGAGCGAATGAAGCGCCAGGCCCTGGCGGAGTTCGAGACGTACCGTCAGCGGGTGGAGGACATGCAGCTGTGCACAGAGGCGCAGCACACACAGCGTGTGGTCACCATGTCCCGTGAGGTGGAGGACATGCGGCACTCTTTCGAAGAGAAGCTCCGGTCCTTTGGACAGTTACAGTCCCAGTTTGAGCAGGAGAAACGGCAGGCTCTAGAGGAGCTACGTGCCGCACATCGGCAGGAGGTGTGTGGAGTGTTTTTAGAACTATTTATTTGTGGTTACATTTAAAAAGCAACCCAAACTCAGAGTAAATGCAGTGTGGAGCAGCATTTACTGTGAACTGAACCGTTCTGAGACGCTGTAGACACTGGCAGATAATGAGCTGCTCTTGTCTCGTGTAAGAAAACAATGACGCACTTCACTCTGAAACACGTAGCGTATATATTTATTTAATTAAATCGCAACATTTGTGATTTGATAATTGCCATATCCTGATTTGTTTTTTATTATTTTCAATTAATCATTCAGCCTTAGGGCCAGATTTACTAACAGCTTGCACCAGTGCAAACCCTCTTTTGCCGTTAAAAAACTACTGTCAGATTTAACTAAAGACGCGCAGTGAAAAATTTGCACTGAAAAGGCGTATTTTTGCGGCTGACCTTATTGCATAT
The DNA here is from genome assembly GCA_039654105.1 of Coreius guichenoti. Lineage (NCBI taxonomy): Eukaryota > Metazoa > Chordata > Actinopteri > Cypriniformes > Gobionidae > Coreius > Coreius guichenoti. The sequence goes on from CM077185.1 coordinate 32,269,657, forward strand.
GCTTTTATAGGAGTTTCCCTTTCAGATGCAAAATTTATGGGAGGAGAGTATTTAAATGAATCATGCAATGTGATTTACTAAGGTTTGTGCTAGTCAATTTACTAGTATTTGCACCATTATTTAACACCATAAAAAAAGCATGTCTTAAACCAGACGCTAAGAGAAACATGACAGCGCAAAATGGTGACTTCACTGTAAGGGGACCCGAGGTGTATGGAGATAGAAATGGCTCATTCTAAGGTAATAAAAAACATAATGGTATATTTATGTAAGGTCTTTATGCTCCACTGAAAACATAGTTATGTATATTATATTGCATTTCCGTCAATAGATCCTCATAAATACTACACACTGAACCTTTAAATTCACGTTTGCAAAGTTCATAAATTGCCGCTTGTGGGGTTTGAACCTTTTGGGTGCCAGGTTAGATCTTAAACCACAAGGCTACACTTACTTTACATTAAACATCAAATAACTTCTGATTGGCTGTAAATGTGTCAAGTTCTGTAGCATTTTTATATTCATAATAGACAAATTGCTTGTCACTGGTTCGGAAGCATTGTTAGTCTTTTGCATCCATTTCAAAAACTTTGTCTTAAATAAATGTTGCTTTTACAGGTCCAAGAACTGCTTCGTTCACACCAAAGCCAGAATGCCAACTACAGCAAAGACCAGGAGAAACTGGGACAGCTTCATAAAGCGGAGGTGGATTCACTGACTGAAAGGGTGGAGGAACTGAAACAGGACAAAAAGCGTCTGGTGGAGGAGTACGAGGCCAAGCTAAATAAAGCCCAGGCCTTCTACGAACGCGAACTGGAGGCCATGAAGCGCACGCAGCAGATGACCGCAGAGAACCTGCTGGCCTGGAAGAAGACCGAAGCGGAGCTGAGAAAGGAGTTCCAGGCGCAGGAAGCGGCGCTCCAGAAGACTCTGGGGAAGCTGCGCAGCGAACTGAAGCGGGTGCAGGAGGAGGCCAGGGAGAGCAGGGAGAAATCCCACAAACTGCAGGCCTCCCTCATTTCTGCGGAGAACAACATCAAGGTAAAGGCCACCGGATACATCACATGCCCTTTTTTCTGAAATAAAATGATAAGGGTTAGATACAACAGAACACAAGCACTTTATGACTTTTCCCTTTATTTCCTTTATTTTTGTATAGTAGTAGCTGCTTCGAAACAATGCATTTTGTTCCAAATCTTTCTTCTGTGGAACATAAGATATTTTGAAGAATGTTGGTAGGCTTCAGTTCAGTTCCCTTTCAGTCGGTCACGTTCGGCGTACGTCGGACGTCACCGACGAATTGGGATCACTTCTGGGAGCCCCTATCAGCTTCGAGTGTATACAGAACGGGCCAATGGCCATTGGCGTGCGAGATTTGCATCTCGCGCTGCGCCCCGCACCGCGGGTATAAACAGGAAGCGGATGCAGCGCACATTTGTCATTCACTTCGGAGCCGACTGTGTGCTGCTGAAGAGTGTTCCTGTATTATACAGAGATAATCAGAACAAGAGAAGAGAAGCTCTGAGTGTTGGTGTGAAGGCACAGCAGCGAGGACCGCGAGCTCACTGAGAGCAAAAACTGCTGTTATTACAGCAACTCTGTCAGTTCGGTGGGCGTTCACATTACTCTGAGTGCAAAACACAGGCTGCACTATTTCCTGTGTTTTTGCCGCGGCTATCTCCCTGGGTGCTTCAGCACGTTAAAAGAGCTTTTCCCCTAAAAGAGTACACGGGTGTGACACTGCATCTTTTTCAAGACATCATTCCACCCGTGCGTTTCTGGATGCGGTTGTTTTCTGTCCTTATTGACGGCCACGACCTCTCTCACATAAGCATGTTGAGATTGCGTTCGTGGGTGATTCATGTTCTCTCAGGAGAACGTGATCACGTCGGCGCGCTGTTCGTCTCTCCTTCCTCGTAAGGTTTTTTGCGTTCAGCGCGCCGTGTGCCATCTAGCTGCCAGCTGACAGCGCGGGTTGTCACGGCAACCCAGCGCGTCACTCGGCGCTTTAGATGCGCAGTCGAGACTCGAAACCTCAAACGGGGCTGAGTCCCTTCGCTTATTCCCCGTTCTAGTTTCTCTTCTGAAACTACTTCTGAAGCACCAGAAAGGGCTACTTCGGCTAATAAGCCTGGGTGACCTGAGGATTACAGTGGGGCTTCCCTGCCGAGTACATCTCCGTGGGCCCCCACTCCTCTATCGCATCGTGAGCATGTTGAGACTGTGTTCGTGGATGGTCATGTTCTCTCATGAGAGCATGGGCCAGGTCAACGCGTTGTTCGCCTTGCCTTTTTCATAGGGGCTTGAGTGTCCAGCGCTCTGTGTGCCGTCTGACGGCCACGCTCACTGTCTCACATGCCTACTGGTAGCTTTCAGATGGAATTGCTGGTCTTTAAAAAAGGGACCTAGCGTTTCATTTGGGGCTCTAGCAGAGGACAGATGTCAATCGCTATATCGGAGAGAGGGCTGTTATGTGCTGGAAATGAAAATGAGGCTGAGATTCCCACTATAATAGTGTGTGCTCATGCTGAATCAGATTCAGACTTGACAGCCATGCTTTCCCGGGTGGCTGAGGCGTAGTGCAATGCGTAAATCGCCTTGCCCGCCCCCTTGCCTTTTCCCCGGATGTGCTTTGGAAAGCTTTGGCAGTGTGGAACTTTTTGGTGCCAAAATATGTAACACCAAAGGGGCCATAATTCTGTATAAAGTTTTCCCCTCTCTCACTACCCTCATAGGTGGGGTGGCAGTGCCACTGGCAGACCACCTCTGCCCTGCACTCTTAAAAAGAGACGAGGGTAGTTCTGAGCCGAGGTTGAGCTGCGCACAGTGACTGATCATATTTAAAGTCACAGCGCTGGCCCTCGGCCAGACGATGTCCACCCTGGTCCAGAAACACCCTTGGGTTAACCTTGAAGGGGTGTGGACGTCGATGTTCCCATCTCACAAGGTGACCCTTTCGGCGACACTGTCGGTGACTGTGCCCAGCAGTCTCCACAATTCAAAGCGGGCTGAGGTAGCTGTTCCTCAGCGGCAGCCCCTCGGTCTGCTTGTCGCCATGGGCATCGGTTCACCAGTCAGAGACGGGTGACCCGGACTTTGTCGGAGCTGCTCTTCCCCGGAGGAGGGCCGGGTGCAGAAAAATTCTGTTCCACCTCTGGTGTTACAGCCAGTGGTACCCAAATTCTAAGAGCAGTTCCGATACCTCTGGGTCTCAGGAGCCCAGGAATGGCAGCGTGTGACGCTACAAAGCCTTGCCGCTCTTGTTCCCCTCCCCACAAGAGGGCGAGAATGACAGTGTGCGACGCCACAAAGCCTCGCCACTCTCATTCCCCTCTTCTCAGCGGTGCGAGGACGACAGTGCGCGACGCTATGCCTCGCCACTCTCATTCCACGCTGAGGAAGGAGGTAAGGTAGACAGTGTCCGACGCCACAAAGCCTTGCCACTCTCAGCCTCTCCTTCAGTCGTCAGCGGACAGCAGTGTACGGCTCGAGAACGCTACCATGCCTTCTTTCGTACCCTCTGTCCAACCGTGGGGGCAGGTAGGTGCTGCTACGCACTCAGACCCCACCTCAGGACGCTATGCCTCTTGGGTCGGGTCCCTGCCCTCCACTTCGCTGCCCTACCGCAGGTACGTCTGTGGTGCAGGTGGGTCCATTGGTACGGGTTCTGGAAGCCTAGCTAGCACTTCCGGGGCCGTCCCGCTGGCTCACCTGCACCATTAGGCTCGGCTACGCGATTCAGTTCGCACGGCGTCCTCCAAGTTCGTGAGGCGTCCAATTTCACTTCTGTGTGGAGCTGCGATGCCCCTGTCTTGTGGGAAGAGTCTTACTGGCGAAGGACACGATTGGAGCCGGTCCCTCCAGCCGATATGAAGATGGGGTTTTACAGCCACTACTTCATTGTGCCCAGGAAAGGCGGTGGGTTATGACCAGTCTTGGACCTGCGAGTCCTGAACTGGGCCCTTCACAAGCTTGCCGTTCAGGATGTTGACGCAGACATGCATTTGCATCCATCCTGGTTTCCAGATTGGTTTGCAGCGATCGACCTGAAGTTCTTCCCTTCAGGATGTTCCCAAGGTGCTCAGTCACCTCAGCCCGTTGGGACTTCGGGTCAACTGGGAGAAGAGCGGGCTCTGCCCCAGGCAGAGGATCTCTTTTCTCGGTGGGGAGTTGGATTCGGTCAACCTGACAGCGCGCCTCACAGAGGAGCGCGTCCAGTCGGTGTTGAACTGCATGAATTCGTTCAAACGCAGAACAGCGGTCCCACTGAAACATTTTCAGAGGCTCCTGGGGCATATGGCATCCGTGCCGCAGTAACACCGCTCGGATTGCTTCATATGAGGCCGCTTCAACACTGGCTACACGACGAGTCCCGAGATGGGCGTGGCAGAGCGGTTCATTACGTGTTCCAATCACACCGAATTGCCACCAAACCTTCGGCCCGTGGGCGGACCCTTCGTTTCTACGGGCAGGAGTTCCCCTAGAACAGGTGTCCAGGCATGCTGTGTCTCCACGGATGCCTCTGCCTCCGGCTGGGGGGCTACGTACAACGGGCATGCAGTTCGGTTCTGTGGACGGGGCCCCAACTGCATTGGCACATCAACTGCCTCGAGTTGCTAGCAGTACGTATTGCGCCGGGCCACCTCAAGGGGCCGCTACGTGGCAGGCACGTCCTGGTCTGTGTGAAAACACTGCGACCGTTGCGTACGTCAACAAAAAGGGTGGTCTATGCTTCCGTCGCATGTCGCAACTTGCCCGCCATCTCCTCCTCTGGAGTCAGAAGCATCTGAGGTCGCTTCGTACCACTCCTTCCTGGCCTGCCCAATCGTGCAGCTCACGACAGCAAGTGCCCTCGGGAGGGTGGAGACTCCATCCCCAGGTGTCCAGCTGTTCTCCAGACGCTTAGGGACCGCACAGGTAAACCTGGTTGCCGCCCCGGACACGTCACACTGCCAGTTGTTTTACTCCCTGACCAGGGAAACCCTCGGCACGGACGCACTGGCTCTCAGCTGGCCCCGGGGCCTACGCAAGTATGCGTTCCCCCCAGTGAGCCTTCTTACACAGACCCTGTGCAAAGTCAGGGAGGACGAGGAGCAGGTCTTGTTAGTTGCGCTGTACTGGCCCAACCGGACCTGGTTCCCAGAACTAGTGCTCCTCGCGACAGCCCCTCCTTGGCCCATTCCTCTGAGTGACTCAGAGACGGGGTACCCTATGGCACCCACGTCTGGACCTCTGGAAACTCCATGTCTGGTCCTGGGCGGGACGCGGAGGTTCTAGGTGGCCTACCACAGGCTGTGAAAGACACCATCACTTCTGTTAGAGCCCCCTCTACGAGGCGCCTCTATGGGAACGAGGGTTACATACGTAACCGAGACGTTCTCCTTAACTTCCATTGTATTTTTTGTCAATACAATGGAAGTTAATAGCAAACTTTGGTTACCAACATTATTCGAAAAAATTGTTTTGTGTGTGTTGCAGAAGAAATAAAGTCATACCTGTTGTAGACTATACCTTCAAATTAAATTAAATTAAATTAAATTATTAAAGTAAAAAAATATATTATTACACATCAGACATGTATTGATTGGCTGTTTTTTCACTTTGTGTAGAATTTCACTTTCACTGAGAAAAATGAATGAACTTGAAGCTTAAAACTTGTTATGTTGCCTGTTTAATCTCATTTTCTAATTTATCTAATAAGAATCATGTAATCTTAATAGTTAAAATGACAGCTAAATTCACATTTTTTACCTTAATACATACGTACCAGGGCCGGATTCTCGAAAATCTTCTTAAGAAAGAAGTTAATAAAATTCTTAAGATAAATTCTAAGACGTTCGTAAGAATGTTCCTATGTGCAATTCTTGAAAGATTCTTAAGAAGTTATCAAATATTTTCTTAAGGAGATCTTAATTTTTTACTTAAGAAGAAAATGAAAGGTGTTATTTGGTTGAAAGTCGGGTATTGCTGAATACTCGCTGAATAAAAAATAACTCAAAGCCCGTCTTTTCGCGCTGCCTGCAGATTACCGTAGATATCATAATAAATGTGGTGACTATTTTCGTCGTGACTGGCTCGACGGGAGTTAATCACTCAGCGTTGTGTTTTTAATGAGCCGTGTCGTTAAAACCGTTATTTTAAAAGAGCCTGTCTCAAGATGCAGCGGTCTTTCTTATTAAGTCTTATTAATCTAGAGTGAATGTGTCCGGTATGTGTTGTGCTGCCTCGCTAGTTCTAGCTTGAGTGAAGGCGTCATATAGGCTAAGCCTAAATGATCGATCGGTGTCAATTTAGAGTACTCGTCCACATTCACTAGTAGTAATATATGTTATATTTAGCTAGCTACTGTTATGTTGTAATGCTTAATATTTGAAACAACCCAATAAACTCATTAAACATCTTACATTTGGGTATTTAAGATAGGTTGGAGGTTATCCTAAAGTTATTTACGATGATTTTTAAGAACATTCTTTTCGGGAATATGAATACGTCTTAAATGTTATCTTATCTTAAGAAAAAAGATAAGAACATTCTTAAGAAAAGTTTTTGGGAATACAAAATATTTGTATCTTTTTTCTTAAGTTAGAAAATCAGAAGAAATTGGCAGTTAAGAAGAATTTTATTCTTAAGAATGTTTCGTGAATCCGGCCCCAGGTCACATTGTGAACAACTGTATTTTCTTGTTGAATATCTTGTTTAAATGCATCACATTATGATAGTAAAATGGGTTACAAATACTGTTTGACGTTGATTTAAAACCTTTCAGAAGTCCCTTATCGACACGTTAGAACAAATACAGTATTTCCTAAACCCTCTGCAGTGCGTTTTGAATAATTAAAACAGCATACACAAAACATCTTACCAGTAAAAAGTCAAACTAGTGTTTTGGTTTCATTTTGAACACATCGGATGTTTTAGACACATTTAGCAATGTGCCTGAAACATCAAATGCAGTGACACACGTCCTGAGCTTCAAATATCTTTGAATGAAAAAAACACTCAGCCACCACAGCCCTCCAAGGCATTTCTTAGACTTGTTTCTGAATGGAGCAACTGACTGTGTGTAATTTATGGGTGTCATCAAAAGATACATGCACACATGCTTGGCTAGAATTATAATACGGTCGTTCAAAGGAACAATGATGGATTAATATTGTGTTTGTCTTACGTAAATCCTTGCTTTTATGACACATTATAATGGCTATTTAATGGCAGTGTGCTGGGCCTGTGTTTTTAGCTCAACACACACACACACAAACACACACAGAGCAGATCGTTAATGGAATCGATCTTTAGTCACTGTGACTAAGTGATTTTCAGACTGACGCTCATAATGATCCGACTCTCTGGGGTCTGTGCTAGTTTTTGTTAATCTATGCTGATCAAATGCTGAATTGCTCAAGTAAGATATGTTTGTAGTGTCCATGTTACATCACTTGGAGTATTTCGTTTAAAGAAAAAAAACTGCATTAACAGGTGAAATCATTCAGACCTAAATATCTGAGGTCAAATAGCCTGCAGTCACAGTTTTGCAAATCAGACACGCATCTATCAAAGACCATTTCGATTCCCCAGGTGGAGGTTTTCACCCAATTACATGGTGCTGTTTTCCAGATGAGACTTTATTAAAAGATTTCCACAGGTCATTTTAGAAGGGCATTTTTATTATAGCACCAGACATGTCTTCAAAAATACAGTAAAAACAGTAATATTGGGAAATTTTATAACAATTTAAAAAAGTATTTTCTATTGGAATATGTTTTAAAATGTAATTTATTCCTGTGATGGAAAGCTGAATTTTCAGCATCATTATTCAGCGTCACATGACCCTTCAGAAATCATTCTAATATGCTGATTTGCTGCTCAGAACACATTATCAATGTTGAAAACAGTTGTGCTGTGGAAGTTTGTGGAAACTGATGCATTTTTTTCAGGATTCTTTGATGATGAACAGCATTTATTTATATTTACATCTCGCAATTCTGACTTTAGAACTGCGTGATATAAAGTCGCAATTACGAGTTGTAAAGTCAGAATTGTGTGATATGAAGTCGCAATTACGAATATTAAATTAGAATTGCGAGTTATAAATTCTAATTCTGAGGGAAAAAAGACTAACTTTTTAATATAAACAAAGATATAAACAAAGAAGTCAGAATTGTGAGTTATAAAGTCAGAATTGCGAGTAAAAAAGTCAGAATTGCGAGTTCTGACTTTATATCACGCAATTCTGACTTTATAATAAAAAAAAGGCTGAATTGAAAAAAGTCAGAATTGTAAGATGTAAACTCACAATTGTGAGATAAAAAGTCAATTATCTTTTAATGTTATATTAATTATGTTTTCATAGTTTTTCATAGTTTAATGCATCCTTGCTGAATCAAAAAATACTGACCCAAAACTTTTGAACATTAGTATGTATAAATGTATGAATGGATGAACCATGAACCTAAATATGCATTATTAAATAAATAATCTTAGTTCATATAACACTTTTACTGCACCTGTAAAACCATCCAATTCAGTGTAAAAGAGTGTCTGATTTTCTTCAGTACTGCAGAACATGACCATAATCAAGACAAAATGCATGCGTTTTCCTACAAGTTCCTACAGTCCGTTTCTGTCTCATTTCTTTTTGTTCTTCTTATACTAAAGAAACGTGTCTTTGGTATATGAAGGACAAAATATACATTTTATGAATTCATTCAGTAGAAAAGTCGACGAAGATGGTTTGCACATGAGCTCCACAATGGTGGAAATGAAAGAAAAAGTCAAGACAATGAGCGATGGAAGCAGAGAAGGTGACAGCGAGAGCAGACATGAAAGGGAAAAAGAGCTAATGTGTACATGCACAATTAATGAGGATGAATTTGAGAACAGAGGAGACACTGCAAGAGGAGCAAAAATGGAAAAAGTGACATGAGAGACAAAGCAAGAAACCACACCTTGGTTAAATATAGAGAGGCAGCTCAGTAATGAACAGAGAGATCGAGAGGTTTATGTGAGGCGTTTTGGTCGTTATACTGATTGATTTGCATGTGTGCTTCTGCAGGAGCTGCATAAACAGTTGGAGGAGGTGACTAAGGACACGGAGATTGTGGAAATCAGGCAGAGGGAGGCGGAGTGTGAGCTGGAGGCGTCCCGAGACCGAGTGCAGCAGCAGGCCACCGAGATCCTGCTCAAAGCCAGTGAGATATGCGCACCTCTGTACACAGTTGACTGTTTAATCGCACTCCACTCAGCTTATTGATTCATCCTTCTATATTGCTTTAGGCTACTAATCCATTACCAACATGCACAGCCCAGGGCTGTGCGCCATTCAGAATGAAATGCAATTAAGTGCCTTCAAGTTCCAACTGAACTCCTCAGTTTGAATTGAATTTGAAGCAAACAGGATACAGAATTGTAATTCAAATGAAACATAAAAGTAATTTGAAGTAAAATTAAATGAAATTCATATAGGTTAGCTGTTGTTTGTAAAGTTTTTTATAATGCATGCATTTTTATTATGCATGTATTTTATAATAATTACTGTTGTTATTGGCAGCATTGGGTAAGTTACTCTAAAAAAGTAATTCATTACTAGCTACTAATTACATCTTCAACAGAGTAAGATTACTGTACTAATTACTAATCTCTAAAAGTGTTGCATTGCTTATTACTAATTACTTTATAAATTCCATATCAACATCGACGAGTTGAACAATACAAGGATACATAGGAAACTACTCTTTTCGTATACAGGATACTGTTTTTAATTTAAAAAATATAAAATTGCATACAGTTTTCATGAGCTGACCCAAGTATTTAAATGAAGGTTACATTAAAACACACACGTTTTTACATACATTAGACGTTAAATTTTGATGTTAGTCTATTCAGTATTTAATGCAATTATATTAAGTAACTGAAATTAAATTACAGAAAAATGAATCCCTTACTTTACTTTTTCAAGGGATTTTTTCAATTACTTAGTAATGAGTTACACCCAACACTGGTTATTGGTGCTGTTGTTATATTTTTATATTAATATGAATAATAACTATGATTAATATTACAAATCATTTTTTTGAAATGCATGGGTTAAAATAATGTTAAAATAACTATTTTGAGGTTCAAATATAATATTATTATATTATTAATAATAATAATAAAATGTTAACCTTAAAATATTATTTATTTTAACCCATGCATATTAATAATAATAATTACAATTATTACAATACATATTTTTATTGGGTTAAAATCTGTTGTAACTTCATGGTTAAAACCTGATTCAGTTTTTATTTTTATTTATCTAGTTGTATTTCAGGACCTAGATTTTAGATTAATAAAAATAGTTACAATTATTTTAGCCCATGCATTTAATTTTTTTTGTAATATTAATAATAATAATTACAATTATTATTATTATTATTATTAGTAGTAGTAGTAGTAGTAGTAGTAGTAAAACTATTTTTTAAGTTAAAATCTATTGTAACTTTGCAGATAAGACCTGATTTTTTTTAAAGAAAAAAAAAAAACCTAAACTAATTTATCAGAATATATTATTGGTAAAAGGTTAACTGGATTTAGTCATCAACTCGTCAAATTAGTGCCACAGCTCCACTGGCCATTGTTGTTGACAGAAAAGTTTGGGGTTACAGATCAGCCCCTGGTATCCTGGCAACAGCAGATGTGTGTCCTAGCTGTGTTCATCACCCACATTCTGGAATGTTCCCTGAGGGAGGCAGAACCCAGCTGGGCCTGTCACACCTAAATGCCAAACAGACTTCTGATCTTCTATCCGGGAGAAACAACAAGGGTTGAAGCGCTCAACTGGCACTCTGTCTTTGTGTTTAGTGCAATAGTAAGAATGTGCTTTCTGCACAGCATTAATGAATTTAACATGAAGCAGAAGACGTTATCTGAGATTTTTATCCAGGCCTGAACTCGGGTAGCCCATGCATTGACCACCAGGCCATATCACTGACAAGTGCATTTCTTTTTAAATGTTAATAGTGAAATAAATGCAGATATCATAAACTCTAATGTAATTAACCAAGATTAAACACTGTTTTATTAGTATAAAAGACAAGAAACTGCAGAACAATCAAGGACACGCAAAAACTCAAATACTGCATCCCACAATGCAATGCACCAAACTTGACCATCGATTTCCAGTGTGACAAATGAACTGAAAGCAATATCATCCTCAAGTTTAACTCTTTCTTGCAGTTATTTTAATATTATTTAGGTATTTTTATAGTATTTAATAATATTTTGAATTCGCTTTTTTTATGCTTTTAGTTTTCATTTTCATTTTAGTTTAAGTTTTAGTAATTTTGTTGTGGGTTTTTTTTTTTTTAGGTTCATTTCTATTTAGCTTTCATTTATTTTATTTCAGTTTTAGTAATTTTATTACTTCAACTTAAATGAAAATTAGAAATGTTGCCTTGGAAATAACTGAAATAAATGTTTATTTATTTTTATTTTTATTTTTGCATAAATGTTAAGGGTTTCATATTTATTTTTATATATATATATATTATTAGCTTTATTTCAATTTCCGAAAAAAAATTAAATTTTTTAATTTTTTTAATTTTTATCTTTGGTTCCCAAAAGTATTTTTACACAAACTTGAAATTTAAAGTACTACATTTTTTTTTATTATTATTATTGAATGCTGATAACTGAAATTGCTGAATTAAATATGCAGTATAATGTTTACCGTTCCATTCTATTTTTAATGAATACTATGCAATATACAACATATACTGTGCAGTAAGCAGCACACTAATAACCCATAGACCAGGGGTGCAAAACTCATGCTGCGTTCACGCCATGTCGTAATTACTATAAATAAAGCTCTGTATGCTTTCGAACACACCTTAAATCTGCAGTGGTCAGGTGGTATAGCAGCCACGTGGTACAAGTCGTAGCTCTCAGAAAATTACGAGTTTACACATTGTAATTACAAGTTTAACAAGCACGTGAAGGCTTTTTACTGTTCAGAATCATTACAGTAATTTCTATATGGTGTGTGAACGCCCCTTTAGTTCCTGGAGGGCCACAGTTCTGCAGAGTTTAGTTCCAATCCTGATCTAACACACATACCTGTAGTTTTCAAGTAAGCCTGAAGGACTTGATTAGCTAGATCAGGTGCACTATAGGGTTCACACTTGTAGTTCAGTTCGCTTGGTTCGTTTGGACCGGACCAAAAAAACGATTTAGTCCTGGTCTGCTTAGCGTTCACATTGGCATTTTAACACCAAACAAAGATACCGAACATAAAGCCCGGGACACACCAAGCCGACGATTTTAATTACTTAAATTAGTTTAAATATTTCAACAGTGTTACCAATGGGTAGGTTTAGGGTTAGGGGTTGGTTAGGACAATATATCAATTAAACTTTATCAATTAAACAACTAAATCATTGCTAGGGTCCTAGAACTGCGGTCCTAGAAATGCGGTCCTGAAAATGCAGCCACCGGGTTTGCAGGCAGATGCTACTTGTGGCATCGGTTTGGTGTGTCCCTACCTTAAAGGCACAGGGATATGTTCACAACCTGATTGGTTGGCTTTTATTATGTATATTTCGTGACAGAACTTACCGAACATCCAAAACAATGCTGCGTGCTGGTAAAAATGCGCTCGTTGTATGTGCGTAGCCTACATATGATGGTATTTTGACCAGCTGAGAACTCATGAAGAGCTTATAAATGTGTAAAGGAGTCAAAACAGTGTCACACACACAACGAAGATCTGTTGCGAGGAGACGAGGTTCTGATGCCTGTACCGAACTGTGATGGGCAAGATCACGACTATGACGAGAAAAAACAGGTATGCTTGAGCATTCTGTCCTTTTTAGGGTCGCATCTTGTGACATCATGTCCCGTTTTTGGTTTATTTACATGTCTTTGGTCAGTGTTGGTTTCATATTTCATTCGAACCACACCAGAGTTCGTTTGGAAGCGGACCCATCTTTTCAGCGGTCACGGCCCGCTTGTTTGGTGCAGATTGCAGCGTTCACACTAATTCAAATGAACCGCACTAACAGAACAGTCGCACTAGGGTTCGTTTTAATCAAACCAAACATGCCACATCCTTAATTAGGGTTGGAACTAAACTCTGCAGGGCTGTGGTCCTCCAGGAACTGAGTTTTGTACCCCTGCCATACACAGACATTGCAGATTAAGCAAACATCGCTGGTGATAGTTAAACTCTATGTGCTGTGTTCAGGTTCACATTATTGGCAGTTAGAAAGGATCTTTGACTCTATCTGCCCTCTCTGTGTTAGATGACATTCAAAGCATTGACCCTCTGGTACAGCTCTCTCTCCAACTTTCTCTCTGCTGTTCAGGTCAGATCGGAAGCCTGCAGGCCACTCAGATGACTCACGAGGCAGTCATCCGGGATCTGGAATCGGAAAAATCTCGTCTGAAGGACAAGGTGTTACGTCTGGAGGAGGAAAGAGGGGCATTGCAGAACAAATGTCAGACGCTGGACGAGAGGCAGAGACAGCAGCTCGTCTCCCTGGAGAAGGTACGGATCAATTCGATGCAGTTTACTGAATTTGGATCAGTTTAGGCCCGCTTAGAGTGTTTGGACACTTTCTGGTTGTCAGACATCACAAGCATGATACTAGTTGGATTTATACAGCAAAAAATGGCTCAGAAAAGGGAAGCTCTAGCAGCATTTTTTGCAGACGCCACTTGGTTTGATATTTTATATATAATGCAATGACATTTTAAGTGTACAAATATGTTTTGAGGGCATGGTTTGTATTGCACCATAAGATCTTGAAGCATAGTTGGTATGTGTAGGAGAGATGGAGCGAGGAAAAACAGCTCAAGTTTGCAGAATCTGTCTGTAAGTAGCTCAAACATCAATCTTCTGCAGAAACATTTATTTCACATGAGTTCCTCTGAGACATCATTTAAGTTATGTTTTAAGCATATACAAGCCCATCTTTTGTGTTAAACACTAGCTGCTTTATCACAGCTAAATCCAGACCTCCATGTTTAATTCAAAACACTCCATCCTCACTGCAAGACCGCAGAAAATATGTCTCTTTGTGGACGGTCGGTTTGATTGAACGGGAATTCTTATTTCTCAGTGGTTTCACTCAGCCTGGTAATCATTTTTCTTTTGCAGAGACAGCATGGCTATTTATTTGACTCACTACAGTATGGCATTTCGTGCTGTTTTCACGCAACAATCTGCTCTAGCAGTTTGGCTTTTTGGCTGTCCTGTCGCATTTAGGCTTTGTTTCATTATTAATACATTGAGAGCCCCAATAAACAGATTGTGGGAATGTGGGCTTGTTTTTGCCCCTGATATATCCCTCTCAGCAGTTTTAGAAGTAGACTTTGGAAAACTTTTAAAAGAGCTATGGCGCAGTCTAGTCATTCCCTTCTCTCTTCCCATAGCTTACTGTCATTCTCCATTATTTTTATCTATTAAATGAAAGTCTCTTAGAAAAAAAAAGGTATAAAAGCTGTTACTGGGGCGGTACCCTTTTAAAAGGTACACCTCTGTACCTAAGAGTGCATATTAGTAGGGTACAACAGGGCTAAAGGCACACCCTAAGAAATTTTTTTTTTTAACTATTTCCATAGTGTATAATTGCATTAAAAAATATGTTTTTATTGAACATTGACTACGTTTACATGTTGTGCACCAATAATGCGATTATTTCTAATAATCAGAGTAAGGTCTTAATCGCAGTAAGATGTTTACATGACACGAGCAGAACTCCTCACTCCAGTTTACATGCAATTTTCATTATTCTGATTATACGCTAATAAGTATGGTTATACCACACTTATACTGTATGCCATACTGTATGCCTAACTGAGTGTGGTATAACCATACAGTGGGGAGAACAAGTATTTGATACACTGCCGATTTTGCAGGTTTGCCCACTTACAAAGCATGTAGAAGTCTGTAATTTTATCATAGGTACTCTTCAACTGTGAGTGACGGAATCTAAAACAAAAATGCAGAAAATCACATTGTATGATTTTTAAGTAATTAATTTGCATTTTATTGCATGGCATAAGTATTTGATACATCAGAAAAGCAGAACTTAATATTTGGTACAGAAACCTTTGTTTGCAATTACAGAGATCATACGTTTCCTGTAGTTCTTGACCAGGTTTGCACACACTGCAGCAGGGATTTTGGCCCACTCCTCCATACAGACCTTCTCCAGATCCTTCAGGTTTCGGGGCTGTCGCTGGGCAATACGGACTTTCAGCTCCCTCCAAAGATTTTCTATTGGGTTCAGGTCTGGAGACTGGCTAGGCCACTCCAGGACCTTGAGATGCTTCTTACGGAGCCACTCCTTAGTTGCCCTGGCTGTGTGTTTCGGGTCGTTGTCATGCTGGAAGACCCAGCCACGACCCATCTTCAATGCTCTTACTGAGGGAAGGAGGTTGTTGGCCAAGATCTCACGATATATGGCCCCATCCATCCTCCCCTCAATACGGTGCAGTCGTCCTGTCCCCTTGAATTTCCACCTCCATGCTTCACGGTTGGGATGGTGTTCTTGGGGTTGTACTCATCCTTCTTCTTTCTCCAAACACGGCGAGTGGAGTTTAGACCAAAAAGCTCTATTTTTGTCTCATCAGACCACATGACCTTCTCCCATTCCTCCTCTGGATCATCCAGATGGTCATTGGCAAACTTCAGACGGGCCTGGACATGCGCTGGCTTGAGCAGGGGGACCTTGCGTGCGCTGCAGGATTTTAATCCATGACGGCGTACTGTGTTACTAATGGTTTTCTTTGAGACTGTGGTCCCAGCTCTCTTCAGGTCATTGACCAGGTCCTGCCGTGTAGTTCTGGGCTGATCCCTCACCTTCCTCATGATCATTGATCAATCTTCCATTTTCTAATAATTGCGCCAACAGTTGTTGCCTTCTCACCAAGCTGCTTGCCTATTGTCCTGTAGCCCATTCCAGCCTTGTGCAGGTCTACAATTTTATCCCTGATGTCCTTACACAGCTCTCTGGTCTTCGCCATTGTGGAGAGGTTGGAGTCTGTTTGATTGAGTGTGTGGACAGGTGTCTTTTATACAGGTAACGAGTTCAAACAGGTGCAGTTAATACAGGTAATGAGTGGAGAACAGGAGGGCTTCTTAAAGAAAAACTATCAGGTCTGTGAGAGCTGGAATTCTTACTGGTTGGTAGGTGATCAAATACTTATGTCATGCAATAAAATGCTAATTAATTATTTAAAAATCATACAATGTGATTTTCTGGATTTTTGTTTTAGATTCCGTCTCTCACAGTTGAAGTGTACCTATGATAAAAATTACAGACTTCTACATGCTTTGTAAGTAGGAAAACCTGCAAAATCTGCAGTGTATCAAATACTTGTTCTCCCCACTCTACTTTTTAATCGCATGTTACCAGCCATTATTTTAATCTACTCGCATTAAATTCAAAATACACTTTTATGGACATTCTGGATATTATTCGGCGCTGGGTTTGCCTACTCTCCCGTCACGTTCTTCGCGCCATCTGGATCAAGACACAGAGCAGAGACTGCGCAGCGAGTTGTGTTGACAGAGTTTAACGATTTGGAGAAGAGAAAACTTCAGAATAATGTCACAGAGTTCATTCATGAAGTTGTGTGAACAACACACGGCATCCATTTACATCCGAGCATATGCACACTTTGGTCAGAACTGTAATAATGCGATTAAGGTGTTTACATGCCTGTTTATTGCGATTAAAATCGGCGTACGCCACCTAGTTTAATGTGACTATGGTTACTACAATTATGAGTTTAATCGCATTAGTTTGATCAAAGTATTGCATTTACATGAGGTAAAATTTAATCGCACTATTTCCAAAATCCCATTATAATCGCATTATGAGGGTGCATGTAAACACACTGATTGATGGAGCAACAGATTTTGTGTGAAAAAAAAATCATAAAAGTGGTTTGTTTGTTTGTTTAAAAATCTCATAAATGTATGAGGTGGCAAGGTGGGCCTTTTACCCCACACAGTATTGATACAAATACTTTAGATAAAATAATGGACAAATAGACAAAATTTGGGGGTTGGTAAGATTTTTTTTTTTAAACATTAAAATCATAAATGTCTTTATTGTTACTTTTTAATCAATTTAATATGTCCTTGCTGAATAAAGTATTAATTAAAACATTTTTAAAAATCGAACTGACCATAAACATTTAAATGGTAATGGTTTAATCTTAGTATTTTTTGTTGGAGTATCAAAAATACCATTGTATGGTATGAGAGTAACTGAAATAGTACTAGCGATGGGTCATGATGGATGACTAGTGAATTAGTTGAATTAGTTGATTAGTGAAGTCGGCTAATAATTATTTTTATTATTTTGTATTTATATTTGGTTTAGCAGTGAATGTTGATTTGCATGTTGACTGTTTTTGATGGAAAAATAATATATAATATATAGGTCGTTGACAAATAAAGCTTCAAAAAAAGGTGTTAAAAAAAGTTTCAGTTGTTAAATAACATTTCAAAGTGTTTAAATTCATTTTTTGACCGTTTTTATGTCAGGCGGTACAACCAAATAGTTGTATGTGTATATACTGTAGTTGTACCACCTGACATGGAAAGTGTACCAACCTACCCATAATTGAAATGAGCAGTTTTTACCAATATTTGAGAGAGATCTACAAATCTTTTCACTCTGCCACAAAAATCAGTTGGGCTCCTATGGATGATGCATTATCATGTTTACTGTTATTACCTTATCAATTCATAATAAAAGAGCCATGTTTGAGGTTGTGCCACCCTGACATTTGAGAATATACACATTTCTGGACAAAAGTTTTTCAATTATCTCAAAAGCTTTAGAAACTACTGATATTTATAAAAAAAAAAAATAAAAAAAAAAATTATATTCAAACCTAAAATAATGTCTTTATAATTCCACTGTCTTTATAATTCCACATTTTTTTATTATTAAGACATCATTTTAAATAGTTTTCTTAGTTTTCATTTGTTCAGACAGTTGCACCACCTGACATTTTGGGGGTTTAAGATAACAAAACATAAAATAATATGTGTTGTTTAAATGTACTAATAATGAATTCAAACTAAATAGGTTTTATAGAATTAAGTGGTAAATGTAATGAATTTATCAAATTATTTTAAAAAGAAATAATGCACTTGGACAAAAAAATATACACATCATGTCATTGACCCATATATAATATTCAGTTGCTAAAATGTATCGATTGAAAGAAATTCGATTTATTGATAATAAATATATTGTATATTTAAAATGTATTCAGTTTATTAAATCAGAAATGGTATTAGTTTCTTACCTGTTTCATTTATGTATGACTGACAAATATGCATGTTATGTGTAACTCTGTAATCCAAATGGATAGAAATGTTATGTCAATTCAAATACATAAATCTTAAATTTAGGTCTTAATATTTTTTAATTAAGACTCCTGTCACCTCTTTCACTCTGTTGTGTTCCTTCTAGCTGCTTCGGAAACATGGAAATGTGTGAACATTACTCTTATAAGCACTTCAGATCAGGTTTAGGTGAAACAAGCCTAATTTCAGCGCTTCCCTAAAACCAACTAGTCAAATTTGCAAAAATACTCCTATATAGAATATATGAAGTATCATGTTATTATTGGCTATCTTTTTGGTCTGCTGCTGTGTGCTTGAATTTCAGAATAATCCTCTTTTGAAAAGGTCTCATCAATCTTTCTCTCTGTTTCTTTCTGTCGCCCACATCACAGTTTGTTAGCAGAACAGCCTTGAGTTAGGTGTTACTATGACAACACAGACTAAATAGAGCGGGAAAGCATTGTGGAGTGATTCACTTTTCCGATACTTCTGCTGGTCTTATAATAGGAAGTTTATTTACTTGCGGGCAGTTGCTTCACAGTGTCAGTGTGGGCTTTGAAGGTGTCTTTCGGTTTTCACTGTTACACTTTTAGATTGGATTCATAACATTTCTGAACAAGAGACAGTGTCTCTTATTGATACCAGTTTGTGCTCTTTTCATAAACCGTACTCGAACTTTCACAGACTCACTTTCGCTTTGTGTCCTGTTTATTCATGTAAATATGAAAAAGGCAACAGCTTCGTTTTTTATCATATATAATGAGAAGTGTTTATCTAATGTCAGCGATATTAAATGTAATTTCTAGAGGAATTACCATTTCCTAACTCAAAGCTTCCTTCTCAGTCCAAAAAGATCATTTATTAAAACCAAACTGCAAAAACAACTCAAAAAGCCAAAAACATCAACACAGTTGCATTATATGATGTTTCACAATGCTTAATAAATAAGCAACTTGCATTTAAAAAAAGAAAGAATGTAGTATTATATTAATAGTATTATTCAACAAGGATGCATTAAACTGATCAAAAGTGACAGTAAAAATATTTATAATGTCACAGAAGATTTCAATCTCAAATAAATGCTGTACATCAAAGAATACGGAAAAATATATCACAGTTTGCACAAAAATATTGTTTTCAATATTGATAAGACATTTTTCTTGACCACCAAATCAGCATATTAGAATGATTTCTGAAGGATCATGTGACACTGAAGACTGGAGGAATGATGCTGAAAATTCAACTTTGACATCACATGAATACATAACATTGCGAAAATATATAACGAAAAAAAATATTATAATATTTCACAGCATACTGTCTATTTGATCAAATAAATGCAGCCTTGGTAAACATAAGAGATGTATTTCAAATATATAAAAAATTCTTACAACCCCAAACTTTTAAACGCTTGTTTAAATAGTCATGTAATATAATAAATGTAAATAATAAATGTTCAGAAAATGTAACACAATTTTAAAAGTGCTAATAAACAAATACAAATGCAACAGATGGACAATAATGAAATTTGCATGTTTAGATTTTTTTCTAATAATATATATTTATATGTGTATATATATACAGTATAAAACAGTTTATATATATATATATATATATATATATAAACATAATATATTATATAAACTGTTTTATGCTGTGTGTATATATATATACACTCACCTAAAGGATTATTAGGAACACCATACTAATACTGTGTTTGACCCCCTTTCGCCTTCAGAACTGCCTTAATTCTACGTGGCATTGATTCAACAAGGTGCTGAAAGCATTCTTTAGAAATGTTGGCCCATATTGATAGGATAGCATCTTGCAGTTGATGGAGATTTGTGGGATGCACATCCAGGGCACGAAGCTCCCGTTCCACCACATCCCAAAGATGCTCTATTGGGTTGAGATCTGGTGACTGTGGGGGCCATTTTAGTACAGTGAACTCATTGTCATGTTCAAGAAACCAATTTGAAATGATTCGAGCTTTGTGACATGGTGCATTATCCTGCTGGAAGTAGCCATCAGAGGATGGGTACATGGTGGTCATAAAGGGATGGACATGGTCAGAAACAATGCTCAGGTAGGCTGTGGCATTTAAACGATGCCCAATTGGCACTAAGGGGCCTAAAGTGTGCCAAGAAACATCCCCCACACCATTACACCACCACCACCAGCCTGCACAGTGGTAACAAGGCATGATGGATCCATGTTCTCATTCTGTTTACGCCAAATTCTGACTCTACCATCTGAATGTCTCAACAGAAATCGAGACTCATCAGACCAGGCAACATTTTTCCAGTCTTCAACTGTCCAATTTTGGTGAGCTCGTGCAAATTGTAGCCTCTTTTTCCTATTTGTAGTGGAGATGAGTGGTACCCGGTGGGGTCTTCTGCTGTTGTAGCCCATCCGCCTCAAGGTTGTGCGTGTTGTGGCTTCACAAATGCTTTGCTGCATACCTCGGTTGCAACGAGTGGTTATTTCAGTCAAAGTTGCTCTTCTATCAGCTTGAATCAGTCGGCTCATTCTCCTCTGACCTCTAGCATCAACAAGGCATTTTCGCCCACAGGACTGCCGCATACTGGATGTTTTTCCCTTTTCACACCATTCTTTGTAAACTCTAGAAATGGTTGTGCGTGAAAATCCCAGTAACTGAGCAGATTGTGAAATACTCAGACCGGCCCGTCTGGCACCAACAACCATGCCACGCTCAAAATTGCTTAAATCACCTTTCTTTCCCATTCTGACATTCAGTTTGGAGTTCAGGAGATTGTCTTGACCAGGACCACACCCCTAAATGCATTGTAGCAACTGCCATGTGATTGGTTGATTAGATAATTGCATTAATGAGAAATTGAACAGGTGTTCCTAATAATCCTTTAGGTGAGTGTATATATACACTGTATTTTTATATAAGCATCAGACCATCTTTTAAATACATTTGTGTTTTAATTTTTCTCAACAGTCACTTCGAGAGGAAAAGCAGATCTATGAGAAGGAGCTCATAAACTTGCGTGCCAAATATGAAGACGACACCGCTCACTTTAAGGATACCCACAGTCGGGCGGTGGAGG
Source organism: Coreius guichenoti (assembly GCA_039654105.1). Lineage (NCBI taxonomy): Eukaryota > Metazoa > Chordata > Actinopteri > Cypriniformes > Gobionidae > Coreius > Coreius guichenoti. Next base: position 32,291,086 of record CM077185.1, read on the forward strand.
AGCTCTCCAGGAAGCACCGGGCCGCTCTGGAGAACACCCAGAGCATCTCTGAGAAAGAGAAGAACCGCCTCCTGTCCGTGAGTGAACTCTGCCACAACACACATCGCTGTCAGCTGTGTCCACATACAACTTTTTAAACACTCTCAGAGCTGTCCTGTTGAGATATCAGCATGACTGCACTTTAGACGTTAGGTTCAGACTGAAGATGTAACTCGCTGTCTAGCATCAGTCAGGAGGTGTCACCTTCAGAAAGAACAGAAAGTACCTTTGAGCGCAAGTGGAAGATCAGGGAGAACAACTGGAGAACAGAATAATTTGACAAACCAGATTTAGTTTTGAAAAAACACAATTATTAGTATTTATTTACATGCACACAAGGATCTAGTCTGTCTGCTGAGATAATAATCAGGTACAGAGATAGATGAAAGTTGATCCAAAATATCGGCCACAAACAGATAAATACATGTACACTATATTGCCAAAAGTATTGGGACACCCCTCCAAATCACTGAATTCAGGTGTTCCAATCACTTCCATGGCCACAGGTGTATAAAATCAAGCACCTAGGCATGCAGACTGCTTCTACAAACATTTGTGAAAGAATGGGTCGCTCTCAGGAGCTCAGTGAATTCAAGTGTGTTACCGTGATAGGTTGCCACCTGTGCAATAAGTCCATTCGTGAAATTTCCTCACTACTAAATATTCCACGGTCAACTGTTAGTGGTATTATAATAAAGTGGAAGCAATTGGGAACAACAGCAACTCAGCCACGAAGTGGTAGGCCACGTAAAATCACAGAGTGAGGTCAGCGCATGCTGAGGCACACAGTGCGCAGAAGTCGCCAACTTTCTGCAGAGTCAATAGCTACAGACCTCCAACTTTGTGTGGCCTTCAGATTAGCTCAAGAACAGTGCGTAGAGAGCTTCATGGAATGGGTTTCCATGGCCGAGCAGCTGCATCCAAGCCTTACATCACCAAGTGCAGTGGTTTTCAAACCTGTCCTGGAGGCACCCCAGCCCTGCACATTTTGTGTCTCCCTCATTTATCACACCTGATTCAACTCATCAGCTCGTTAGTAGAGACTGCAAGAACTTAATTGGGTGTGTCTGATAAGGGAGATCAGGGCTGGGGTACCTCCAGGACAGGTTTGAAAACCACTGCTCTAGAGCAGTGGAGACATGTTCCCTGGAGTGACAAATCACACTTCTCTGTCTGGAAATCCGATGGACTAGTCTGGGTTTAGCGGTTGCCAGGAGAACGATACTTGCCTGACTGCATTGTGCCAAGTGTAAAGTTTGGTGGAGGGGGGATTATGGTAGGGCTGGGCGATATGGCCAAAAAATTATCTTGATAAAATCTTTTCATATCAGTCGATATCGATAATTATCACGATAAATGTCAAATATTTATTTCTTTAAAATTTAAAGACAGATCTTTGCTCCTAAGTGAAAGTTGTAGAAACCAGACTGTTAATTGTGGTTTTAAGCTACTTTTTATTGTCAGAGTATGACAAACTTCATGTTTTTGAATTCCTTACACTTTTCCAGTCATTTTTCCTTAACAAAATACATTCTTAATAGAAAAAAATGAAGTTTGAGTTAGGATGCAGATGTAAATTTATGTTCATTAACAAAAACATGGACATCTGTAAAAATTGTAACAACCTCATTTTTATATGGTAAAATTTAAATATTCTGACTGAGTTTTATTAAAATTAACCATTGGTCTTCCATTGTATCATACATTTAGATCATGATAACCACAGTTAAAACCATGAATATAGCTCTTCACTACCTTGGTAAAATATATCTATATGGTTTCTATGGTATTTGTATGAAAAACAGTAGGCTAGCCTAAAAACATTTAGTATAAATGCACAAATTCTATAGCTCAATCACAAAAAAATTCTGTAATAATATTTCATTACTCCTTTTAATACATGTCTACATTAATAATATAATTAAATTCTATATGAATAGAATATCCCACATTTCTGCCACAGTACCATGGTGCAGTTAGTGTTACAGTAAATCCATGGTAAATTATGGAGATTTGTAGATCGAAAAGCCTTCTGACTGTATCGGTTCTCCTGTTTGTCAGCGCTGTTTAATCTGGCTTTAAACCAGTTGAAATCACTGAGACATTTGTGTTTTTCGTTGAATGCACACGCTTCTCACTGGATCTCACACCGCTGTTTAGTGTCGCATCACCGAGACCGATCCGTTTGGACTTTGACCCGAGCGGATAAAGGGTCTGTGTGACGCGGTTCAAATGAGTAACAATTCGTGCTACCTTTTATCGACAAATTCGTCGTCTTTGGATGATAAATCAAGGTTAGTTTCACTTTCGATTTAACGTTCGTCGCCGCTTCCACTCATTTTTTCCTTCTCGTGTCGAGTTTTCTTTGCCAGTAGAGCGTGTACTTTGATGTGCAAGCTAATAGCTGCACGCTGACTGGCTGTTGTCGCGTTTATTTCTGTTGTGTGATTGGGTGTTAGAGTAATCCATATCGAGTAAAAATGTCCAGAGCTTATCATCGTTATCGACATCAATTTTATCGCGATTCGATATGATATCGTTCATCGGCCCAGCCCTAGATTATGGTGTGGGGTTGTTTTTTTAGGGGTTGGGCTTGGCCCCTTAGTTCCAGTGAAAGGAACTTTTAATGCTTCAGCATACCAAGACATTTTGGACAATTTCATGCTCCCAGCTTTGTGGGAACAGTTTGGGGATGGCCCCTTCCTGTTCCAACATGACTGCGCACCAGTGCACAAAGCAAGGTCCATAAAGACATGGATGAGTGAGTTTGGTGTGGAGGAACTTGACTGGCCTGCACAGAGTCCTTACCTCAACCCGATAGAACACCTTTGAGATGAATTAGAGCGGAGACTGCGAGCCAGGCCTTCTCGTCCAACATCAATGCGTGACCTCACAAATGCGCTTCTAGAAGAATGGTCAAAAATTCCCATAAACACACTCCTAAACCTTGTGGAAAGCCTTCCCAGAAGAGTTGAAGCTGTTATAGCTGCAAAGGGTGGCCAACTCCATATTAAACCCTTCAGATTAAGAATGGGATGTCATTAAAGTTCATGTGCATGTAAAGGCAGGCCCAAAACATTTGGCGATATTTAAAAAATGCCAAATTTTGACCACTATATATCAGACTTGGCGATATCAACCACTTATCATAAGCTTTTTCTCTACTGTTTTTAGGAGTGTGTGTGAGTGTAAAAAAACGAATCCAGTAAAGAAACAGAAAGGGAAAGCGCAGGTGCCTCAGCTCCAGGAGGTTTGGTAGAAAGGAAGGGTGCAGTTACCCAGCTTGGCTTCCTTGCTTCGTTAGGCACAATAGTGCAAATTCATCTCTCACACACTCTCGCATCCGTCCTGCCTCCATCTCACCCTCTCCACCCTGCTCAAAGTGTCCCAGACAGAACAAACTCGATCTTTATTGATTTAGCAATGAAAGGAATAACTGTTATTTCACTCATCAGTGGAGACAGGTTCGTAAATAGCAAATGTAATGACTAAACCGTCTGTTTTGATTTCACTAGCTGATAGCATATGAAATGAAAGCATACAAAGCTGCAAGGAATTGACTTAGTCAGAGCGCAATCTGTCACCCTCCCTCAAAATAGGCAGCTGCCAGCAGGCCAGCACATCCACATCCAAACAGTTCACAACTACTTAATCTTTGTGTAATTATAAATCACACACACCAGATTGTTAGCTGAACATAGCAGAGCAGCAGTGAGTTATTATTCTTTCCTGTTCAGAGATCGTCCCAGGGTGTGCGTTCATTCTCAGCTCACTGAAGCCAACGTCTAACGACGATGTTGACTAATGTTTGTTCGGTAACACTTTAGTTTAGGGTCCAATTCTCACTATTAAGTTGCTTATTAGCATGCATATTGCTAGGATATTGGCTGTTTATTAGTACTTATAAAGCACATATTAATGCCTTATTCTGAATGACCATATTCTACATCACTTAATCCTACCCAATACCTAAACTTAACAACTACCTTACTAATTAATCAGCAATAATTCTGAGTTTATTGGGGCACAAGTTGCAGTTAAATGGTTAGTTAATAGTGTGAATTGTACCCTAAACTATTATTACCCTAAACCCTGACTATTTGTTCTTATTGTTTTAATGAAAAAATGATCTTATGCTCACCAAGGCTGCATTTATTTGATCAAAAATACAGTAAAAACAGTAACATTTTGAAATATTATTGCAATTTAAAATAATTCTTTTTTATGTTAATATATTTTAAAATGTAATTTATTCCTGTGATGTCAAAGCATTATTACTCCAGTCTTCAGTGTCACATGATCCTTCAGAAATCATTCTAATATGCTGATTTGGTGGTCAAGAAACATTTCTTATTATTATCAATGTTGTGTAAAACAGTTGTGCTGCTTAATATTTTTTGTGTACAGTTTTTTTTTTAAGGATCATTTGATGAATAGAAAAAATATATCATCATATTTTCATTATATATCATTATATTACATTTATTTGTAATATAAGTCTTTTGTAACCATGTAAACTTCCTTCCTGAGACTTCCTGAGACTGAGTATTCATTTCTTTAAAAAAAAAAAAAAAATCTTACTGACCCCAAATCAGACCTCATTTTGAATGGTTGTGTATGTGTGGATAATGTATAATAATAAAATGTTGTGAATGTTATACATTTACTATATATATACAGTACTGTATATACCTGACATTTGAGAATATACAAATTGCTGGACAAAAGTTTTTTAATTATCTCAACAGCTTTAAAACAGATTTTATGAAAGTTTTCAAAACTAAAATGATGCCATAGTATTTAGTTTTTAATTTTTTATTATTAAGACACCATTTTAAATAGTTTTCTTAGTCTGTTCATTTGTTCGGACAGTTGCACCACCTGACGTTTTGGGGGTTTAAGATAACAAAACATAAAATAATATGTATTGTTTAAATGTACTAAAAACTAATTCAAACTAAATAGGTTTTATAGAATAAAGTGATACATGTCATGAATTTATCAAATCAGAAATAATGCACTTAAATATGCACGGCATGTCATTGACCCATATGAATTAAGATATGAATTAAGATATATAATTTGGACCAGTGAACAAACAATCATGTACTTCTGAAGAGTCCAGCACCACCTGAGCATAAGTAGAAATGCTAACAGGTAGCTTTCTCCAGGTACTATTTCAGGCTAGATGCTGACACTATCATGCAAATGCAAGCAGTGTGGTATCCTAATAATGCATATAGTTTCTACATGCTCAATGGTTTTTACATTTCCCATACTTTTAGAATGTAGCATGCATGCTAATGGATCTAATTTCCTCACTTTCTCTCTTTCTGAAAAGTTCCCTTCATGCTTACAGAGATTATGCCTGCCCAAAGCCGGCCTGCTCCGCCTTTATCACCTGCTGTCAAACCTGTATGACCCTTCAGCAAACCTTTGTGCCAGTGGACATCACCGGTGATGCCGCAGCAAACGGTTAATCACATTACAGCGTGGCTGCTTTGGGCTTATCACACTGACGCCTTAGCGCCCGCTACTCTCAGAAATGGAAATGTAGTTTGAAAAATTGAGGCGCAGATGAATAATCAATGAGAGTGGCCTCCTGTTAGAGTGTGCCGCTGACTCACAGCCTTGTACAGAAACAGCATGACGACCGTGCTGACGTCCTACATATTAAAAGAAGCCTAGGGCCCTTCCACTCTCTCTTTCTCTTTCTTTATCTTTCTTTTCCAGAGCACATTCGGTTTCTTGTGTGTCCATAGTGGGTTTGGTGACTCACTACTCTGATGACAGACCTTGTGGCGTTAGAAGAACCTTTATTTTGGAAACCTCCACAGAATAGTCGCATATGTGCGATTGTATTTTATATTTTCTGGGACTGGATTCTACTTAATTTGACACGGATCCATTTTTACCGTCTTAACACACGTCTTATGTCACTGAGGCACAACCAGGACACTCAAGAGGTGCAATTTGCATATTTGTGTGCCTTGAATTGGGGATGGAGTGAATTATGCACACCTGCCAGCTATACTGAGCGCTCAGCCCATTTGCTCGTCTGTGCTAACCATCAATTTTTTAAGACCTCTTTCTCCTCATGGCCCACACGCCCACATACGCACAGGATTTTCACTGCCTGTTCTTATAGGTGATGTGTACATGAATATGCACAGAAATGAAGTGACGTGGGTTTGATTTGTTGTGGACTTCACTTTAATCAACATGTGCAAGGAGCTCGCCATTGCTCTTTGAGATAAGTGGGAGAGATTATCTCATCTCTGTCATCTTTAATATGTCAGCATCTATTGCTCTGCTCTTTCATGTCATCAGCTTGCTTCTTTTAATATATGTTTGGCTATAATTATAAATTGTTCAGAAAGTTAACAAGGTTGAGAGTTTTAGAGTTTAATTTGACATTAACCTTGACATATACACTGATCAGGCATAACATTACGACCTAATATTGTGTTGGTCCCCCTTTTGCTGCCAAAACAGCCCTGACCCATTGAGGCATCCCCTGAAGGTGTGCTGTGGTATCTGGCAGGGCCGTGCATCAGGGGGGTGGCCCGGTGGCTAGAGCCACTGCCCCTCTGCCCTCATCGGCTAAGTTGCCCCTCTTGCTCCCCTTCCCTCCCTCACCCCCAGAGGAATCCCATAAAAGCGTTCTGTTCCGCTAAAGATCCACTAATTCCGCTAATCCGCTCCGTCTTTTCCCGTTCGCTCTGCAGCATCGCTCACAGTCTGTGGCAATGCCCGCTCTTTGTGGAGACGACAGTTCCAGAATGTCGTCCCATTAACAGGTCGATTACAAGCTACAATCCACATTACAGACAGTGGTTGATCCGGAATTAGTAATTTGGTAGTTTGTTTTTGTATTTCTGTCGGTAATGTTTTGCTCCTGGTCTTCAAATTATTGTATCTGATCTGATCTAATATAAATAACACAACATTTGCTGTTGTCGGCACAAAAAACAATGACTTCACAAAAAAGCGCAAGTAAGGGAGGCTAATGCCCGTTCAACATTGCAAATATGGATTCAAAGCTCCAGCAAGCCAGCGGGTGAATCGTCATATAGAATATTTAGCAGACAGTTTGTCACACTTTAACTCCTGTAAAGTACACTCACCTAAAGGATTATTAGGAACACCTGTTCAATTTCTCATTAATGCAATTATCTAATCAACCAATCACATGGCAGTTGCTTCAATGCATTTAGGGGTGTGGTCCTGGTCAAGACAATCTCCTGAACTCCAAACTGAATGTCAGAATGGGAAAGAAAGGTGATTTAAGCAATTTTGAGCGTGGCATGGTTGTTGGTGCCAGACGGGCCGGTCTGAGTATTTCACAATCTGCTCAGTTACTGGGATTTTCACGCACAACCATTTCTAGAGTTTACAAAGAATGGTGTGAAAAGGGAAAAACATCCAGTATGCGGCAGTCCTGTGGGCGAAAATGCCTTGTTGATGCTAGAGGTCAGAGGAGAATGGGCCGACTGATTCAAGCTGATAGAAGAGCAACTTTGACTGAAATAACCACTCGTTACAACCGAGGTATGCAGCAAAGCATTTGTGAGGCCACAACACGCACAACCTTGAGGCGGATGGGCTACAACAGCAGAAGACCCCACCGGGTACCACTCATCTCCACTACAAATAGGAAAAAGAGGCTACAATTTGCACGAGCTCACCAAAATTGGACAGTTGAAGACTGGAAAAATGTTGCCTGGTCTGATGAGTCTCGATTTCTGTTGAGACATTCAGATGGTAGAGTCAGAATTTGGCGTAAACAGAATGAGAACATGGATCCATCATGCCTTGTTACCACTGTGCAGGCTGGTGGTGGTGGTGTAATGGTGTGGGGGATGTTTTCTTGGCACACTTTAGGCCCCTTAGTGCCAATTGGGCATCGTTTAAATGCCACGGCCTACCTGAGCATTGTTTCTGACCATGTCCATCCCTTTATGACCACCATGTACCCATCCTCTGATGGCTACTTCCAGCAGGATAATGCACCATGTCACAAAGCTCGAATCATTTCAAATTGGTTTCTTGAACATGACAATGAGTTCACTGTACTAAAATGCCCCCCACAGTCACCAGATCTCAACCCAATAGAGCATCTTTGGGATGTGGTGGAACGGGAGCTTCGTGCCCTGGATGTGCATCCCACAAATCTCCATCAACTGCAAGATGCTATCCTATCAATATGGGCCAACATTTCTAAAGAATGCTTTCAGCACCTTGTTGAATCAATGCCATGTAGAATTAAGGCAGTTCTGAAGGCGAAAGGGGGTCAAACACAGTATTAGTATGGTGTTCCTAATAATCCTTTAGGTGAGTGTGTATTTCCCATTAAAATCAATTGTCTGAGTTAATACTAGTATATAACATACACCATATTTGTGATATTTTATTAAGACCATATTAATATTATACACAATTAAAAAAGGTAATAGGCTACACTATAAATGTTCTAAATGAGTTGTATCATAGGGTACAATGCTGGGGCTAAAGGCACACCCTAAGAAAATGTGCTTTTTAATCATGTCTAAGTTAATAATTGTTCAAAAAAATCTCTAGCAAAGTTTGTACTATTTTATGTTTATTTTGATAAATAAAAGAATTCATTACTGTTCAGTAAATATTAAAATTAAAAAATATATTTTAAACATACAGAAACATTTTAAACTTTTTTTTTTAAGGTAAAGATTCTGAAAACATTGAAAGAGGTCCCATAATAATTTAATAAAGCTTTACAGTAGTAAGCAATGAATATATTTTTATTATATGATATGATTATTATCCTATTTTTAAATCTGATGGTTTCATTATAAATATGATGATTATCTCTAAGGTGGACAACCAACTTAATATATGATATTTCCCATCTGAATCTAACCATGTCATGTCAACAAATGGAAAAGTCAGCCGCTGTTTATTATCATGTTTATTATTGTGCCTTTTACCCCAAATACCATACTTTTACATATTCTTATGTTACTGAAAAACTGTTGCTTTATTTACTTTGAACAAAACTGAAAATCAATAACAAGACCTTTGTCTCAAAAATATATTCAATAATTTTAGCAATTCACATTTGCTACTTAAATCTACAACATTTAAAAAAATATATATATATTAAATATGAGATCAACTTTTTGGAAGCATAATTACAACAACATAAATTGAATTAGCACTAAAGCCTAACAATTGTATTTGCAATGTGATTGTAAAAGGTTTGTTATTCATTCTCTATATTAAGATGACTCAACCCCCTTATAGTGCCCCTTTTTTTGTTTTGGGCCACTGCCCCTCAAAATGTCTGTGCACTGCCCTGGTATCTGGCACCAAGATGTTAGCAGCAGATCCTTTAAGTCCTGTAAGTTGTGAGGTGGGGCCTCCATGGATCGGACTTGTTTGTTCAGTACATCCCACAGATGCTCGATTGGATTGAGATCTGGTGAATTTGGAGGCCAAGTCAACACCTCAAACTCGTTGTGCTCCTCAAACCATTCCTGAACCATTTTTGCTTTGTGGCAGGGCGCATTATCCTGCTGAAAGAGGCACAGCCACCAGGGAACACCGTTTCCATGAGAGGGTGTACATGGTCTGCAACAATGCTTAGGTAGGTGGTACGTGTCAAAGTAACATCCACATGGATGGCAGGACCCAAGGTTTCCCAGCAGAACATTGCCCAAAGCATCACACTGCCTCCGCCGGCTTGCCTTCTTCCCACAGTGCATCCACAGTGCATAACCATGGGCACCCTGACTGGTCTGTGGATATGCAGCCCCATACGCAACAAACTGCGATGCACTGTGTATTCTGACACCTTTCTATCAGAACCAGCATTAACTTCTTGAGTAATTTGAGCTAGAGTAGCTCGACTGTTTGATCGGACCACACGGGCCAGCCTTCGCTCCCCATGTGCATCAGTGAGCCTTGGCTAGGGTTGGGTATCGTTTGGGTTTTTTACGATACCGGTGCCAAACCGATACTTTTAAAACGGTACCGGTGCCTAAATGGTGCCTGAACCGATACTTTAAAAAAAAAAAAAAACGGTGGATGACATTAAAGAATGGCTTTTTATTGAAAAAAAAATTCTTTAACTTGAACAATTTATTAAAAGTTTAAAGTATACCTAAATATATACATATAAATAGATACAAAACACAATTTACTTAAATTTACAGTAAAACCTAAGCCACCTAACCCAACTACAATAGGCCTAATTTAACACTAAATAACAGTTACAGTACTAATAACAGCAAAGTAGTCTGTATTCTTGGTATGCTACAAACCAGCTTCAAGGTTCAGCATTATTTTGCAGAAATATGACCATATTCTTTGGCTAAATATTTTAGAACGCATCGCCTTATTGTTTCCATGGTGGCGCGTCATGCTTCTCACGTGACACACAGCAGCCGCGATAGTGCTGTATGACAGCTGTATCGGTTTTATTTAGTTTTTTCGTTTTTATTCAAAATATTCACAAACTTAATTTTTAACTATGTCATGAATTATCCGATATTCTGATTTTCAAATATGTGTAAGTGAATGTGTGTTAGTTGATCTATAATGCGCGATGGGCGCCGCAATTTTCAGAGAATCGGATCTGTCGGATTTACATCACGTAAATTCATCCACGTTTTACGAAATACATGAAAGTAAGTGACTGAACTGGGAGAAGAATAGATTAACTATATACACTCACCTAAAGGATTATTAGGAACACCTGTTCAATTTCTCATTAATGCAATTATCTAATCAACCAATCACATGGCAGTTGCTTCAATGCATTTAGGGGTGTGGTCCTGGTCAAGACAATCTCCTGAACTCCAAACTGAATGTCAGAATGGGAAAGAAAGGTGATTTAAGCAATTTTGAGCGTGGCATGGTTGTTTGTGCCAGACGGGCCGGTCTGAGTATTTCACAATCTGCTCAGTTACTGGGATTTTCACGCACAACCATTGCTAGAGTTTACAAAGAATGGTGTGAAAAGGGAAAAACATCCAGTATGCGGCAGTCCTGTGGGCGAAAATGCCTCGTTGATGCTAGAGGTCAGAGGAGAATGGGCCGACTGATTCAAGCTGATAGAAGAGCAACTTTGACTGAAATAACCACTCGTTACAACCGAGGTATGCAGCAAAGCATTTGTGAAGCCACAACACGCACAACCTTGAGGCGGATGGGCTACAACAGCAGAAGACCCCACCGGGTACCACTCATCTCCACTACAAATAGGAAAAAGAGGCTACAATTTGCACGAGCTCACCAAAATTGGACAGTTGAAGACTGGAAAAATGTTGCCTGGTCTGATGAGTCTCGATTTCTGTTGAGACATTCAGATGGTAGAGTCAGAATTTGGCGTAAACAGAATGAGAACATGGATCCATCATGCCTTGTTACCACTGTGCAGGCTGGTGGTGGTGGTGTAATGGTGTGGGGGATGTTTTCTTGGCACACTTTAGGCCCCTTAGTGCCAATTGGGCATCGTTTAAATGCCACGGCCTACCTGAGCATTGTTTCTGACCATGTCCATCCCTTTATGACCACCATGTACCCATCCTCTGATGGCTACTTACAGCAGGATAATGCACCATGTCACAAAGCTCGAATCATTTCAAATTGGTTTCTTGAACATGACAATGAGTTCACTGTACTAAAATGGCCCCCACAGTCACCAGATCTCAACCCAATAGAGCATCTTTGGGATGTGGTGGAACGGGAGCTTCGTGCCCTGGATGTGCATCCCACAAATCTCCATCAACTGCAAGATGCTATCCTATCAATATGGGCCAACATTTCTAAAGAATGCTTTCAGCACCTTGTTGAATCAATGCCACGTAGAATTAAGGCAGTTCTGAAGGCGAAAGGGGGTCAAACACAGTATTAGTATGGTGTTCCTAATAATCCTTTAGGTGAGTGTAGTTACTATATACAGTGGTGGTCAGAATTATTGGCACCCCTGGTAAATATGATCAAATATGGCTGTAAAAAATAAATCTGCATTGTTTATCCTTTTGATCTTTTTTTCAAAAAATTCACAAAAATCTAACCTTTCATTGAAGTAAAAGAATTGAAAGTGGGGGGTAAATCACATTATGAAATAAATGCTTTTCTCCAAAACACGTTGGCCACAATTATTGGCACCCTTTTATTAAATACTTTTTGCAACCTCCTTTTGCCAAGATAACAGCTCTGAGTCTTCTTCTATAACGCCTGATGAGTTTGGAGAACACCTGACAAGAGATCAGAGACCATTCCTCCATACAGAATCTCTCCAGATCCTTCAGATTCCCAGATCCATGTTGGTGCTTCTTCTCTTCAGTTCACCCCACTCATTTTCTATAGGGTTCAGGTCAGAGGACTGGGATGGTCATGGTAGAAGCTTCATTTTGTGTTCAGTGATACATTTGTGTGTTGATTTTGATGTTTGTTTTGGATCGTTGTCCTGATGGAAGATCCAACCACAGCCCATTATAAGATTTCTAGCAGAGGCCGTCGGGTTTTGATTTTTTTTATCTGTTGGTATTTGCTAGAATCCATTATAGCATGTATCTGAACAAGATGTCCAGGACCTCCAGCAAAAAAATAGGCCCACAACATTAAAGATCCAGGGGTACTTTTTATCCCTGTTTGCACCAAACCCATCTGGTGGATTTGCTGCCAAAAAGCTCTTTTTATAGTTTCATCTGATCATAGAACCAGGTTTTGAATTTCCAGTCGTGTCTGACAACTGAATATGCTGGAGTTTGTTTCTGGATGAGCAAGAAGGATTTTTCTTGAATCCCTCCCAAACAACATGAGGTGATGTACAGTGGGGAGAACAAGTATTTGATACACTGCCGATTTTGCAGGTTTTCCTACTTACAAAGCATGTAGAGGTCTGTAATCTTTATCATAGGTACTCTTCAACTGTGAGAGACGGAATCTAAAACAAAAATCCAGAAAATCACATTGTATGATTTTTAAGTAATTAATTTGCATTTTATTGCATGACATAAGTATTTGATACATCAGAAAAGCAGAACTTAATATTTGGTACAGAAACCTTTGTTTGCAATTACAGAGATCATACGTTTCCTCTAGTTCTTGACCAGGTTTGCACACACTGCAGCAGGGATTTTGGCCCACTCCTCCATACAGACCTTCTCCAGATCCTTCAGGTTTTGGGGCTGTCGCTGGGCAATACGGACTTTCAGCTCCCTCCAAAGATTTTCTATTGGGTTCAGGTCTGGAGACTGGCTAGGGCACTCCAGGACCTTGAGATGCTTCTTACGGAGCCGCTCCTTAGTTGCCCTGGCTGTGTGTTTCGGGTCGTTGTCATGCTGGAAGACCCAGCCACGACCCATCTTCAATGCTCTTACTGAGGGAAGGAGGTTGTTGGCCAAGGTCTCGCGATACATGGCCCCATCCATCCTCCCCTCAATACGGTGCAGTCGTCCTGTCCCCTTTGCAGAAAAGCATCCCCAAAGAATGATGTTTCCACCTCCATGCTTCACGGTTGGGATGGTGTTCTTGGGGTTGTACTCATCCTTCTTCTTCCTCCAAACACGGCGAGTGGAGTTTAGACCAAAAAGCTCTATTTTTGTCTCATCAGACCACATGACCTTCTCCCATTCCTCCTCTGGATCATCCAGATGGTCATTGGTAAACTTCAGACGGGCCTGGACATGCGCTGGCTTGAGCAGGGGGACCTTGTGTGCGCTGCAGGATTTTAATCCATGACGGCGTAGTGTGTTACTAATGGTTTTCTTTGAGACTGTGGTCCCAGCTCTCTTCAGGTCATTGACCAGGTCCTGCCGTGTAGTTCTGGGCTGATCCCTCACCTTCCTCATGATCACTGATGCCCCACGAGGTGAGATCTTGCATGGTGCCCCAGACCGAGGGAGATTGATCGTCATCTTGAACTTCTTCCATTTTCTAATAATTGCGCCAACAGTTGTTGCCTTTTTATTTATTTATTTTTTTTATTTTATTTTTAGGCTTTCTGACCCCAAGACTAAACTAATCTCTGCGATTCTCCATCTGTGATCCTTGGAGAGTCTTTGGCCACTCAAACTTTCCTCCTCGCCGTGCATTAAGACAATATAGACACACGTCCTCTTCCAGGCAGATTCGTAACATCTTTAGTTGATTGGAACTTCTTAATTATTGCCCTGATGGTGGAAATGGGAATTTTCAATGCTTTAGCTATTTTCCTACAGCCACTTTCTATTTTGTGAAGCTCAACAATCTTTTGCTGCACATCAGAACTATATTCTTTGGCTTTACTCATTGTGATGAATGATTAAGGGAATTTGGCCTTTGTGTTTCCTCATATTTATACTCCTGTGGAGCAAGACATCATAGCTGGACAATTTCATGTTCCTAGTCACCCTGGTGTGCTAAAAAATGTAAATATTAATGGGAATATACTTCAGAGATATTTTACTCATTAAAAAATTCTAGGGGTGCCAATAATTGTGGCCACTTTCAATTCTTTTACTTCAATGAAAGTTTAGATTTTTGTGAATTTTTTGAATAAAAGATCAAAAGGATAAACAATGCAGATTTATTTTTTACAGCCATATTTGATCATATTTACCAGGGGTGCCAATAATTCTGACCACCACTGTACTGTGTATCTGATATAAATAAGACACGTAGTCAAATTATAACTGAAAGGATTGTTATTGCCGCTTCCATAGACATCAGTGTGTATTTTTTGCTAGTACTTATGTGTATTTAAATGTCTGGAACCTAAAATAAACATTATGTGGTTGAAACCACTGAATAGTTGTGATATGTGAGTCACAATGTGACAAGCGCTGAGCGCGTCTGTCTTTGGCTGTGCGCCAGCCAAAGCACGAAAGCACGTTTGAATTTAAGTGGCACCGAAATGAGGAACCGAAATCTGCGTTCTGATTTGGTCCGGTTACATAACGGTTATATAGGTACCGGTGCCATATTGGCAACCCTAGCCTTAGCAACATTAGCAACCGTAGCCTTGGCCGCCCATGACCCTGTCGCAGGTTCACCACTGTTCCTTCCTTGGACCACTTTTGATCGATACTGACCACTGCAGACCGGAAACACCCCACAAGAGCTGCAGTCTTGGAGATGCTCGTCTAGCCATCACAATTTTGCCCTTGTCAAACTCGCTCAAATCCTTACGCTTGCCCATTTTTTCTGCTTCTAACACATCAACTTTGAGGACCAAATGTTCACTTGCTGCCTAATATATCCCACCCACTAACAGGTGCCGTGATAAAGAGATAATCAGTGTTATTCACTTCACCTGTCATAATGTTATGCCTGATCGGTGTGTGTGTGTATGTATATATATATACATACACAAGTACCTTATATATACTTTTTACAAGACCTTATATAAAAAAAATAATATATAATCAATAAGCAAATCAGCATAATGATTTCTAAAGGTTCATGTGACACTGAAGACTAAAGATGCTGAAAATTTTTCATCATAGGAATTAATCACATTTTAAAATATATTAAAATATAATACAGTCATTTTAAATTGTAATAATATTTCACAATATTGTTTTTGCTTGTTTTATCAAATAAATGCAGCCTTAATGAGCATAAATATGATAAAACATTAAAACATCTAATGTATATTAATTTCATGCTTCTTTTTGGCTTGATTTTTAAAATGTTAAATAAAGGAAAATACAGCTGAAACATTCTATCAGTCCAAGTCAATGGGAGATTCTAATTTGAATTTTAAATATCTACGAAACAAAATTTAATGAAGTCTGTACATTTAAGCGGCTCAGGCTGAATTAATTACAGAATTTTAATTCTTAGAGCATAACCAAAATATGTGAGGAATATTAATTCAATACTACCTTGAAAGCGCTATAATAAGATCCATTGTATCCTCTGACTGTGGTGGGCAGGACACAATCAAAAATTGCATTTCATTCTGTAAATGTCACAGGATGGCTATGATTAGTTTCTGTATTATTTTCCAGGAGAGATATAGAAAGCTGAAGCATCTTATTATGAATAATATATAGTTATTAATTTCTTCTCACGCTTTGTTTTTGCATTGCAAATCTTGTCATCTTATTTTTTTATACTTCCTGAGACAGATATTAAATGGATTTCCTAAGGCACTACCCTGACATGTTTGAAATTAAGTTTCCAGACGGTGATGCCTTCAAAATGCCACAGCCTAAAAAATAATTTTATCATGATTAAAGAAATAGTTCAACCAGTAATGAAACTTCTGACGTTATTTACTCACCCTCATGTTGTTTCAAACCTGTACGAGTTTCTTTCTTCGCATGGATTTGCGTTGACATGAGGGTGAGTAAATGACAGAATGGTCACTTTTTGGTGAACTGTAACTTCAAAATGTGAAGTAATAGATTAACACAATTTCAACACATGGTTGTCTGATCTCCAGTAACATAAATTGTTTCACACATGTTTGTAAGCAGTTGTCATTTGTAATCAGCATGTTCTGTTGGACTTATAGGAGATGGAGGATCAGTTCGAGAAGGAACGCAACTCTCTAGAGGAACAGAAGAGCCTTTTGAGAGAAGAACTGGACAATATACGAGAGGAGCTCAGTGCCAAACTCAACATGGCCAACAATGAGGTACAGTAATGTGTGTGCTGCAACCTTCATTTAGGTCTTATATAATCAATAAAACACTTATCATTGACTATGTATACATATGCACCAATAACGTGATTATTTTCAATAATCAGAGTAAGGACTTGCAGATAAGTTTGTTTTTGCTTTGGATTGTGTGTTTCGACACCCCGGATTGCCTGTTGGAGGAAAACACAGCGGCTGTGTCCGAAATCTGTGTACTGTGTACGTCATTGCTTACATCGCATGAGTGCCCACTACTGGCAGAACCCTTGCAATGGGTTTAATCGCAGTATTGCCTAAATCTCATTATAAATGCATTATGAGGGTGCATGTACAGTGGGGAAAACAAGTATTTGATACACTGCCGTTTTTCCAGGTTTGCCCACTTACAAAGCATGTAGAGGTCTGTCATTTTTATCATAGGTGCACTTCAACTGTGAGAGACAGAATCTAAAACAAAAATCCAGAAAATCACATTGTATGATTTTTAAATAATTAATTTGCATTTTATTGCATGACATAAGTATTTGATCACCTACCAACCAGTAAGAATTCCGGCTCTCACAGATCTGTTAGTTTTTCTTTAAGAAGCCCTCCTGTTCTCCACTCATTATCTGTATTAACTGCACATGTTTGAACTCATTACCTGTATAAAAGACACCTGTCCACACACTCAATCAAACAGACTCCATCCTCTCCACGATGGCCAAGACCAGAGAGCTGTGTAAGGACATCAGGGATAAAAGTGTAGACCTGAACAAGGCTGGGATGGGCTACAGGACAATAGGCAAGCAGCTTGGTGAGAAGGCAACAACTGTTGGCGCAGTTATTAGAAAATGGAAGAAGTTCAAGATGACGGTCAATCTCCCTCGGTCTGGGGCACCATGCAAGATCTCACCTCGTGGGGCATCAATGATCATGAGGAAGGTAAGGGATCAGCCCAGAACTACACGGCAGGACCTGGTCAATGACCTGAAGAGAGCTGGGACCACAGTCTCAAAGAAAACCATTAGTAACACACTACGCCGTCATGGATTAAAATCCTGCAGTGCAAGCAAGGTCCCCCTGCTCAAGCCAGCGCATGTCCAGGCCCGTCTGAAGTTTGCCAATGACCATCTGGATGATCCAGAGGAGGAATGGGAGAAGGTCATGTGATCTGATGAGACAAAAATAGAGCTTTTTGGTCTAAACTTCACTCGCCGTGTTTGGAGGAAAAAGAAGGATGAGTACAACCCCAAGAACACCATCCCAACCGTGAAGCATGGAGGTGGAAACATCATTCTTTGGGGATGCTTTTCTGCGAAGGGGACAGGACGACTGCACCGTATTGAGGGGAGGATGGATGGGGCCATTTATCGCGAGATCTTGGTCAACAACCTCCTTCCCTCAGTAAGAGCATTGAAGATGGGTCGTGGCTGGGTCTTCCAGCATGACAACGACACGAAACACACAGCCAGGGCAACTAAGGAGTGGCTCCGTAAGAAGCATCTCAAGGTCCTGGAGTGGCCTAGCCAGTCTCCAGACCTGAACCCAATAGAAAATCTTTGGAGGGAGCTGAAAGTCCGTATTGCCCAGCGACAGCCCCGAAACCTGAAGGATCTGGAGAAGGTCTGTATGGAGGAGTGGGCCAAAATCCCTGCTGTAGTGTGTGAAAACCTGGTCAAGAACTACAGGAAACGTATGATCTCTGTAATTGCAAACAAAGGTTTCTGTACCAAATATTAAGTTCTGCTTTTCTGATGTATCAAATACTTATGTCATGCAATAAAATGCAAATTAATTACTTAAAAATCATACAATGTGATTTTCTGGATTTTTGTTTTAGATTCCGTCACTCACAGTTGAAGAGTACCTATGATAAAAATTACAGACTTCTACATGCTTTGTAAGTGGGCAAACCTGCAAAATCGGCAGTGTATCAAATACTTGTTCTCCCCACTGTAAATCCATGTAGTCATTGTTAGGAGCCTTTTCTGTTTAAACTACAGCACACTGCTGCGTTGCTTAGTATTGTCCATTCTTTTTAAAACAGTGCTGTCTCTGTGAAAGTGATTTAGCAGGTAGAAAGGAAGGCACGGAAGCAGAGGGAGGAGGTGATTAATTTCAGTGTCATGTGTTTATCATCTCATTAGTCTCAATGTGTTTTAATGGGCTTCCGGTACACAAATCTGGCTGGGTCCCATATTTATGGAGTGAATTTTGTGCCAAAATTAAACAAACAAATCCAGCATTTTGCAAACAAACACGATCTGCTTTGCAAAGGAAAACTCGACTCGCAAACAAACAGAAAGCGGTGTGCAAATACAAAGGTCAGTTTCAGTGAAAACGCAGAGGAGTAACAAATACAGTGGGGAGAACAAGTATTTGATACACTGCCGATTTTGCAGGTTTTCCTACTTACAAAGCATGTAGAAGTCTGTAATTTTTATCATAGGTACACTTCAACTGTGAGAGACGGAATCTAAAACAAAAATCCAGAAAATCACATTGTATGATTTTTAAATAATTAATTTGCATTTTATTGCATGACATAAGTATTTGATCACCTACCAACCAGTAAGAATTCCGGCTCTCACAGAGCTGTTAGTTTTTCTTTAAGAAGCCCTCCTGTTCTCCACTCATTATCTGTATTAACTGCACCTGTTTGAACTCGTTACCTGTATAAAAGACACCTGTCCACACACTCAATCAAACAGACTCCAACCTCTCCACAATGGCCAAGACCAGAGAGCTGTGTAAGGACATCAGGGATAAAACTGTAGACCTGCACAAGGCTGGGATGGGCTACAGGACAATAGGCAAGCAGCTTGGTGAGAAGGCAACAACTGTTGGCGCAATTATTAGAAAATGGAAGAAGTTCAAGATGACAGTCAGTCTCCCTCGGTCTGGGGCACCATGCAAGATCTCACCTCGTGGGCCATCAATGATCATGAGGAAGGTGAGGGATCAGCCCAGAACTACACGGCAGGACCTGGTCAATGACCTGAAGAGAGCTGGGACCACAGTCTCAAAGAAAACCATTAGTAACACACTACGCCGTCATGGATTAAAATCCTGCAGTGCACGCAAGGTCCCCCTGCTCAAGCCAGCGCATGTCCAGGCCCGTCTGAAGTTTGCCAATGACCATCTGGATGATCCAGAGGAGGAATGGGAGAAGGTCATGTGGTCTAATGAGACAAAAATAGAGCTTTTTGGTCTAAACTCCACTCGCCGTGTTTGGAGGAAGAAGAAGGATGAGTACAACCCCAAGAACACCATCCCAACCGTGAAGCATGGAGGTGGAAACATCATTCTTTGGGGATGCTTTTCTGCAAAGAGGACAGGACGACTGCACCGTATTGAGGGGAGGATGGATGGGGCCATGTATCTTGGCCAACAACCTCCTTCCCTCAGTAAGAGCATTGAAGATGGGTCGTGGCTGGGTCTTCCAGCATGACAACGACCTGAAACATACAGCCAGGGCAACTAAGGAGTGGCTCCGTAAGAAGCATCTCAAGGTCCTGGAGTGACCTAGCCAGTCTCCAGACCTGAACCCAATAGAAAATCTTTGGAGGGAGCTGAAAGTCCGTATTGCCCAGCGACAGCCCCGAAACCTGAAGGATCTGGAGAAGGTCTGTATGGAGGAGTGGGCCAAAATCCCTGCTGCAGTGTGTGCAAACCTGGTCAAGAACTAGAGGAAACGTATGATCTCTGTAATTGCAAACAAAGGTTTCTGTACCAAATATTAAGTTCTGCTTTTCTGATGTATCAAATACTTATGTCATGCAATAAAATGCAAATTAATTACTTAAAAATCATACAATGTGATTTTCTGGATTTTTGTTTTAGATTCCGTCACTCACAGTTGAAGTGTACCTATGATAAAAATTACAGACCTCTACATGCTTTGGGCAAACCTGCAAAATCGGCAGTGTATCAAATACTTGTTCTCCCCACTGTATATGTATTGTGTTTTGCAAATAAATGAGTAAGCATACATCATATTTCACAAATAAACACAAACCATCCTACAAATTGCATGTAACCTTTGAACAAATACCAAATCTAGTCCATACAAAATGCATACCTGTCTGTTACGATCGCTCAGCTTACTTTTCTCACAAATGCAGTTCAGGCAGATTTTCTCACAAATGCAGTTCGCACAGATTTTCTCACAAATGCAATTCAGGCAGATTTTCTCACAAACGCAGTTCACGCAGATTTTCTCACAAATGCAGTTGAGCAACTTCCTCTACCAGAACAGCAGATGGTTCAAATGGTTCGCTTTGGGTCAATTTACACTAGTCTCCCCCGAGAAGCCCTGAAACACGTTTTCAGCTGACGAAAATTAGCGGTGAACAGGTTGCAGTATTTCTGTCTTACTGTATCTATTATTAATCTTTTTGAGATTTTCACTATGCCAAACCTATTTCAATATAAAAAAAAAAAAAAATCACAATAATTTAAAGATATTATTGTGACCGATCAGTGCAAAATCAGTAGTGACATGGCTGAAAACATTTAAGCTAGGGCTAGTTTTTTCTCATTAAAATGCATGCATCCAGCCTCCATACCATTTATCCACTGTAGTGTAACGGGATATAAAAAAGTATTTCCTTTTATGTAATTTGTACATTTGATGATAACATTTTTGTCGCAGAGAACATTCAAAATAATGAAAGGGTGTATCGTGTCACAATATATTGCAATACAAAAATGCAACAATATGTATTGTGGATTAACGTTTAGACAGATTTAGTTTTGTATGAGATATGTTAATGTCACATCAAATATGGTAAATCCTGAAGGGCACACATTTGAGCTTCCATTTTTATTAAATATTTTTAATGAAATTAAAAATAAAATATATTTTAAGCAGAGTAGGCTATAGATTATAAGAAGAATGATGAATATTTATTTTCTGCTGTCACCATTTCCCTGTGCATGGGGGAGAAGGACCAAGCCCAGCCTAAGTTCACCTCTGATGCAATATCAAATTTAGCACTTTAATGAACAGTGTTAAAAGTGTTAAATGTAATAATTAAAAACTATACCATTTGAACTGTTTTGGATTTGTTCAAGGTATTGTGGGTGTATTGTACTGTATTGCAAGATCAGTATCGTGTATCAAACTCAATTGTGAGATAAGTGAATTATTACATGCCTGAAATCTGCTGTTTTGGAAGAGAACTGCATTTGTGAGAAAATCTGCCTGAACTGCATTTGTGAGAAAATTAAGCTGAGCGATCGTAACAGACAGCATTTGTATGGACTAGATTTGGTATTTGTTCAAAGGTTACATGCAATTTGTAGGATGGTTTGTATTTATTTGTGAAATATGATGTATGCTCACTCATTTATTTGCAAAACACAATACATATATTTGTTACTCCTCTGCGTTTTCGCTCAAACTGACCTTTGTATTTGCACACCACTTTCTGTTTGTTGGCGAGTCGAGTTTTCCTTTGCAAAGCAGATCGTGTTTGTTTGCAAAATGCTGGATTTGTTTGTTTAATTATGGCACAAAATTCACTCCATACATATTACTTAACCACAGCTGCAAATGGGCCAAGGAGACCCCTGAAGAGAAGCAGCATAACTGATTATTACCCTATCATTCAATTTAGCGATGTTTCATTTACTTTTTGAGTCATGCTTGGAATGCTTGCAAGTACATGAAACTCTAAACTTGCTAGAAGATCCATCTTAAGATGGTATCTGTGTTTTGAAATATGGTAGCTGTGGTTTCTAGCTTATCTAAGCTGGTCTTTAGCTCATTAATCATTGAGTATGTTCCAAAATCCAGCCTGACCACTGTAAACTGGTAATGATCAGCTGGTAGCTGATTTGTTGCTGGTCGAAGATGATGACTAGCTTCTTGCACCATCTAGAAACCCATTATCCACCTTGGCTACGTATTTGAAGGCTGTTGAGTTGAGTCTTAAAAAGCACTATATCATTCATTATTTATGTGTTGTGTACAGTATTTTTATTTGCGTTAGAGCATAGAGTTGTTGATTTAGAAACATGCTAACTTCAAAATCTCTATTGGATTGAACTTTAAGAATGTGAGAGACTTTTAAGTGCCCGTGAAAAACATCTCATATCTTAAGAGGTTACATTTCGGTTAGAATGCTGTTTTTAGAAGTTATCCTGCTGATTTGCTGGTCCTAGCTGGTTTCTCAGCTGACCTAGGCTGGTCTTCTTCATCTGTTTTAGCGGAGTGAAAAGTACCCCAAACCCCTCCAAAACCAGTCAACAGACCCATTAAGACTTGTTAAATAGTTGGTTTAAGCTGTTTTTCAGCAGAGTAGCTGCTTATGTTGCTCACTAGGGTATGAAATGTACAGTTATTTATTTATTTTTAATAATTTTGTTTAATGGGGTTAATCATTAGTAACAACTGTGCAAAAAGCCAATAAAAAGGTCATTAATAATATAAATATTTTGTTAATTTTATTCTGAATATTTTTAATATATATATATATATTTTTTTTTTTTCTTTTAACTTTTGAAGAGAGCTATAGAAACTATTTAGTTGATTTTTTTATATGTGAAACCTTTATAACAAGGTACATGTTAGTAATTATGTTTGATAGTAAAAAAAAATATTTTAATGATTTAAAAAAAATTGCATTTAATATTATATTATTATTTTTTATTATTTTATTTTATTTATTTTATTATTGCTTTGCATTGCATTGCCTCATTCTTACAGTAAGTCAACACAGAGAACAAGTGTCTGCTCGAAAGCAAGTAACTTACTGTTCCTCAGGTGAGTCGACTCCAAGAGCTGGTGAAGCAAGGAGAGCACGGACTCGGTTCTGCTGAGGGACACATCTCCAATCTGAAGGATGCCCAGAAGAAGCTTCTAGAAGAGCTGGATGCCACGCGAGCCAGACTCAGAGAGACCAGCAACCTCCTAACGGCCCTTCAGGTCTATTACCATAAGCAATTACTCTTTAAAAAAAAAAAAAAAAAAAAAAAGAGAATGAGACTTCATACTTCAAAGTCACTTAACTCAGTCGGTGCTGCCAGTTTTGATGTGGGTATTTTTTTAATACACTGCTTTTGTCCTCAGTTTCCATGAATAGCTAAAAACACCTGCAATGAGTTCATAATTTTGAGGTGTGTAATAGATGCCCTGTTGAATTACAGCCACCTGCATTTTTGGCCCCTTTGTGACACTTCATTAGAGAGGCCTCTTCATGGTTTCTCTTCCTGTGTCCTTGACCTGAATCACAGGTTCTCTGAGTGACCATGCAAAATGAATCAGACCTGTGTGTGCATGAGAAAACAAATGAGTGAGTTGAGAAATGAAAATGGATTTCCATCTCCTGGCCCCAGTATGATTGATAGCTGTGAAGAAGGGCCCTCCCTCTCGTCCTGTGTGCCGCGTGTTAGACCTCACAATTACAGGTCATGCGCTTAATGGCTCATCAGAGCTAATGTTCGCTCTTGTTCTTTTCCTCAGGGAGAGATGGAGACTCAGAAACAACAGCATGATGCCAAACTCATCTCCACCAAAGAGGAAGAGAAGCTCAAAATGGATAAGATGGCCCTGGAGCTCGAGCTGAAATGGACCGAGACACTCAGGTAAGAGCACGTTTCTATGTTACATGAGTGGGAGTTCTTGGAAGCGTGCCTTCAGAAATATTTACTTACCATGTCGAATAAGGGTCATCATCAAAATATGTGGACAAACCTGTCCCTTAAAAGACTTATAGCCAAAAAAACTTTCTCTAACATAATAGTTCATTAAATCCATCCATCCATTCATCCATCTATTGTCTCTCTGTCTGTTTGTTTGTTTGACAAATTTCCCTTTGGGACAATAAAGTACACCTTAACCTTAGTGCAAGGTTAAAAAACCCCCACACAAATAAAAACCTAATTAATTATATAAATAATGTAGTTATTTTATAATTAATAATTTGTTATAATTAGTTATGTAAAATAGATAATAATAATTAAATGTGTTTATTTATTTATTTGACATTAGTGCAAGGTCCAACAATTGTGCAAAAAAGCAAATAAAAAAGTAATTAATAATATATTGTATTCTAAATAATAATTTATAATGTAAAATTAATAATAATAATAATACTAATAATAAAAAATCCATTATTTGTTTGTTTGTTTGTTTGATTGTTATGCGGGTTTGTTTTATGGGTTAAGTAATAGTTCATGGTCCAACAATTGTGCAAAAAAGCAAATAATATTATTAATAAAAATAATTAATAAAAATAATAATATTCACATATAATATTAATGATTAATTAATTAATTAATTCATTCATTCATTCATTCATTCATAAAACTAGCATTTTGGAAATAAAAAAGGTGTCAAAGGTCAAAGTAAGAATTGTTGTGCAAGTCATGAAATCAATCCTGACCATTATTATAAACTATTTTTTTTTTTCATTTGTTGTTGAACTATCCGTTCAAGTGGTTTGTCAACAAGCAAGGCTTGTGCATTCTCTCCTTCCTTGCCAAGCTAATAGATAACTTATATACCCTGTAAAGTTCCCAACAGCCGTAAATGTTTTGGCATCGCCTCAGAAAACACTGCCTGCCTAATTCATTATCAGCAATGCTTACAACCAGCCTTTAATATCATGTGCCTTCAAAAAAGTCTGGGTAGTTCTAAAACAAAAAGACCATTAAGAACATTTTGGCTACTTTGTGTGCTCATAGTTTTGCAAAGTTACTAATTCACCACTATGACATCCCTTGAAAACGATAAAAAGGAGCTAACTGGGAAGGTTGAAGTTGAATAGGCCCTAAGCAGGCATTCAACATGCTTTAATGACAAATCTACAAGGCGTTTATTGGATTTCATCCTCGGTAGCTCATTTTCCACAACATTTGTTCAGGATGGTGCTGTGGTGCCCTGAAGCATGATATTTGGACTTAAACTTGTTATTTGGAGACCTCATTATTGCTCAAAATAAGTGCTGGTAATGATGTTGGATCTAGGCCGAGAGCCTCGTATTCCAAGAGAACCCTGTTATGAATTTCTAGGAGCTTCCATGACTCCACACATCCTAAGCTAAATCGATTTACTTTTGTCAATTTTATTAGTTTTTGTTTTTTATATTTCTATTTAACTTTGATTTATTTTTATTTCAGTTTTAGTAGTTTTAGTGCAAACAAAATATTTCAGGTAGTTGCCAAAGCAACATTTCTAATTTTCCTTTAAGCTTTTCTAATAGTTATATTTTATTTTATTTCAGCATTATTTCAATTAATGAAAACAGTTTACAATGGATTAAACATTGTAAATATGGAGAAAACTGTCTGTTAAGGGTTAAAAAGGTAAGAACTATGAGATATGAAGGGAAAGAAAAAATGTAAGGATGAAATGTTTTATTATGTAGGAGAATATGAAGTTAGCCTAAACAAGGGCTTCCTCAGTGTGTGATGTTTACAAGCATGTATTTCTCTTAACAATGCAGGAAAAGATACTCAAGTGTCAGAGGACAAATGTTTTGCAGACTTTGTGTTGCCAGAGTTGCAAGAGCGTTTGTTCATCATCGGGACGATCTGTCAGACACAGGCACTTGCGTTTGCAGTCTTAAGCAATCACTGACTTCTTTATCAACACTTGAATTTGCGTTATGCAATTACTCTCACAGCTGCACCGCACAATGAAGTTCATAAAAACTCCAGATGGATCCTCCCCTTTGAGACAGCGCCGTCTGGATATCGCAAGCATGATTGTGCTGAGTGCCACAAATCAAAACTGTTTATGCCATTTTTGTTTGCTGGACTGACAGCTTTGCATTGACATCGTTTATGAAGACAAATGGACTCTTCGTAAAGGTACATCAAGTTTATAAAGCCACATACTGAGCAGAACTGCTGGTTAATTCACCACCTCCTCTTGTAATGCACCGCATGACTGGATGACTCAGTTGCTATGTGTGTGTTTGTTTCTGACTTGGCTATACTTTTAGAAGCGAAACTGCGTTTAAAACTTACCCCCAGACGTCTGAAAAGCCTCTTGCTACTATACTCTGAATTGTTTGGAAAATTTGCATTTGAACATGCAGCTTATGAAACATGTCTAACCTCTTGTCCATAACTCCAACCTCTTTGCCTTTATTTAATTTAGCCTCTTAGTCTAAATTAAATAAAGGCAAATGTCTATTCATTTGATGTATAATGCATACTTGGAATCATTTTGAAAGTTATTTTGCAGTGTTACGTGCTGTATTCCATCTAATACAATTTTACACAAAATGTTGCTAATTCTTCTTCATAATTATGAATTCTTTATTGTATTATATTATATCAATTATAAATATATTATAATTATATTATATTATAATTATATTAGATATTATATTAAAATTTTTGTATTTTTAAAAAATGTTTTTGTCAGACTGCAGGACCATTTAAAATTAACTTTAACAATTTTAAATGAAATGAAGTCAAAAATGTGATTAAAATTTTTTGAAAAATGTAAAAGAAATTATACATATTCAAAGATATGCATAATCCCTTTTACATGTATACACTTTTATCATTTATATTTTCATTGTTCATATTGACTTTTGTTTATACTGAATTTCATGTAATCTTTCTT
The DNA here is from genome assembly GCA_039654105.1 of Coreius guichenoti. NCBI lineage: Eukaryota > Metazoa > Chordata > Actinopteri > Cypriniformes > Gobionidae > Coreius > Coreius guichenoti. The sequence continues at coordinate 32,318,310 of CM077185.1, forward strand.
CACAATTATATATATACACTCACCTAAAGGATTATTAGGAACACCTGTTCAATTTCTCATTAATGCAATTATCTAATCAACCAATCACATGGCAGTTGCTTCGATGCATTTAGGGGTGTGGTCCTGGTCAAGACAATCTCCTGAACTCCAAACTGAATGTCAGAATGGGAAAGAAAGGTGATTTAAGCAATTTTGAGCGTGGCATGGTTGTTGGTGCCAGACGGGCCGGTCTGAGTATTTCACAATCTGCTCAGTTACTGGGATTTTCACGCACAACCATTTCTAGAGTTTACAAAGAATGGTGTGAAAAGGGAAAAACATCCAGTATGCGGCAGTCCTGTGGGCGAAAATGCCTTGTTGATGCTAGAGGTCAGAGGAGAATGGGCCGACTGATTCAAGCTGATAGAAGAGCAACTTTGACTGAAACAACCACTCGTTACAACGGAGGTATGCAGCAAAGCATTTGTGAAACCACAACACGCACAACCTTGAGGCGGATGGGCTACAACAGCAGAAGACCCCACCGGGTACCACTCATCTCCACTACAAATAGGAAAAAGAGGCTACAATTTGCACGAGCTCACCAAAATTGGACAGTTGAAGACTGGAAAAATGTTGCCTGGTCTGATGAGTCTCGATTTCTGCTGAGACATTCAGATGGTAGAGTCAGAATTTGGCGTAAACAGAATGAGAACATGGATCCATCATGCCTTGTTACCACTGTGCAGGCTGGTGGTGGTGGTGTAATGGTGTGGGGGATGTTTTCTTGGCATACTTTAGGCCCCTTAGTGCCAATTGGGCATCGTTTAAGTGCCACGGCCTACCTGAGCATTGTTTCTGACCATGTCCATCCCTTTATGACCACCATGTACCCATCCTCTGATGGCTACTTCCAGCAGGATAATGCACCATGTCACAAAGCTCGAATCATTTCAAATTGGTTTCTTGAACATGACAATGAGTTCACTGTACTAAAATGGCCCCCACAGTCACCAGATCTCAACCCAATAGAGCATCTTTGGGATGTGGTGGAACGGGAGCTTCGTGCCCTGGATGTGCATCCCACAAATCTCCATCAACTGCAAGATGCTATCCTATAAATATAGGCCAACATTTCTAAAGAATGCTTTCAGCACCTTGTTGAATCAATGCCACGTAGAATTAAGGCAGTTCTGAAGGCGAAAGGGGGTCAAACACAGTATTAGTATGGTGTTCCTAATAATCCTTTAGGTGAGTGTATATATATATATATATATATATGGGGAAAAATGTATGAAAATATAAAAAAATTGTGCATTTTTAAACATTTTCTCTTTTGCAATTTCCTTTTAGAATTTTGTCATTTATATTTACATCGTTCATGCTGACTGCATTCTGAATAAATAAATAATAAATATCAATATTTTTATATTTATACAGCACCTTGCAAAACCCTTGATGCTTCACAGTAAATAAATGCTGCTCTGCAGTATATTATCAATTAGAGATTTTTGCCACCAGAAATGAACAGATAAATCAGCATGTTTTGTAAAAATCCGTTCACATCTCAGTGCTTATTGCTGTGGTCTCGGGCAGCTTTCAAGGTGCCCAGACCCCCATTACAGCTTCCATTTCCTCTTAAGCAGCAATTAAGACTAATTTCACACCTTTAAAAGGTTTCCGCAGTGTCTCAGAGTGTGTGAGGTTATTTGGGCATTTTTAGAACATTCTGTAGCACAGACTTAATAATCATGGATTTAAACCCAGCGCCACACTCTCATGACGTCCTGCAATTACGCCACATAATGTGGCGGTTAACCTCCTCTGTGACCTCCGCTGCTGGCAAGCAGAGAAATGTAGGTGCTTTAAAAAGATTTGTGGAGCTTGCGAATGGGGGCCGGCCCATTTAGCAGCCATTAATGATCAACGGACCTCTGACCCAGTAGAGAGCTTTATTTATGTTTTTATATTTAAATGTATGCAACACCAGAAACCAAAATCTGTCCTGTTTTTTTTATCAGATTTATGTCAAAAGGTCTCAGCAAAAAATGTAGTTTATGTATAAGCACTGAACAGTGATCCTTAGTGTGTATCTTTGTGTGTGTGTGTCCACAGGCAAGAGTGTAAAAAACTCCGTGAGGAACTGCGTGAAGAGCATGAGGAGAATAAAAGGTCAGCACTCACCCAGCTGGCACAGAATAAAGATCAGGATATGTGCTCCGCCAGGGAGAGCTGGCAGAGGAAGGTGGAGGACCTTCTAGAACAGGTCAGAAACACATTAATGCAACTGCTAACACTGCATGTTGAGACCCCTACCATAAACCTATGGGGGTCCTTTTGTGCTACTCAAGAAATGTATAAACCAACTGAGAAATTGATAAATCAGTTGAACAGCTAATTTATAGTAATGTTAATAAATAAATACAAATACCCTACAAAAATTGTTATTTTCAGTTTGGAACTAATGATCAAATCTAATTTGTATATTAAATATGTGATAATGAAGTGCTTAATTATTGCATTTTCAGTTTATTTACTACTTGGTTCTACACTTAAAAAAATGTAAACCCTTTCTTCTTTTAAGATTTACGCAATATAATTAAAAGTAAAATTCCATCAAATTCAATCGCATTTAATTGAATAAATTGAACAATCCTTAATCAATTGTTCAATTAAATTACGTAAGGATTATTCAATTAAACTTGATGGGATTTTACTATTAATTAAATTGCGTAAATCTTAAAAAAAGTGTATTATATATTGCCTTTTTATTAACTTTATTCAGTGTTACAATGTTACATTTTTATTTTAGTTCTAATTTGTTTTATTTTTTTTAATTGTGTTGTAATTTGTTCATTTATCCTCATGATTAAATTATATCATTGTTCATTGATTTTATATATTTATCCAAGTTTAGGCATTTCATTGTTGATTTTCTCAATTGATTTATCAATATTACAAATTAATATTGAGTGGCTCAATTGGACCCCATAGAATCACAATTTGCCTGCTTCTACAAAATACAAAAAATTGTGGTCAGTACGATTTTTTTTTAAAGAAATTAATACTTTTATTCAGCATGGATTCATTAAATTGATCAAAAGTGACAGTTAAGACATTTATAATGTTACAAAATATTTCTGTTCCAAACAACTGCTGTTCTTTTGAACTTTCTATTCATCAAAAATTCTTGGGGGAAAAATGTATCACGGTTTCCACAACAATATTGAGCAGCACAACTGTTTTCAACATTGATAATAATAATAAATGTTTCTTGAGCAGCAAATCATCATATTAAAAGTATTTCTGAAGGATCATGTGACACTGAAGACTGGAGTAATGATGCTGAAAATTCAGCTTTGCCATCACAGAACTGTACTTTTAAGTAAGAGTATTAAACAAGCCTCTGTTTGTTTGAGCATCCAGTCCAGACCAACACAGCAACATCGGCTTAGCCAGTTATTTAAATCTGGCGTGGCGCTACATGTTTATTTGACCAATGGCAGATGTTCAGAAAACCTCATATTGTTTTTTGCAGTTCTGTTTGTTGAAGCCTGTGGCAGAGAAATTGCACAGTTCATCTTAATAGTAACAAAAGACTACATGTAAACCTACTGTAAGCCAGACAAACAAGTCAATATGGGGAATACATGTTTTAATAAACTGCAAACCCCAAAGACACTTTTTAAATGGATAAAAGCATCAGTGAAATACAACAGTAGTTGGAAATCTTCCTTGAGTTACCCTCTGTGCGTTTTTCATATGCTGAACACTCATTTCTGCTGGCTCAGAGTCACTACTGCATTTATACCGTACAGACAGGAACTACACAGAGTTTTTATTTTTGTAATCAAATCAGGACCCAAACAATCCAAAATCATATGCAGCTTTTGAAGAGAGATAACTGTTTACAACAATGCATGATTTGATTTTTTCTAAATAAAAGTATGGCCCTGAAACCAAAAATTGCGCAAGAAAGGCATTTTACAGAACTTGTTTAGAACTGTTTTTATTTCTTGAAGCTGTCTGATATTTTGAGAGGAGCTATAGGATTGCATTATGTATAGAGCCGCTAAATGGACATGGTAATGGGAAAAATATGAGATGAAATAACTCAAAAGTTTTGCGAGCGAACACATAGTTTCTCTGGGGAACGCAAAAGATTTTTTCCATCACCGTGTCCCTTTAGGGGATCCATAGTTATGTACAAAGAGCCCTGATCAAAAATGATCAGTGTATTTATTGAATGTTACTATCCCCTTTTTAAAAAATCCAGTGGAAATAGTATGTTAAACAGGTACTTATAGCTATTGTCATTGGGCTTTCAATGGAATGCAATATGCAAATTGAAATTTAGCCATAGTTAGTAATTCTGTTGCATCTTCAATTGCTACTGCATCAATGGATATTACACCATTTAATTTACACTGATCAGGCATAACATTATGACCACTGACAGGTGAAGTGAATAACACCGATTATCTCTTCATCACGCCACCTGTCAGTGGGTGGGATATATTAGGCAGCAAGTGAACATTTTGTCCTCAAAGTTGATGTGTTAGAAGCAGGAAAAATGGGCAAGCGTAAGGATTTGAGTGAGTTTGACAAGGGCCAAATTGTGATGGCCAGACGACTGGGTCAGAGCATCTCCAAAACTGCAGCTCTTGTGGGGTGTTCCCGGTCTGCAGTGGTAGAAGGAAGGAACAGTGTTGAACCGGCAACAGGGTCATGGGCGGCCAAGGCTCATTGATGCACGTGGGGAGCGAAGGCTGGCCCGTGTGGTCCGATCAAACAGACAAGCTACTGTAGCTCAAATTGCTCAAGAAGTTAATGCTGGTTCTGATAGAAAGGTGTCAGAATACACAGTGCATCGCAGTTTGTTGCGTATGGGGCAGCATAGCTGCAGACCAGTCAGGGTGCCCATGCTGACCCCTGTCCACCGCCGAAAGCAGCAACAGTGTGCACGTGAGCATCAGAACTGGACCACGGCGCAATGGAAGAAGGTGGCCTGGTCTGATGAATCACATTTTCTTTTACATCACGTGGATGGCAGGGTGCCTGTGTGTTGCTTACCTGGGGAACCAATGGCACCAGGATGCACTATGGGAAGAAGGCAAGCCGGCGGAGGCAGTGTGATTCTTTGGGCAATGTTCTGCTGGGAAACCTTGGGTCCTGCCATCCATGTGGATGTTACTTTGACATGTACCACCTACCTAAGCATTGCTGCAGACCATGTACACCCTTTCATGGAAACAGTATTCCCTGGTGGCTGTGGCCTCTTTCAGCAGGATAATGTGCCCTGCCACAAAGCAAAAATGGTTCAGGAATGGTTTGAGGAGCACAACAACGAGTTTGAGGTGTTGACTTGGCCTCCAATTTCCCCAGATCTCAATCCAATCGAGCATCTGTGGGATGTGCTGAACAAACAAGTCCGATCCATGGAGGCCCCACCTCGCAACTTACAGGACTTAAAGGATCTGCTGCTAACATCTTGGTGCCAGATACCACAGCACACTTTTAGGGGTCTAGTGGAGTCCATGCCTCGACGTGTCAGGGCTGTTTTGGCAGCAAAAGGGGGACCAACACAATATTAGGAATGTCATAATGTTATGCCTGATCGTGTATCTTTTATATTCTTTATTTCAGGTTTGTGGTGGTTACACAATAATCAAGGACACATTATAACTTTACAAATTAGTCGATTTGCTTTTAAACTGCGGGTTATGTGATATACAGTACTCGCCAATCAGATATTCTCTAGATGCCTATAATGATAACATTCAGCTTTATATCCCAAGATTATGATGGAATCCAGCAGATTTTCATTAGCTCCCTTCACTGACCTCCTGGTGTCTGCACTGTTTTATAGCTAATTATTTTTCCATGGTCTACTTGTCCTCATGGAAAAAAGAAAACAGGCTGAAAAATGGCACAGAAACTGTCAGTTTGAGACCATATGCAAGTTCCCATTCAGAATCCACTTAAACCCGTAGGAACCTCAGGCAAGCATCGCTATCGTTTTTTTAGAGCATAGAGCATAAGTCTTCCCCACAACATTTAAGCTATGCACGTTATTGATGCCTCAAATCTTGAGGTGTATTGAGAAGAGGAGTGCTATTACATTTCTAAGCATTCAGTCTTGCGGTTTTTGCATTGCTTGAAGTAGGGACCCGGAGGATATCTAGAAATGAGAATATCAGAGACTTAGCGGTGGGCTCTTTTGAATTGAGCCAGTAACAACCACCCACTACATCTTAGTAATATGGTAGCAAGTTTTGTATAGACAAGCACCATTTCTTTTACAAATATAGTTTGATGTAGATTTGATTGTTTCATGTTAGTCCATGCCTGTTATTATGACAGATAACATGCCTCTGTTCACAATTATTTTATTTTATTTTGAATCTATATTTTCTAATCTTTTATTTGTTTATATTTATTTTAATTACGTTTAATCTATCACTGCTGATCACTTTTGGGGAAATGTAATGTGTTACAATGTATTGTTTCTCAATACTTTTTTATGTAAATTAACACATCAGCTGCCCCTCTTCTTTAGGGATGTGATACTTGGCTTTCTAACCATTTTTAGGGAAGCTTGTTTCTGCCACGGAATAAAGCAATTTAAAAGATAATTTCTTTTTAAACTTTTTTTCTCTCAATTGCAAGTTTACATCTTACAACTCACGAGATATAAACTCATATAAACTCTTGGTGATGCATCCAAGCTTTACATCACCAAGTGCAATGCAAAGCGTCAGATGCAGTGGTGTAAAGCACGCCGCCACTGGACTCTAGAGCAGTGGAGACGTGTTCTCTGGAGTGACCAATCACGCTTCTCTGTCTGGCAATCCAATGGACGAGTCTGGGTTTGGCGGTTGCCAGGAGAACGGTACTTGCCTGACTGCATTGTGCCAAGTGTAAAGTTTGGTGGAGGGGGGATTATGGTGTGGGGTTGTTTTTTAGGGGTTGGGCTTGGCCCCCTAGTTCCAGTGAAAGGAACTCTTTATGCTTCAGCATACCAAGACATTTCGAACAATTTCACGCTCTCAACTTTGTGGGAACAGTTTGGGGATGGCCCCTTCCTGTTCCAACATGACTGCGCACCAGTGTCCAATTCTGAGGGAAAAAAAGTCAGATTTGCGTGTTATAAAGTCAGAAATGCAAGATATAAACTCACAATTGTGAGAAAAAGTCAGAATTGCGAGTTTACAGTATATCTCGCAATTCTGACTTTATAACTCGCAGTTGCAAATTTATATCATGTAATCCTGAGAAAAGAAAGTCAGAATTTTGAGATAAAAAGTCACAATTACCTTTTTTATTTTATTTTCTGTGGCGGGAACAAGCTTCCATAATTTTTATATTTATTATTATTATATTATTAATTATACATTATATTAATTTTTTTTTTTTTTTTTTCTGTGGACAAGTGACTAGTCCCATTGCTACTTAAATTCAGTTATTTTTTTCCACTACAAATATTTACTACAGTCGGATTTAATTAATTCAGGTTTAGTACATCTCAGGTCAGCTGAAAATAAAACAGTACTTGTTTCCCTTGAGATGGCTACTTTTCTAAAGCCCTTTTTTATTTTCAGCTTCATTGTATAATTAGTCTCCTTTCATCGTCATGAACTTCATTGTTTTATTTACTTGTATATGTGTGCAGAGTGTTTTGCTGGCAGCCGAGACCTCTTTCTTTCTCAGAGCTCTAAATGTGTCAGAGCAAGTCTTGCTGCAGCGGCAAGATCTGTAGAGCTTATTGGAGAAGCGATTACCGCCACTACAGAAATGTCCTCAGCCTCACCCATCAGCACTCTCTAGTCTAGTGCACTAGATGCATCAAAGTGAAGCACGAGACCTCCATGCACCGCTCATCTGTTCACATTATTTTTAGTGGTGCTTGCTGAGGACAATCAATCATATACAATTATATGTGTTGGCAAGATTTTGGCATACCTCATCCCAAATTAATGCTACAGATGTGAATGATGCCTCAAATTGTGCAGCTTATTGAGGTGTGGGGTGTTAATATTTTTCTAAACTACCTATATTGAGGTTGTGATGAAACGGAACTAGCAACAAATCTTTTCTTCCATATTGTGACTTGCATCTGAGTGAAACAGATTATCTTAAAAGAAAAGAAAGTGTAGGTTCTATTCATCAGTTGTTGATTGGATGGAGGCAGATCTGAATGCCAGCTTGTGGTGGATTGTAAGAAAGAGGCGGGGTTTATGCAGACTATAGGATTGGAGAAGTCTGACATGCTCACCAGAGAGAAGTCTGTCGTTTCAATGGAAGATCCCATTTAAATAACTCAAAAACTATTTAGACTAATTTTTTTTATTTTGTTCTTCATTTTCATTTTCACTATTTAAGAAAAGAGGTTACTATGTGGTGAGGCAACTTGTAATGGAAGTTATAATGAAAGCCAGTTTTTAGAGTATTTAAAAAGCATAAATGTGAAGCTTATAATTTTATAAAAGCATTTCATACATTTTTCTGTTAAAACGTGTTCTATTTGAGCTGTAAAGCCATTTAAATCATAATTTTTACAGTAGTTTTATTTATTTATTTTTTTTGCCTATGTCAGTTTGTTGTCTGTGTGAATTTAGTATTATATATATTATGCATAGTTTTTATTAATATTTTAAATTAGCTTTTATTTTTATATTTCGAGTCGTTTTAAAATGTTTAATTTTTAGTCATTTTGTTATGTGATTTTGTCATTTTTATTAGTTGTTTTTTTTTTTTTTACAAATATTACTATATATGTTTAATTTGAGTTTTATTTTTTATTTATTTCAAGTTACTAATTTTAGTAATGTCAGTTAGTTGCCAAGACAATATTTTGTGGTGTATTGTAAAAAAAAAGGGGGCGGGGTTTATGCAGACTATATGATTGGAGAAGTTGGACATATGTCACCAGAGAAGTCTGTCGTTTCAACGGAATTATGAGGTCTAGAAAAATATTAAACAATGAAACATACACACAGATGAATAATTTACAATAAGATCAATAACATGCATTAAGAAAATAGATAATAGAAACGTTTAAAGTTTTCACCTATTTTCACCGAAAACTGAGATAGAAAGATTGCAATAGCTTGCATTGTAAAGAGGTCAGAGAGATCATTTCTTGATCTTGAACTTCTAAGAGCTCTCTTTAATTCGCAACTATGTAGAAAGGTTCCATGTTGGGGCCCCTGGGGGCCCACAACATGTCTCAGCACTAGAATATCATTGAGACACGGTGGGGGGCTTTTTGTCGATAAAATTTAGCAAAAAAGTTTTGCACTAGCAAGCACCTTTCATGATTTCCTCAAATGTAAAAAATTAGTTCTCACATTACAACAACATTCATCTTTTTGTCAGTGTCAGCAGCACACCGGCTGTGATATGAGCAGTGATATCCCAGGCATATTGAAACCACTTCCAGCCGGCATGAATATGAAATAATTTGCTGATGCGACGACAAGCGCAGCATCGGTTTATTGCTTCCACGAGTGTCGGGATTGTTGGCGGGTACAACGCAGTAAAACTTTCCCTGTCATAAGCGACTCCTCTAATGAGGCTAGCAGGCCATCGAGTGGGCCAGAGTGACTGAAACCTCCACCGCTAACATATCGATCGGTGTGAGGAGAGCGTATGTGGTGCCGATGTCTAACTTCTCACCTCGTCCCAGACTGAGTCCTGATTCAGTCCTTGTTGACATGGCTGCTAGACACAAGTTCACACCCACACACTCAACTCACAGCTCTATCCGCTGAGGAAAACTAGAGCCAATGTGTGTTTGCACACACAAGCCTGCTAACAGTCTGTAGAAATAGAAATGGCGTGACCATAAAAATGAATGAAGATTTCTAATCGCTGCTATCTCTTCTTGTAGTCTTTACAAGGAGCATGTTTGGCACAGTTTCGCTAATTAGTGGTGCTTGCTATGTGAAGCTTCACGATTACTATTGCTTATACTTAAGGGAATATTCCAAAATATTGTTCAAAATATGTTAAGCTTAATCAACAGCATTTGTGACATAATGTTAATTACCACCAAAATAATTTAGACTTATCCCTCATTTTAAGTTATATGAGGAAACTTACAGTTGAAGTGAATAGGGCCAATTTTTGGAGAATTTAAAAAGCATAAATGAGAAAATTACAATTTTATACAAGCACTAATATATATATATATATGTTAATGTACTGTATCTTAGCTGTAAAACTGTTTAAATCATCATTTTTTGGGGTCAGTTGGTTTTCATCAGTGTCATTATAGTATTATTTATATACTATTATAGTTTTTAATAATATTTTGAATTAGCTTTTTTTTTTAGCTTTTATTTTTGTTTTATTTTTAATTTCCATTAATTTTTAGTCAATTTCTTATGCTCTTTTGTTATTTATTTATTTATTTACTTTACTTTACTTAATTACTTACCCTTTAGGTTTAATTTATTTGGTTTTAGTTTTAGTACATTTAGTACATACCTTTATTTCAATTAGTTTCCAATGCATTTCTAATTTTGTTCCATTTAATAAAGTGTCTTTAATAGTAAAATAGGTGTTTTTAATAGTTTTAGTTTTAGTTAACAATAATGACCCGGGTTATTATTGTTAACTAAAACTAATTATTTGTTGGCTTAAGTTAAAAAGGAAGTTACCTGGTTGCCTTAATGTTCATTGAAATTAATACAATGAAGGAGATTGGTTTAATCAGCAGCAACTCAAAATATTATGTTATCTGAACCACATTAATTATGATTTGAGTTGATTTGACAAAAGAAAAAAAGTTGTGAAAAACAAATCTTGAAAATATTTTTTTACAGTGTAGTTGTCATGGCGAAAAAGTTTTAAAATTGGATATAACTACACAAAGATTACTAAGTGATTTTTTCCACACTAAAATCATTTTAACACTCATATTATGTCTTGTGGCTTTACTATTGAAACGTTTACAGATTGGCCCCATTAACTTCTCCTCAAGTCCTCACTGTAGCCCATTTTTTTAAAGAGGGAAAAGAGAAAATAAATTTTTGTTGCAAACAACATTATTCCACAAATGGTGTCGGTTGAGCTTAATTTGTATCAAACCCAGAACTTTATTTACTTTGAAGACATAATTTTGTTTGTTTTCATTTACCTGCAAAATTTACCTACCTTTTTAACCAGCGTCTCCTTCCTGTGTGCAGATTTCCTTGCTGAAACAGAGCCTGGAGATGCAGCTTTCCCAATCCCAGCATTCCCTGCAGCAGCTGCAGGCACAGTTCAGTCAGGAGCGAGAGCACCTGGGACAGCAGCTGCAGGAAATGGAGCTGGAGCATCAGCGCAGGGAGCAGCGGCTGCAGGAAGCCCACTGCTGTGCTATACAGGACATGCAGGACGCCCGCCAGCACGACCTGAAGGTAACTGCAACAAAACATAATCTCCCACCTGTCTCCGAGAGGGAGACCCCTCTGACCTGTATGTGCGCTCTTATCTTTTCCTTTCACCTCTTGGCTCTCTGTTATTTGAGTTTGTATGGCTCCGTTCCCCTCTGTTCCACATCCATTCTTATCTCAGCTTCAGACAACACTCCCATGGACCATTCACAGACTGTCTGATATGTGCTGTTTTTGTACACTTTTTTTATAGTTTTAGTTTATATTTATTATTTAGTTTTGAAATGGCATATCATTTTAGTCAACAAAGATAACATTACATTGTGCACAGGGGCCAAATGTAACTTAATATTAAAGGCACAATATGTATGATTTTTTTATTAAAATATCCAAAAACAGTGTTATATATTTTGTTGACTTGTGATACTTACATTTTTGTTGACTTGTGATACTTACATTATCCCAAATGTTTCCAAGAATGTTTAAATCCAGAGGAATAAGCAATTTTAAGCAGGACACGGACCGTGTCCGTGCGTTGCCTATCAATGACATCATACCCACGTTACCCTCAATTTCCGGTTTATTTTGTAGAAACCATGGAAACACCAAAGACGCTTTAATATATTATGTGTTTTATTAGACAGGTGAGCAACTGTTTGGATACATTCATCGACAGAAAACTGATCATTGTTATATAGCTCAACACAGTTAGTCTTATTGTTTAAAACTCGTTTTCTTGATTTACCGCTAGTACCATGTTTTACCATGCCTAATATCGATCTAGCTTACTGCAGTGTGCAACAAGTGTCTCATAGTAGCCGCCGAGCGAACGCACAGAGTAGCATTATAACATAACTTTCAACACACGAGAATAATGTATCTAATATGATAAAACAGCGATGCGCTCGCATGACCGGAAAAAGCAGAAGCGGCCATCTGCGGCATAATAAAAGCTCTGTGAAATCCAGGCGTCATCAAGCTACGCCTTTGTTTTGAATAAGCGACCTCTAGCGGCGAAAAATTACATATTGTGGCTTTAATATAAATATTTCTTTCTGATCAAGAAACTGTATTTTACATTTCTTTAAAGTTGGCAAATTGTGATAGTCTTTTCTTTCCTGTTGTGACATACAGTGGGGAGAACAAGTATTTGATACACTGCCGATTTTGCAGGTTTTCCTACTTACAAAGCATGTAGAAGTCTGTAATTTTTATCGTAGGTACACTTCAACTGTGAGAGACGGAATCTAAAACAAAAATCCAGAAAATCACATTGTATGATTTTTAAATAATTATGCATTTTATTGCATGACATAAGTATTTGATCACCTACCAACCAGTAAGAATTCCGGCTCTCACAGACCTGTTAGTTTTTCTTTAAGAAGCCCTCCTGTTCTCTACTCATTACCTGTATTAACTGCACCTGTTTGAACTCGTTACCTGTATAAAAGACACCTGTCCACACATTCAATCAAACAGACTCCAACCTCTCCACAATGGCCAATACCAGAGAGCTGTGTAAGGGATAAAATTGTAGACCTGCACAAGGCTGGGATGGGCTACAGGACAATAGGCAAGCAGCTTGGTGAGAAGGCAACAACTGTTGGCGCAATTATTAGAAAATGGAAAAAGTTCAAGATGACGGTCAATCTCCCTCGGTCTGGGGCACCATGCAAGATCTCACCTCGTGGGGCATCAATGATCATGAGGAAGGTGAGGGATCAGCCCAGAACTACACGGCAGGACCTGGTCAATGACCTGAAGAGAGCTGGGACCACAGTCTCAAAGAAAACCATTAGTAACACACTATGCCGTCATGGATTAAAATCCTGCAGTGCACGCAAGATCCCCCTGCTCAAGCCAGCGCATGTCCAGGCCCGTCTGAAGTTTGCCAATGACCATCTGGATGATCCAGAGGAGGAATGGGAGAAGGTCATGTGGTCTGATGAGACAAAAAAAGAGCTTTTTGGTCTAAACTCCACTCGCCGTGTTTGGAGGAAGAAGAAGGATGAGTACAACCCCAAGAACACCATCCCAACCGTGAAGCATGGAGGTGGAAACATCATTCTTTGGGGATGCTTTTCTGCAAAGGGGACAGGACGACTGCACCGTATTGAGGGGAGGATGGATGGGGCCATGTATCGCGAGATCTTGGCCAACAACCTCCTTCCCTCAGTAAGAGCATTGAAGATGAGTCGTGGCTGGGTCTTCCAGCATGACAACGACCCGAAACACACAGCCAGGGCAACTAAGGAGTGGCTCCGTAAGAAGCATCTCAAGGTCCTGGAGTGGCCTAGCCAGTCTCCAGACCTGAACCCAATAGAAAATCTTTGGAGGGAGCTGAATGTCCGTATTGCCCAGCGACAGCCCCAAAACCTGAAGGATCTGGAGAAGGTCTGTATGGAGGAGTGGGCCAAAATCCCTGCTGCAGTGTGTGAAAACCTGGTCAAGAACTACAGGAAATGTATGATCTCTGTAATTGCAAACAAAGGTTTCTGTACCAAATATTAAGTTCTGCTTTTCTGATGTATCAAATACTTATGTCATGCAATAAAATGCAAATTAATTACTTAAAAATCATACAATGTGATTTTGTGGATTTTTGTTTTAGATTCTGTCACTCACAGTTGAAGTGTACCTATGATAAAAATTACAGACTTCTACATGCTTTGTAAGTGGGCAAACCTGCAAAATCGGCAGTGTATCAAATACTTGTTCTCCCCACTGTATATCCGAGTTTAATGGCTTCTTGAACAAGAAAACATGTAGGACGGGACTTGATTTTGGGGAACGGGGAACCATGGGGAATTGGTTGGATGGTTGTGCTTTGCTATTGGTCGATCTAATGTGAGTGACAGGTTTTCCCGTCCTCGTGCCAGTAAACATCATCAGAGAAGAGAGGAGATGTCGTTGCAAGAGGGAGGGGAACTTATTTTAATTAAGGATTACAAGGACATAAATTTTATATGCTAAATATTGAGTGTTGAAGGTAACGCATTACAAGTAATGTGAGTTGCGATATCAGATTACTTTTTTCAAGTAACCTGTAAAGTAACACCTTACTTTTAATTTACAACAAAATATCTGAGTTACTTTTTCAATAAGAAATGCAAGTAGGAGGCTGAGGCGTTGTGTGTGTCGTGTAAACATGATGGTTATTGTAGTTCAAGACTAAATGTGAGCAGGCATTTAATCATCTCACTTGCACAAAAACTGTTTCAGTGTTGCTCAAAATGAATAAAAAAACAGTGAAATGCAAAATCAGAATATTACGCAAACTGCAATTACTGCAATAATTAAATATGTTAAATTACACAAATATACTTTATGTATTTAATCTCACTTTATTAGCCAATGTCTTTGCTGCTGTAAAGTAACCAAGTAACCCAGTTAGTTAATTTTTTAGGGAGTAACGCAATATTGTAATGCATTACTTTAAAAAGTAACTTTCCCCAACATTGTTTCTATTTCATTATAGTTATACCTTTATATTTTTGTCATTATGACAATAGGATTATTCATCTTTTACATCTGGGGTATTAAAATCTGTGTCTATTGGTCCGATCACAAGTTGTCTTTAGTAGACTGTTTGTATGGCTTTGAATTGAATTGCTTGTGTTTCTTAAATCAGCAAGCGTTAGACTGTATTGTTACAGTTTGACTTAAACCATGTATCATGTTGCAGTTTCTTTGTAAAATCATTGGCCACCAATGAGTATCTTGTTTTATTTGCCCGCCAAAGGCATTTTTATTTGTATCTGGTGCTTAGAGCGTATCAGTCTTTGTGGATTGTGGATGAGACTTTATGCAGACAGTCTGACTACATGAGACCACATCGACTCCAACCTTCAGTTGCTGTTGAAGCTCTTGCCTTATACAGAGGCAACCAAGCAATTGCTGACTGTAATCCTTTCAGCCTATTTGTCCACTGGTAAAATTGTCCGTTAGCCCCATTTGCCCTCATGCAAGAGCCTCTTTCTGTCCCCCAATAGATGTGATGTGGTGAGGCAGATCTGCCACAGATCCAGCCCTACCCACAGCACATCTCTCAGGTCCTTCCTTTCCCATATCCTGGAATAACCTGCTCACTCTCGGCTCTCCTGTCTGTGGGTTAGTAATGGCTGAGCGCTTGCTGTCTCAGGCTGTAATGTCTGTTTTATCCAGTACCTGGCCCCTGACGACTCCAGGGGAGAGAAACTCTCACTCCAACTGGAAATGATTACCTTGATCTGGGCTGAAATGGCTCCACACCGCAGGCCTGAAGATGAAGGCTGCGAGCGGGGACAGTGGGGATATACCGCTTGAATAACTGGTGATAAGCCGAGATTGACTCACCAAATGCAGCGTCAGTCAGAATCACAGGCTTTACTTCACAGTTTTAAGAAGTAGTGAAAACAGTTGGGTGGCACAGGCTGGCTTGTTGTGATATCACAAAATGGCAAAGGCTTATCTCATGAATATTAATTATGGACACATAAATTAATATGACCTGTTAATGTTTTGATTATAATTAGTAATGGCCGGGGTTACTACAATTTATATATAATCGTGTTTTCTGCCTTTACACACAAAGGGACCACCCCACCCAGTATAAATAAAATTCTGACACTTTTTTATTATAACATTTGCATTATTAAATGTATAGTATAGGCATCTACTTGAAAAGTATTAATTAATAATGATATATATATTGTATATATACTTATACATTACTAAATAATAATAATATTACAAAGTAAACAATACATTTTAAATGTGTGTATATTTATTTATTTGTATTGTTATTACTAGTAATGGCAATAATAATCATTATTATTTTTATTTTTATGAAAGTGCTGTGGAGATTTTTACCATGTACTTTCTTACCATTATTTATTAGTTTGTTTGTTTAACATAAATAAATAATATTAAAATAATATTTACATAAAAATAGTAAATGATACATTTAAAATGTGTATGTTTAAATATAAAAATATTAAATACATATACATATACATTTTATTTAATATTAAAAATGTATTTATAATTTTAATTATTAACATTTTATATTAAAATATTAAATAGATATAATTATAACATTAATAAAATAACCAATTATTTATTAAAAAATAATCATATAAATTATATTATTACAGAAATCTATTTATTTATTTATAAAATATAAAATATTATACTATAATATTACAAAATGTGGGACAATCCAGCACATCCACCGTAACGGCTATCGGAATGCTTGAGCAATTATTTTCTTGTTGAATTTGTTTGGTTGAAATTGGCTCTGAAATTCGCTAGTTGCTCGATTTACTGTTTATTTTAGCAACATGCTGTGTAATGGATTTCATTGTCACAGCTGGTCTCTGAGCACATTTCGTGTGATAACGCCAACTGACCTCTATTACTGGTATGCCCCATTGTCCAGGACACATCTGGCAATATGAACCTCGCCCACCAGCTGTCAATGGATTGGGAATGGAGGGAATTAGATTATTTATCAGTGATGCCATTAGGAAATATACACACAGAGGTTAACTGTTTATATTGACCCAGTATGCAACAGAGACCATCTATTTTTTACTCTAATCTGATATCAAACTACCGTACTAACAAAACCCTAAATCAAAAATCCTAACCTAACATTTCCACTATTAGTATTGGCTTTGTGTTAGCATTTGATTTGTATATTTTTCTATTTGCTCATTTGTCTTTTAGATGAGCCTTTTTTTAACCAGCACACTTCTTACATGGATGATCCCCCCTGATGTTAGTGCTGATAGTTGACGTGTCAAACCCTTGTGATACTTCAACCTTCTGTTACTGCCCATTTACTGATTTGGAATGCCAGTAAACAATCATTTTACTTTTGCGTTTTTACCATTTTAATTATGGAGGGCCAAATTACTCTCCATAATTAAATAATTGAATAAATGTTTAAATAAATCATGAAATAGTTAATAATAACAACATAAAATCATTTAATTAATTAATTAAATCACCAAACAAATTAATAAATATCTGTTGTATAACATTATTGTTTAGCATTAGATTTAATATCATTTTATCACTATAAAAAATGTAAAAAGTAATGTTAAAATGAAATACAATTGACATTTATCAATTTGTTTGGTATAGATTTTTTTGTTTTATTAACAATTTAATTATTTCACAATTTATTTAAATATTTAATTATTTAATTGGAGTAATTATTAAATTAGTAACTGATTAAAAATCACTAACGACACATAATGAGTGATTATAAAATAAATAAAATTAATGGCTGTTTTTCATATTTGGTTTTAAATTTCCCTTTCATCAGCGAATAATATATCTACCTATTTATATTGATTGATATCTATTTTTTTAGTCTATATCTATTGTCACAATTCATTGTCAAAAAAAAGCATGGCATATTAGCAGTGGTTATAGACATGAATTATTACTAATGGTTGGTATATGGTTGTATAGTGGACATAGTGCATAGTGATATCAGACACAGCAGTAATTCATATGTTGATGAGTTTCCCAGCAGTGCAAATATAAAAGATTCAAGAGCAATTGTAATTGTTGTAGAATCTGTAGAGTTTTACCCAGTTGCCCTGCAATTAAAATATGCCCTCTTGGCCTTGCTTCATGCATTTAATGAGTGGAGATCCAACAGAAGGGTTATGAAATCTCATTTATTATCTTTCTGCTCCAGGGCACCATGTCCAAGGTAGACGTGCAGACACCAGGAGCCAATTTATTGACTTGTGTTTAATTATCATCTGCGGTTCAGTGTGGTGCGGCACCCTGTGATAATCTCACACCAACCGCATCACCATCTCTCACTCTCTCGCTCTCTCTCTCTCTCTCTCTCTCTCTCTCTCTCACTCTCTCTCTCTGCTCACCAGCATCTCGATATTGAGCAGGGCTCTTTTGAAGTCAGGCGGAAGAACGCTTCTCTTCTGCTAATAGGCTCAACATCACTGCGGAGGAGAAAGACTGCGTCAGTCTTACAACTCGCTGCTCTGTCCTCAGAGACTAAAATGGAGTGTGCGATTCCTCCATCTGATATCTCCTTCCAACATGCACCTCAGCTCCCTCCTGTAGCTTTTTGCTGATATCAAGCACTGCTTTTTACCCAGCCGGAAAGAACAGGCGAAAATCCCGCAGCTGCCACAGTAGGTGAAAGGCTTGTGTGTGCCAATCCTCAACAGCACACCGGCCGAGAGCATATGGACCTGATGACTCACTGTGGTTAAAGGGGAAGAAATGTGAAAATACCTGTGAAGTTCAGAGCTGCCCTTTCCGGCCAGCCTTTTTCTTTTATCAGATATTTAACACCTTCAAACTCGGCTCATCCAAACATATTTATATTCTATTACTATTTGCAAGTCTTTTTTTTTTTTAAAGAGGACCTATTATGCCCTTTTACAAAGTCTTGCGCTGCGTCCGAAATTGCGTACTGTCTGAGTAGGTACTACATTTGAATTTGAACCATTAAAAAAGTGCGCACTATATAGTATAAATATGGATAGCATGAATGAAACTTGGATGTACTACATTCGCCATGTTGTTACTGTCACCTGACCTATACCAGTGTCAGTTGTGCTGCTTCAACTGCCATTCATAAATCCTCTTGTGTGGCCTCATGGGATAGTAAACACACATTATAGTGTCCATCGTATGCGCAATTCAGAATTGCGGGGGAAGTAATAGGTAATCCGAGAACTTTTTGCCTACTGTTTTTCAAATACTATGCATTCGGACATACTACTCTTATGGCGTACTGTTTTTCGCATACTATATAGTAGGGAAGTATTCAAATTTAGACGCAAGATGGTTTTGTTTTTGGGGTCTACTAGAATAGGTTTTCATGCTTGAATGTTTGTTGCAAAACCTCTCTTCCCAGTCTGTCAGTAGCCACGTTTCCATTACAGATTTGCGCAAAACTTTTGCGATATTTTCTAAATGTCAATAAAAAACTATTTAAAACGGCGTTTCCATTAACCGATGTTATGCGACTAAAACTTATTTTTTTCCTCTCACGATAAGTCATTCCAAAATTATGCCACGTATGTTGGTAGGTTTATGTATATCCCAGTCACCGCACTAGCCATTATTTTTAATAATAAACGTAGGCGTGTTATCCAAGCATTAATGGCAAGAAAAGCACCTTATACTTGGGAGCGGCCACGGTGGGTGTTTCTCACTCATATCTGCTCGAAGGTCTTAATGATAATTTGTGGCATTTCTTTGTTGTTTAGAATCCAGTATTCCTGTAATTCTATTTTCTTTTATGAGTTTAATAAAGAACTCTGTCTCGTCTTCTGTCCGACATACGGCATCATCTTTAAAGAATGATTGTCTTTTGCGTAAGCCAGGTGACCTGTAAATGCGAAAAAACTGTTTCCATTGCAGTTTTGCGAAAATTTCCTTTTTCGGATTGCCTGAAAAACCACCTCATGCGAGCATAAACATTTTTTGCGATATATGGGAGTTTTTGCGAAATTGACGCGTTTCCATTGGCCGTATTTCCGATTCGCAATGTCAGTTTGCGCAATTTGAAGGGCAATGGAAACGCGGCTCGTAACTCTGGGATGCGTTTCCCGTACAAAGATGTAACTCACTGCATAACCACCATACAATGCATCGTTGTAGAAACTAACCAGCTAGTCATGACTGTTTCCCAAAAACGGTCACACCTTTCTTGTTTGAACCACATTAGTCTACAATATAGGTTATTAATGAGTCATGTGCTGCAGGTGGTGGAGCAATAATAACTTCTGCCAGTTAATCTATCTGAGATCGCAGTTAATGTATTTAACATTATTATAGCTAATTTACACAGGGCAACTTTTTGAGCAATGTTCCCGTCAACGGGCAACCAGGTAAGACACAGGGCCCACGACCGATCTAAAGTATCCAGATAGAAATTTGTTGCCCATTCTCAATGGGAAAGTGCCCAAGCAACATCGCTCAGCAACATTGCCCGGGAACATTGCTCGAAAAGTTGCCCTGTGTATCATCACCTTTAGTCTACTACTATAACAATTACTCTGAAAATAGTGTTATAGGTGTGTGGCCTATTGAGTCTAAAAAGGAACCTGTTTTGTGGCCCCTGAGCTTTGAGTAGTCCTGACCTAAAGCATCATAAAAATTGCTTTCAGTGAAATGATCTTTTGCCAGTTTTGAGATCTTTTATGAGGGTGTAAACTACATTAAGTGCATACCAACACTAAATAAATCTAGTTTCAGAAGACACAGGAGAGACGTTTTTATATCCTGCCTCCCCTGGCCATAAGGCCAGTGGTGAGGCATTTCAGAGATCTTATATTGGGTTATAGCCAGCTTTTACTTGTATTGATCACACAGTTTCCTCCCCTAGTATATTCCTTTTGATACGATCTAAGGGTTTCTCAAACCTTTTTTTTATTTTTCATCCTTTAGGTATTTGAGATTGTTATTTTTTATAATATAGCATATAGTACAATTCTAGAGAAATGTTTACTTCCTTGACAATAATATTTATTCATATATTGAATTATTTGTTTGTGTTTTTGTTGTTATTAATAGTAATATCAATAATAATTTGCAATGCCACATTCTCTTTGACGTGTCCATGACCTGTTTAATCTTTGAAGGTCTAAATGCAGCAAAATTTGGCTTGCACTTCTGTAACTGAATCTTTTTTTTTAAATGTAACAAGCAATCATGGTCCCATACCTGCTAAACCTCTGGCGCCGCCTGCTTCAGTAGCCACGCCCCATGCTCATGTTTAGATGGTACCTAAGGGGCTCAATGTTTACACTTTTGGGGGAAATAAATCCATGAATGGCATACAAATAGTAGTAAATGAACAATAAACTGGGTTAAAAGAATGTATTTTAACATGAAAAATCTTACATACTTCACCTTTAAACTTATTTCAGTTAGTTGCCAAGGCAATATTTAAATTTTTTGTTTAGTTTTTCGTCTAATATTTATATTTTATTTTATTTCAGCTTTATTTCAATTAACAAAAATGTTTTTTTTAAAGGTTTTAGTTTAAGGATATAAACAGTGCTGTAATGCACTAGCTCAAGTGACATATTGTGTTAATGTTAAATGTAAGCCAACGCATGTTGAATACATAATTACTGTAACATATACTATAATGTGTGTTAGCACCAGTGTTGTGGGTAACACATTACAAGTAACTTGTGTTATGTAATCAAATTACTTTTTTCAAGTAACTAAAGAAACACACTACTTTTAAATGTACAACAAAATATCTGAGTTACTTTTTCAAACAAGTAATGCAAGTTTCTTTTGTTTTCCATTTATACTACGGGTTGAAAACTGTTGAAAGCTTGAATCTAATTGGTTGGCGAATGTTCTAAGGAGTGCAATTATTTTCAGGGAAACACACGGCTAAAGTAGTTCCAGGCAGATCTTGACCGCATTACAGTTCCATATCATCTCGCCAAATGATTTCAGTTATTTCAAAGGTCCTTATACAGCCCACAACGACACTGAAGCAAATACATATAGTAAACAATAGGATACAATCGACAAATTCTTTCCATGTTTTTTGCCACAAAATTACGTTTTATTATGTATGGAAAGCACATACTCTCTTTTTCCCGCTCTCTCTGCTCTCCCACTAAAACACACACACATACAGTACGGACACACACTCGCACAGAAACGTGTTGTCAGCACTGCTCTGACGATTTTGTCAGTAAAATAGTTTAGCAGACAGACGCACAGACTGAGGTAATTCACATACGCTCTCTCTCTCTCTCTCTCTCTCTCTCTCTCTCTCTCTCTCTAATAACTCACTGCATTAATAACTGCATTAGTCTGCTATCAGTGGCTCAAGCCTCCGTTACTAGCTCTAAAATGACGTTTTGGAATTAGCAACGGAGGCTTGGGTTTATATGCGTAAAAAATTTGTCCTGTACACGAGCGTTTTAAGGACAAAACCTGACAAATGTCTTGAAATAAATCATCTGAACAATGTTGTCAATTATTCCTTACTTACTGACTGACACCTCTCTTGTTTCCTGTCCTGTTGAGAAAAGTGTAAACATGATGGATTTGTAGTTACAGACTAAATGTAAGCATGCATTTACTCACTTGGTCAAAACAGATTCAGTATTCCTAGAAATTAATAAAAACAGTGAAATGCAAACTCAGAATATTCCGCAAACCTGCAATATTTAAATAGTGTTTGTAACGCAAAAGTAACGTAACACATTAATTTCCACAAAATGTAACTAAGTAATGCAATTAGTTACTTTTTTTAAAGGTAGCATGATATTGTAATGCATTACTTTATTAATTTTTATTAATTAACTTTATAAATTACTTAAAAGTAATTTTCCCCAACATTGGTTTGCATTTAGTGGGTTGTTTTCTGTATTTCAGTGTTTGAGGGGGATTCTCTCATTTATCTGGGAACATTGTGAGTGTGTTGAATCCCAAAATAACTCACTAATTCATGCACAAGATTTATTTGCAGGGAAAAAAGCGAAGTGTAATTTTTACCAATTTTTCCACATTTGGAATGTGGCATCACCCTCGTAGCACTCGAGAAGGTGAAAATGGCACTATGACATTAGAGTGGGAAGAGATCACAACTCTGCGTGTTTATGCATGACTGCCGTAGTCATTCAGATGAAAAGCATCCTTCTGTAGATGTTTTTCTCACGAGTGTGTGTTGTCCAGCTCAAGCTGCCATGTCCCTGACAGTTTTATTATGATGGAAATGACCTGACCTTTTCAGTTTTACAGAGGCATTGGGATGCATCGAGTTGGCTTACACTGGAGAAAACTGACACTACAGCCGTTTGATGCCTGATGTTCCTTTAGCTAGCAAAAACTGTGTCAGTAACACACTTGACACAATATGGAGCTTGACTGATTCATTGGTTAATGAGTATACACAAAATTCTCACTGAATATTTTTGTAATATTAGCTAAAACTTGGTGAATTACCTTTCTGACTGCTGCCTAGCATGAAGTTAGCTGATGTTAGCACATGTAGCTAAGCTAATGGTGAGATACTAGCACACAAATATTTGGGTAAAATTAAATTAGTTGTTTTATTTTGATCTCTCAGCATTAAAACTGCTCAGTTTTCAAAATGGTCCTGCCAACTGGCTTGGTGCAGGCAGTGTTTACTGAAGCAGTTGGTCTAATTTGCGTCCCCTGTCATTCCCTAACCCATTTTCTCTCCCATCCGCACCCACTCTGCTGGATATCACTGACTCCAAAGTGTCTTTCAGTGGAGGCAGGTGCCCTGCATTACCCCTCATTATGTCAGTGTATCTTCAGCACTCAAACAGCTCCATCCTCCTAATCTAATTCAGGGTGCTGTAATTTGCGTTCCTCTGGCTAGGCACAAGACGGCAGCCATCCAAGATCTTTAACAAGCTTGCAGAGATGCTTAAGTGCCTTCTGATAGAGTTATAATTCCTGTGATTGGCAGTTGTTTGTAAAATATGTTAAATTTATGCCTATGTTCCTGGCTGAGTGCTGCTTTTTTTGTAATGCCCGTTATGCATATTTTTGCTATTGCACCTGTTGCAATTCTTCATTCACCTTGTTGAGAAGACCATCTTAAAGGGATAGTTCAGCCAAAAATGAAAATTACCCCATGATTTACTCACCCTCAAGCCATCCTAGGTGTATATGACTTTCTTCTTTCAGACAAATACATTTGGAGTTATATTAAATAATGTCCTGGCTCTTCCAAGCTTTATAATGGCAGTGAATGGGGGTCAAGTTTTGAAGCCCAAAAAAGTGCATCCATCCATCATAAAAGTAATCCATATAGCTCCAGGGGGTTAATAAGGCCTTCTGAAGCGAAGAGATGTGTTTGTGTAAGAAAAATACCCACATTTAAAACTTTATAAACTTAAATATCTAGCTTCCGACAGATGGCCGTACACAACGATTTACAGCGAAAGAGTAACCCCTGACCTGACTCATTATGTATTGACAAACGCAGAAGCGCAGAGGATAGAGCAAAACAAAACTCCGATCACGAATTAGAAGTCTAAAACGAGAATTTATAAAGAGAAATGTCGGAGGAGCTTGAGTTTGTTGCCCAGCACTATTTGTTTGAACTGCGAGAGGTGTCAAAGCTTACGCTACTCCTACATCCTACGTTATACATCGCGTCAGGGGTTACTCTTTTGGCGCAAGTCGACTGGAAGCTTGTTATTTTAGTGTATAAAGTTTTAAATACGGATATTTTTCTTACAAAAAACAATCTCTTTGCTTCAGAAGGCCTTATTATCCCCATGGAGTCGTAGGGGTTACTTTTATGATGGATGGATGCACTTTTTTGGACTCCAAAATCAGGACCGCCATTCACCTCCATTATAAAGCTTGGAAGGGCAATGATATTTTTTAATATAACTCCAATTGTATTCGTCTGAAAGAAGAAAGTCATATACACCTAGGATGGCTTGAGGGTGAATAAATCATGGGGTAATTTTCATTTTTGGGTGAACTATCCCTTTAAGCCCTTTTCGAACAGTAATTGTTTCTCTTGGGGTCGTAAGGTATTTTTAACATTTACAGGTGCTAGTCTGTGATTTTATTGCCGTTCAAAATCCAGAATGTCAGTGTTTTTCTCCCACCACCAACGTAAAAATTCCTGGCAAAATTACCTACTGATGTTTGACAAACACCAAGGTCGTGTGGTAATGTTATCGCCATCTGAATGCACATCTCTGAGCTTACAAGAAGAGATCAATTCAGAATTCACTGTTTAAATACTTCTTGACCACTGCGGAGCACCATACAATAACTGTTGCACTTCACTGTAATTTGCATGCATTTTA
Organism: Coreius guichenoti; assembly: GCA_039654105.1. Lineage (NCBI taxonomy): Eukaryota > Metazoa > Chordata > Actinopteri > Cypriniformes > Gobionidae > Coreius > Coreius guichenoti. The sequence continues at coordinate 32,343,484 of CM077185.1, forward strand.
AAGATGTACACTTTTATTACTGAAATGCTGGAAAGTATTTACAAAACACTTTTTCATCACGCTCCACCTCAGCGAGTGTGAGCTGTTAGGAGCAAAAAGGATAAAAAGTAAACATTTAAAATGGGCTGTTATTATGGCAGCAATACATGCAATACAATTTTAAAATATGTATTATATACAATAAAAATATAAACCAAGCAGCTTTATGTTTACCTCATGTAAATAAGAGGTGAGTATACTCCATAATGCAGAGGCTGCATTAGCTTATTACAAACAACATTGTTTCTGGTCTATTTGGTGATGTTGGTTGAGCCAGTTGGTCTTACTGTGTAATCTAATGGATCAGGTTCTTGTTGGTTAAATCAGTCAGTTTGTAGTTTAAGTTTGAGCAAACCTATTCTCTCTGTGGTTAAGCAACCATATTGAGATACATTTGTTTTTAGTATAACATTAATACGTTATAAGTATAGTTTAACAAGCTTCCTTTTTTTTCTTTTTTCTTTCTTTTCTTTTTTTTTTTAAAGTTCTTTCTCATCCAGCATCCAGCTTTTATGTTCTTACTGGTTTGTTTTTCTTCCAAGTGATGTTTTTTTCTTGCTTTAACTGGGACTTCTGAACATCTAGTCCTCTGTCCAAAGGTTTATGCTTACCAAATATATTCAAATAATTTTTATGCCAATTTTACTGCAGGCAGTAGCAAACTGTTTGTACAGAGGCCCTGAAGAGAAAGGTGAAAAATGATTTTTGAAGTGTCTCCTTGCGTCTAGTTCCTACATTATATCATTTTTTTTCTGTTGTGTACCAGCAAAAAAATCTCAATGATTTCTCATTTGCTTTGCATACTTTTCCTGCATACTTAAGCTGTCCTGGAAGGGTAACAGATGAAAACATAATGTTTTTTTTTAGTGCTGTCAAATCGATTAATTGCATCTAACATAAAATTTTGTAAATGCATAATATATATATGTGTGTGTGTGTGTGTATATATATATACCTAGACACGACCAACGCATCCCTGAAGTGTCAGCAGAAACCGTGTCAACTAGACTCTCCCCTGTGAAGGCCTCCTTCCCCACTATACAGATAAAAACACATATGCACACATACGTATTCAAACACGCTTGCCTATAGGCTGAACACATAATGCTTGCATACATGCCGTCGCCGTTTTCACGGATTCGCCTTTTTAGGGGTTTGCGCGGGGATGATGATGGTATAGTTTCAAAGCTATTTCAAACCTGTTTCATGGTTTGCATTCTCGGGCCAACAAATGCTGTTGCCATGCGGATGGGGTCCGGAACGCATTGGGGGTTTTCTGTTTTAATTGAAGATGGTGTTGTTTAAATGGCACCAAATTAAATAACTAATCTTTTCTTCAAAAACAAAATTAATTTCCTATTATCCTAAAGCTGCTTTGAAGCAATCTGTGTTGTGAATAGCGCTATATAAATGAAGGTGACTTGACTTGACTATACACACCGATCAGGCATAACATTATGACCACTGACAGGTGAAGTGAATAACACTGATTATCCCTTCATCACGGCATCTGTTAGTGGGTGGAATATATTAGGCAGCAAGTGAACATTTTGTCCTCAAAGTTGATGTGTTAGAAGCAGGAAAAATGGGTGTAAAGCAGGAAAAAGCGTAAGGATTTGAGCAAGTTTGACAAGGGCCAAATTGTGATGGCTAGACGACTGGGTCAGAGCATCTCCAAAACTGCAGTTGTTGTGGGGTGTTCCCAGTCTGCAGTGGTCAGTATCTATCAAAAGTGGTCCAAGAAAGAAACAGTGGTGATGCTGCTGCTAACATCTTGGTGCCAGATACCACAGCACACCTTCAGGGGTCTAGTGGAGTCCATGCCTCGACGGGTCAGGGCTGTTTTGGCACCAACACCAACACCAAAGGGGGACCAACACAATATTTGAAATAATATAGGTCATAATGTTATGCCTGATCGGTGTATATATATATAAACTTCACGATTAATCGATTTAACAGCTCTAATTTTTTCCTATTCTAACTTGAAAAAATGGTGCGTGGAATGGAGTGATAAACTGATCTGATGAACTGGTGTGTGTGTGTGTTTGTGTGTAGGAGCTCGAGGAGCGTCTCCGGCAGCAGCACCACATGGAGCTTCAGACTCTGCGGGAGGCTCACAGGCAGAACATTGAGACTCTGAAACAGCAGTCAGAGCAAGAACTGCAAACCCTCCGCTTTGAACTGGAGGACGAGGGCAAAGCCATGCTGGGTAGAGCAGCCACTAATTCATACACATTCATTTACACACCTGCTGTAAAAACTCTACAGAACCTGTTTTATTATTTACTCTAGTTTGAATGCAATCTTTTGGAATAAATGTCTGCACTCTCATTTTGCAAGTGATGAAATCAGATCCATTTGCAGAGACACTGGAGTCAATATCTGTAATATCTATATAGGTTACCATAGTAATGACTTGCATGTCAGCAAAAGAGTAGCTCGCACAATGAAAAAAAAGGCAAAAAGCTGAATATTTTCCTACTGCTTATAGAAATCCAAACTGAAATGCCCTGTTTAGACTTTTCTAAGCTGACATCAATATGTGATCAGGTTGGATCAATATGTCAACGTATTTTTTTCATTATCCAACTCTTTCTCACAAAGTATGTACGTTGTTCACATAAGGTACATAACATTTTGTTTTACTTATATTTTCACAAGAGAAATATTATTATTTTAAAAACCTGTTTATAAAGAACAGCAACATTAGATGGTTTAAGGTGTTTTTTTTCCACTTTATTATTTTAGTTTATTTTTTCGCAGTTCAGACTACAAATACGAAACTGATATGAGTCAGATAGACCAAACCAACCCCCCCCCCCCCCCCCCCCCTCCAATTTAGCAAATAAAAAAAAAATAAAAAAAATTCTGTAACAATCTCAAATGGCAAATCCGGACATATGATGTGGAACAACTTTGTATAATTTCAAATTCAAATTGTATTAAAGTTGCTTCAATTTATGCTCATCTTGCAAACTCACAAAAATATGCCACAAATATATGCCATATATCTGTCATGATTGGGTTTCAAGAAGCTGGGGGAACTAAATCTAAAATAAGAAATAATTTAGTAAATATTTTAACTTTGCATCATTTTGTTAAAAGACTTTTTGGCTGCAGATTCAAGAGACAATTAGAAATCAAAATGGTTTCTGTATTCACCCTGTGCCATATATGTTCATAATTTAGCATTTTGTTGGTAATGTTAATAATTGTTTGATTTAAAGTACATTTATATTTGCTTTGTACACTAAGCAGTGTTGGAACTAGATGTCCAATATAAAATATGAAAAAGTCCTGAAGAGATCTACAGCTCTAATTATAGCTCAATCTCATTGAAATACGGTATAATTGGAAGAAACTGGAAAGCAACGTAATGAGAGAGTGCAGACAGGAAATTGCAGGTGGGGGAATGAGTGTCACTTCCATTTCCACCTGTGCTTTAGGGAAAGTTGGAGATGAATGATGTTTAATTCAGCTTCAGACAGCAGTTCATCTCCCTGGAATAGTCTTGTTTTTCATTCCCTGTGTCTATCTCTTTCTCCCTTTCTCCTCTCAGCATCCCTGCGTTCAGAGCTGAACCATCTCCACGCATCAGCCATTGAACATATGCGTCAGACCCATCAACAGGAAACAGCGGCTGCCAAACAGGAACTGGAGAGCGCTTTGGAGCAGAGCAGAGTACAGGTAAACTTCCTCCACAGCAGGGTTATTATATTTCACAAGTTTATGTTGATATTTTTTGCACACGGTTTATTATGCGGTGTCATCAATTTTAGAATTACATGCCTATAAATGTCACATAGAAAAGCTTTAATTGTTTTTTTTTACATATTGATCAAATTCCCCATCCTCTCTAATACATGCTCTACTGTTCAAAAGTTTGGGGCATTTATTTGATAAAAAACAGTAATATTGTGAAATATTATTACAATTTAACTGTTTTCTATTTCAATATATTTTAAAATGCAATGTATTCCAGTGAAGGCAAAGCTGAATTTTCAGCATCATTACTCCAATCTTCAGTGTCACATGATCCTTCAGAAATCATTCTAATATGCTGATTTAATATTATAAATACCTTTATTGTAACTTTGGATCAACTTTTTAGAAATTGAATACATCCTTGCTGAATAAAATTCTTAATTTCTTTTTTAAAAAATCTTACTTTTTAACGGTAATTCAATACATGTCTTTTTTTTATAATTATATTTAGTTTTCATTCGCATTATACTACACTTTTTTTTTTTTAAGTAATTATTTTAAAGTATTGCTAGTTTCCAGTAATTTCGCTGTAGACTCTCCTAGCTTCTCTGCCAGTGTATTCCCATAATTTTCTGACTGTCTCCTATGTTCCTATTGTTTCTTAATGGAGACAGTGACTAACAGTAAGTTCAGCATGTGAATGCCTTTCCAAGAAAGGACAAATCAATAGCGTTCTGCCAACATTTGGCTGCTATGAAAGAAAAAGGGCCTTAATAAATCCTCTTTTCATCTGGCCTCATGTATAAGAGGACAGTTAAACAAAAGAAACACTGACAGGATTGTTGGCCAAGCAATTGAAAGGTAGTACAGTTTGAGTCTTGGGGGAAAACGTCTCCATGAAGCGCACATACACACAGAATCAAACTGCAAAGCACTTTTGCATTTCTGTAATGGCCCATGATTAGAATAAATGCCAAAGGCAACAAAAAAATACCTTTTTTTATGTAAATGCTACCAAAAAAAGTACTATTACATTCTTTCTGCATAATAATTTCACATTTATTCAATGTGTTATTTGAGGTTTGTGGAATTTACTAGCAATTTCTGAGTCAAAATTTGTTTCTAAACCAAATTTTTTTTTTTTTCAGTGCAGACCATTTTTATCTGTTTATCTGGATATTCATGATACTTTAGTCTTCAGTTCAGTAGGTCAGTGTGTGTCTTATGTAATATTTCATTTTATGGACTTTTTGGGCGTTTAGGATAGAATACAGAAATACATTTTTTTAAATGTATGGAAAAATGTGTGAATTACCTAAATGTTCTATGGTTCTGTTCTGTTTTTTTGAATATTGAGAAAGTATAGTGGGAGTTTCTAACACAAGCTGGACTCAAATTGCTGCCCCAGGTGAATTTTGTCCACGTTTATGCACATTTTGAGATATTGCATAAAAAACACTGGATGGAAACGACATTAAAAAACGTATACGCTCAACTTTTATCTGATAGGAAGACATGCGCATAATGACAGAAACACATTTAAAAACTCTTGACTTTGCCTCAACCGAGGATGTGATTGGATAACTGGACTAACCAGTGGACCAATCACTTCGCACAGGATCTCAGATGTTGGTTTGGTCATTCTGAAATGCCTTGGCCAAAGTCTGTCATCAAAATAATTTACAAACCCGATTCCAAAAAAGTTGGGACACTGTACAAATTGTGAATAAAAAAGGAATGCAATAATTTACAAATCTCATAAATTTATATTTTATTCACAATAGAATATAGATAACATATCAAATGTTGAAAGTGAGACATTTTGAAATGTCATGCTAAATATTGGCTCATTTTGGATTTCATGAGAGCTACACATTCCAAAAAAGTTGGGACAGGTAGCAATAAGAGGCCGGAAAAGTTAAATGTACATATAAGGAACAGCTGGAGGACCAATTTGCAACTTATTAGGTCAATTGGCAACATGATTGGGTATAAAAAGAGCCTCTCAGAGTGGCAGTGTCTCTCAGAAGTCAAGATGGGCAGAGGATCACCAATTCCCCCAATGCTGCGGCGAAAAATAGTGGAGCAATATCAGAAAGGAGTTTCTCAGAGAAAAATTGCAAAGAGTTTGAAGTTATCATCATCTACAGTGCATAATATCATCCAAAGATTCAGAGAATCTGGAACAATCTCTGTGCGTAAGGGTCAAGGCCGGAAAGCCATACTGGATGCCCGTGTTCTTCGGGCCCTTAGACGGCACTGCATCACATACAGGAATGCTACTGTAATGGACATCACAACATGGGCTCAGGAATACTTCCAGAAAACATTGTCGGTGAACACAATCCACCGTGCCATTCGCCGTTGCCGGCTAAAACTCTATAGGTCAAAAAAGAAGCCATATCTAAACATGATCCAGAAGCGCAGGCGTTTTCTCTGGGCCAAGGCTCATTTAAAATGGACTGTGGCAAAGTGGAAAACTGTTCTGTGGTCAGACGAATCAAAATTTGAAGTTCTTTTTGGAAAACTGGGACGCCATGTCATCCGGACTAAAGAGGACAAGGACAACCCAAGTTGTTATCAGCGCTCAGTTCAGAAGCCTGCATCTCTGATGGTATGGGGTTGCATGAGTGCGTGTGGCATGGGCAGCTTACACATCTGGAAAGGCACCATCAATGCTGAAAGGTATATCCAAGTTCTAGAACAACATATGCTCCCATCCAGACGTCGTCTCTTTCAGGGAAGACCTTGCATTTTCCAACATGACAATGCCAGACCACATACTGCATCAATTACAACATCATGGCTGCGTAGAAGAAGGATCCGGGTACTGAAATGGCCAGCCTGCAGTCCAGATCTTTCACCCATAGAAAACATTTGGCGCATCATAAAGAGGAAGATGCGACAAAGAAGACCTAAGACAGCTGAGCAACTAGAAGCCTGTATTAGACAAGAATGGGACAACATTCCTATTCCTAAACTTGAGCAACTTGTCTCCTCAGTCCCCAGACGTTTGCAGACTGTTATAAAAAGAAGAGGGGATGCCACACAGTGGTAAACATGGCCTTGTCCCAACTTTTTTGAGATGTGTTGATGCCATGAAATTTAAATTTTAATGATACATTTTCTCAGTTTAAACATTTGATATGTCATCTATGTTGTATTCTGAATAAAATATTGAAATTTGAAACTTCCACATCATTGCATTCTGTTTTTATTCACAATTTGTACAGTGTCCCAACTTTTTTGGAATCGGGTTTGTAGTATAATGACCTCCCAAAAGCGTCTCATATGATTGCTTTCCCAAACACCAGACATCCGAACGCAAGATAACATGACAGCGTTTATTACGTTTTGTCTGCTTTATGATGGAGGAAAAAAGAGCCTCAGTGGCTTCCTCAATTGCAGAAACTTCCATTTTTATTACATATATTTTGTGCCAATTTCCCAGGAAGTGAAAATTTTGTTCTCTTGAACACATGGGATGCTTTATTTGCAAATGTTTTATGCGATATTCCAATTTTGCACATAAGTTAAATTCGCAACTTTGGATGGAAACATAGCTAATGTCCCAGACCCAGGCCTTTATTTTAGTAGTACCATATTAATAACAAATTAAACAAATAACTGCCTGCTCCTGATATGCTTTTTCGAATATTGCCTTTCATACAGTGTGTAATACAGCTGTTTGTGAATGTATAAGGTAGGAAGTTTCAAAGATCAAAGTACACAACAAATAAAGTTATTGTCTCCTAAAAGAAATAATCAGTTCTGAACTGCCAAAACGAGTCGTCAGCCATTTCAGTCTCACTTCCTGTTACAAACCTACGTAGATTTGTAACAAATTTGCATAATGCCAGTCTATGGTCTTCATTGGTTGGCCACAAACAATGTTCTTTGACAAAAAGTTTGGTTTGTGTTGTCGTTTTCTGTGCTACGAAAGCAAGTCCACTTTGCATACACTTCCAAAGGATGACTTGCGCTGGAATTGATACGGTAAAACTGGGCCATCTGACCAATCAGAGCAGAGTAGGCTTGCAGAAAGGAGGGGTTTAAAGAGAACGAATCTTCAAACAAATCGTTTCAGACTCTCTGAGAAATTAGGTGATGTGCAATGTATATTATGGGAAAATGAAAGTATTTTTTGACCTGGGATGCATGTAAACCTGTTGTATGAGACCTCCAAAACAAAATTAGAAACGTTTAAAATAGCTTAATAGGGGCACTTTAATTCTCATGCTCCTGGGGCTCAAATCTGAATCAAGAGAACTTGCCTAATGTCCCTCAGACAATAGCAGAGGTCAAAGGGCAAATTTAAAAGAGAGGCTGCAAACTCAGAGGAAACAGCATCAGTGCTGTTGAGCTCTCTCAGGAGTTGAACAAAACCTGCACTGTTGGCGTCGGAAAGAAATCTATTTTTGCTAAGCGTTCACTAAGCGTTTCTAGCCACAGTGCGTCATACATCATCCATGAATAACAAATGAGCGTACACGGAAAACGCAGATGCACATTTCTTGGGTCAAACTGTGAACATTTGTGTCTTGTGAGATTAGATTTGTTTCATGTGCATTTACAATCAAACTGTGCATCTGTCTCAGGGACACAGTTGACTTTGTTGTGTTCAGTTTTCTGTAATGCCCTCACATACTCTCAGTAACATCCCTCACATCATACAGCTGGGGGAAAAAATGCTTAACCTTCCCCCAAGACTCCTGCCGATCCCACTAGTTATGACAGCAAAAGCAAATGCGTCATGAAAGAGCCGTGAGAAACATGGGTTTATGTTTTCTAGTTCAAATCATTATAACATAAGGTGTAAACATTGCTTTGTAAGTTCATTTAAAAAAAAAAAAAGCTGGATTTGATAGCATCTAAATAAACTGGTTAAATGATTAACCTGAATATTAACCTGAGTATTTTATTTTTTATTTTTTATTTTTATTTTAATTATTTTATAGACAGACAGACAGACAGATAGACAGATAGATAGATAGATAGATAGCAATTTTGTTTTGTGCTTTTGTCATTTTTATTGGATTTTTTGATATTTCAATTTAGTTGTAATTGTTTTAGTTTTAATTATTTCTAGGGATCGGGGCCAATTAAGCACTTTTTTTTAAAGGGTACATAACACACAGTTTCTGCCAATCTCATGTTAATCTTGAGTACCTATAGAGTAGTATTGCATCCTTCATATCTCCGAAGAGTCTTTAGTTTTATCATATTTATAAAAGACAGATACGCTGTACCGATTCTTTCTGAAAACAGTCGAACTCGTGGAGGAGTGCAGTGGGCAGAGCTAAAGAGTCACGAGCACACATACACACACACTTCTTTAGTGACATTGTTGATTTTGTGGTCTAAAAACAAAATGACAGCGCTGCCGACGGCTTCCGTAACCCGAACGAAGCTCGTTGATGGGCGCGCTCTTGCTCTCGCTCTGGTTGATGTGTGTGCGTGCTCATCTGGGAGAAGTGCCCATACAAGGAATTCCGCCCTTCATGACATCATACAGGGCCATACTCGGAAAAAACTTTCCGAAACTTATTAGAATCCTGAACGAGCGTATTTGGCACAGAAATACTCCGTCAGACGTCCAACTAGTTTTTTGAAATTGAGTATCCAACTCGTTAACAGTGTAAATAAGTCAGACTGCATGAAACCGACATTGCCAACATTTCAATTTTTTTTGAAGTTAAAGTTTTTCATCTAATATTTTATTTCAGCTTTATTTCAATTGCCAAAAACGTTTTTTTATTTGTTTTAGATTTAGTTAGCAATATCAACAACGCCCTAAATAATTTACCTGTTACATTATGCACATTTTAAATCTATTCATGTTCTCTTTTTTTTATATTATATTTATTGTAGTATTTTCAGATTCCCAGGCAAACAGGACAGGACTAAACACACCTACAAAAAAAAATAAAAATAATAAGTGATAAAATGTTTTTATGTTTAATAAGAGATAGCAAACACATTCAGCTTACTGAAAGGTGTTAAAAGTGTGTTTGAAGTCGGTAGCAGAGACTCCCTGGAATTCTGTGGGGGTTTCCAAGAATCACTTTGCTCATGCTGCATAACAGAAATCTCTCTTTCTCTTCTCCCAAACACTCTCTCCATTTTTGTCTTATCATTAATTGTTTCCCAGTGAGAGTTTAGTTTCTATGCCTGGTTTAATGAGCTGTCTAAAATGAGCTGTACAATACAAAGAATTGAGTTTTACCTCGATAGCGATCGTCACGGCCGCTTCACACCTCATTGTCTCCTGGCAGACACTGTGTTCGGCTACTGGCTTGAGATCAGTTTTGACCCTTGTCCATTAGGATTCGAGTTTTATAAATCCATTCTGGATCTTATAGGCACTTTCGCTTCTTTATTTTACAAGTGAGCGCCAAGGTCATGTATACCTAGTGCATGGTGTGGGAGCTCTCTTGCTTTATGACAGCATTATAAATTGTTTTGTTCATATGCATTAAAGGTAGAATTGTGCAAACCCAATCATTTCATCCGCATGGTCGTTTGGCAGCTCTTCAAGTGGCCCAACGGCTCCCAGGGGTCTGGTTCCTTTAAACGAGTGCCTGCGTTCACAAGACACAGAATTTATTAAAGCCTGTGCTGCTCAGTGCTCCTGCACCATGAATCTGTTGGCCGATGGATAACCATTAACGCTCTCTTACACGGGTCACCACTTTTTCTGAAAGTGCTGATTTGCACTCAGTAATAAACGTACGTGGATGAAGAATGAGAGAAAAAGGAATCAAATGCTCCCCGGCAAGTCTCCTAGGCACACATCCCTGACTATTTAATGCTTTTGTCTGGCACAATAATGGAATGTATTTTAATTATCTTCATTTCGGGGCTTTTTTTTCAGCAAATATTAATGTGTTTGATTCTTTGCAATGAATTAAATTAAACAAATTCCATGTAATTCATTTGATTACAATTTTTAATCAATTGACAGTCCTAGTAAAAAAAAGTAATTTTAAGATTTGCTCCATTAGAACTATCATTGACTAAAAAATGCACTAAAAGTCTATTTGAATAGAAGCCTGTTTCTACTTCAGAGTAGAGTAGGAGTAGGAGTAGGAGTAGGAGTAGGACTAGGAGTAGAAGTAGGAGTAGAGTGGAGTAGGAGTAGGAGTAGGAGTAGGAGTAGGACTAGGAGTAGGAGTAGGAGTAGGACTAGAAGTAGAAGTAGGAGTAGAGTGGAGTAAGAGTAGGAGTAAGAGTAGGAATAAGAGTAGGAGTAGAGTAGAGTAGAGAAATAATTAAGTAATAATTTAAAAAATTACAAAATAAAATAAAATTAAATTAAAAAGGTAAGTTTACTATGCATAATTGTCACTTTACAGTATATCTCACAATTGCAACTTTATTTTACATAAATTCAAATTTATATGGCATGAACTGATTTAATATCTCACAGTATGACTTTATATCTCCCAGTGTGAGTTAATATTTTACAAATATGATATTATTTCTCATAATTATGACCTTCTTTACCGAGTGACTTAATATCTCACCGTTTTGAGTATTATTCTCATAATAGCGTTTTTTTATCTCATGAAATGATAATAATGTTTTACAATAATATTATTTTTTCCCTCACAATTTAGCTGAATGTTTTACAATTATGACATTGTCTCATAATTGTGACTTTTTATGTTCCAGAGTTACTTAATATTTCACTGTTTTGTCTCATAATAGTGATTTTTTTATCTCATGAAGTGATGTAATATTTCACAATATGACTTAGGGCCCTATCATACACCCGGCGCAATGCTACGCCAGGCGCGACGCAAGTGTTTTTTGCTAGTTTCAGCCCGACGCAGTTAACATTTTCACATCCAGCGCTACGTTGTTTAAATAGCAAATGCAATGGGCGTGCTGGTCTGAAAACGAGGAGTGTTCAGGCGCATTGTTGACGCGTTGCTATTTTGAGGCAACTGAAAAGGACTGCGCCATTGACCAACAAAAACCTGGTCAGTATTTTTTGTGTTATTTAAAGGGTCCGTTAGTAATATGCGCCTATAGGCAGGTGCACAATGTGCGTACACTCTGCTTGTTACACACACAGGGACGCGCAGCAGCACACAAACATTTTTAAAAATTAAAAATAAAAGGATTTCTCTCTGGAGAAGCGTTCAGTCTTTCCTCTTGCAAATTCCTCAATGTAAATAGCGAATCCACCATGGTGCAAGCGCAACTGGCTTTTAAAGGAATGGGAGATGAGACTCTGATTGGTTTATTGCGCGTTACGCCCAAAACACACCCATGACTCATTAAGAGACTACGTAGAACCCTTTTGGACCATGCGTCTGGCGCCGACCGTTTTTTCCATCGTTAAACTAGCAAAAGTGGATTCGGACACGCCCTAAGTGCACCTGCGCTTCAGACCATGCGCTCAGATCCTTAAAATAGGGCCCAATATTTCACAATTATGAAATTATTTCTTATACGTGAAATTTTATCTCCAAAAATTGTCTAATATCTCACAGTTTTATATCTTTTTCTCTTAATAGTGATTTTTATTTTAAGTTAAAATATTTTACAATATGATTTTTTTTCCTCACAATTTAACTGAATGTTTTACAATTATGACATTGTCTCATAATTGTGACTTTTTATGTTCCAGAGTGACTTAATATCTCACTGTTTTGTCTCATAATAGTTACTTTTTATCTCATGAAGTTATTTAATATTTCACAATATGACTTAATGTTTCACAATTATAGCTTTATATATAACTTTCTCATAATTATGACTTTTTATCTCCCAGAGTGACGTAATATCTCACCGTTTTGTCTATTTTCCCATAATAGTGGTTATTTTATTTCATGAAGTGATTTAATATCTCACAATATGACTTAATGTTTCACAGTTATAACTTTCTTAAAATTATTTCTTGTTTTAATCTCACAAAATACCTCACAATGAGATTTTTTTTCACAATGCAACTTAATATTTCACAATATATTTCATAATTTTGACTTTTTATCTCCCAAAGTAATTTAATATCTCACAGTGTGGCCTAATATCTCACAATATCTTGTAATTGTGATTATTAAATCTCACTATTGTAGCTTTATATCTCATAATGTGACTTTATTTCTTGTTGTATTTTAGTTTTAGATGGAAACAGGTTACTGTATAAAGGTGTGTGTTACATAAATAACTCCTCTCTGGTTTAATCATGTGAGTGGTTGAATAACTCATATCTACCTAGTGCCACCATGAGTTCTCATTCCCCTCCTCCATCTCTCTTCTACGACCTGTGCTGTTCCTCCTCGGTCGAGAAGCTTTTGATCAGCAGAACACTGAAATCCAGCCTCTCTCAAGGCTTTCTGGGTAGTATGCCCAGGAGAGCACAGCTCCACACATCCTCCCAGACACTGCTAAGCAACTTGGTCCAACATTAATTATGCTTATATTATCCTACGCATTGAAGTACTCCTCCAGGGAGGCATTTATAGGTGCCTCTGTCTTTGATGGAAAAGGTCAGGGATGTAAACTTCAGCCCTTGCAAATTATACCCTTTCAACTTCAGGGATAAGAGCTGAAAGATTTCAGCAGGTCTCTTTTTGTATGGTAGAATGAGCACTAGACTTTTAAAGCCATGTCTCTTTAGGAAAAGGGCCACCTGCTGATGTCAGATGACTGTTCATCCAGGTTCAGCTCTGTCATGACAGGTGGACGGCTGTTGTGACATTTTCTGAGGGTCTTTCCAGAGAGGTTTAGATGACCAGGGCTTCAAGGTTTATTTTGACCTGATGCTTGGGCTGCTGTTGAACATGCACACAACGTTCAAAATCTGCAATCAATTATTCAGCTAAAGCTGGTTTCATATGCAGTATTATGTAACATTATCCACGTGTTTCGACCTCACTCCAGGCAAAAGTTGCTATTCTTGAAAAAAAAGATAAAAATCTAAATTTTAGCATTAAAATTTTAGCACCATAGTGACAAAGCATATATGTCACTCGCAGTTTGATTTTGTTGCTTATATTAAAGCAGAAACACAGTTTAATTGCCCGTTCACACCAAGGATGATAACTATAATGAAAAAGATATAGTTCTAAAAATCGTTCTAGAAATGATATCATTGGAATCACGTTCAAAATGATTTTGTCCAGCTAAAGAATGATAAAAACATTGACAGCCAATCAGAATCCATCTTGCTCTAAGAGCTTGAGCATTTAAAACAGCAGGCGACAAAACTGCAGCTCATGCTTATAACAAACAGAACTGTGTCGTCCGCTGGTGTGGATGCTACACACAAAAAAAAAATTGGTTCTTCAGCGGTTCTTTGGGGTGGTTAAGGTGCTATATAGCACCACTGCCATACAAAGAACATGTTTAGCCCCTGTATACTGTAGTTCTTTAAAGGTTCTCTAACTCTCTCTTAGTCTCTTAGTTTAGTTAGGAAAAGGATTAAAAAACGACATTAAAATACAGTGTATTTCCTGAAGATAACGTGGTTCTCAACCTTTTTGCCCCCCTGTAAGGAAATATTCCAGAACCCCCACACAAGACTTTTTGACCTCAGATATGCATAAAAGTGATTCAAAACAGATTTTGCCATTGCAGTAAATTCCCATTCATATCAAACATATGAGAGTGGACTAACATATCTATAATCGAAGGAGAAGAATTGGGTGGTGGTGGGATGCAACAAGACAGTTTGGATACTGTCCGTTGCAGTTTAAATTGTGGAAGGAGGAATACAATTGGAGGATGAGAGAAGGACAATAGGCAAGCAGCTTGGTGAGAAGGCAACAACTGTTTAACTGGCGCAATTATTAGAAAAAGGAAGAAGTTCAAGATGACGGTCAATCTCCCTCGGACCATCCAAGATCTCACCTCGTGGGGCATCAATGATCATGAGTAAGGTGAGGGATCAGCCCAGAACTACATGGCAGGACCTGGTCAATGACCTGAAGAGAGCTGGGACCACAGTTTTAAAGAAAACCATTAGTAACACACTACGCCGTCATGGATTAAAATCCTGCAGCGCACGCAAGGTCCCCCTGCTCAAGCCAGCGCATGTCCCGGCCCGTTCGAAGTTTGCCAATGACCATCTGGATGATCCAGAGGAGGAATGGGAGAAGGTCATGTGGTCTGATGAGACAAAAATAGAGCTTTTTGGTCTAAACTCCACTCGCCGTGTTTGGAGGAAGAAGAAGTACAACCCCAAGAACACCATCCCAACCGTGAAGCATTAGGTGGAAACATCATTCTTTGGGGATGCTTTTCTGCAAAAGGGACAGGACGACTGCACCGTATTGAGGGGAGGATGGATGGGGCCATGTATCGCGAGATCTTGGCCAACAACCTCCTTCCCTCAGTAAGAGCATTGAAGATGGGTCGTGGCTGGGTCTTCCAGCATGACAACGACCCGAAACACACAGCCAGGGCAACTAAGGAGTGGCTCCGTAAGAAGCTTCTCAAGGTCCTGGAGTGGCCTAGCCAGTCTCCAGACCTGAACCCAATAGAAAATCTTTGGAGGGAGCTGAAAGTCTGTATTGCCCAGCGACAGCCCCAAAACCTGAAGGATCTGGAGAAGGTCTGTATGGAGGAGTGGGCCAAAATCCCTACTGCAGTGTGTGCAAACCTGGTCAAGAACTACAGGAAACGTATGATCTCTGTAATTGCAAACAAAGGTTTCTGTACCAAATATTAAGTTCTGCTTTTCTGATGTATCAAATACTTATGTCATGCAATAAAATGCAAATTAATTACTTAAAAATCATACAATGTGATTTTCTGGATTTTTGTTTTAGATTCCGTCACTCACAGTTGAAGAGTACCTATGATAAAAATTACAGACCTCTACATGCTTTGTAAGTGGGCAAACCTGCAAAATCGGCAGTGTATCAAATACTTGTTCTCCCCACTGTACATACAGTTAGTGGTCAGGGAATAAAGACGACATTGTGTTTTTCCCCAACACACACCTGAGCCTCACCACATGAGTGTTATAGTTCAGAGATGAACTTGCTGAGCTAATACAATGACAGCAGGAAGAGCAGATGTTTTGTTGACATGCTGTTGGTGTACAGCAGGGCTCAGTAACTTCTTTCTTTTAGGGGCCAGATTGTCCAGATCTTAACCAGTGTATTTATTTACAATAAAATAGATTTAGGTCATTTAGATTCATTAGATCAGGTCATTACATTTAGGAAATATTATTACAATTTAAAATAAGTGGTTTATATTTTAATTTATTTCAAAATGTAATTTATTCCTGTGATGTCAATGCTGAATTTTTAGCATTATTACTCCAGTTTTTAGTGTCACATGATCCTTCAGAAATCATTCTAATATGCTGAGTTGCTGCTCAAGAAACATTTATTATTATTATCAATGTTGAAAACTGTTGTGTGGCTGAACATTTTTTTAGAACATTGTTCACACTTTTGATCAGTTTAATGCTTCATATACTGGTATATATATATATATATAATGCACTTGATTTTATGGTTTTGGTACTTCATAGTATACAATGATATGCATTTATTTTTGACAAGAAATAATAAACTAATGTACAGATTTCAAAATGGACTGCTCTAAAGCATAATATCATTGCTGAAGGTGAAATGGGCACAGCGAGAGAGCTTGGCATAGATTGAGTTTTACTATTTGGACAGATTTTCTTAGATGTGTACGTGCTGTTTTATGCTTCATTTTCAAGATGAACCATCTGTTGTGGTTTGGAGATATTAAGAAATGCTCTTTCAGCGTATTTCACGGTTGTCTACAATGGTTGTGATACGTTTGTAATTATGTAAGTGAGTATACGTTAGAAATAATTTTTACGCCGGGAATACGCACAAATTTGTTTTTAATACAAATGTTTGCTATTTATTACTTTTCCTGCTGACATTGGCATCCTTTATCACTTAATTTGGCCCCGGAGGAAGCCCCTCTGGGCCACAGGTTTTCTTTGCCACACAAACTGATGCCGTTATTAAGCTAATTGTTGCGTGAAATGATATTTACAGACATTCAAAGTTGGATGAGCAGATTGTAATTTGATTAAGCAAGAGCCATTAACCACATAAAACCGGAAATTGGCTCAGTTATATTATCTATACGGTTTCTTCTACTTCCTGTGAACGAGGCATTTAAAAGTCAAAGTGTCAGTGGAGTGGAAAATTGCCTGAGACAAGCGGCATCTAATTAATCTAACCCGGGTTGTACTGGAGTCTGACGTATACGGCTGTGTATCAATGTTACAGTGTAGAGACTGCCTATGTTGCAATCTCTATGAATACAGTACACTTTGGTGTCACGTTACCTTTTTTAAAGCATTAGAGGCACAAATGTGATGTTTTGTGAAGTGAGAGCTATTAAGTTGGATAATTTATCATCTAACAGAACATTAGCTATTTTAAATGCAAATGTCTTTGCTTCCCTTAAAGGGAGAGTTCACCCAAAAATGAAAATGTTGTCGTCATTTACTCACTCTCATGTCGTTCCAAACCTATATGAGGTTCTATTTTAAAGAATGTTGTTAACCAGACAGTTGACGGTAGCCACTGACTTCCATAGTATTTTTTTTTTCCCTTTCAATGGCTACCGTCAACTGTGTGATTACCAGCATTCTTTAAAATATCTTCTTTTGTGTTCAACAAAAGAAAGAAACTCATGAGGGTGAGTAAATGATGACAACATTTTCATTTTTGGGTGAACTATCCCTTTAAAATGGATTTTGACCTGTCCTACCTCAAAGGGTCTTTTTTTTTTATTTTATTTTATTTTATTTTATTTTATTTTATTTTATTTTATTTTATTTTATTTTATTTTATTTTATTTATTTTATTTTATTTTATTTTATTTTATTTTATTTATTTCATTTATTTCATGTATTTCATTTATTTCATTTCATTATTTCATTTTATTTATTTATTTAGTTTTTTTTTCTTTTGTTTTATTTAATATGTTATTTAATTTTATTTGATTTTATTTGTTATTTAATAATTCCTTTTATTCTATGTATTTTTCATTTCATGTATTTATTAAATTTCATTTCATGTTTATTTTACAATAATAAACATGAAATGTGTTTTCATTTTTAATCTGTGGGTAATTTTAAAGAGTTCCAGGCTCTAATTTGTAACCTATTTATGGAAAGTATATAAAAAGTTGGGATCATGCATGTGAACATATGTTGAGGGTGTCTCGGTTTACTGGTGAAGTCAATGAATGATGAGTGCTAAGACTGGTGGTAATTTGTGTTATATTCAGTGTTTGATTCAAAGTCATAAATCATCTCTGATGATTCATCTCATGCATCATCTCATGCTCTGCGATGTATTTCTGTAGTTTCCTCACTCATTTCCAAACAGATTTTTTAATTCTTACAGAGCATGTCACCAGAAACTATTTTTTAATTTAAAAAAAAAAAAAAAAAAAAAAAAAGTAACTAAATGCTTAAAAAAGTTGACGAAAGTTGTTCCTCGGTAACTTTAGAACTCAGGCCCATTAGCTTCTGACGTCCCTCAAGAGATGAAACTGTAGCGCTAAAACATCCATGCTAAAAATAATGCTGTAGATCTGCTGGCTGCTCCCACCTTTTATTTATTCATAACAAAACTATTCATATATTAGATAAGGAAGGAGAAACAGAGAGATGTGCCATCAATATTAGATCCCAACATAATCTCAAAGTGCGAAGTGAAAATAGCATCTGCGGGACTCCCATGTGTGTCTGAATTCAGATGTTTCTGGAAGAGCCTTCACCACAGATGAAGCCATCACACAGTCCACACTCTTACATAACACATGACATTCTCAAGTAAGGTCAGTCTGGCTTTTATCGTGGCCTCGGTTTACCTTCCATGCACGTGTGTTTGCAGGAACGTGAGCTGCTGAGTCGCATCTCAGATCTGCAGGATGAGGTCAGTCGCAGGAAGAAGCACATCGCGGATCTGGACCATGAGATCCACACCCTGAATGAGAATATCAGCACTTTGACCAAGGAGCTGGAACTCAAGGGCAAAGAAGTTCTGAAGATCCGTAGCGAGGCCAATCAGCAGATCAGGTGAGTCTTTGATTATGGATGTGAAGTTTTCTTGCATTTAGGAAACAAAAAATACATTTCACCTCACGTCTCCATGCATGGGGTTGCATGGGGTCGTCCTTCACTCTTAAAAATAAAGGTTCTTTATTGGCATCTAAGGTTCCATGAAGAACCATAATATCAATGGAGCCTTTCCATTCCACAAAAGGTTCTTTATAGTGGAAAATGTTCTTTAGATTATTAAAATGTTCTGCACTTTTAAGAACTGTTCTCTGAAAGGTTCTTTAGGGAAACAGAAATGGTTCTTCTATGGCATTGCTGCGAAAAACACCTTTTGGAACCTTTATTTTCAAGAGTGTTGTTCAGTGGGTGTAAAGTTTTTTGGCTTTTAGTATGAATATGTTAGCCTTACTGTTATCTATAAGCTAGTGTGCTCCAGAACAATGACAAAATTCACATTTAATTCACATTAGAAGATATAAGCATTCAAAACATACAGTCTCTCACTTCCGCCAATATGGATCAGAGATTTTTTAATGAAAGACATCACACTGCACTTCAGCTTCTCATCAGATTTTCTGTCCAATCAAATGCTCTCTAGAATCTAAAGCGTCCCGCCCCTACTTTATTAATAGACGCTGAAGCTGCGGCTGAAATCACACATTTACTTTTTGTAAATGCTGAATGGCATAGTGCACTATATATGGGAAAAGGAACGATTCAGACAGTTTAAATATTCTTTCCATTGGGGCGAATGAAGTTTCGGCTTTGATCCAGAGACACGATAGCACAGAGCGGATCATATACGCGAGTCGGCGTATACCAGAAAACGTATCGGACCCATTTGAATTCTGCTCAGAATTCTATATTTTAAAGCGATATGGAGGATATTAGGAGGAGAAACAGTTAGAGATTAGGAGGAAACTGCGGCTTTACTGAGCTCAATGGCTCTGGCCGAGCTGTGATATAAACTAAACGCTATTGGCTATTTTAAAAAAGGGGAGGAGCTGTTCTATATGTCACCCCCTGTCTTCCTGTTTCAGTGGAAATTACGTCAACACATTGAATAATGCTGTGTGTTTCAAGGCACTTCAGTGGGCCTTTAAACAACTGTTACATTTTCCTTTGGTTGAATGTGACAAGAGTCTTTGGTGATGATGAAAGAGATGGTTGATCTTATTTTCAACCAGATTGGCGTGGCAAGTGAAAAATAAAGAATAAAAGATAAAAACAAACCACGTTCTCGACTAGAAAGTCAGGATTTATCTGTAATTTTGCTCACAGTTCTCTTGTTGTTGTCAGGCTCTTTTTGATGGTGTTTTTTTTGTAGTAGTAGTTTAAAGGAAAGAGAAATCAAGTGGATTAAAAAACCTGAACTCATCACAGCAATTATTTTTATTCAGGGTGTGATACTATTTCACTCTTTTATTAATAAGTAAAAAGTATTTCATTATACATAGCGGCTGTTTTGAGATGATGTGATTGTTTAGTAACACACATCATAATGCAAGACAGGGTGCAGAGCTCATTTCACTTTTAATTATGTAACACTGACATATCCAGGTCCTGAGATAAAAGCAGCAAATTAATTGCAGTGTCATTTCCCAAAGGCATATCATTTACAGAGAGGAGATCCTGCTTTATTGCTCCTTATTTGAAGCCATCACAGTGTGTGGCTGTATTGTAGAGAATGTGTTTTGGATAAAAGTAAATTGCAATATGAGAAAAAACATGTTCTAAAATACAAATCAATACGTAGCAGGAAGTGTGTTGTTTTTTGAAAATGACACTGCTGACACCACGCAGTGCTTTGTGAATATTATTTACTCAGACTGAACATTTGTATCAGAGCAAAGAAATAAACTGGATGAAAGTTTAATGTAACAGAGGAATCAAAGGAAGTGATCCGTGTGCTAATAAATCAAAACCATGACGCACACTTTTTCAGCGGCCTTGCTTCCATTTTTCTTGTTCATTTTGGTCATAGAGATTTCAAGAAATTCTTTAATAAAGAGCTCTAAGCCATGAATCAAACCGACCAGCTCCGAGATGAATGACAATATTGCAACCTTTGATTTAGAGAGGGAAAATATTTGAAAATCGGATAAAAGACAGTAACTTTATTTTTTGAGGGAAGGAATTACACTGAAAAAGATATTCTCTCAAACTAGTCCTCCAAACTGTTTTAAACATCTTTTAAAAAAACATTTGTCTAAGACAAGAATATATATTGAATTAAGTTTATTTGGTAACACTTTAGTTTAGGGTCCAATTCTCATTATTAAAAGTTGCTTATTAGTATGTATATTAATAGTATATTGGCTGTTTATTAGTACTTATTGTAGTGGACAGCACATTCCAGGGCCCAGTTTATGGCTGAACCCTTCTCTGCCCATAACAGTGGACAAAGGTTTGCTACATTTTGATTGGATCTTGGTGGACTAACACAAACAAACTGTCCAACACCATCAGATAAAGATGCTAGGACAACAGCCAGACACCTCTTAGAGGGCAAGAAGACCACCTCTGGTACCAAGCCCAGGAAGGACAGGACTTCTTATTGGTCCACATGCAGTTTCTGCCCTTCACCCATCTAGAGACTAATCCCTAATGTCCTGGTCTGTGACTGCCATAAAAATTCCTCAGGACCTCAGCAATAGTGGGTGAAACAAAGAAAGACCACAATGATCCATCCAAATCCATTCATAACTATGTTTGGATTTGTTTAGAATATTGCCAAGGGTATTCTGGTGGTGGTTTGGAAAGTGAGAAATGCATTGGTAAACTTTAAAGACACTTCACAGAATTCTAACTGTGTACAGTATGCAAAATGAGTTCCACAGGGGAAAGAAGGGTGGGCCACACAGTGTGCCCCCTCTGATGCCAGCGGCCAATCACAGCACTGGAATGGAGAAGCGCCAAATTGCAATCTCCTCCTCGTCGGAAAGGGATAAAGGTACCCTTTCAACAGACACTCCTTGTTCTGAGTCTGTCCTACAAGGATGAGACTGAAACAGATCACCAAGTTCTGAGTCTCCCCTCGGGAGAGACAAACAGTTCACCATGTTCTGAGTCTGTCCGGCAAGGATGAGACTGTGACAGATCAACCAAGTTCTGAGTCTCCCCTCGGGAGAGACAAACAGTTCACCATGTTCTGAGTCGGTCCGGCAAGGATGAGACATAACAGATACACCATAACATTCTGAGCCTCTGGTTCATCCAGAGAGACAACAAAAGATCCGAGGATCTGAGTCTACAGCTTGTGAGGCAACAACAGAAATGACCACGTTCTGAGCCTCCAGCCTGAGGAAAGAGACATTAACAAACACTACATTCAGAGTTTTAGTCCAGCGAGACAGTGACGACTACGGCATGTCCCGAGTCTCCATGCCAGAGAGACAAAAGCGGATTGACCAAGTCCTGAGTGTCTGGCCCAGAGAGGCAGAAGACACACAGAGACATTTGCAACAAGGTTAAGCTCAGGAGAGCAAACCTTCACTTCGAGGTTCCTTTGTCTGCGTGTTCCAGATTAAGGACCTTCTGCACCTACTTCAGGGCCTCATCTGCATGTTCCAGATTTTAGGACCCTTTGGTGCTCCAGGAGATCAGCATCCCACAGATCTTCTATTGAAATGGATTCCAGCTTTCCCCCACTGCATTGTCACCCACCACAACCAGTGGAAGAAGTCACTGCTATCAGACTGCTTACTCAACCATGTGGAACGTAAATATCACTCAACCAAACCTCTTTCCAGAGACCTTGGCATTGTTGTTTATTATCAGTATATGATTTTCTAATTTACATTAGAGGTAATATAACTGATGCTAGTTAATAACAAATAATCTTTCATTTATTTGTTTGATGCATAATAAGGTTCTTCACCTTAGTTTCAGAGAAACAACAGTTTATCTTTCCATAAGGTAACAACTCTTCCATAGCCACACTCAACTTAATGTATTTTATGCATCTTATGCCCTTTATTCCTTTATCGTTCATTGTATTCATTTAGTAGTTGTGTTAGTTATTCTTGTTTATCTTTTGTTAATAAAATTTATTTTATTACAGTTGTGTCTTCCTTGTGCTGATAATACAGAAGAGGCTCTACAAGTTAGAAATCTCACCAATCTTTCAGATAAATCAGCTGACCAACTCTCCCCAATTTACATTCATTCTAAATGATTGGACAGCCTCCTGTTTGGAGTGTTCTCAAGCTAAAAGACCTTGACTAGTGTCCCAAACTAAGAGAGGGGGAAGGTGGTCATCTGATGTACTCATAACCACACCTTAAGTGACGGGTGATCCAAAAATCACAACGTCAGCGGTGACGTGAGTACCAATCACTACCTTACTTAGCGTCCTTGGATGGACGAAAGTAAAATCACTATATTATAAAGCACATATTAATGCATTATTCTGCATGACCATATTCTACATCCTTAATCCTACCCAATACCTAAACTTAACAACTACCTTACTAACTATTAATAAGTAATTAGGAGTTTATTGAGGGAAAAGTTGTAGTTAATAGTTAATAGAATTGGACCCTAATCTAAAGTGTGACCGTTTATTTTTCTTACCCCATTGGCAAATAGTTTTTATACAATGTAGTGAGATTTATGTTTAGAAAGAGACAAAATATGAATGGGTTAAGAAAAATAACATTAATTTAAGATATGGGGCCCTATTTTAACGATCTGAGCACATGGCGCACTTAGGGCGTGTTCGAATCCACTTTTGCTAGTTTATGGCGCATGGTCTAAAAGGGTTGTACCTAGTCTCTTAATGAGTCATGGGTGTGTTTTGGGGCGTAACGTGCAATAATCCAATCAGAGTCTCATCTCCCATTCCCTTTAAAAGCCAGTTGCACTTGATGAATGATTCGTCACTCTGTCTGTGTTTGCTCAAATAGTTGTAAAACGCGGGCTATAATGGTTGCTACGCACTTGATTATAGATAAAATAAGCTCTCTTTAGACACGTTGTGTTGTGTGTAACTTCACCCATAAGCAGCAGTGATACTGTAGATTAATTTTCCTGACTTGACGACTTTGAATTCCGTTCAGTCATTTCGTTCATTTAAACGTACTGGTAGTTAAAATATAATTTTTTAATGGCTAATTTCTCAGAACACGTCCACATATGCAATCTTCGATTATATTTCAAATTAGGAAGTCATTATAATGCAGCCAAAGAATATTGGCTTAAATTATGACCAATGCAATAAAAGAACCGTTCATGAGCGACTATCACAGAGACAGTGTTTCACCACAGAGATACCCGAGAAAAGATACAGGTAAAAGAAAATATTTAATTTCAGTCATGTTCACGTATAGCGATACATAATATTATTCTGTCCAATTGTCCAGTGTTGCTTATACAGTATTAGATGTTTGTTTTTAAACTATAAATGAAACAATCATGACTATATAGCCTATAACAGTGTTAGCAGTGTCAAGTTACAATATAGTGTCAAGTTTACAGATGCAGAAATGTGCCTAGATATTAAAAGTGTGTTATGTCATCACTGCTCATTATCACAATACAATACAAGATTACTTGTCAAGTAAATAAATGAACTTGAAATCATTGTCCTTCACGTGTAGAGATTGCGGAGTGATACAGTACATGGCCAAATAAAAATGACTTTCAGTAATCCTGAAAATAGGTTAAAGGGTTAGTTCACCCAAAAAGAAAATAAAAACACCTAAGAATGTAAATTTTTTTTTACATTTACCCTTATGTTGTTCCAAAAACCTGTATTAGTTAGAATGTCGGTAACCAAACCATTTCAGTGCCCCCCTCCCCCCCCATTTCTCAAAATTTCTTCTATGTCTATTCAACATAAGAAAGTCATATTTGGAACGAAATGGGGGTGAGTAAATGGTGATAGAATTTTCATTTTTAGGTGAACTACCTATTTAACTACCTTTAAGATAAATGTTAACATGTGCCCCCTAAAAGCACAAGTGGCCCCTGCCTGGCCCCCCCAGTTACCGTGGTCTAGAACCGTCACTGGTGTTAATACTTTTATTCATCAAGGATGCATTAAATTGATCAATATTTCTATTTCAAATAAATGCTGTTGTTTTTTGAACTTTGTACTAATCAAAGAATTCAATTTTTTTTATCCCGGTTTACACAAAAACATTTGATAATAATATTAAATATTTCTTAAATCACCAAACCAGTATATTAGAATTATTTGCAATATTACGGTGTTTACTGTATTTTTGATCAAATAAATGGAGTGTTGGTGAGAATAAGAGACTTCTTAGACTTCTTTGAACAGTAATGTGTAAAAAAAATAAAAAATAAAAAATAAATGTATCTTTTCTTTAAGGATGTTTAGATGTTTTACTGGAAAACCAGATGCAAAAGTTTTATATTTTGTTTTGTTTTTTCATGTTTTCATAAACCATTATGAATCTGAATCTACAAACCCGATTCCAAAAAAGTTGGGACACGGTACAAATTGTGAATAAAAACAGAATGCGATGATGTGGAAGTTTCAAATTTCAATATTTTATTCAGAATACAACATAGATGACATCAAATATTTAAACTGAGAAAATGTATCATTTTAAGGGGAAAATAAGTTGATTTTAAATTTCATGGCATCAACACATCTCAAAAAAGTTGGGACAAGGCCATGTTTACCACTGTGTGGCATCCCCTCTTCTTTTTATAACAGTCTGCAAACGTCTGGGGACTGAGGAGACAAGTTGCTCAAGTTTAGGAATAGGAATGTTGTCCCATTCTTGTCTAATACAGGCTTCTAGTTGCTCAACTGTCTTAGGTCTTCTTTGTCGCATCTTCCTCTTTATGATGCGCCAAATGTTTTCTATGGGTGAAAGATCTGGACTGCAGGCTGGCCATTTCAGTACCCGGATCCTTCTTCTACGCAGCCATGATGTTGTAATTGATGCAGTATGTGGTCTGGTTGTCATGTTGGAAAATGCAAGGTCTTCCCTGAAAGAGACGACGTCTGGATGGGAGCATATGTTGTTCTAGAACTTAGATATACCTTTCAGCATTGATGGTGCCTTTCCAGATGTGTAAGCTGCCCATGCCACATGCACTCATGCAACCCCATACCATCAGAGATGCAGGCTTCTGAACTGAGCGCTGATAACAACTTGGGTTGTCCTTGTCCTCTTTAGTCCGGATGACATGGCATCCCAGTTTTCCAAAAAGAACTTCAAATTTTGTTTCGTCTGACCACAGAACAGTTTTCCACTTTGCCACAGTCCATTTTAAATGAGCCTTGGCCCAGAGAAAACGCCTGCGCTTCTGGATCATGTTTAGATATGGCTTCTTTTTTAACCTATAGAGTTTTAGCCGGCAACGGCGAATGGCACGGTGGATTGTGTTCACCGACAATGTTTTCTGGAAGTATTCCTGAGCCCATGTTGTGATTTCCATTACAGTAGCATTCCTGTATGTGATGCAGTGCCGTCTAAGGGCCCGAAGATCACGGGCATCCAGTATGGTTTTCCGGCCTTGACCCTTACGCACGGAGATTGTTCCAGATTCTCTGAATCTTTGGATGATATTATGCACTGTAGATGATGATAACTTCAAACTCTTTGCAATTTTTCTCTGAGAAACTCCTTTCTGATATTGCTCCACTATTTTTCGCCGCAGCATTGGGGGAATTGGTGATCCTCTGCCCATCTTGACTTCTGAGAGACACTGCCACTCTGAGAGGCTCTTTTTATACCCAATCATGTTGCCAATTGACCTAATAATTTGCAAATTGGTCCTCCAGCTGTTCCTTATATGTACATTTAACTTTTCCGGTCTCTTATTGCTACCTGTCCCAACTTTTTTGGAATGTGTAGCTCTCATGAAATCCAAAATGAGCCAATATTTGGCATGACATTTCAAAATGTCTCACTTTCAACATTTGATATGTTATCTATATTCTATTGTGAATAAAATATAAGTTTATGAGATTTGTAAATTATTGCATTCCTTTTTTATTCACAATTTGTACAGTGTCCCAACTTTTTTGGAATCGGGTTTGTAGTATGAAACAATGGTACAAATTCAAACTATTGATTGTCACTGATTAGAAGTCTAAAATACAATGTATTTAACAAGCCATATAATGTATGCAAATATTGTTGTCTTTAGTAGTTTCATAGATTAGGGAGACTCTTTAAAACAAAGACTCTGTCTAAAAGGTTTCTATCTCAAATCTATTTATATTCTCTGTGGAGAAAATGAATGGGACTTTTACTTCCAAAACCTTCCTGTTGTGCTTTATTGTGCTTAAAAGATGTGTAATTCAGGCCTGCAGCTGCAGCGCTGCGGGGTTAGAGTGAGTTTTGAAGGATCACTGAGAGAGTGTCATGTGTGTGTATGTGTGTGTTCTCTTCTCAGAGCTCATGAGCAGGACCTGTGTAAGAAACATGAGCGGGAGATGGCCGAGCTGAACGCTCTCCACCACAGAGATACACAGAACATGCTGTCAGACTTCAACAAGGCCCAGGAACTGCTGAAGGACAAGATCTCCGCCCTGCAGATCCTGTGAGTTGATGCACCGCGAAAGAGTTTGTATATAATATACAGCATGTGTATTTTGGGGGATGGAAGTTGGTTGTTTGATGACAGAGGCTATGAATGCTAACTAAAGGACACCAGACTATGATGTGGACTCAAAGGGGTTGGTGGAGAGTGAAAGATGTGGACAGTGTTTCTGAAGAGATGCTATAACAAACAATAACAAAGGCATAGCTTAGCGTGAATGAGTGTGAATTCATGGGAGTTGTCGTCTTCACCTCCACAGCCGATGGAAAGCAATCTGACGGGACTCAAGCAGAAATAATGTTCATTGATGAGCTAATGTATTAAAGTTTTATTAACGTTACTGTTGAATGAAGCAGGGCAGGGCCGAGAGCCCTGAACTTGAACAGTGTTATAGTTATGTTTGATCACTTAAATTCACTTTACTTATGGGTCAGTATGAGTAGTAATTCAGCACTTGTGGCTAATTAATGCTGCGCTGTTTTACTTGGTCAAAACAATCATACTAAAAATACATTTGAGTGTGTTGAAAGTTATGTTAAAGTTACTCTGCATTCGCTCGGTGGCTGCTATGAGACACTTGTTGCACATTGCAGTAAGCTAGATTGATATTAGAATATCATAATAAAAAAAGCTGGATGACTTGTGTTGCTAAATGGCATGCAGTTAAAGGGTTAGTTCACCCAAAAATGAAACTTCTGTCATTAATTACTCACCCTCATGTCATTCCAAAACCGTAAGACCTTCATTCATCTTCAGAATACAAATGAATATCTTTTTGATGAAATCCGAGAGCTCTCCTCCATAGGCAGCTATTTAATCACTTTCAAGGCTCAGAAAGGTAGGAAAGACATCGTTAAAATCGTCCATGTGACTCCAGTGGTTCAACCTTAATTCTATGAAGCGACGAGAATACTTTTTGTGCGCAAAAAATATGTTGTTTCGTGAGCTAATCTTTTGAGCTCATTTGTGAAAATCGACTGATCCAGAACATAAGTGAACAATAAACACTTGATTTCTTGTCCCGCTCAAATGAGCCAAGAGAGAGTAACATTATTGGACACATTTGAAATAATGTAAGCACCCAAGTCAACAAAATATATAACATTGTTCTAGTGTTTTTTGGATATTTTAATCAAAAAAATCTTGCATATTGTGCCGTATTGTGCCTTTAAAAGAACCTTTTTTTTCTTAGTGTGAAGAACGTTTTAAAATAAAGAACTTTTTGTGCAGTGGAAAGGTTCCATAGATGTTATAGGTTCTTCATGGAACCATAAATGGCAATAAAGAACCTTTATGTTTAAGAGTGAATCTGCTCTTTAAAATGCAAACGTGCACGTGTCTACATGGCAAATCTGTATATAACACTTTTCTTCATCATTTAATCCTCATTTGATGAATTATTGCCACTATGATTCTATTGATTGCACTAAGAATGACAATTATTTGATTTAAATATGCTACATTACTACAGTATATGAGAACAGATAGTGGCTGGTTAAACTGGATTATGGGTGGTTAGTGAAAAAGATACAGGTTTTTTTGAATGTTATTGCAATAAAAGTATAGCAGATACTTTTGAATGAGTAATTAATTCAGGGTAAATACATTTAAATTGGGACACTTTTTGTCATAGAGATGAATGGACAAAATGTCCCAATTTACTTGTATTTACACTAATTTCTGCTTATAATGGTACATTTATATATCGGATACAGAGTTTGAATGATAGAGATGTTTTTTATGAATTTGAGTCACTAAAAGACAGCCGTATACAGTCAAACCAAAATTTATTCAAACACCTTCCACATTTTCTCACATTATCACAGTTTATTCGCTATATTTTAGAAAATGGTAATAAAATATGACAAGAACTAAACTGTGTTAAACTGTGTCAGAACAAATTCATCTTGATAATGTCAAATAACTTTGATAGAAAGGTATGTAATGGATTACAATCAATCAACCAATCAGCTGTCAGCTGCTAAATTTAACTACACAATTAGATAATACCAATTTAGGTCAACCAATGACCAAGCAATGCTTAATTTTGTTCAGTCTGTGGTGTAAAAGGTCGCATTAGCAATTAAAGAAAAAACACTTAAGCAAAACATGGTCAGGTCAAAGTGTCCGAATTATTTTGGACCCAAATTTTTATAAATTGTACTGGTACTCCACTGTATGAAGAATTTTTGGGTATAATATGTCACAGTTTACTTTATTTTGCTATCCTCACTTACATACAGTGGGGAGAACAAGTATTTGATACACTGCCGATTTTGCAGGTTTGCCCACTTACAAAGCATGTAGAGGTCTGTAATTTGTATCATAGGTACACTTCAACTGTGAGAGACGGAATCTAAAACAAAAATCCAGAAAATCACATTGTATGATTTTTAAATAATTAATTTGCATTTTATTGCATGACATAAGTATTTGATCACCTACCAACCAGTAAGAATTCCAGCTCTCACAGACCTGTTAGTTTTTCTTAAAGAAGCCCTCCTGTTCTCCACTCATTACCTGTATTAACTGCACCTGTTTGAACTCGTTACCTGTATAAAAGACACCTGTCCACACACTCAATCAAACAGACTCCAACCTCTCCACAATGGCCAAGACCAGAGAGCTGTGTAAGGACATCAGGGATAAAATTGTAGACCTGCACAAGGCTGGGATGGGCTACAGGACAATAGGCAAGCAGCTTGGTGAGAAGGCAACAACTGTTGGCGCAATTATTAGAAAATGGAAGAAGTTCAAGATGACGGTCAATCTCCCTCGGTCTGGGGCACCATGCAAGATCTCACCTCGTGGGGCATCAATGATCATGAGGAAGGTGAGGGATCAGCCCAGAACTACACGGCAGGACCTGGTCAATGACCTGAAGAGATCTGGGACCATAAATCACTACGCCGTCATGGATTAAAATCCTGCAGCGCACGCAAGGTCCCCCTGCTCAAGCCAGCACATGTCCAGGCCCGTCTGAAGTTTGCCAATGACCATCTGGATGATCCAGAGGAGGAATGGGAGAAGTTCATGTGGTCTGATGAGACAAAAATAGAGCTTTTTGGTCTAAACTCCACTCGCCGTGTTTGGAGGAAGAAGAAGGATGAGTACAACCCCAAGAACACCATCCCAACCGTGAAGCATGGAGGTGGAAACATCATTCTTTGGGGATGCTTTTCTGCAATGGGGACAGGACGACTGCACCGTATTGAGGGGAGGATGGATGGGGCCATGTATCGCGAGATCTTGGCCAACAAACTCCTTCCCTCAGTAAGAGCATTGAAGATGGGTCGACAACGAGCCGAAACACACAGCCAGGGCAACTAAGGAGTGGCTCCGTAAGAAGCATCTCAAGGTCCTGGAGTGGCCTAGCCAGTCTCCAGACCTGAACCCAATAGAAAATCTTTGGAGGGAGCTGAAAGTCCGTATTGCCCAGCGACAGCCCCAAAACCTGAAGGATCTGGAGAAGGTCTGTATGGAGGAGTGGGCCAAAATCCCTGCTGCAGTGTGTGCAAACCTGGTCAAGAACTACAGGAAACGTATGATCTCTGTAATTGCAAACAAAGGTTTCTGTACCAAATATTAAGTTCTGCTTTTCTGATGTATCAAATACTTATGTCATGCAATAAAATGCAAATTAATTACTTAAAAATCATACAATGTGATTTTATGGATTTCTGTTTTAGATTCCGTCACTCACAGTTGAAGTGTACCTATGATAAAAATTACAGACTTCTACATGCTTTGTAAGTGGGCAAACCTGCAAAATCGGCAGTGTATCAAATACTTGTTCTCCCCACTGTAAATGAACTATAGTGTCCTGCACCCACTAGTAAAAAATTATATCTGGTGTCTGAATAATTATTGGTTTGACTGTATGAACAGTGGGTGTTTGTAGGTGTATTTGCATGTGTATAAATATAGAAAGTTGACAGGGTTGTAGGGGAACGATATTGTTGTCAGAGGTAACCTAATTTAGGTTTACTTGAACAAGAGCACCAACAAATCCAGTTATTGAACAGCTTGTGGTAAAAATAGTTCAGTGTTCTCAACTCAGAATGATAATGAATAATTTCGATTCTGGAAGTGTGTGTCATGACACGAGAATGGCCCTAAACCATACAAAATACAAGGGAAACATAGATTTGAATTCAACAAAGACAGCATTCCTCATGCAAAATATCTGAGGGTCATTTAAATCCAAGTGTTTTTAATGAATAATTTATATGTTTGTGAAAAGGTTTGTGTGTTTTTTGTTTTTTTTTGTGTGTGAAACAAAGGCTATGAAGGACTGATCTTTAACCCAAAAATGGAGATTCTATCATTTATTAATTTCCCTATTTGCAGCTCTTTTTAATTGAATGCAGACAGATGCTGTCAAGCACCATAAAAGTTGTCCATATGTGCTGTATTCCAGATATTCTGAAATCATATGTGCGATGTAAACAAATTTAAAGGGATAATTCACCCAAAAATGAAAATTACCCCATGATTTACGATGACGTCAGGCGTAGTGTAAGTGTTTTGAACTGTGAGAGGCGTTACACTTTCTTTGTAAGTTGAATACGGAAGGCGGTCTGCCAGAAGCTAGATATTTTACTTTATAAAGTTTTAAATATGGATATTTTTCTTACATAAACCCATCAATTCACTTCAGAAGGCCTTTATTAACCCCCCGGAGCCGTGTGGATTACTTTTATAATGGATGGATGCACAAGAGCCAGGACATTTTTTAATGTAACTGCAATTGTATTCATCTGAAAGAAGAAAGTCATATACACCTAGGATGGCTTGAGGGTGAGTAAATCATGGGCTAATTTTCATTTTTGGGTGAACTATACCTTTAAGCCATTATTAAATGCCAAATGTCATTAGTTGGCATGTGTCTATTTGGTACCTGATCCTGATACACTAAGTTAGAATATGCTAAAGCACAAACAAGTAAATTTCATCTTCAGAATCAAATTTGTTCAATTCTTTATGATTCCTATCCCTGGTGGTTTTGAATCCTCTTAGCGACTCCAGTTTAAATTCCATTAATGATTCTTTTGGTACTTCAAGAATAAATATTTGGGAAAACAAAATTCAATTTCACTGCCAAAATGAGATCATTTGAAAAAGTAATTTTAAAATAATTATTTTTCAAAGTCTTTTTACTGGCTTGATTGACAAAAAAAAAAAAAAACAATTCATTAGTTTGTTCAGAAGTGAACATGTTCTAAATAAAAATCAATAGTACGTAGCAGGAAGTGTGTTGTCTTTTGTAAATGACACTGCTGACACCACGCAGCGCTTTGTGAATATTATTTACTCAGACTGAACATTTGTATCAGAGCAAAGAAATAAACTGGATGAAAGTTTAATGTAACAGAGGAATCAAAGGAAGTGATCCGTGTGCTAATAAATCAAAACCATGACGCACACTTTTTCAGCGGCCTTGCTTCCATTTTTCTTGTTCATTTTGGTCATAGAGATTTCAAGAAATTCTTTAATAAAGAGCTCTAAGCCATGAATCAAACCAACCAGCTCCGAGATGAATGACAATATTGCAACCTTTGATTTAGAGAGGGAAAATATTTGAAAATCAGATAAAAGACAGTAACTTTATTTTTTGAGGAATGAATTACACTGAAAAAGATATTTTCTCAAACTAGTCCTCCAAACATCTTTTAAAAAAACATTTAATAGTAAATAGTTTTTTTTTTATATAATATAGTGAGATTTATGTCGTTCACTTGCATTGTGTACAAAAGATCTTCTGTTGGGTTCCACAAAAGAAAATCATTTTTTAATGACATGAGACTAAGTAAATTATTTTAAGGTGAACTATTTCTTTAAATTATGCTTTAAACATTTGCCTCGTACAAGTATTTTTAGTGTGAGAAGCAGTCAATCTGTGACTGAACAGAATGGGGTCTCGTGTGAAGCAGTCAGAACATGTATCCCTCAGCGTTTCCTAAGCGTGCCATCTCGAGGTGTCCCTGAGGAGCAGAGATACACAGCCAGCTAATTAAACATAATACAAACCTATTGAAATGACAGTCCTGTCCTCTGTGCAATTAATTACTATGACAGCTGAGTTTCCCCAAACCGAGTCCTCCAACCAGTTTTAAATTTCAAACTATTTAAGCTTCATGAATATTTCATGTGTGCGGTGATCCTCATGTGCGGCGCATGGGCTTCACTACTCTTACTCTAACCGCTCGAGTGCACTCTGCAGGCTGCGTGTGCTGGGTTTTGGTGCTGTCATTTTAAATGGAAAAATAGTCTTGATGAGAACTCAGTTTATTTAGTCAGAAAGGCCCATTCAGTGAACTGCTATTATGAGTCTGTAAATGTATAGTTTTGTTTTCCAGATAGATGGATGGATGGATGGATGGATGGATGGATGGACAGACTGATGGATGGGTAGCTGGATGGAGGAATGGATGGATGGATGGACTGATGAATGGATGAATGAATGGATGGATGAATGAATGGATGGATGGATAGACTGATGGATGGGTAGATTGATAGAGGGATGAAAGGATGGATATATAGATAGATGATCTGATGGATGGTTGGATGGATGGATGGATGAATGGATGGGGAGGGTTATCCATAAGCAGTCATAGTTTTGTTTTCCAGATAGATGGATGGATGGATGGATGGATGGATGGATGGATGGATTGATGGACACACTGATGAATGGGTAGCTGGATGGAGGGATGGATATATGGATAGATGGATAGATGGATGGATGGATGAATGGATGGATGGATGGATGGATGGATGGATAGACTGATGGATGGGTAGATTGATGGAGAGATAGAAGGATGGATAAATAGATAGACGATTTGATGGATGGATGTTGAATGGATGGATGGATAGACTGATGGATGGATAGACTGATGGATGGATGGATGGATGGATGGGTAGACTAATGGATGGATGGATGGATATACAGATAGATGGATGGATATATAGATAGATGAATGAATAGAGGGGGGGTTTATCCATAAGCAGTAATAGTTTTGTTTTCCAGATGGATGGATGGATAGACTGATGGATGGATAGATGGATGGAGGGATGGAAGGATGAATATATAGATAGACGGATGGATGGATGGATGGATGGATGCTATGGAAAGACTGATCTACAGACTGATGGATGGGTAGCTGGATGGAGGGATGGATATATAGATAGACGAATTGATGGATGGATGCACTGATGAATGGATGATGGATGGACAGACTGATGGATGGGTAGGTAGATGGAGTGATGGAAGGATGGATATATAGATAGACGAATTGATGATTGAATGGATGGATGGATATACAGATAGACGGATGAATGGATGGGTAGACTGATGGATGGATGGATATACAGATAGACAGATGGATGGAAGGATGGATATATAGATAGATGAATGAATAGATAGACAAATTGATGGATGGATGCACTGATGGATGGATGGATGGATGGATGGATGGATGGACTGATGGATGGGTAGGTGGATGGAGTGATGGAAGGATGGATATATAGATAGACGAATTGAATGAATGGATGGATGAATGGATAGACGGATGAATGGATGGGTAGACTAATGGATGGATGGATGGATGGATATACAGATAGACAGATGGATGGAAGGATGGATATATAGATAGATGAATGAATAGATAAGATGGATGGATGGATAGACTAATGGACGGATGCATAGACTGATGGATGGATGGATGGACAAATGAGTGGATGGACGGACGGATGGATGGACATAAATGGATATAGATAGATAGATAGATAGATAGATAGATAGATAGATAGATAGATAGATAGATAGATAGATAGATAGATAGATAGATAGATAGATAGACAGACAGATTTAAATTTTGTTCTTAGGACGGGAGAGGGCAAATCTGTGAGGGCAGTGCCAATCCTGGTCCCAGGATAATGACCTATTTAGTCTGAATATATAAACATGCCCTTAGTAGTTAAAACTGCAGTGTTGTCCGCTATGTGCAGCAGTTTAAAATTATTCATGAAACAGACTCAGTTTCATCATTACAAGCAGTTGTAAAGTCCTTAGGGAAGGTTTCATATAACAGCCATCAATCTTAACACTGTATACCTCTGGGGAAGAGTCACATTGCATGCCCATTAAAGATTCAGCACACATTTTGAAACATCCTTGAAAGATACAGAAACATGGAGGTATTGATTCTCAATGACACAAATAATCAAAGAATTCCTGTAGATGAAAGAATGATTGAGCGATGGGTGTTCAAAGGTTCTGATGATTTTAAGTATCACACTACTCCAATGAGAAGTAGATATCAGGTAGATGCCAATATCATCATAAGGATCTGATCAATGGCGTTTAATTAATTCTGTGTTCAAAGTGCAAAGCCATCAGCTTTGCTTTCTTACTGAGCTAAAAGTGTCAGAATAGTCAAATTTCACTCTCAGTAATGAGTCACAAACAGATGACAGACTGATTGTAAACAGAATGGAGAGAGGGTTGATAGCTCAGTTTCTAAACCATGTGAGTTGTCTTGCTGCCAAGTGGCCGATTTGAAGTGCTCTGCATAGCAACTCAACACACAAATAGCGCTCTGCATGCTATTTCAATTGATTTCAATAGTTTTCATTAGCATGTTGCTAAGCTAATGCTGCAATACTGTAATAAGCTTAAAAACACAATAATTGGGTAAAATAGTTGATTCTTGAGTTGATTATAAAGCAAGTACATCTATAATCTACATTTCTCATGCCTCATCCACCATCTTGAACTGGAGAAAAAATGTTAAATGCTAATAATAAAATGCAACAAACCAGGCATTTAGAAATTGTTAGCCACTCATTTCAAGGTTGAAGAGAAACCCTCATCTTAAAGAATTGTCTTTGCTCCTCAGGTTGGAGGGGACAGAAGATAAATTCCGGAACAGAGAGAGCAGGCCTGAAGATCTGCAAACAATAGCCGAACTGAAGGACATGGTGGCCGAGAGAGAATCTTTGGTCAAGAAACTGGTGGTAAGAGCACTTTAAGAAGTGTGGCATGCTCATTCACAGTATCTCAGGTTTTATTGTGAAATTCCTCAGCTATGAATCTTGTAACACAAGACGAGGTATCCCACGGGTGTGCGGTCCTGCTACATCCTGCTGAGTCTCGCAAGACTGGAGGGAAAGATGTATTACAGGACAGACAATCCTGCTGAAAAGACCAGCTGAATCCTGCTCTATACATACCGCATTCTCTATGAAATGTATTCCTAAAACAACGTTCCATTGCATTGATGTCAATTCATTATGTAATTTATCGGGCCCTATTTTAAGGATCTGAGCGCATGGTCTGCAGCGCACGGCGCAGGTGTGTGTACACACTGTATGTGTAACAAGCCTTTACGCGCGTTGTACACCCGCCTACAGGCGCATATTACTAACGTGCCCTTTAAATAACACAAAAAATACTGCGCTATTGACTTTAGACCAGGTTTTTGTTGGTCAATGGCGCAGTCATTTTCAGTTGCCTCAAAATAGCAACGCGCCAACAATGTGCCTGAACACACCTCGTTTTCAGACCAGCGTGCCCATTGGCGAACAGATGAGCACGAGTGCATTTGCTATTTAAACAACGTGGCGCTGAAAATGATAACTGCGTCGGGCTGAAACTAGCAAAAAACACTTGCGTTGCGCCTGGCGTCGCAATGCGCCGGGTGTATGATAGGGCCCATAATGAGAGTTTATAATTATTTTGAGGAATGTAGGTGGTGGGGAGAACATACAAATATAAAACATATTGTTTATGTTTAAATTTATGAATTTATATTTTATATTATAATGTTATAATCATGGCAAGGTTTTGATGTTAATACAATATTTAATAAAATATTTAGAATAGCAATATAAATTCTATAACTGACTGTATGGACATGAAAAATATTTTAAAAATTACAATTTCATCACATGAAATAGTATTTCTAATAGAAGGTTATAATTCATTTTTAATTCATATATTTAAGCTTTCAAAACACTTTGTATGTTCATTGCACTTCATCATATGTTCTAGAGACAAATGGTACTCCAATCATGAAAATCATGAGAGCATCTACTTTTCTTTACAGGATGACAAAAAGTTCTACCAGCTGGAGCTTGTAAACAGAGAGACCAACTTCAACAAAATATTTAACACAAACCCCAATGTTGGTGTCATTAACCCTCTTGTCAAGGTAAGATTTATTTTTGTACTCTACTATGTCCTTGTGTGTGGAGCTGGTAATTGGTTAGTTTGAGTATGACATTTGACAGTTGCTGTTCCAAAACCTAGTGATCTGATTAGGCTCCATTTTAGTGTGGATGATGGTTGTTTGCATGGGATACACTCTTTTGATAAAAAAATAGCTTGGCAGAGCACAAAGAAATTGAAACATGCATGTTTATTGATGCATACATGCGTTTCTAATGTATAGACATTGAGGCAGTTCACTAAGTTTTGGAAATGACAGCAGTGTTGTAGGATCAATGCATTTCTCAATGGGGCTTGGTAGTTCATCTTGAATGTAATTTCTTACACTGTATCCTAGCCAGGGATGACACAAAAAGTGATAAATTATAAGTGTACATTGCTAATCTGAGTTCCAAACCAGTGGTCACTTGCTTGCACAGTGAAATCTCAATGGTTCAAAGTCCTGTTCTACAGCTGTATATTAAACATCAAATATGCACTGATGATTACTGTGAAAACTACTTAAGCAGAAGTGTTATGCCTGGTTAGGATGCAGTGTTACTAGGGTGCTATAAAAGGCAATACAACTGACATGCCAGACTGGAGTTCATTGGAAACACTGTTCACTGGGAGCATGCCCAGACACCCACACACATACACACACACACACACACACACATTTATTAAAGGGTTTGTTGTCCAAAAAATGAATATTCTGACATCATTTACTCACCCTCATGCGATTCCAAACCTATATGGAAAACAAGAGAATGTATTTTATTGTACTGGTTGATTTCTTCCATGCAATTGCAATGAATGGGGACTGAAGCAAAAAGGACACAAAACACTAGAGGTGTAGCAATACCTTCATGTCACGATTCGATACATATCACGATACTGAACTCACGATACAATATTATTGCGATACTCCAAGACACATGGTAAAAGGTTAACAAAAATGTACTGTTGACTTAAAATGCTAAATTTGGTATTATATTGGGGGTGGAAATGAATATGCTTGGACTTGGTGCTGTTAACCCAATGCACAGGACAATTCCCTTTAATTGTGAAAGTGCCCTTTTCGATCGCACCGCAGTGCCCCCGCGAACGCGATTTCTAATTTCTACCGGAGGCGATTTAACCAACACCCCTGACGATATATTGTAACACCCATAAAAAGTATAATAAAAGTAGTACATACAATTTAAATACTTCATATTTAGTACATAGTATTTAAATACTAGTGCACTATATTTAAATACTTCTGAAGCCATATGATATCTATTTTATTCTTATTTGTGAATGAAATAATCTTTTATTTTAATTTTGTACACTTGTTCAGCATGGAATACCACCAATACTACCCATGCTAAAATATTTTTGTATTTATTTTAGTATTATTTATGTACTGTTATAATACTTTTGAATTAGCTTTTAATTGTATATTTTTATTTTTTAACTTTAGTTTAAGTCGTAGTAATTTCGTCATTTTTGTTCTTTTTTTAATATTTATTATTAGCTTATTTTTATTTCAGCTGTATTAATTTTAGTACTTAAATTAGCACATAACTTTTATTTATTTAATTTAGCCAAGGCAACATTGTTTTTTTTTTAAATTTTTTGTTTATATATAAGTTTTACACCTGATATTTAGTTTATTTTATTTCAGCTAACAAAAACAATTTCAGTAGTTTTATATTCAATTTCTGATATTTTCATTGAATCTGAATATTTTGTTCTTGAATCGGTCTGATTCAGGAAATGATTAGTGCATAACATCTGTTTGTCTGTTCTTCACTATCATATGAGTTCACATGAGTTGTATGGACTTTTATGATTCTTTTATGGGCATATTTTGATGCCTAAATCTTGCAATTGCATAAAAAAGAGAGACCAGTACATTATTCAAGGGTTTGAAACAACATGAGGGTAAGGAAATGATTAATGAAATTTCATTTTTGAGTGAACCATCCCTTTATAACTTCCTGTTTTTCCAGAGCTTAAGAGGAAATGATGTTTGTTCCATACATCACAGCAGTTCCTGACCCAGTCTAAACGATGTCATTCTGTTTCACCAGATATTTCACTGTTGCCCTCATCTGTGTTCTATAACTTCCAAGTGTCAGTGATTACATGTGCATATATGTGTGTGTGTGTGTGTGTGTGTCGACGTGTGAGTGTCAGTGTCTCTCGTTCCTTCGCGTTCTCTTCCTGTTTAGACATCCAGTTCTTCTTTGCTTTCCAAGCCATTCTTTTTTCAGTCTGAAAATTTTCAACAGCCTCTTCCTCTGACACATCTCTTTCGACTCATTGATTTGATTGGCTGAGAGCGACTGATGCTTCCTCTGCTGAGTGTTGCGAGCTTGACTTTCAGTGGGACGTTTGTTAGGAAGCAATCATTAGGAGATCAAGAGAACTTCTTAAAAATGGAGCATCAAGCTCTCCCAACTTCCTTTTTTGTTTGCCTTTCTTGTCGTCCCATGTAGCAAAAGCGAAAGAACGACAAGTCAGCCACCCGATTCAGCACCTCGGCCAATCTTAGGGCCAATGTGGAGGCTTCGGGGACAGGGAGCGGCCAGCCCCAGCCCAACCGCCTCGAACCCATCCCCAACTCCCCCATTCACCAGCTGGAGCCTAACACGAGCAAACCCCTGCCCCCACCAACCCCTCTCACCGAACCCAAGAAATTGACGAGGTGAGGCGCACCTCATCACGGCAGACGCCTCGCTCTCTGCACCACAGGCCAGCGGACAAACACATCAGCACACTGAAAATTTACCGACCACTCCTCACTCCTGACTTTTCTAGAGGCAGCTGTGGTATCCCTTTTATGTGCCAAGGAAATGCACACGGAAACTTCTGATGGTTTGCTTTGTGTTTGCGTCTCCCAGGCTCCTCTCTGCCTAACAGAGAGCATGAATTCCAGAATTACGGCTCCGATCTCCTTCGAAACAAGTAATTAACTTGAATAATGAGTGCGCTGCCCTGGTCTCAGACTAGGTTCGTGTTAGAATTCGCATTTGGATTGGTGCTATTTTTGGGGGGGAATACTTTGAAGAATTTAAGTTGCCAAGCAAAAAAAAAAAAATTTCTTTTTTTTTATTGTACTTTTGTAGTCGGTACACTTGTTCGGAATGGAATACTACCATACTACACGTACTAAAAATATTCTGTATGCATGGAATACCCTACTATATTTTGCAATATACAACAGAGCATACTATGCTGGGTACTGTATCCCATAATGCAATACTTTCAGTTTGGCCTTTCATTTCCAGTGATGAATGAACCTGAACATCTTTTTATACATTTTCTTATTCATTTCATTATCGATCGGACTGCTAAAGGTTATGACATTTTACACAAAATCAATGTTATTTTAGCATTATTTATATACTAAAATAGTATTTATTTTTAACTATCTTTAGTTTTCATTAGTGCTGTCAAAATTAGTGCTGATTAATTTTTTCAATTTAACGCGTAAAAAATATATTTAACGCAGCATTCGTTTTTTCTGTCATCCTTTAGCTAGCGTTACATTAAATGATCACGCTCTTATTCATGCAAATGCTTTTAAACCATTCAAGTGCAACAAGTCAAAAGAGAACGCGCTGTCTGTGAATGTCCTGGGTGCGTCTCAATCAGCTCCCTAGCTGCCTAGGCCGTGAATCAGTGTATCGTGTACATGAATGCATGGGCGTAAATTTTATCTAACAGTTTCTCAAGGGCAATTTTTGAAGGGGACACAAATTAAACAGCCAAAATTGTACTTGTAAGGATATTTGAGGCATTTTGGTGCACTGAAAAATGATCTCATGTCCGTTTTTCTTTTCTCTGTCATTTTATCTGGCCAACAACACAAAGTTGTTTAAATCATAGGTTCACCATGCGGTAATATATTTATTAAATTATCTTGCTTCTTCCACATAGTATTGAGCAAAACCCAACACAGCGGTAGATCTACAATATTAGCCTAATATCAGTTCACACATGTCAATCGCTAAAATATTGGACTTACAGAAAAATACATCGGTTATCATCATTTTTTTGTCATTGCTAATTTATTAATAACTCAACATCGTGGAGTTCACAACTACTAAGGAACTTTGTTCTTTCCCACCGGACTTGTGAGGTGCGTGGTGGACCAAACCACTGTGGGGCAAGAGAAGGAGGGACTCAAAATGTTTCTAAACTTAAAACGCATTTTTGCCCCTTTTGCGTTTGTATTGTTTTACTACTTGCACACTTATTTTAAGTATATATAATTATATTATTTACAATACACAATGTGGTTTTTAATGATATTTTGGGGTGGGTCCTGACCCCCCCGCGATTTACGCCTATGCATGAACGTGGCCGACTCCCTGATTAGTGCCCTGACTACTGAACTAGGAGCTGATTGAGATGCACACCTTGTCTGAAAGACGCGCGCCAGAATCGAGTTCTCTTTGCGCTTAAACGAACAATAACACACAGAATTAGGCCAAAATGCCCATTTTTTCGAGTATTCTCATAAGTACATCTTAAATGAGTTAAATAATGTCTTAAATGAACTTAAAAGAGTTGTGAAGAAAATGAAACGCGCGTGACAGCACATCAGATGCGCGTCATGTTCGGCAGCAGCAGATCTTAAAGTGACAGCAGCCACTAATGATGTCTGTCATTAAATGTTAATCACAGAACAAAGGTAACAGAGAAAATTGTAGCTTTAATAAGTAGTTATTCTATATTTAATTTATTATTTATGCAGTGCAGACAGTTTGATAACTTCAATTTTAACTTCGACTATTCAATTTCTGTATTTTCCTACCTGTTAGAGATCTAGGAAGGCCACAAGTAAATATGACATTTATTATAATGGGTTTATGTGAAGATTGTTTTAAGTTCACTTGAAATTGATATAGCTTTGAATTATACTGTAATGCTGAATGTCTGTCATTAATGTTTAAAAAAAATCAATTTCAGAGACATCAGTAGCAGTTTTAGTATCAGTGATACTGGCCTTAATAAAAAGATGCCATTACAACAAATATTTCAAATATACTCTATTTAAGTTGTTTCTACATTAATTTGGAGAGTAACTGTGAAATTATTACAATATTAAAAACGCAGATGTTTTTAATCGCGACTAATTACAGAAAAAATGTGCGATTAATTTTTTTTAATCGATTAACAGCACTAGTTTTCATAAATTTTAGTTTAAGTTTTATGTGCTTTTTAAGTATTTCTATTTTGCTTAAATTTATTTTTATTTCAGTTTTAGGAATTTTAGTACTTCAGCTTAAAGTGATTTATTTCAGTTAGTTGCAAAAGCAGCATTTCTAGTTTTCAGATTTTTACATTTTATTTTCACATCTGAAATTTATATTTTGTTTAATTTCAGCTTTAATTAAACGAAACACATTTTTGTAGTTTTTTTATTTTAGTTAACAACAACAACACTGCACTAAAGTATGTGATTATATATTTTAATATGTATATTTTTGTTTTTCTCATTTTCCCAATTCATTTCTGAGATGCTAACTGCATGCCGCTTGTTGAATCAGTGCAGCATAATGCAGTCATGCTAACAATATAGCATACTACTTTTTGAAACGTTCTAATTGCATATCACCGATATGCAAGAAGCTAGTATGCAAGAAGCTAGTATTCCATTCCAAACGCAGCCAGTGCATCCACATCAGGCAAATAAAAGGGATACTTGGGCGTTTTCCTAACACTGATGTACATGTATGCATAATGTTACTTTCTGAAGTCCCATAGACGAGCTTTGGAAATGGCATTGGAATGCAAATGGGAGCATGTGTCCCCACTGTCGCAGTGCATGCTGGGAGTTGGTGTCTGTCTCTGTGTTGTGTTTTCTGTTTGTGATGGAAGTTATATGACTCATCTATTACAGTATGTAACTGTTTTTTACTGTCCTTGAAGACCACATTTCATGAACATTTTAATTTTTTTACATTGTGTATTTGGGAAAAAATATACATTTTCCATAATGTACTCTTGCATCTATGTGAACATGTAAATTGTTTTGGGCTTTAATTATAATATATAATTTTTTCTACAATAAACCTTTGCCTATGGCTCTGCTTTTGCAGTTGGCATGTTGTAAGTGGTGGTCGTGTCATGCATGCTTTGCTGTGTCACTGTTGCGGCTGCTCTTGACCCAGGAAGTATCATCTCATCTGAAGCACCATTGCGTGTTCTTCCTTGCATGCTGGTGTGAATGTAAATGAGGTGCAAGTGACGCAGCAAGGTAGACTTGTGCGGGGTTGTCCTGTTTTGTCATGAGACACTCATATGGCTCTCACAGTCTAT
The DNA here is from genome assembly GCA_039654105.1 of Coreius guichenoti. Lineage (NCBI taxonomy): Eukaryota > Metazoa > Chordata > Actinopteri > Cypriniformes > Gobionidae > Coreius > Coreius guichenoti. Next base: position 32,387,313 of record CM077185.1, read on the forward strand.
CTGGTTCAGTTCATGTCAGGGTGACATTTGGTCCACTTAGCAACTGAACTAGAGTCATTTTTTAAGATTCAAGTGGGGTCCTTCCTCATAATCAGAACTCTGTTGCCATTTTATGAGAATTATGATTTAGTGTCCATTCACACTGAATGCTTTAGGGTGCACTTGAGTTTTAGGGTCTCAAAACAAATTTTTAAAAGTGCTATTTGTAATTTGACACTGAATTTTGTGGCTTTTAGTCGATATGTGTTCGCTTCAAGACCATTTATATGCTAATGTACTCCTAAAAGTTGACAAAATTCACTTTTAGTTGATAAGTATGCACATTAAGGGCCCTATTTTAGCAATCTGAGCGCATGTTCTGAATCTAAAGCACATGGCACAGGTGCACTTAGGGCGTGTCCGAATCCACTTTTGCTAGTTTACGGTCGGCGCGCCAGGCGCATGTTCCAAAAGGGTTGTACCTAGTCTCTTAATGAGTCATGGGTGTGTTTTAGGCGTAACGTGCAATAAACCAATCAGAGTCTCATCTCCCATTCCCTTTAAAAGCCAGTTGCGCTTGCACCATGGCGGATTTGCTATTTGCTGCGCATCCCTGTGTGTGTGATAAGCAGAGTGTACGCTCGTTGTGCAGTCGCCTATAGGTGCATATTACTAACGCACCCTTTAAATAACACAAAATATACTGCGCTATTGACTTTAGACCAGGTTTTTGTTGGTCAATGGCACAGTCGTTTTCAGTTGCCTCAAAATAGCAACGCGCCAACAATGTTCCTGAACACTCCTCGTTTTCAGAGCAGTACGCCCATGGGCGAACAGATGAGCATGAGTGCATTTGCTATTTAAACAACGTGGCGCTGGATGTGAAAATGATAACTACGTCGGGCTGAAACTAGCAAAAAACACGTGCATCGTGCCTGGCGTCGTATTGCGCCGGGTGTATGATAGGGCCCTTAAACTGTACAGTCTGGGAAAATAGAGAAAAAATATTGATTTTTGTCCAGTCGAATGCTCTCTAGAATGATAATTAGGTTATTATTTAAAACATTTGATAAAAAAAAAAAATCAACAATCTTTTTGATAAATCCTATCCAAAGTCATGTTTTAATAGGAAATAACATCAAGGTCAATTTCAATATTAAAAATATTAAGATGCATCACAGTGGTCAAAGACATGATTTTAAATACTGTATTTTTCATTTGACGCTTGAGTTTTGTGGCTTTTAGCCAATATGTGTTTGTTTTGAGGCTATTTATATGCTAATGTACTCTAAAAGTTCTAAAAATTCGAAATGCAAAATTTCATTTTAGCAGATATGCACATATAAAACGTAAAGTGTGAGAAAATGAAGAACATTTTTTTCTTTTTAACACATTTTCCAGTCAATTGCTCTCTAGAGTAAGAATAATTTTTTTAAAAGCATAATCGGTAACACTTTACAATAAGGTCTCATTGTATTAACTAACATGAACTAACAATGAGCAATACATTTATTACAGTATTTATTCATATTAGTTAATAAAAATAGTTGTTCATTGTTTGTTCATGTTAGTTCACATTGCATTAACTAATGTTAACAAATACAACTTTTGATTTTAATAATGTATTAGTAAATGTTGAAATTAATATTAACTAAAATTAACAAATGCTGTAGAAGTACTGTTCATTCTTAATTCATGTTAACTAAAGTAGTTAGCTAATGTTAAGTAATGAAACCTTATTGTAAAGTGTTACCGGATAATCATTTTGATATGTCCTATCCAAACTTTCTGTTTAATAGGAAATACGTCAACTGCAATTTTAAAAAAAAATGCAATTTTCAAGGCATTAAAAAAAACGCTAGATGTGTCACAATGGTCAAACACGTCTGTGTAGCACATTTACATAAACTATTAATAAAAAATAGTGCAAGAATGCTGTGTAATCAGCCATCAGAATGCATTAAAATCTCTCTAATTCACAATAATTTTGCACAGATGCCAATTTGCATACCTCCTTCTAAATGAGTCAAATGCTTCTGTTTCAGATGTGCTCCTTTGAAGGTGTTTAATTCATGATCCCGTGTCTCAGTGCAGGTAGAAGTTACATTAGTGCTGAACAGGCTGATGTAAATGCTCGATTGAGCGTTAAATTGAGTTTGCTGCAGCTCAGGCATCAGGGACCAAAGCACATTGATTTTATTGGAGATATGAAAGAATAGAGATTAGATTTCAAGCCAACAATACCAAGATTCAGAAGTTCGAATACACAAGAGCGGGTTGACCGAAGCTATCAGCACTGATCAAAGCACTATATGAAAATACTGTAGATTATTTTTTTTGGTCATCTGGAGGTTGACTCAACTTTGCAAACTACTTTCACATTAGAGTAATAAATGCTTTATTTATCTGTCCTCTGCATTAGATGGCACAGTCATGAAACGTCAGATGCACATTGCACACATCAGTGTCTCAAAATGTCAAGCTTCAGTCCGATTTCTGGTAGTCAGCGGGCACAAGTTTTGATCTTTTTGTTTCTAATTCAGTTCCTGTGTTTGAATTGAGTTTGACCAGGATGCAAAATAGCAATTCAAATTTGAATGTAAGAAATCCAAAAAGTTGAAAGAAATCCATGTTACTGTAATTTCTAATAAAAAACTTTGAATGTTCTTGTTTTGAAAAATTTAGATTGGATGGATGGATGGATGGATGGATGGATGGATGGATGGATGGATGGATGAACGAACAGAAAGATGGATGGACGAACAGATGGATGAATGGATTTATGGATGAATAGATGGATGGATGGACAAACGGATGGATGGATGGATGGATGGATGGATGGACAAACAGATGGATGGATGGGCTGATGGACGAATAGATAGATAGATAGATAGATAGATAGATAGATAGATAGATAGATAGATAGATAGATAGATAGATAGATAGATAGATAGATAGATAGATAGATAGATAGATAGATGGATGGATGGATGGATTGATGAACGAACAGAAAGATGGATGGATGGATGGATGGATGGATGGATGGATGGATGAACAGATGGATGAATGGATTCTCCAGACTTCCAGGTGTGAAACTCTACTTATAAAGCAAGAAGGCATCAGCCAGCCCGCAATGTGCTGCAAACATTCTGAGTCAGTGTTAGAAGTCCAGACGTCAGTCAGTCAGTCAGCATTTCAAGCACACAGCTGAGCTACCTGAAAGAAACCTTTCAGCTCAGAGAAACTCTTTCCTCTGAGTAAACAATGAAATATTCTAGAGGTGTGTTTATGCTTTTAAAGAGCAGAGCTGTTAGGGAGAAAGAAGAAAAAAGTCTCTGTAAACATTGACCTGAGGGCTAAATTAATCAGGATTGAAAGCAGGTTCTGGTCCGGAAGGTGAAGTGTGGCACAGACTTCACCTTGGGGGAAATTGATTTTTGTTTTGGTTGTTTGAGCTTCCTGGGAAGATTTTGCAGAGAATTTGTTAAAGAAACTGTTTATCTACTTAAAAAATAAGTATAAAAAAAACAATATTTGTACATTTTAAAATAACTGTTTTCTATTAATTTCTTTGCATTTATATATTAAAATGTAATTTATTCCTGTGTTGGAAAAGCTGAATTTTCAGCATCATTACTCCACTCTTTAGTGTCACATGATCCTTCAGAAATCATCTGCATACACTGAAAACAATTTCTTTTTTCAAGGATTTACTTTGAAAAAATCCTCTTAACAATTTGCACAGTAAATTTTACTGCTACTGCTCTGTACGACTTACCTGTTATTATCTAGTAAAATCTACTTACTATTGAACTTAACATTCATAAAGTAACTAAGTAAATATTACTTAATTTATTTAATTTCACATATAAATTTAAGTAAAATCTACTTAACTAAGTTAAGTAAATGTAACAAAATTAACTTTTTACTTAAATAATATAACATTGAATTAAAGGTGCCGTGTGTGATTTTAGCAGCATCTAGCGGTGAGGTTGTGAATTGCATCCCCCGTCCCTTTCGGAGCACATAGAGAAGCTACGGTGGCCAACACAGGACAAAAATGTCGTCGTCGGAGAGAGCAGAGTGACTAGCGCTCTTTAGAGCAGTTTGTCCGTTTAGGGCTACTGTAGAAACCAAGGGGGTAATCCAGCACGCGGAAAGCGTACCTTCCATAGGGGCAGCCATTCCTAACCAAGCCATCACCTGCTGTTAGCATTCCATTGACTCCCATTCATTTTGGCGTCACTTTGACAGCGAATAACTTTACATCTAAGGCGTTTAAAGACTCTATTTGTCCATTGTTTATTTCTAAAGAAACACGACAATGTATAAAAAGCTCCTTTACCTTGTATCTTACACTATCGCCCCGTAGAAGCCGTTTTTGTAAAAATAGGCTAACTATTGCGTCATAACCACGCAACTCTCTGTCGCACAGTAGAGAAATTAATGTATAGACCCGTATAGACAGGAGGAGAAGCTTGCAGGCAATCTGGCGTTAAATTTTAAAATAAATAAATACTATGCAAAATGACAAAATAATTGATCAGAATACTTAGCAAAAGTTGCTCCTGCTCACACTCTCCGTCTCTGCAAGATTCGGTCATTCAGATTTAACTTTGCACAACTACTAGAAGACTTACAACTGTCAGACAGGTTGCTCACTTCACATCTACGTCGTCAAGCTCAGTCTGAGGCTGCGCAGTACGCTCAGCCATCAGGAAGTGAGTGCTTCTAATTGACTTCACTTTTCTCCGTTGAAGTCTATGGGGTTGCTGTGTCCATTTCTTTTACTGTCTATGGTAGAAACATGACGGCGCAAAATGGCGATTTCACTGTAAGGGGACCCCACTGATCTATATAGAGAACTGGATTGCTCATGACGTCATAAAAAGTGAAGCCGCCGCGCCACCATATTGGTATTCCCTAGTAAGCTCACGCATTCTATTGAATCAATAGGAAATTATATGATTTTACTGAGAAAACATTGCCTAAGAAGACACCGTTTTATATCTGAAGTCTCCCTGTACATTCTTACAGCACAAACGTCCTGAACAGGGAAATGGTTATTCGTTTAAAGTCGGGAATTTCCCCTGCTTATTAAAAAGTTACGTTCATATTCATTATAGTAGTGAACATCAGCTCGGCGGGCGGACGAGGCACTTCAGCGTATGTATTGCAGCAAATGTCAAAGCGCGCATTTTGAAATCGGAATAAAGATTTATGCCTTGTAACCTGCAATCGAATGTATTTATGTTGTGTTATAGTATTGTTTTTATTCATACAGTAGGCTAACTGCAAATGTTTCAACAATGATTTCGTTATGCATTTAGAAGCAGTTAATGATTTAAACGATGGTTAAATTAATAATTAATTCAACAACATGGCATAGGTAACACTTTACTTATATGGATACAGACTCTTTAAGAGTCTGAAATAGATGTTGCTCAATCAGGAAATAAAATACACGCATCATAACTCATTCAGACAAATAACGCGGACTGCTTTATTTCCGAGATGATGCATGGCAAACTTTGAATTGTAATACAATAGAGTGCAATGTAGTAATAGAGGCTTGTGTTAATATTTATTGTATAAGCTATTCGAATCAATTTCTGCAGCTAAACACAGATATATGTTAATGTTTAATATTTTTACCATAATTACATACATAAAGAAATATATATTTGTGTTAGTTCAGTTACCTTACCTGTGTCGGCAGTGTGCAGTAGACACACCCACATTAACGATTTCAATATATGACTCATCCTCTCCGAAAAGACCATAAACATTACAGATAACATCTGAAGTAACTATTAATTTACATACATATATCGTAAAACTAATCCTGTGAGACTGATAGGCTGCAAATCGGGTGATTTTAGGTCAATGTTTTGGCTGTAAGTCAATGATGCCCTCTGTTGGTAGGGAATAGTAAGATGGCCGCTCGAACACTTCCGGTGGCTTCACCGCCTGATGGCAGTTTAGAACGTCATGAGCAATCCAGTCATTTATAAAGTTCAGTGGGGGACCAGGTAATAAGGTAATAAAAACATAACGGTTCATTATGTAAGGTCTTTATACTCCACTGAAAACATAGTTATGTATATTATATTGCATTTCTGTCAATAGATCCTCATAAATACTACACACTGAACCTTTAAACCACGCTTTTAAAGTGTATGCTTTAATTAGAAACATCTAAGTAAATAATACAATAGATATCGTGTAGACTCCATATCTACATAATAGAAGTAATGCAGCACTCACCCGAACACAGAGATCTCAATATTTGGTACACAATGACAGTATCATTCAATAGATCGTTTTTGAGTATGAATGTGTAATTTTGAGTAGAAAATGAATTCTAGATGTCACAAAATCGCAAGTTACTAAACCTAACAAAGAAAGCAATGCTAAAAACAGCGTAAATACAGCTGGAAAACAGCAAAAAAAATCAACCTTATTAATTATTCATGCCCCAGTGCATGATGGGAACACCAGTAGGCTATCAGAAAAGTTTCATGTAGAAATGACATTGTTTTTTCTGTAGTATTTACTTCACCACAGAATCATTTTTATCAGTACACGCTGATTTGCTGCTCAAGAAACATATCAACATTGAAAACAGTTGAGTTGCATAGGATTTTTGTGGAAATGATCATTTTTTTTATAGAATTCTTTCATGAATAAAAACAAATTTATTATTAATTTTATCTGAGAGATGTTTTTTTAATAGTGATACCATGGTAATTTGTTACTGAATGAATACCATATTCATAACCATGGTATTTACATGATACTTAAAATAATACCATAGTACTTTTTTTCCAAGTGCAATGGCCTATTGATAGCACTCGGTTCCTGGGGTCTCATAAAAAATAACTAAAAATACACACGTACATTAAAAACACACGAACACACAACAATCCAGTGGTTGCTATGCTATCAGTACAGCTCAGACTGTTTACAGTGATTTTATGATTCTCTCCATGTCTCTGACTACCTTTCTTTCTGTTTCTTTGTCTCTATCTCTGTCTCTCTCTCTCTGTTTGTTTTTCTCCTCAGCCCTCCTGAAGGAGAAGAATCACCCGTGACCTCTCCAGACCCCCAGAGACAAGAGTGGTTCGCTCAGTACTTCTCCTTCTGACTTTTGCAATTAAAGAGCATGTTGACCAAACCAAACAAAAAAGTAATATGTTATTTAATGACATCCTTTCATTTGTTCTTTTTTTTCCTCCCCACTGTGAATGGGTTTCTTGTTTTTACAGTGACGATAGGTATGTTTGACGTTTCATTTACTGCAGTTTCTATAGAGTGGTGCATACGCTGCTAATTACTATTTGTTAAAAGCGAAAAAAAAACAACAGTATTGTCTCCTCTGTATCTAATTTTAGAATGCCACCGTAATGACTTTGTTACAGCTGCATTATCAATTTTGGTAGGATTAAACTGTTTGTATGGATGTCTCAACACAGATATAATGATGTCTCACTAATTTTAAAATAAATGCATATTTTATATTTATATTACTGGTGTATGCGTAAGAATAAATAATTATTGTGACATTTAATAAAGTGTGTCTGTTATGTGAGTGAACTTTTACCATTCAAGGAACCAAAAGCAAAGAACATATGATTTAAAATGCCTGTATTTTCATATACATCAACACATATTGCCCTGAAAGACGAAACAATAAACACTTTTATTGTCATTTGGCTTTTTCTTGATATAAGAACAATTACCCCTGCAATGACAAATACATAATCGGAGATGAGAGGTAAGTTTATGTGTAGCTTTATTTATTTTATTTTTATTTATTTAAAAAAAATGTTAATGACCTGCAGAATGGGACATAAGAGAAACCAAAAGTGGCACATTCCCTAGCATAATAATTTTTTTTTTTTTTATGTAATGAGGTTGTTGCATTAATTTAAATATAATGTAATTTAAATACATAATTATACATTTTGGGAAATATTTTAATTCCATTTAAATAATGTAAATAATGTACGCTATGTATAACTTTCTATAGTTATTTAGAATATAAGTAAATACATGTTCCCTCAAGATAATAAAAAATCGATTAAAATTGCATTATCAGTGTCATTTCTATAAAACTTCAGGGACTTTTATACTGGCGGTCAGAGGGAGATACGAAAACGTCATCGACATCCGTTTTCTGTTCACTGGTTTGTACCAAGTCCAGAAACGGGGGGTGTACTGTTTATTACATGCCATATAATTTAACAGCGCCAATATAGACAAATCAAACATATAACAAATCAAACAAAGTATACAAATGGAAACTACTTTTAAAGTAATATAACGGTTTTAGAATGAATTGCCGCGAGCTAGAATTCATAGTTTGTTTCCACGTGCCCCCCTACAATGCAGAAAGATGAAGAATAAAGCGCCAAATCTGAAAACACAGACAGGAAGAAACACCCACATGTGAATGTTGTTCATGTACATAACTGCTGCTCATCCACCCAGGTATGTCAAATGCAGCACTATATAGGTAATTCAATATTAATAGTGCTCTTTATTATTCGTGTAGGTTTCTATTGTTTGTAGAAGTTTGCTCAGGAGAGCAATAAGCAGAACAGAAATGGTTTGAATGCATGTTATTCTGAATCAATACTAACGTTACATGTCAGGCTGTAACAGCCGTATCCTTCATTTAAAACTTTTTTTAGCAACACAACAAGTGTATATATAACTGGATAATTTTTATTAATGCATTTTTATGACCTCAAATTTATTAAGAGTCTGCATGAAACCTTCATATTTTTATGAAATAATTTGTCTCTGTAGGACTGTTGAAGTGAAGTGCAAAACAGCATTAAATGGGTTATAAAAAGGTGATTAAAAATGTCATTATTGCTATAATAATAATTGTATTACATTTTTATAATTTGTTATATTAATTTGATTTAATTGTAAATAAAATAATTTTCTCGTTGTACCTGCAGAATAAAGTTTGAACCGTATCATTTTCAGAACATGGTTACATTTTATATATAATTATTGCCTATATAAAAATAGTACTCAACAAAGGATGGATATTTAAATATATAAATTATTGTCATTTTTAAATATTAAATAAAACTAAATGAAATAATAAATTTTATATTTAATTATTTATATATATATATATATATACACTGTGCAACATTTAATTCATACTTCTGAATGAGTATGAACTACAGATCAATTAAGCATTATATAATATTGGGCATTAAGTTCCTGTCATCGTGAAAAACCTTAAAATGTTAGAGATAATTTGTGTCATAGGAATTTCTATAGTCACTACATTTTTCTAGTTATTTTCTAGAAAATCTTCAACCGGCTAGAAAGTGCTCTTCGTGCAGCCAGTGTTGTTTTTCTTTTTTCTTTTTAGATCAAAAATGACTTGAAAGGTTAAGGAAATTAATTGGTCAACTGTGGAAACTGAATCAAACACTTAAAATAATTAAAAATGTAAATTTTCCTTAATAAATTTGTATACGGATCAGCTACCATGATACAAGCGTATGAGTATGTAAGGGTTTGAAAAGATGAACTTCAGATACCCATCATCCGCTGCTTTCTTCCAGAATACTTCATGTCAAAGTGATCCAGTTCAGTCTTCAGATGAACATGATGCTCAGTCCGGATCAGGTGTCTTTGATAGGACTGGTGTTTGAGACTTACATCACAGAGCACCACAAGAATGACATCCTACAGATCTTCCAGGAGGCCAGTGAAGATGCTCACTATCCTGTTGTAGTGAATGCCATGACCTTATTCGAGGACAATATGGAGGTTGGAGAGTGTTTCAATGCATTCCCCAGCCAGGTTCTGCCTATATTTGACAATGCCCTGCACAGAGCGGCCCAGACCATATCTCAGTCTTCTTCCTCACCACAGGGGAGTTTCAGCCTCAAACACAATCTGCATGTTCGTATATCAGGTAAGCAAGTATAAGAACATCAACTCTTTCACACTGGCACCTGTATCAGGGCTCAACAACGAGAATTTTATGCATTTGCTCTGTATATTTGTGCAACTTCCAGGGGTCCGTTCTTCGTACCTCGCTTAATACATCTGAGATGATTTGACAGATCCCAGATCTTCTAATCGTGATAACTGATCTCTGGCTAATTTGGTTCTTCAAACGAATTTGCGGATTGGATTAAAATATCTGGATTAAGTTATCTGAGATTACTGCGCGTTCTTGTGTTCACTGAAGAGGGTAGATGTATCGATACTCGAAACCACGATCAGTAATGCAGCGATTGGCTGGCGGCAAGACAGCAACGTAATGACATCATATAATTAAAAAAAGACACCTGGCGAAAAACAAAAAACAACGAATTTCTGGACCTTATAAGGAAACAACCAAAACAACATAAAAGTTATAGATAAATGAAATGTGCACTGTTTTTTTTTATCAATTATTTATATTCACGATTTTATAGTAGGCTGTTTGTACACCCTTTACATTTTTATTTCAATGTTGTAATTAGCAATTCATTTAATTTTTAATTCAATTTGAAGCAGATTTGTTACGTGACAGCATTAATTAATGTTTCTTAAGGGTCAAGATCAAGTTATCTGCATCTCCTGCGCTGCATCAAGCCACTCCCATAATATCCGTCATCACTCAAATTAATGCACAGCTCAGATTAACTGTACAGCAAGTGTGTAAGACTCCAATAAAATGATAAAGTAATTATTCTATCAAAAATAAATCTCTCAATCAAGTGGCTGTGTCTATAGTATTAAACACAACATTATAATATTATTTCCAAAAACATTTTTATATTATTATTGTTTTTATTTAAAATTATTATTGCCCCTGGTTCAGTAAGGAACTCTTGTAATAAAGTAGCAGTGATTGGGACACATTTTAAGTATCAACGCCGCTTAAAAAGATGCAATCTAATCCTGTTTACATGAAATAAGCCTGCTCCCGAGCAGGTTTAAGCTTCCGGACGTGTTGCTATGACAGCAAGTCCAGGATGAGCGTCGAAGAACCAAACAATCCAAGATCATGCCAAATCGTCAACAATCAAATCCAGCTAACTGAGTTAGCGACGTACGAAGAACAGACCCCTGACCAGCCTGACACAACAACAACCAATAACATGAGTTTTGAGGAATGTTGGGGAAAACTGTTGGGAAAATAGCTTTTTGTGTTTCTGTTTGTAAAGCTAGTTGTGCAGAAATTGCACGCCCCAACCTTTATTCGCCTTTATTATCAAGGAAAAATACAAGAAAAAAATATGAGTACAAAAAAATTCCTAATCAATCATTAAAGAGGAAAAATAGAAATAAATTATAATAGGACAATAATCAATAAAACTTTACACTGACTATAACAGATAACTTTATTATTCAGTTTTATAAATGTATTATATTTGTTTGTTTTAATTGTAAATAATGTTATTTCTAATGTCTATTCTCATTTTGCCTGTACAATAACGTATCATATCAAAATAATATATTATTTTCAAAACATGATTACATTTATAATTAATACCTTATATAAAATATTATATATTTTTATGTTATAATAATTAATACATTATTATAAAATATATTTAATTTAATTATTAGTTATTTATAAAACTTTAGTTATTTTAAGTAAATATTTTTTTCTCTGTATATTCATTTCTAATCTTTACTAATCTTTTACATGTACAGTAAAGATTGAAGTATTTTCAAAACATGATTACATTTGTATATAACTATTACCTTATATAAAATAATATTATGTATTTTTAAATATTATTATTATTATTATTATATAATATTATATAAAAGGTTTTATATTACTTTATATATATATATAATTCCTTGTATAACATATTATTATGTAATTAATACACATTATTATATATTATATTTAAATATATTTAATTTAATTATTAGTTATTTATAAAACGTCAGTGAATTTTTTTTTCTCTGTATATTAATTTTTAATCTCAACTAATCTCGTTGTACCTGTACAATAAAGCTTGAATCATATTTTTCAAAAGTATTTTCAAAACATGATAACATTTATACAGAATTATTTCCTTACACCAAATATTAATAATAACAACAATAATAATATATAATATTGTAATAAATATTAATGATCTTTATTCAAGTATGTTAATATTTATAGTTTTAAAATATTAAATGAAAAATTAATGAAATTCATATTTTATACTTCATTTCTAAGAGAGAGAGCCTAAGTGAGAGAGAGAAAGAGAGACCAGTTAAGCATGAATGTTTAGCATGAATTTATTAATGAAAATTATTCTCCGGTGTTACCAACTTATCTATCCACTTATAATAGGAGCTACTAAAGTGTTTTTGGCCTGACAATAATGTACTCTATGTTCTGTATATACTCCATAGAATATGCTATAAATGTTACAGCTCTTACAAATGCATCTATTAGGCCTGTTTGTGCACAACAGTAAACAGTTCCTCTATTTCCAGTATGACACGTACCTCCCAGTGATCATAAGTGGCTTGTATATGGCTGGCTGTTCTCTTTGTGTAACTGGTAGATCTGCTGCCATAAAGCCGCAGCGTGCCTCCAACTGTCTGCTTCATTTGCTCTTGAAGGCCTGCAGCCTATTAGTTTGTCAGTGCAACACAGAGGCTGTTTCCCTCTACAGGCAATTAGACCCCAGCACACCGTGGCAGACAGCTCGTTTGTCCTGCCGTGAACTGTTATCTGTTATCATGTTCGCTTCCTCTGATCTAGTGTCGTATAACCTGCACGATATGCTGATGTGTTTTTTCTCTGTAACAACAGTCTCGTTATGTTGGCTCGCGCCATGATCAGGAGCTGGAGAGAGATCAGATGAAGCTTTTAGAATGTGGTCAGGTGTGAGCGCAAACACTGCATGATGTAACATCAAGATGAGCAACTGCTCTGCAGGAAAGTTATTGATCCGGATCTGAGGAGAGAGAGGATGTGTCGTGAGAGAGGTCGGACAGACACAGGCTGTCAGAGAAAAGAACAGCTGAATGAGGCTTCAAAGGAATAGTTCAGGAAAATTCTCTCAGTATTTGCGTGGTATGTTGTTCCGAATCATATGCTATTATAATTTCTGTGGAACGTAAAAGGAGAATTGCTGAGGAAACAATTCCTATGCAAAACTATGTGGTGTAGGCATGAATGATTCCTCAAATTGTGTGAATTGTTGGGGGAACATTTCAAAGTGATCAAACTAATAATAGCTAATAAGATTTATTAACTGAAAGTAAAATTATTAAAGAATTTTTGTTCATTGAAATAAAGATGAAGTTAAATTAAATATAAATATTAAATGTGTGACTTGGCAACTAACTGAAGTTGAAACATTAACATTACTTAATGGAAATTAAAACTTAAAATGAAATAGAAATTATACCTAAGTAGTAATAAAAACTAATAAAGTTGACAGCAGCACATAAAAAACCCTGAAAATATAAATTTATAGGTGCAGTGTGTAATATGTATGAGGATCTATTGACAGAAATGCAATATAATATACATAACTATGTTTTCAGTGGTGTATAAAGACCTTACATAATGAACCGTTATGTTTTTATTACCTTAGAATTAGGGCTGCAACAACTAGTCGATAATAATCGATAATGAAAATCATCGATAACGATTCTCATTATCGATTAGTCGGTTCTGCCCTCTGTGCACGATAAGCTTCCACCAGTCGCGCCAAATTACAGCTCTGAATAACGCATTTCTATGGACAAAATGTGCATCTAGAAATAGTGGAGTGGAAACAGAGTGAGCTGATGCAGGAAAGGTACATGATCCAAGTGCCCAAAAGAAAAGCAGAACTTGATATTTGGTACAGAATCATACGTTTCCTGTAGTTCTTGACCAGGTTTTCACACACTGCAGCAGGGATTTTGGCCCACTCCTCCATACAGACCTTCTCCGGATCCTTTAGGTTTCGGGGCTGTCACTGGGCAATACGGACTTTCAGCTCCCTCCAAAGATTTTCTATTGGGTTCAGGTCTGGAGACTGGCTAGGCCACTCCAGGACCTTGAGATGCTTCTTACGAGCCACTCCTTAGTTGCCCTGGCTGTGTGTTTCGGGTCGTTGTCATGCTGGAAGACCCAGCCACGACCCATCTTCAATGCTCTTACTGAGGGAAGAAGGTTGTTGGCCAAGATCTCGCGATTACATGGCCCCATCCATCCTCCCCTCAATACGGTGCAGTCGTCCTGTCCCCTTTGCAGAAAAGCATCCCCAAAGAATGTTTCCACCTAATGCTTCACGGTTGGGATGGTGTTCTTGGGGTTGTACTCATCCTTCTTCTTCCTCCAAACATGGCGAGTGGAGTTTAGACCAAAAACTCCAAAAACTTGAGCAGGGGGACCTTGCATGCGCTGCAGGATTTTAATCCATGACAGCGTAGTGTGTTACTAATGGTTTTCTTTGAGACTGTGGTCCCAGCTCTCTTCAGGTCATTGACCAGGTCCTGCCGTGTAGTTCTGGGCTGATCCCTCTCCTTCCTCATGATCATTGATGCCCCACGAGGTGAGATCTTGCATGGTGCCCCAGACCGAGGGAGATTGACCGTCATCTTGAACTTCTTCCATTTTCTAATAATTGCGCCAACAGTTGTTGCCTTCTCACCAAGCTGCTTGCCTATTGTCCTGTAGCCCATCCCAGCCTTGTGCAGGTCTACAATTTTATCCCTGATGTCCTTACACAGCTCTCTGGTCTTGGCCATTGTGGAGAGGTTGGCGTCTGTTTGATTGAGTGTGTGGACAGGTGTCTTTTATACAGGTAACGAGTTCAAACAGGTGCAGTTAATACAGGTAATGAGTGGAGAACAGGAGGGCTTCTTAAAGAAAAACTAACAGGTCTGAGAGCCGGAATTCTTACTGGTTGGTAGGTGATCAAATACTTATGTCATGCAATAAAATGCAAATTAATTAATTAAAAATCATACAATGTGATTTTCTGGATTTTTGTTTTAGATTCCGTCACTCACAGTTGAAGTGTACCTATGATACAAATTACAGACTTCTACATGCTTTGTAAGTGGGCAAACCTGCAAAATCGGCAGTGTATCAAATACTTGTTCTCCCCACTGTATATATATATAAATACTAAAATAACACTGGTGGATGGTAAAATTATGCAAAAATCTCATTGTTGCTTTGGGTAACGCAAGTCATATAGAGATTTTAGGTGGGCTGTTTTGACCCATAGCAATGCACTAAAAACTATAGCAACACCCTGACATTGTGTCATTGGCTTTCATATGGGTGAGCAGTCATTTAAACCCATGCAAATGTTATCTGTCTCCAGATGGATTCAGCCAAGAAGGGAATGTGTCAGCAATAATCAGCTGACTGACCTTTCCTGTTCCCTGGGTGTTTTATCCTGTTTTGTGGACAAAGGAGAGTTATAAATAGCCAGAGTGCAGACTCCACTCATAGATCCAGCGTGCTGTGAATATGAAAGGGGGTCTGAAAATAGGACACACAGCCATAAAAAGCACACAGACCGTTGGCCATATCACGATGAACAGCCAGGTCATGTGTCTAAATGCTTTCATGCTTTGGTGAAGGTCATCAGTGAGAAAAATTGTGTATCCAGGTGGTGTCTCAGCAGTCCTGGGGGGTGTCTGCTTTCTTCCTGAAGATGTTTGATGCACCTGTATTATAAAGAAGGTCAGGCTGGACAAAATCACAATTTTTTTTCTTTAGTAAGATATTTAAATGTTTTTGAAATTTAGTAAAAACAGTAATATTTGGTTCTTGTCAAACTCGCTCAAATCCTTACACTTGCCCATTTTTCCTGCTTCTAACACATCAACTTTGAGGACAAAATGTTCAGTTAAATATTATTTTGTCTACATATGAGAATTTGTAATACATGAAAAGTGGAAGCCTTTGTGAACATCTTTAAGTGATTATGTGAGTGAATCTTTGAATCGGTTCAGAAATTTAAGTCAGATATTATAAAGCTGTTCAATTTATAGTCTTAGAACTAGGAAAAGAATTAGCAGTTTATAGCAATGGAAATGGTTCTCTCAGGAATTTCTAATAGGTTTTAAGAGAGTTTTGTGCTTTCAAAAACAAAAGTTGCTATATATATATATGATTTAACAAGTATAAACGTTTGTGTGCTTGTCTAATGACAGTCTTTTTAGGATATCTATGGTCAAAATCATTCAAATTTTCACAAAGGTGCTTGTTTTAATCAAATCCATGAATATTTCATGAATATTCAGTATTTCTACCAGTCCTAATCTGCTTATCTAAAAGCTGCAGACTGACATACACAGGAAGAGTATGAAGATTGTTTTAGATGACGTGTAGGCAGAGAAGGGGAGGTTTGTGTTTGATCCCTAAGGTATGTGGGATGGATAGTGTTGCATTGTGGCGAAGCCAAGTGCTTTTCTCTCACGTCCTGTAGGAGATGATTGCCGTCACCTGTAATTACATGCTCTTCATCTGTAGCCCTGCAGACGTGACTCATTTGAATAAACACACTTTACTGAAACCCATTTTCTCTGCAGCTACTGCAGTCTGTATCTGTGGTTAGAGGGGAGAGAAAAAAATGAAGTAACATTGATTCTTCTTTCTTTTGTTTTTCTATGATGCAATCATGCCGGGCCAGGTCATATTCAAATATTGAGCATGCTCCGTGATGATTTATTATGCAAGAAAGTGCAAGAGACTGTAACTCCTCTTTTTAACTTTTCAAATATGCAGTACCATCTAGCAGTTGGAGACCATAACTGCTCAAACAGGAGCCCTAGAAGGCTGTCATGGAATAACACTGACTCCTAGTGGTTAATATTATGCTTGCTTATTCTTTCAAGAGAAATAGTCCACCCAAAAATGACAACTGACATCAAGTGTATATACATATTTCTTTCCCTAACAACTGATTTACTACACACATGCAGGTTTACCTATGTGTCCCGAGCTGACCAGAGATCACATTCCTAAAGCCAGAGATGTGGGCCACTTCCTGTCCGTCACGGGGACAGTCATCCGCACCAGTGTGACCAAAGTGCTGGAGTATGAAAGAGACTACATGTGCAATAAATGCAGGCACGTGTTCTCCGTGCAGGCTTCTTTTGAGCAGTTTTATACCTTCACTCCACCCACCAGCTGCCCCAATGAGGATGGATGTAATTCTTTCAAATTCACCTGCCTGTCAGGGAGTGACGCCCCTCCGGCCACCTGCAAGGACTACCAGGAAATCAAAATCCAAGAGCAGGTGAGGCACCAGGGATGTTGTTTATTCAGGGACAGTCACCCTGGAGCAACCTGGTGCTGAAGAAATAGTTCACACAAAAATTCTGTTGACCAGTGACACTCTTTTTCATATTACCCAAGCTCTAAAACGTTTTTACGTTTTAGCTTAGGTATAGTAAAAGTAGTCTATACGACTTGTACAGTATATTCTAAGCTCTTGCTATGCAGCTAATGGCATTCAAACTTAAAAGTTAAATAAATTTAAATAATGTAATTAAAAATAAAGTAATCATAAATAAAATATGTATCAATGTAGATGTACCATAAAAGCATGTAACCATCTAAAAAAAAACTTCCTGACTAGCGCGTCTTCACTAACAGGTACAGAAACTGTCAGTGGGCAGTATCCCTCGATCCATGCTCATCATCCTGGAGGACGATCTTGTGGACAGCTGCAAATCAGGTAAATACAGAGTATTGCTGGAAATAGAGTTCAGTCTGTAGTTTATTTAATGTATTTACTGGCTTTTACAACTTGATATTGCAGGAATGAGATCTGGATCACATAATTACTCTGCTCAGTCCTGCTCACTGTTAATCCAGTGTTAAAGTCCCCATAAAAATTGAAGTGAATTTAGCTTTTAGAATGAATATGTTAGTCTTACTGTTACCTATAAGCTAGTGTGCTCCAAAACAATGACAAAATTCACATTTAGAAGATATAAGCATTCAAAACGTACACTCTCACTTCCACCAATATGGATCAATGATTTTGATGACATCACTCTGCACTTCAGTTTCTTATCAGAGTTTCTGTCCAATCAAATGCTCTCTAGAATCTAAAGCGTCTGGCCCCGTACATCATAAACAGATGCTGAAGCTGCGGCTAAAATCGGTCACTTACTATTTTCTACATGGTGAATGGCACATAGTGCACTATATAGGGGATAGGGAACGATTCAGACAGTGTAAATATGCTTTCCATTGGGGCGAATGAAGTCTGGTTTCACAATAGTGTCACGCGCACTACATACGTACAGTCTGTTCCGGTCCAGAGACACGATAGCACAGAACGGGTCATATGCGTGAGTCGGTGCCAATGTTTGCTTGCTGTTTATTTTTACTTTACTGATATAATAATAGTAAAATCCCTCAGGGCAACATCATGTGTGTCTTTCCCTCATATGATGCTGTCATGTGTTTCTCACAGGCGATGACATCACAGTGTATGGAGTTGTGTATCAGCGCTGGAAGCCGATGTTTCAGGATTGCCGCTGTGATGTGGAGATTGTGCTGAAAGCTAACTATATCGAGGTCAATAATGAGCAGTCCACCACAGCACTGGTGCTGGAAGACATTCAGAAGGAATTTGAAGAATTCTGGGACAGTCACAAACATGACCCCATTGCCGGTACACAGTTGGTGTCTCTTGAAATATTGAATCTGGGAAACCGAGTCTAGTAGTACAAATAAGCGATATGGCATTTTCAATACCATGTCTCCTTGGCATTTAAAAGATTCCTCTTTTTCTTATTGCTATCCAAACTCAATTACGGTCCTTGTAGAGGAAGTTCACTTGATGAGGACCATGAAACAGTGTTGTAATCTGTTGCCAGTGGTGTCTGCTGAGGCACAACATCACTATTAGGCTACTAGGGTTATTGGGTTAGGGATTTGAACAAATCTCTGACTGCAAGTATTAAATGCAGGCATGTAACTCATACTGTATTGTTTGTGCTGCCGCACACATGAATGATATTTCAAACCATGTGGGTTTTTGAGGAAAATGTTTTATTTTCTACACAGTCAAATGATTTTCACAAGGTGGATGTTAGGAAAAAAGGGGGGGGGGGGCACCTGGTAATGGCCTAGCAACTGCTCAGATCACCTTAGCAACCACCTGTAACACCCTAACAACAATTCAGAACCCTTTAGCAACCTCATGGGATTCAGTGTGGTTTTATGAATCATAATCACTCTTTCTCATTCTCTCTCTCTCTTGACATTCTGAAGGCAGGAATGAGATCTTGATGAGTCTTTGCCCTCAGGTGTTCGGCATGTACGTCGTCAAGCTGGCTGTTGCTATGGTTTTGGCAGGTGGGGTACAGAGAATAGATGCGTCTGGAACCAAGGTGAGAGGTATGTGTCCATGCTCCACATAATAGACAATCTGACATTTGGGCTTATGGAAAAAAGTGGAGAGGTGTGCTTGAAAAGTGTATTACTCTTGTGAATAAATCTGAATAGCTCTGACTCAGAGTATGCACTCTATGTAGGAGAGTCTCATCTGTTGCTTGTGGGTGATCCAGGCACTGGGAAGTCGCAGTTTCTGAAGTATGCTGCTAAGATTACACCACGCTCCGTGCTCACTGCAGGAATCGGATCTACTAATGCAGGTATCACACGTTCTTCTGAACCTCTCTTCACCATCTCGATGTTTTGAACAAGCACTCACTCTAGGGCAGAGGTCGGAACCTATGGCTCGTGAGCCACACCTGGCTCTTCACGAAAATCTTCTTAAGAAAGAAGTTAAGAAAATTCTTAAGATAAATTCTAAGAAGTTCGTAGGAATGTTTCTAAGTGCAATTCTTGAAAAATTCTTAAGAAGTTCTCAAATATATTCTTAATTTTTTTACTTAAGAAGAAAATGAAAGGTGTTATTTGATTGAAAGACGGGTATTGCTGAATGAAAAACACCCTTCTTCAGCCCGTCTTTTTGCGCTGCCTGCAGATTACCGTAGATATCATAATAAGTGTGCAGACTATTTCGAAGCAACTGGCTCGACGAGAGTTAATCACTCAGCGTTGTGTTTTTAATGTGCAGTGTCGTTAAAACCGTTATTTTAAAAGAGCCTGTCTCAAGATGCAGCGGTCTTTCTTATTCATTTGCGCTCCGTCTTCCTTGCACTCTATCTAGAGTGAATGCGTCCGGTATGTGTGTTGTGCTGCCTCGCTAGCTTTAGCTTGAGTGAAAGCATCATATATGTGTAAATGATCGATCATTGTCACTTCAGAGTACTCGTCTACATTCATGGTACTAGTAGTAATATATATTATATTTAGCTAGCTACTGTTATGTTGTAATGCTTAATATTTGAAAGAACCCAATAAATTCATTAAACATCTTACATTTGGGTATTTAAGATAGGTTGGTGGTTATCCTAACTTTGAGAAGTTATTTACGATGATTTTTAAGAATAATCTTTTCGGGAATATGAATACTTCTTAAATGTTATCTTAAGAACAGTCTTAAAGAGCCCCTGTTATGGATTTTTGAAAATTACCTTTCATGTAGTGTGTAACATAGTTCTAAGTGAATGAAAACATCCTGCAAAGTTTTAAATCTGAAAGTGCAGCGTATATAAAGTTATTGTCTCTCAAAAGTAAGAGTCGACTCTGAGTCAATTAAACGAATCTTTTTTCAAACGAGTCGCAAGCCGTTTCGTTTTGACGTCACGACGAAACATTAGCATATTGCCCGTCCACTTATTGCGCGCGCAGACACCAGGGAGAACTTGAACCACCTCAAACACTGCAGCAGATACTGGATAGCATCATGTCGAGAAGACTGTGCTCTACAATGTGTTTATTGTGTTTCATATTGTGTAGGTCTCTGGCTAACCGGCTAACTCACGTTATTACTGTCTTACTGAAATACTACTGTAAATCAGCTGTGGGCCACTATTACCTAAAACTGTGTCTATTAATGCAGACTGTCTGTCGTTCTTACTACTTTAAGTAAAGATAAAGGATGGAGCAAGATTTGTTTTGCAAACGTTAATGTTTACATCAGCTGGGCTAACGTATGCACTGTTATTGATACAGTTCCCACATGTGCACCGCAATACATTAGACACACACACACGAACACACATACACACACAGGTTTGTTGATGGACGCACACTTGTTAATGCTGATGGTGAGGAATTACAGTTGAAACATCTCATAATGTACCTCAAACTGAGTAGCATCACTGAGAAACGTCCTGCTCAAGGTTCGGGTTGAAAAATTAGTTCTTCCATTGTTTCATCGTCGATTCGGACTCGCGCTGGGATTGATGTAAAATCAGCGTCCTCGTTACTGTCTTTACAGTGTATTATCGAAGCCTCCTGACGGAGCTGGAGTTCAGTTATGGTAATAGGCGTTTGTTTTTGAAATACATATATTATGAGTATGTTATGAGAAAATGAAACTGTTTTTTGACCTTTGATGCATGCAAACCTGTTGTTGGAGACCTCCAAAACAAAATTAGGAAACTTTAAAATAGCATAATAGGGGCACTTTAAGAAAAAAGATAACATTCTTAAGAAAAGTTTTGGGAATACAAAATATTCTTACTTTTTTTCTTAAGTTAGAAAATAAGAAGAAATTGGCAGTTTACTTTAGTTAGGAAACTTTAGTTTCTGTGGTAATCTAGAGCTCCTGCATTCAGGTTCAAGCAGCTACGTAGCTTGTTTGTGGTAATGATAACTTTTTTAGAACAGCAGCGAAAATGTAAAAGTATATAAAAAAGTGACTGGACTGAAACATATCCTTTTATCGAAACTGCTGTGCTGTGCCTTTTTGCTGACCTTTTATGTCCTATATATGTGTTATAATATTTAATATTACAGAAAATTTCAATTTTAAATAAATACTGTTCTTTTGAACATTTTATTAATCAAACAAAAAAATTTAAGTTTTAAGTGTAAGTTTCCACAAGAATATTAAGCAGAACAACTGTTTTCAACATTGATAATTATAAGAAATGTTTTAAAAAAATATTTAAAAAGAAAACAATTATATTTCACAATATTACTGTTTTTACTCCAATGTGATCAAATAAATGCAGCCTTGGTGAGCATAGAAGACTTCTTTCAAAAACATTTTAAAAAGCATACAGATTCAAAACTTTTGAAGAGTAGTGTATATGTGCAAATTAATTTAAATAGTTTAATTCTTCGTACTCAGAACCCCTACAGTTTGTGATTTAAAATAAGCGATAAATAGGTGTTTAACATGATTTGGTTTATTTGCTGTTACTGTTACATAACTGACTTGTAACACTCCTGAGATGAATTAAACAAACAAACAAAAAATGCCAAAGCCAAACTTTGTGTAGTACTGAAGTGGTTTGCAATGTCTGTTGGGTAAATGTTCTCGCCTACTTCCTATGAAGTTAAATATTGCTGCACATTTGTTTGCAGTGCTCTTCAGATTGCTGCATACACATGCCATTTTTTGAAAAATACTAGGCACTATTCAATTTCTAC
The DNA here is from genome assembly GCA_039654105.1 of Coreius guichenoti. NCBI lineage: Eukaryota > Metazoa > Chordata > Actinopteri > Cypriniformes > Gobionidae > Coreius > Coreius guichenoti. Next base: position 32,409,763 of record CM077185.1, read on the forward strand.
TGTGCAGTAAGCAATTAGTGCTGTTGCATCATTGTTTGCATCATTGTGAAATGCTGGTCAGGTCTGACAGTGGCAGCTGTCAAGGACTCTGGAGAGTGGCACCTGGAGGCAGGAGCCCTCGTTCTCTCTGATGGAGGTCTGTGCTGCATCGATGAATTCAACAGCATTAAAGAGCACGACCGCACCAGCATCCATGAGGCCATGGAGCAACAAACCATAAGTGTGGCCAAAGCTGGGTGAGTGTTAGGGGAAATAATGTCACACGCACAAGTCACATACGACTAGAGGGGGAACAAGAATTTTCACAGATACATTTCTTTTATTAACCGAAAGCTTGTGAGCATCACATTAAATCTCCCACTTTCCTCTTTTGTAGAATGGTGTGCAAACTGGACACAAGGACCACCATCCTGGCAGCTACTAACCCAAAGGGGCAGTATGACCCTAATGTGTCGGTTTCCGTGAACGTGGCACTCGCTAGCCCCCTCCTGAGCCGCTTTGACCTTGTGCTGGTTCTGCTGGACACTAAAAACCCAGAATGGGACAAGATAATCTCCTCCTTTATCCTACAGAATAAAGGTTTGTCCCAGAGAAGAGTATTATATTATATTATATTATATTATATTATATTATAATAAAGGGACAAACAGGAAATAATTATATGAAATCTGAATATATTTTTATATCCTGAATATAAAGTTAAATAATACAAATATATAGTTAAAACTATATATTAGGATGTACATTTATATATTCAAACCTATAACTGTATATTCAGATTTACATCTATATATTCACAATTTATATTTATTTATTCAGATTTGTATATTTATTTAGACTTAAGTATATATTTGAATTTACATTATATTTTTATATTAATATTTTAATAAATGGTGATTTTTATATATAAATGATATTATTATTATTAATATATTTATGTAGTGAATATTAAAGAGTACATTTGCTGTAATTTTTATTTATTTAAAATTAGTACATTTCATTTCATTAATAATATAAATCAAATTATAAATGTAATATTTGACACATTTATAATATTACATTTTTTTGCAGTAAAAGTGGGTCTTTATACTTGAAATATATAAATGCCTTTGCATTTCGAGGCAATTCCTACTAAATGTTGTTGTTGTTGTTGTTTTCTCACATTTTTAGCTTGGTACCTGAATCATATTTTACATGTTTTTGTTGTACATGGCTTACAAGAAAATGTAGTTTGTGAGGCATCATCTAATGTATTATTGGATCAAACGCACCCCTATCCAGCCCGATTTGTTGCTTGTTCAGTCTTCGTTATTTTCTCAAGTGATGCCACTTTAATAGGAAAGCCTGTCCCCTCGAGGGCTGGATCACCCCACATTTGGCTTAGAATCTCTTTGACACTGACTAGAAGTTAATGGTGAAGCCTTGCCATTTGTTGCTTATTAATAAAATATTCATCTTAACATCTCTCTCTTTATCTCAACTCTCTTCCCTCGTGTTTTCCCCACAGGAGCTCCAAGCAAGTCTTCATGTTTATGGAGTATGGAGAAGATGAGGGCCTATTTCTGCCTGATCAAGACTCTTAAGCCTTGTATAACTCAAGAAGCAAACACCATCCTGAGCCGCTACTATCAGCTGCAGAGACAGAGTGACAGCCGAAACGCTGCTAGGACAACCATCCGCATGCTGGAGAGTCTCAGCCGCCTCGCTGAGGGTCAGAGATGCTGACACCTCATATTATCTGTATATTATCTGATCTCCTTCCCTCTGCTCTTCCACATTTAGTCTGACTGTCTCTTTGTGTGTTTCAGCTCATGCCAGGCTGATGTTCAGAGAGACGGTGACAGTAGAGGACGCTGTTGTTGTAGTGTCTGTTATGGAGTGCTCCATGCAGGTAGTTTTATTAGCAATGCTGATACTACTCTAAATACCTGAAGCTATATTACGTTTTTATGTAGTGGATAAGCATTTTTTTTTTTTTTTTTTTTACCTCAGGGAGGCGCTCTACTTGGAAATGTGAATGCTCTGCACACCTCTTTTCCTGACAACCCCTGTGAACAGTATAAAACACAGTGTGAGATTGTGCTCGAGAGGCTGGGATTGACTGAGATCTTACACAAAGAACTGCAAAGACTCTTGAGGTAAATAGTGAAATAGTGCATTTAAGTAGTACTTTTTATTTGTAATATTAATGAATCATACATACATACACACAGTACCATTGAAAGGTTTGATTTTTTTATTTTTAAGAAATTAATCCAATGCTTTTCTTATTCAGTTAGGATGTATTAAATTTGATTAAAAAATGACAGTTACAAAAAAAATTCTGTTTAAAAAAATTGCTGTTTATTTGAACTTTGCACAAAGAATCCTGAAATGTATCATGGTTTTAACCAAAATATTAACTGTTGTCAGCATTGACAATAATAAGATTTCTAAACGATTTCTGAAGGAACATGTGACTGAAGACTGGAGTTAAGGCTGCTGAAACTTCAGGAATAACTTACATTTTAAAATATATTCAAATAGAAAACAGTTATTTTAATTTGTAATAATAATTCACAATATTACTGTTTTTACTGTATTTTTTTTATCAAATAAATGCTCAAACTTTGGTAAACATAAGGCACTTTTTTCAAAATATTATTTATTTGCAAGTTTAATTTCATTACGATTTATGTTCAAATATTAAATTTATGAAATTTAATTAGCAGTGTGAATCAATTAAATTGTGAATTTAAATTAATATTGCATAAATGATGTTTGTGATTTATATTTATATATTCAATAATACATATATTATTCATGTAGTAAATCTTTTAATAAATAATTTAATTTAATTAGCATTTTGTTTTATTTATTTCATTTTATTTAAACAATACATTTTATATAATTAGTAATATGAATCAGTTAAATGGTAAATATATTATATTAATATTACATTAATTATTTGCGTTTAATTTATATTTATAAATTTAAATAGTAAATTCATAAAATTCATTTCATTAGTATGTATTTGTGTATAAGTTTTAAAATGCACAGAAAACAATCAAATATTCATCTGAGGCATAGGCGGAAAAGGGGGAATTAAAGGGATTAAAAATAATTTAAGGGAATAAATAAATGAGAATGTTAAAGTAGTTCTAGGTCTAATTGTAGTAATCAATTTAAACTATTTACAAGGAATATTTTATTTTAAAATTCATTCACATTCTTATTCGTATGTCGAAAAAGCAAACGTTTCTCGTCACATTGAGCTATGAATTACATGAATCATGATAGAATATTTTAGCACATTTAAATATGGCGAAATTCATAAAAAGTGACAATGACAGTAAGATCTGCCTTCTTTGATTTGATTGACCATCTACAATCATCTCATGCCAACCCCCCACCCAAACTCTGCCTATGATCTGAGCACAATAAAGCAATAAAGGCTTTTATGTTCTTGTAGGCTACAGAGCAGAAGATCGGACTCCCCTAAAGAGACGGAACCACGTAGTGACGTAGCTGGTGAGAATCACAGTAACGCTGAGGTAACCACTGATTCAGACGCTGGCCTGGACTGGTTCCACTCCTTATCCAGCCCGACTGGTACCGGCTCCATCATTCACACCTCCCCCGTCATTACCTCCACACAGAACGCTACGACGACACTATGCCGTGCAGTGTTGCCTAGCAACAGCCGTTCTGTACACCGCAAGGGTTCTGCGTGGGAGAAGGATGAGGATATATCCATGGTTAAAGCAGTAGTGGAAAGGGGCTCCAAAAATCTCAGAGGCAAACGATTGAAAGATATGAATGCTACCCTCCTGCTGAATAAGGAAAGAGTTTTAGGAGGAACTGATGATGATTTAGAGAAGCTGTTCTCCCACACTACACCCATGACAGGGAAGAAACTCTCAAAAAGGAAAAACACAGCCATCAGTCTTCCTGACTTAGAACAGGAGTCTGATTTCAGAGCCGAGAGTGGAGAGGATTTACACAGGACACTCACAAACTTCACATTCAAGCCCAGAGAGAGAATGAGTCATGCTGATCAGTCTGTTGCAAATGCTAATATAAGCGCTAAAGTGGCGGTGCAAGAGGGGGCGAAACCTACCGCACCTCAGATGCCAGAAAAACAGGCCAAGAGGGAGAATCAGTCGAGCTCACTTCCTCCAGCAGAGGGCAGCAGAGCTAATAAGATGCTCTGTCCGGGAGCTCGCAAAAAAAACAAGGACATTTCCTCAGAGGTCTTGAATGATGAGAGCACAGCTCAGAAAGGGACATTTGAGGACACTGAACATCAACAACAGCTGCTGCCAAGACTGAGCAGCCTCTCTCCAGGTGAGAATAATGGTAACACTAATATACACCCACCAAAGACAGACCACCCAAAGACTAAGGTGGCCAACTCGACTCTGGCTAAACTTTCCAGATTCTCTTTTACGGGCTCAGCTGAGGAAAAGACTGAAGATAAAACAATCCCAGCTCCACCGGAGGCACAAGCAGCCATAAATGGCAGTACAAACAAAGTGCCAACAAGCACAGTTTCTGAAGACCAGGAGAACATAAGCACACAGACCAGGAAAAATATAACCACAGATGTGAAGACCGCCACACTGCAGACGGGCAACATGAGGACAGAACCCTCCGACAGACAGGAAGAATTCAGAGAGAACACTACAAAGAAGAGGAGATGTTTTGAATTGAGCTCCGGAGGCCCCGCTGGACTACTTAAAGGATTTTCAATGTTCAGCTCGTCTGTCATAGATGATGAAGATCTAGACGCTGACTGGAACTGATGCAGGAAGAGACGTTTGTTGTGTGTGATAGGATATATAAATATATATAATGAAACATTATTTTATTATTTTATTTTATTTTTTCATATAAATGTAAATGAAACCCTGTTTGCACTTTTTGTTTCAGTAAATATCAGTTACATTTTTATGTCTGGTTTTGTTTTCTCAAATTCAGTTTATACAGTTATATGCAGTTTTCATATAGTTAAATGCACTAGTTTTATTTATGATTAGTTTTTTTTACAAAATTTTACATGGAAGTTTTACTACCTCTTGCAAAAGTTTTCATGAAGTTATGTTTGTATTTTTAAAGGTTTTTATCAATTTATCGTCAAAATATAAGCAATATATCTTTTTTCTTTCTTTTTTTTGCCCAAATTTTATGTAATTAATTCTTCTTGTATTTTTAAAAGTGTTTTTCCCCCAGACCTATTTTTTTTATAAACATCTCAATTCGAACATCACAAAATTAAAAAAAAAAAAAAAAATTAGAAGACAATTTTCGATTCTCCCTTAAAGTCAGACTGTTTTTGCTATTGTACCTTTAAGATTTCCAGTTAAATCCCCTCTTTTATGAGTGCATTGCCACTGTTCCTGCTAAATACTAAATAGGTTGTAAACATCTTGGTGGTTTTGACATCATAACCATGATGGTTTATGAATGATCCATTTTTGGGTCTGGGTCTGGATGGACTAAGGAGGCCTAAATTAGTACTATTTTATTTCAGAAAAGCAAGGTTAATAATTTTCCCCCTTAAGTAAATAACCAATTTTAAATGCATAGTAAAACATTTCAAGAATCAGGCCAGTGACAGTTAACAACCTAGCAGTCAATGTTTAATTGACGTGCAGTGATTTATTGTTCAACAATAGCTGCATTCGGCCAGCAAAAATAAAGCCAGGCTAATGGCGCCTTTCAGCTCATGTAAAGTCAAATAACCATCAAAACAGACGCTTTGATGCTTAGCGGATGCTGTACTAGATGTTTTCAGGCTTGGACAATTCACCCCATGGGAACATTGAATGACACCTTGGTGAGGAGATGTTGCCTATCGTCATGGTGATGGATTGGATTCCATTGGGAGTTTAGGGATGAAGATACTGCAGTAGGTGATAATAGGATCATGCAGGATCTGCTGCCGTCCCCAAGGTCAAAATCATGGAGAGGTCTCAGTTACATTTTGCTTATCATTCAAGCCTCTTTAATAGCAAGAAATCAAGTTCACCTCTTTTGTTTATTGCCATTTTGTAGGAAATAAAAAGGAAATTACTCTTTTTAAGCTATTTTTTAAGGTTATTGCCCTATGTGAGAGTGTGTTAAACACCTACCTGTTTTTTTTTCCAATATTGCTATACACTCACCTAAAGGATTATTAGGAACACCTGTTCAATTTCTCATTAATGCAATTATCTAATCAACCAATCACATGGCAGTTGCTTCAATGCATTTAGGGGTGTGGTCCTAGTCAAGACAATCTCCTGAACTCCAAACTGAATGTCAGAATGAGAAAGAAAGGTGATTTAAGCAATTTTGAGCGTGGCATGGTTGTTGGTGCCAGACAGGCCGGTCTGAGTATTTCACAATCTGCTCAGTTACTGGGATTTTCACGCACAACCATTTCTAGAGTTTACAAAGAATGATGTGAAAAGGGAAAAACATCCAGTATGCGGCAGTCCTGTGGGCGAAAATGCCTTGTTGATGCTAGAGGTCAGAGGAGAATGGGCCGACTGATTCAAGCTGATAGAAGAGCAACTTTGACTGAAATAACCACTCGTTACAACCGAGGTATGCAGCAAAGCATTTGTGAAGCCACAACACGCACAACCTTGAGGCGGATGGGCTACAACAGCAGAAGACCCCACCGGGTACCACTCATCTCCACTACAAATAGGAAAAAGAGGCTACAATTTGCACGAGCTCACCAAAATTGGACAGTTGAAGACTGGAAAAATGTTGCCTGGTCTGATGAGTCTCGATTTCTGTTGAGACATTCAGATGGTAGAGTCAGAATTTGGCGTAAACAGAATGAGAACATGGATCCATCATGCCTTGTTACCACTGTGCAGGCTGGTGGTGGTGGTGTAATGGTGTGGGGGATGTTTTCTTGGCACACTTTAGGCCCCTTAGTGGCAATTGGGCATCGTTTAAATGCCACGGCCTACCTGAGCATTGTTTCTGACCATGTCCATCCCTTTATGACCACCATGTACCCATCCTCTGATGGCTACTTCCAGCAGGATAATGCACCATGCACAAAGCTCGAATCATTTCAAATTGGTTTCTTGAACATGACAATGAGTTCACTGTACTAAAATGGCCCCCACAGTCACCAGATCTCAACCCAATAGAGCATCTTTGGGATGTGGTGGAACGGGAGCTTCGTGCCCTGGATGTGCATCCCACAAATCTCCATCAACTGCAAGATGCTATCCTATCAATATGGGCCAACATTTCTAAAGAATGCTTTCAGCACCTTGTTGAATCAATGCCACGTAGAATTAAGGCAGTTCTGAAGGCGAAAGGGGGTCAAACACAGTATTAGTATGGTGTTCCTAATAATCCTTTAGGTGAGTGTATTTGACCATTGTCTTTATAAATAAGGACATGCTTTTATTGATGCATGTGTTAATATGTGACAGTAATAAGCTTCTGTTTTGTCTTGAAGCAGTTATGAGATCATTTCCATTGATTGGCTAAGTTACTAGTGAAGTCTAACCTTCTGTGGGAGAGGGTCAAGGTCTGTACAGCTTCAGTATTCCTTTCAGAGGAGAGCTGCGGTCCAGAGAGGCTGAAGGTAAGATGAGACGTTAATGGATCCTAAACTTCCTGCAGATTGATCACTGGACTTATCAATAATGAAGCATTATTGATTTAATGTCTCTGAATGTGCCACCAAGGATAACTAAAGCCCCCAAACTCACCATTACATCATTCCTCTGGCATCGTACAGTGTCTTAGAGGATTTCATTTTGGGACTTTGTAATTTTTATGGCATTATTGTGCAAAATATGTCATTTTAGTCTGACCTGTTTGATAGATAATAGATGGATAGAACGACGGATAGATAGACAGAACGAGATGATAGATAGAACGACAGATGATGGATGGATGGATGGATAGATAGACAGTCAGACAGAAGATAGATAGAATGACGGATGATGGATGGATAGATAGACAGACAGAAGATAGAACGACAGATGATGGATGGATGGATAGACAGACAGATGAAAGATGGATAGAACGACGGATAGATAGACAGAAAGAGATGATAGATAGAACGACAGATGATGGATGGATGGATAGACAGTCAGACAGAAGATAGATAGAACGACAGATGATGGATGGATAGATAGACAGTCAGACAGAAGATAGAACGACAGATGATGGATGGATGGATGGATGGATGGATGGATAGATAGACAGACAGTCAGATAGATAGATAGACAGAATGAGATGATAGATAGAACAACAGATGGATGGATAGAACGACAGATGAAAGATGGATAGAACGACAGATGGATGGATGGATGGATAGATAGAACAACAGATAGACAGAATGATAGATAGATATCTAGTTTAAATAGTTACATGCCAGTTTACATACCCCCTACAAATTTTTAACGTTTATTGAAGGTTTTTATCCATTTTTATCAGCTTATATAGTTACATGCATGTTTACATACTCCTTATAATTTTTCAAAGAACTTAAGATTGTAAATGAAAAGTTTGGCTAAAAGCCTTTTGCTCTTCAGGTAAGAAGACTTGAAGCTTTCAGTTTCCCACCAGGTTATTTTGACAGTTTTGAAAGCCTTGGATGTGTTGGCTCTTGTCAAAAACACATGACTGAATGGGTTTGGTGTCTTCAGTGAGCATCTGAGCCACTGCACATTTGAAGGAGACCCTTTCTTTAAACCATATTCTGCTCCATTCAGCAGAGATGGAGTTTTGTTTGGCAGGACCTGGCATGTTCCTTTTAGGCCTGAGCTGAACACTCTTCTTTTAGGGTAAGCATTGACATTTTTGAGTAATAGTCATTTATGCTGCAAGTCGTTTGGTACAGGTAATCCTACGCATGGCTCAAGGCGTTGTGATCTACTACAGTTGCATGTGATCATATGAACGGGACAGAACTAAACGTGTTGCTCTGACAGTTGGGGTGTTGCTAGATTGCATAAAGCCAGAGGTGTAATATGAATGTTGTTTGTGCAGCTCTTCACCTGGAACGCTGCAGGGGAAAAAACATCAATCACTGCCAATGGCAGGATTATGGGAGTCATGGAGCAAGCTCTATTCTGCTTTAGAAAAAGCTCATTTTTACTATTTTGTGATGAATATAAGTATGTTTTTGACATGACAGGCATGCATGTGACATTACATGTGTGTAAAGTTGGGCAATACATCCTCCTCTTTACGGTTAGCCATCGCCTGTTTAGTACAAAGAAAATTGCTGATCAAGAAACAGTGACTCACATGTTAGAAAGTTTGTGAAATTTGCAACATCCTTCTGGGTGTTTCAACAACGTTAAAGGAAAAATTCACAAATGAAAGTTAGTTACTCCCCTCATGTTGTTCCAAACCTGTATGCAGTTATTTTCTCCAAACTTCCATAGAAATGTTATGCAGCTTATAGTGAGCAGGGGCTGTCAAGCTCCAAGAAGTATCATAAAATTAGTCCATAAAAACTTTTTAGAGCTTGTCATGTGGTCACTATGGACTGCTGTTGGTTGCCAAGAGCTCTTTGGGTCCCATTTTGTTTTCATTATGCTTCCAATTGGGTCCATTTAAAAACAAAACAAAAAAACAGAGTATCATTTCACTGTTACACTGAAGATACACAAATATACACCGATCAGGCATAACATTATGAGGTGACGTGAATAATACTGATTATCTCTTCATCACGGCACCTGTTACTGGGTGGGATATATTAGGCAGCAAGTGAACATTTTGTCCTCAAAGTTGATGTTTTGAGTAAAGTTGAAGGAAAGTTGAGAAAGTTGAAGGAGTTTGACAATGGCCAAACCTGAACCTGCGACAGGGTCATGGGCGGCCAAGGCTCATTGATGCACATTGATGCAGTTTGTTGCGTATGGAGCTGCATAGCCGCAGATCAGTCAGGGTGCCCATGCTGACCCCTGTCTACCACCGAAATGGCCTTGCACCACCCTATCTTTCAGATTTGCTACAACCATACTCACCATCCAGATCACTTTGGTCCTCTGACCAGAAACTCTTGACTAAATGTAAATTATGGGGCAATTACACTTTTTCAGTGATGCTCCGAGGCTCTGGAACAGTTTGCCTTTGAATTATATACAGTGGTGGTCAGAATTATTGGCACCCCTGGTAAATATGATCAAATATGGCTGTAAAAAATAAATCTGCATTGTTTATCCTTTTGATCTTTTATTCAAAAAATTCACAAAAATCTAAACTTTCATTGAAGTAAAAGAATTGAAAGTGGGGGGTAAATCACATTATGAAATAAATGCTTTTCTCCAAAACACGTTGGCCACAATTATTGGCACCCCTAGAATTTTTTATAAGTAAAATATCTCTGAAGTATAGTCCCATTAATATTTACATTTTTTAGCACACCAGGGTGACTAGGAACATGAAACTGTCCAGCTATGATGTCTTGTTCCACAGGAGTATAAATATGAGGAAACACAAAGGCCAAATTCCCTTAATCATCATCACAATGAGTAAAGCCAAAGAATTTAGTTCTGATGTGCAGCAAAAGATTGTTGAGCTTCACAAAATAGAAAGTGGCTGTAGGAAAATAGCTAAAGCATTGAAAATTCCCATTTCCACCATCAGGGCAATAATTAAGAAGTTCCAATCAACTAAAGATGTTACGAATCTGCCTGGAAGAGGACGTGTGTCTATATTGTCTTAATGCACGGCGAGGAGGAAAGTTTGAGTGGCCAAAGACTCTCCAAGGATCACAGATGGAGAATCGCAGAGATTAGTTGAGTCTTGGGGTCAGAAAGCCTAAAAAAAAAAAAAAAAAAAAATCAACCCCTTCATCACCACATGTTGTTTGGGAGGGATTCAAGAAAAATCCTTCTTGCTCATCCAGAAACAAACTCCAGCATATTCAGTTGTCAGACACGACTGGAAATTCAAAAGGGACCTGGTTCTATGATCAGATGAAACTATAAAAAGAGCTTTTTGGCAGCAAATCCACCAGATGGGTTTGGTGCAAACAGGGATAAAAAGTACCCCATGCCCACGGTTAAAAATACTGCTGGATCTTTAATGTTGTGGGCCTATTTTTTTAGCTGGAGGTCCTGGACATCTTGTTCAGATACATGGTATAATGGATTCTAGCAAATGCCAGCATATAAAAAATCAAAACCCGACGGCCTCTGCTAGAAATCTTATAATGGGCCGTGGCTGGATCTTCCATCAGGGCAACGATCCAAAACAAACATCAAAATCAACACACAAATGTGTCACTGAACACAAAATGAAGCTTCTGCCATGACCATCCTAGTCCTCTGACCTGAACCCTATAGAAAATGAGTGGGGTGAACTGAAGAGAAGAAGCACCAACATGGATCTGGGAATCTGAAGGATCTGGAGAGATTCTGTATGGAGGAATGGTCTCTGATCTCTTGTCAGGTGTTCTCCAAACTCATCAGGCGTTATAGAAGAAGACTCAGAGCTGTTATCTTGGCAAAAGGAGGTTGCAAAAAGTATTTAATAAAAGGGTGCCAATAATTGTGGCCAACGTGTTTTGGAGAAAAGCATTTATTTCATAATGTGATTTACCCCCCACTTTCAATTCTTTTACTTCAATGAAAGTTTAGATTTTTGTGAATTTTTTGAATAAAAGATCAAAAGGATAAACAATGCAGATTTATTTTTTACAGCCATATTTGATCATATTTACCAGGGGTGCCAATAATTCTGACCACCACTATCTATCTATCTATCTATCTATATATATATATATATGCCTCATTAGCGACCGTTTCAATGGTCCGCTATACGTAAGCCGTCTGTCATATTGGAGCGGTCCGTGAACATTCGAGAGCAAGTTGACTGAGTGTCTATGAGTATCTATGTAGGGAATAGACTTCAGCAGATGATTTTGCTAAGCTAACACAATTACAAGAAGACAGAGGTGTCAGCTGACACAACATTAAAAAGTTACCAAAGTAAAAGTAAAAACATGTAATATTGAGTTCATACATATAAAAACACAAATCAACACATTTGCACCTGTGAAAGGTTATCCCATTTCTTCAGGAATTTAAATCTCGGCAATTTGACAACCAGAAGCTGCGCGATTGTTGTGGCATCATTGATTCTTCCTGTGAGTGACGACAATCTGACCGTTCCAAGATGGCGGGCGCACCGACGTGTATGGATTGGTCGAATGTGGCGTCTACATATACATATTTATAATTAGAACAGCCTCCACACTGGTGTCTTTTAAATGTCTTTTTTTCCCTGGCTTTATTGTAGAAAATTATTTATTGATATGTTGGTATTTTGTCATTTAATGTTGTGCAGTTAGATGTCTGTGTTGTATAATATTGGTGTGTAATATGTTTTGCTTTTTGCATATGTTTAAGAAATGTACAGCACATTTTAACTGTGCTTTGCCTGGCCTTGCCTTGGTTAGCGATTCAAGCGAATCAAAGTCTGCTGTAGTTCCACAAACACTTCATAAAGGTCTCTCTGACCTAGACTGGTATTGATCTTTGACTATGGTTTCTAGCCTGGCTGCTGAGACCGGACGTCTCCTGCTGTGATGTGTTTAACAAGAGTCCCAGTAGATTGGTTCTGGAGAACTACAAAGTCAGAAGTCCTGACCTTTGCAGTTCAAACAGGAGCTAATGGGTATCCAACAAAGACTCTGTTGCCAAAGTTTTATTTTTGTTTTACCACAATCAATGTGTGGAAGCATCAAACCACAAGATCCAAATGTTTGTGAATTAACAAGTGAGATAAACTATCATTTTAATGACACTTGAAAGCAAGTCACACCTATTCAAAAGTGTCTGTGATGTGTTTCATGTGTTCTCATTGGTTGTGGTTCTCCACGAGGTAACGTATGCTTAGCAAACACCACTTCCTCCCGCTACTTCTGCATAATGTGCATTTCCCATGTCGACCAACAACTGTAAGTTTTGCGTTTGTACAACTATATCTTTCTTTTTATTGGAACTGTTTGTAATTTTCTCCTTTCCAGGCCGAGTAATATGGGGCATTGCTATTTATGTCGGCACTTGAACTGATTTAAAATTGAAAATGGGCTTTGAGACTCTTAGTAATGAATGCTGTTGACCTTTCATGCTTGGCTTTTGAAGATAAAGATCATGTTATATGAATGAAAAAGCAATCATGTTATACAAATGTGATTGATCCTTATTTTATATTAAATTATGGCTAATTCATGTATTTTTAAGAAGTAAAGACTTTTGTTTTCTGCATCCAGGTATTTTAAGCAGGAAGTCAAGCTATTATATCTTAAATATGAAATCTATTTCATATTAAATATTGGTCAGTCCTACTTTGGCTTGGCTGCAGGCTGGTACTGTTACTATGGACAGCATATGCATGTGAAGGTCCACTGTGTTATAATGCAGCCACTGGTTTCCTGGCAGCGAGACAGGAAGTGGGGGCTGGGTGCAGTCTGCACTAGTCCGATAACATGCACAAAAACACTGATTCTTGATGTCCTGGTTTGTACGTCCCACACTTTCCAAACCTCAGGGAATTATTCATGTGGTTCTCTCCCAAACCAGCCCCCGATCTGGTGGCAAAATACAGGAGTGAAATCGTGAACATTAGTGGCGTGGTGTACAGCTCTCTCAGCCCTCTGAGAGGAAATGTGCTGTTTGGGTCGGGTAGCAACAGCGTTCATTCATCTCCAAGAGGGTCAAAGACCTTTTTTCTGTAAAAACATGCTCGCTGGTTAGATAAATGAGACTGGTGTTTATGGAAAATATAGTGGAAATGTTATCTCACTTTGTGCCAGTGTGGATTTCAGTTGGCGCCAAATGATTCTGTAATATTGTTTTGTTTCACACAGCATATTTTCCACAAATGCTTCTAACATTACATACTTGTAAGTGTACCGTTTCAATACTACTTGGGACTAAATTGGCCCACTTTTTAGTGTCTAAAAGTATACTTTTAAGTATACTGTAAGTGTAACAGTTGTAAACTAGATGTGTATTCAAAGTTCGCTACTAAGTTTTTAGTTTGTACTGCAACTATACTACAAGTGAACTTATAGGTATACTGATAGTTTACTAGTTAAATACTTGTAGCACATTTTTTAGTTTATAAAAATACACTTTGAAGTATGCTCTCAGTAAACTACTAGTTTAGTAGTTTTATACTGCAAGTATACTTGTAAGTTTTCTTTAAGTGAACATAACATAATACTTAAAGTGCAAAAATAATTAGTAAACTATAAGTATACTACTATGTTCCTATTTAGGTATTATTTTTTAATAACTTGAAATATAGCTTTAACTGTACTTTAACTCTTTCCATTTAAAAACATTTTATTCTAGCTTCATGCATCCATTTTTTTATCAACACTTGAATGTGGGTAAGTTTCATAAAAAAGCAACATTTTGAACAAAAAAACTGAGAAAATCATGTTTTTGTCAAAGACTATGTCCGGATTGGATTCAGAATGATGAACAAAACACAGATGGAGTAGATCGAGTCCATCAGCATCCCAAAGCTTCAACGTTGTTTCCTCTTTCATGGGTTCAACATTTCATTCGGTAACGTTAGGCAGTTTTAGTTTAACTTTATATGCTGTTTAATGTTTGATGGTCGCGTTATTTTACATTTGCGTAAGCAATCTTCTATCACTTGTTTCTGTTTTGATCTGGAGCTTCTGTATTCCTTCAAAAGATGTGTATTGCGTAATAGCACCCCCACCCCCCCAACCAGTGAAAACATGGATAGCCAGAAAATTTAGTCAATGGCAGGGAAAGAGTAAGTAGATTTGGAAGTAAATTCCTATGTACACTACCAGTGGACTAGCCTACACAAAAAAATCAGATACTCAGAATTATGAACATATATGTTTTCTTTATAAATCAATTTTTTCGAACAATGTAAGTTAAGACAGTATGTAAAACTATGTGAAAATGTATTTATGTAATAGTACAAATGTATTTATGTATGTACTACATATTTAATAGGCTACTCAGTCAAAAGAGTAAACACAACTACAAGCCAAGTATACTTAGAATACTTAATTATACGTTTAAGTATATCTCAATCAAAATATTGAGTACATGGATACATGGACTTTTCTGTCAGTATAAGTCAAGTATACTTAAGTGCAATTTTAAGTAGGTATATTTCCGATAAATACATAAAAAGTAGACTAAAAGTATACTTTTGTATTTTTAATTTAAAAGAAGTATACTAATAGCACACTTGAGTAAACGTATTTATCATAAGGGATGTACAGCTTATCTACAAAATCATTTAAGAAAAAATTGTTTGTTTTTTTTTGGAAATTTCTGAATAAATGTAAGTTGCGCATTCCCTTGCAAAAGTCACTGTTGTGAGTGATTGCCAGGGTGCTGCTATGGGTTTGCTAATGTGTTCTGAGTATGTTAATGTGTAGCTATGTGGTTGCTAGGATGTTCTGTGTGGTTGCTGGTTACGTAAAGATCTTGTTTTTTTTTCATGCAAGGCTGTTGATAGGTGTTTGCTAAGTTGTTCTGTGGTGTTTGAGTATGTTAAAATGGCCCAGGTTAAAACAGCTCTCAATGCTATTTTTTTCTAGGTGATTGTCAGGGTGTTGATAGTTGGTTTCTAAAGTGTTCTATGGTGTTTTGAGTATGTTAGTGTGTTGTCATGTCCTTGCTATGGTGTTCTGGGTGGTTGCTTATTGGCACAAGTTAAAGAGACATTGCTACGGTCTTCTAGGTGGGTTTTCTTGGCATTGACGTGGTTGATAAGGCCTTCCTGTGGTGTTTTGAGTATGTAAGCATGCTTCTGTGTGTTACATTCCTGTCTCTTGTTTTCCCAGTTTTGTGTTAGGACTTTTAAGTTGAAGTGTTTTCTGTTGCTTTTGTTTCTGTGTTCACTTCCTGTGTTTAGTTACGGGTTCCCTTGTTGTTTAACCTACCTTGTTAATTTCTTTAGTTACTCTCTTTTGTTTCCATGACTACAAATCACCTTCACCTGTCCCTTGTCAGCCCCTTGTTATCTTGTGTATTTAAACACCAGTGTTTCTCCATGTTCTTTGTCAGGTCTTCACTTGTTCTATGTGGCTGTATGTGTTGACTCAGTTCTGTTCCTGTGGATTTATTCTGTTTTGGTTTTGTGCTTGGCTGTGTGCATTTTTGTCTTTTTTTTTTTTTTTTTTTTTTTTTTTAAATAAACTGCGTTTTAAATAAACCCCTCAACTGCGTTTGGATCCAGCTCTCCGTCATTTCTGAGTTCTCCCAGCGTTACACTCATAGACTGTAAAAAAAATATGGACGTAGTGTCCGTGACGTCACCCGTAGGTTTCTGAAGAGCATTTTTGAAGCCTAAAGTGGGCGGAGCCGGCCGCCGCCATCTTGTCACCGCGCATCACTCCCGGATAACTGAAAATGGGCAAAAAGGTGGGACGTGGGTGGAGCTGAGGTGCCTGGCTGCTGAAACCACACCCACCTAGCTCGACCATAGTGGCAATCCACCTGTCACTCAAGTGACCACGCCTTTAATTATGCAGAACTTTAAGGCTTAATGTAATTTAAACGGATGAGTTATAAAAAAATTCACCCCCTCACAGTTGTGATGAAGAGCAAAATTAGCTGTATAGACCAAAACCACTTTTTGTACCAGGCTGTAAATATATATTTTTTCTGCTGTAAAGTTGAGCATTTTAACATGGGGGAGATACAGATTTGACTCCCTTTTGGAGCCTGTCTCTAGCGGCCAGTCGATGAATTGCAGTTTAAGTCACTTCCGTGTTGGCTTCAAGAGAGACCTCTGGAGGTTGCCGCTTGGTTACACTATGTGTTTGCTAAAGGGTTCTGGGTAGTTGCTAGAGCATTGCTAAGTGTCACTAGAGTGTTCTGGTGGTTGCATAATGGCTGTGTAAAGATCTCACAATGCTAGGTTTTTCTAAGTGGTTGTTAATGTGGTTGCTAGGTGGTCGCTTACTGACCTAAGTCAAAAGAGTCCACCCTCAAATCCCGATGATATTTTGGTCTCTAATCTTCAGGTTGTGGCTTCCATGAAAAAAAAATCATAAGTTAGATCACTTGGGTAAATAATAGCACATCTCTTCACACAAGCTGCATGAGCTGGATTGTCATTCGTGGCTGTAACAAGTTATGTGCTGAAGTTTAATGAGCAATTGTAAAAGTGATGCTTGCCTTAGCAGAGATATGTTCAGTGCATGTTGGCACTATAACAGACCACAGCTGTTCACAGTGGAGTGTGAGCGCTCTTTGTGTTATGAAGTGTAGCTGCTCTGTGTGTGGAGTGAGTGGGCCAGAACTGTGGCTCGGCTCAGAGCTTCTGTTGTGTTGGAGACAGGCCTCAGTGTCATCCAGTACCACGAGTCTGTATAGTCTGCAGGAATGTCTGCTCGGTGTCTTTGTTCACTTCCTCAGTGCGGTTTCCATATACACAGGTGGCGGTCTAACAAGACTTAACATGTAGCAGAAGCTTTATTTTTTTTGCAGTCTTTGCGTTAATAAACACCCTGTCATTACTCTTTGGTTGTTCCAAACATGTATGACTTTTTTATTTGGAGGAATAGTACTGGTTGTTGTTTTCCACACAAATGCAATGAATGAGGGCTGAAGCTTTCAAGCTTCAAAAAGATCTTTCATGAGTTGAACTGGCTCTTTTCAATGAATCGGTTGATTCAGTTCACAAAGTCAGTCTGAATGATTTGTTCATGAATCAGACTGATTTGGTTATGACTCTCTGAACTAGAGTGGAAGATTATCAGAATTTGACTTTTTAATCACAAAGTTATTTTATTTTATGTGTACTTTTTATATTTAATTGAATTTCAATCACACAAAGCTAATGACCTTAGAAGACTGGGAATATAGCGCAGAAGTCATATTAGAGATTGTCCCACAAGATAACATGTAATTTACTAGAGGTTCTGACAAAATGTTAATTGCTGCAGAGTATTTAAAAATGTTTAATTAATTTGAATGAATTATTTAAAAAAAATCAGTTTGAAAGAATGATTCAATGATTCCCTCATAAAGACTTCACTTGTTTCATTGCTGGATGAATCAAGAGTTTTTGAACGAATCTCTTGAATGATTCAATGACAAATACACTCACCTAAAGGATTATTAGGAACACCATACTAATACTGTGTTTGACCCCCTTTCGCCTTCAGAACTGCCTTAATTCTACGTGGCATTGATTCAACAAGGCGCTGAAAGCATTCTTTAGAAATGTTGGCCCATATTGATAGGATAGCATCTTGCAGTTGATGGAGATTTGTGGGATGCACATCCAGGGCACGAAGCTCCCGTTCCACCACATCCCAAAGATGCTCTATTGGGTTGAGATCTGGTGACTGTGGGGGCCATTTTAGTACAGTGAACTCATTGTTATGTTCAAGAAACCAATTTGAAATGATTCGAGCTTTGTGACATGGTGCATTATCCTGCTGGAAGTAGCCATCAGAGGATGGGTACATGGTGGTCATAAAGGGATGGACATGGTCAGAAACAATGCTCAGGTAGGCCGTGGCATTTAAACGATGCCTAATTGGCACTAAGGGGCCTAAAGTGTGCCAAGAAAACATCCCCCACACCATTACACCACCACCACCAGCCTGCACAGTGGTAACAAGGCATGATGGATCCATGTTCTCATTCTGTTTACGCCAAATTCTGACTCTACCATCTGAATGTCTCAACAGAAATCGAGACTCATCAGACCAGGCAACATTTTTCCAGTCTTCAACTGTCCAATTTTGGTGAGCTCGTGCAAATTGTAGCCTCTTTTTCCTATTTGTAGTGGAGATGAGTGGTACCCGGTGGGGTCTTCTGCTGTTGTAGCCCATCCGCCTCAAGGTTGTGCGTGTTGTGGCTTCACAAATGCTTTGCTGCATACCTCGGTTGTAACGAGTGGTTATTTCAGTCAAAGTTGCTCTTCTATCAGCTTGAATCAGTCGGCCCATTCTCCTCTGACCTCTAGCATCAACAAGGCATTTTCGCCCACAGGACTGCCGCATACTGGATGTTTTTCCCTTTTCACCCCATTCTTTGTAAACTCTAGAAATGGTTGTGCGTGAAAATCCCAGTAACTGAGCAGATTGTGAAATACTCAGACCGGCCCGTCTGGCACCAACAACCATGCCACGCTCAAAATTGCTTAAATCACCATTCTGACATTCAGTTTGGAGTTCAGGAGATTGTCTTGACCAGGACCACACCCCTAAATGCATTGAAGCAACTGCCATGTGATTGGTTGATTAGATAATTGCATTAATGAGAAATTGAACAGGTGTTCCTAATAATCCTTTAGGTGAGTGTACATTGTTTAACATTAATTTGTCACCAACAATGCAATACAATCGTAATTTGAAGCGACAAGTTACAATTAAAAGGTGATTTGCTCTATTTTGATCGCTACCGTAGGCATCAGTGTTTATATTCAAACAACTATATAGTTTTATCCCAGTACTTCTGTGATCATTTGAATATTTGTAAGACAAGAACACGCGCAGATCTGAATGTTCCGGTGTTTTGTCAAAGGTTTAATAGACCGAAGAGAATCGTTGTCATTTAGGAATAAGATCGTGTGGGTGTTTGAATCGAGATTGCAATCTTTTAATGATTTGTAAAAGTTTTAATTGTAATGCCTCTTAAAAGCTCTAGTTCCCATTCATTGTAATTGCATGGAAAGGAGTAACCAGTACAATTCTTCAGAATTGTCGTTTTGGGGTGAACTATTCCTTTAAGAAACATTACATAAATTTTAAATAAAGTGCAGGTCAGGTTCAGCTCTTTTCTGTGCTGACAGAACTGCTTTGTCAAATTGGTGACATGGAACTGTATGCATAATAAATCTAATGAATAGGCCCTGAGAATAGGAGATTATGCAACTATTGTGGTGGTGTTTGGACAAAGCTTTCTGAGATTTATTTGAGCTTTATCCTTTTATCTTTTATATATTATTTATCTATTGTCACAGGCTTATTATATAAAAGCATATAAAACAATGATTTGCACCTTGAAAAGATTTTTTTTTACATTTTTTGTCAGTCAAGCTATCTTTTGTTAGTGTTGTATTTGAAACCTGAATTGTTAGTCTTGTCAGAGTGGGGTAATTGCAGTTGAATGCATGTTGTTAATTGTGAGATCATGGGCAATTGAACCAGCATAATACAGTTATTATACAGTCTTGTTTCCTCTCACCTTAAGTTTTTTATCTGTTGATACGGACCCAATCAGGCAGACGACTGGCTGTGATCCGTCTTCCATGTCTGTTGTGTGCAGTTTGATATGTTGTGAAGAAATGTAATGCATAGGAAATTTACTTTCTCTCAAATCATAGTTATTGTGTTGCATATGTCATGGTGTTGAGGTACCGTGACGTAAATGCATTGCAGTTGTTTCCGCAGTAATCGTTGTGATAGTTGTAGATGTTATGTCATGTGTTATGCAATGCGGATGTTGTGAAAAATCAGGGTAGCCGTTCTTATGTTTTGTACATTTGTATGTTGTGCAAGAGACAAAAGCAACATGAAAAACTCTTCTATATGAGACGACGTTTTCAGTGTAATGATACAGCAGGGTAAATAGACGTGAAGGCTAGAAAGGAATGTTAAGAAAGGAATGCCCATGCGTTTGGGCAGCTTGGACATTTACCCTAGTCTGTCAAACAGGTGTGGAGTGGAAACGGCCTCAAACACCCTGAAATATAAATAGTTCTGCTGTGTTCCCTGTGAAAGAATGTGCCATCTGAATGAGGGTGAGTGTATTTGTTGATTTGAACAAATCAAATTAATTCATTTTATCATTAAACATTTTATCCACTTGTAAGACCTGCGTAACAAAACACCAAACAGGCAGCATTTTATGGTAACTTTACTTCATTAAAAAGTGAATAATATTTAACAGATCTATTTTGAAATCACATTAACATTGTATTTGCTTACATTTATATCATCCCCATTCATACTAGGGGAGAGCAGTTTGTTGTCTCTCTATTTACTATTTTAAGTCAGTTTAACACATGCACATACCTAGGCCTGGTTTCGGGTTTAGATTAAGCCAGGATTAGGCTTTAGTTCAATTAGGACATGTAAGTAGCTTTTATAAACGTGCCTTAGAAAAAAACATTGGTGTGCATCTTGAGACAAAACAATGGCACTGACAAGTTGCTTTCAGTTAAAACAGCTCAAACATGCATTTTAGTCTGGGACTATCTTAAGCCTTGTCTGTGAAACCGGGGGCTAAAGTCTTTAAAAAAAAGCTACCTTTAAAACCCTTTTGTAGAATTTTAAATAAAATTTAAACAAAAAATGTAAACAATTCAGAAAAAGGCAAAAAATATAAAGATATACAAAATATCAAACGATTTTGGCCAACAAAGGTATTTTATAAATTATTATATAACATATTGGAGAGATATAAGAAAGACAGTGTCCTTGTTACATAATGTAATAACTATAAATTATGCAACTAAACCTAACCCTTACCCATAGTAAGTACATGTAGTTAATTATTATTACTCATTACTTAAATGTACATAATATAATTTGTAACCATTTTTTGTATTAAAAATGGTTGTGAAATAATGCTTTAAAAAATCTTGTAAAAGAAGCACAGCCACAAATTTTTGCTTTTATTTTGGTAACACTTTACAATAAGGTTTCATTAGTTAACTACTTTAGTTAACATAAATGAACAGTACTTCTACAGCATTTATTAATCTTAGTTAATGTTAATTTCAACATTTACTAATACATTATGGAAATCAAATGTTGTATTTGTTAACATTAGCTAATGCACAGTGATTTTTACTAACTAACATTAACACAGATTAATAAATACTGTAACAAATGTATTGCTCATTATTAGTTAGTTAATACATTAACTAATGTTAACGAATGAAACTTTATTGCATTTATTTAATTGCTTTTATTTTCAAATGTAGAGTTTTTCCCAAGTTCAGTGTAAATTAAAAGAAAACAGGCCATTTAAAAAAAAAAAAAAATCTTTACAGTTGAAAATGTTTTATGAGTTGTGGCATGTTGAAAAATAACAATTAATTAATTTTCAGACTTGTTTCAGGGACATTCATCCTCATTACCTGTGTGACAACTTGCCCCGGTCTCTTTATTTTTTACTTATGTATTTATTTTTCATTGCATTACATACAAAGACAACATACACATACAGAGGATCACAGTGTATTCAAGTATTATCTATTACATTCATAATAGCATCAAAGGAAATAACAGAAAGAATAAAAATAAACTCTACTGGGGAAAACTTACAAAAAATTCCAAAAGGAATCCGTTTCACTTTTATTTTCTTGCATCTTTTAGGGCCTCAATATAATGCTTGTTAAATTTTGAATAATATAATGTTAGGTTTATTATTTGTCCATTTGTGTTTGTGTATATGGTATTTTCCATGCATAATTATTAAGTTAATCACCAAATTTTGCTCCAAACTCTTATTTTTATATAACAAAAATATATCTTTACCAAATAGTTTTAATTTAAATATTAGATATTCAATATCAATCAAAAAAAAAAAAAAAATACACATTCCAATAATAAATGTTTTTATGGACTCTTGTTATACACTAGTAACGTGGTGGCTGTGCGTTCGGTGGGAGGAGTCAGTGTCGCTCGAACTGTGATTGCGTTTCTCCGCGGTTCTCTGGAGGAGCTGCAGGCAGTGAGATCACATCCTCGCGATGCAGCTGCCAGCGAGTCAAAGAGAGCGAATACTAGTTCACAGCTGAACTCCGGCTCAAATCTGCGACACACGCATACCCTTTCAGGACTATATTGTAGCGACATATAAACGCTTTGCTTTTAGAATATATACGCAGGTTCTTCCAGTCATTCGGGACTATGGAATGCGGTTTCACTTAAATACCTCCTCCCTCCTGTTCTTGGTGGGCTCGCGCGTTTTGTCTCGGCTCGTTGTGTTGGATCTATCGGTGTGAAACCGAACGCGATGTGGGCCAGAAACGATTTTGAGGACGGATTCGACACTTATAAGATAGGTAAGCGCCTACCGCTTGTGTAATAACACTGTAAGCAAGATATATGTTCATTAGAACAGCCATGTTTGATCTTAGACTGGCGCGTGTAACGGCTCGTGTATTGTTGTTCCGCGCGCTCAGGCTGTGGTATATTAGATATGTGATGTTCCGTTATGAGCGTTGTGATGGTTTGACACCATCACTCGTGTCACCTTCAGCCTGCCTTTGTTTGAGTCGAGGGACAGATATGGACACAAGGGTCCGTAACAGTGGGGTCTCTTTAATATATACAGTGCCGACGTCATAATTTTTTAGCTTGTGTGTGTTTATATAGACCCCATTTATACTCTGAGAAAAATCTTGTCATTTTATGAAGACATGTTTTTTTCCCTAAAATAAACAATGCTAACACTTTATTTTACAGTGTCCTTGTTATGTTACATGTACTTACCATAGTAATAACAGTAAATTATGCATAATTACATGCAACTAACCCTCACCCAAACCCTAACCCTATAGTAAGTACATGTAGTTAATTAATATTACTCAGTACTTAAATATATAATTACACTGTAAAAGTGACACCTTAAAATAAAGTGTAACCTAAACAATTTATAGCTAATATATATAAATATAAAATAATTTATTTTGTTGTTATTCCAAAGCAAAGCATTAAATTATTATATAGAATATTTACTTTGTTTTAAGATTGTGGCTACTATTATGTTAGATGTATAATAAAATAGAACAGATTATTTTTTACTATTAGAAACGTTAAATGTGTTAAATTATTGCATTAATTTACATAATTGTAATTTTTTCCTCTCAAATATTGAAATATAAATAGCTTACATGCACCTTTCTTATACAAATTGCTCAGTGGTGAAAGTAAAATATACATTGTGGTATTTAGTAGCTTGTGCTTTTACACTTTGTGTGTTGAAAGTTATCTAAATATTGAACAGTGATGCAACAGATTCTAACTAGTCTCTCTGCCAGTGTGCTTAATAATTCATATCACGTTGCATAACTGTTGGTGGTCTTGAAGAACGGCTGGTGCCCCGTCAACAACAAGCTCTGTTTACCCGGGATATTTACACATCTGATACTCTGTCACGATGGCTAATGTGGATCACTTTCATATGAACTGGTATGAACTTGAGGTTTTTCCACCCAGGAATTATGGAGAACTATTTTTGGTTCTGGTGATTTCAGCTGGGTCTTGGCCTCCTGCTGGTCTTGAACTCTTGTAGGTTTAAGATTCATATAGAGCATCTGAAATATTTTTTGTTTTTCTGTCTTAGCTGCTTGGTTTATTGCTATTTCAGGTAAAAGTGGTCCAAGTGTGTGACTTTTCTAAGATGTATTGCACAATAAAAATGCATGTGTCAGGAGTTGTGATTTTGCTGATTGCACCTATAAGGAAAATGATGTTGTTTTTTTCTTTACAGTTTTAATAATGTAGTAATATACTCCACAATATGTTTGTAATAATTTTTCATCAAAACTTTGTACTATGAATCAATCATTTTTGTTCTCTTTGGAAGCAAATCAACATGTTCAGAGATGCTGGCAAAATAGATTTCATATTCCACTTTTTTCCTGGCAGGCGTTACGGAGGACAGCCTAAATGGTGCTGCCTAAACGGATTACACCTCAGAATAGATTAGGCCAGCAGATATTGGGGACAAGCCCTCTAGCGCAAGACTGACCATTTGGTTCACTGAACTTCACCTTGTTTTAGTGGTTTAGTGCTTTTGGCCCAGATAAGTTTACCATTCAAAAGTTTGGGGTTTGGTAAGAAGTCTCTTATGCTCACCAAGGCTGCATTTATTTGATGAAAGATGAAAAAGGTAAAAGCTGTTATATTGTGAAATATTATTAAAATGTAAAATAACTTTTCTATTTAAACATATTTTAAATTGTAATTTATTCCTGTGATCAAAGCTGAATTTTCAGCATCATTACTGCAGTCTTCAGTGTCACATGATCCTTCAGAAATCATTCTAATATCCTGATTTGCTGCTCAAGAAACATTTCTTAATATTATCAATGTTGAAAATAGCTGTGCTGCTTAATATTTTTCTGGTAACTGTTAGTGCCACTAGATTACTAGTTTGTAATATTGAAAATGTCTTTACTGTCACTTTTGATCAATTTAATGTGTCCTTGCTGAATAAAAGTATTCATTTATTTAAAAAAAACTTACTGACACCAAACTTGTGAGTGATAGTGTACATATATCTATAAAATAAACAAAACAATACTATTAATATTAACTAATAGAATTACTAATAATATTATGACAACAAAACTGTTATTTGTCATATGAGTCATATAGGTTAAGTCTCAAACCTTTATGAAACTACTACATAATTTTTCCATGACATTTGGTTGTCTTGGCAGTTCTTTTTGATAATTTTTTTGAGTAAATAGAACTGGTTCTAAATGAGCACTGGTTCTTGATTCCTAACTAGGGCTGCACGATATATTGTTTTAGCATTGATATTGTGATGTGCGCATCCGTGATAGTCAAATTGCAGGATGTGCAATGTCAAGTATAGGAATCGTAGTCGATACGTGATCCCTTCATACCAGGCACCACGGTTCCAAACGCACATGATTCCCGGATTAATTGCAAAGTTTAAAGCAAGAAGACGCGAAAGAGAACTCAATTCTGAACTCGCACGCTGTTTTCTGTGTGCGCTCGTGTAATTGTGCTTGAACAGATACATGTACACAAAATTATGTCAAAATGCCTGTCTCAGCGAGTATCCTGTTTATTATTTTCTATGCATATTCACTACCCTTCACAATCACCCCCATCATTCTAGAGTGATTCATTCTTTCCAAATGGAGCTATTCATCTGGTGAAACTGTTTTCATATTGCAGAAAAACAAAAAATCGCAATGTCAATTTTTTCCAATATCGTGCAGCCCTATTCCTAACTGTCCATGTGCACATTTAGCTCATTTTCATTGAAGTAATGGTGTTTGTAATGGCTATCTGAGAATTGCAGTATCTAGTTGCACTCCCTTGTCATTATTGAATGCTCACTTAACTCAAATCTTCATTGTGAATAGACAAAGTAGTTGATCCAGTTTGAAATCATGTGTTTGTTGGAAATGACATCCCTCTTTTTGTCTCCTCCTCTACCATGGTAACCCTGTTCTGTTTGTTTCCTAGGTTCGAGCACGTCCTCTCCTGGATGGGTCCCAGGCTGCGACTCGGCATGGCAAGCTTCCTCTTCCGCCGCTGGCATTAGCAGCCGCGGGCGACGTCACAGCGCTGCCTCGGACAGTGGCGATACCGGCATTGGAACCTCGTGTTCTGACAGCGTAGAAGGTACGAAGTATATATGACGCAGCTTACTTTCGAACAAACCATGGGTGGCTTGGTTGACTAGCCTAAATCTGTTTTGTGAGGTGTGAAACGTATTATTGATCGGCTGTTTGTAATTCATGGCTGGTTTTCCCAGTCAGACATTTTCTAGCAACCTCATTACAAAATCAGCCCGAAGTCATGACCCGTCTCCTTATGCATCGCTTTAGTCAGACAAAAACTTAAATAGGATCTTTGAACATCAGCTCCAGTTTCGCCATGACCAACAAATACAGAGATTTTAATGCTTTAGCGTGGTCAAACTAGGGCTGTTATTTGTCGGCCACTTTGATTTTTGAGAAGTTATCCTGAGCAAGCAACGGGTTGTAAAAGCCTCTAGAAATGGGTCACGCTTCAGTGTCTCTTAAATGTATGTAGGTCAATGTGTGCAATGGCTTATAAATAGAGATTATAAGATGAGTGATGTGAAATCCATTAGTTTGCATCCAAACACTCCAAATCACATGTATGTTTATTCGTGCCTCAAGCTGATCCTTCACATTGAGCCAAGCTTTTTTTTTTATTATTATTTAACATGTTAGACAACATAGGAATTATGAGGCCAACAACATACAATTTGAATCTAAACCAAGAGTTTAGTGCCTGATAAGGATGCATGCATTGCAATTATAATTTAAAGGCAGAAAAGTTGAGAGCAATTATACTCGGTCGGTAATATATGTATTTTTTTTTTGTGAAAGAAATCTCTTATGTTCAACAAGGCTGCATTTGCTTGATCAAATATACAGTAAAACAATAATATTGAGAAATAATATTACAATTTTTGATGTATGTTAAAATGTAATTTATTCCTGTGATGGCAAAGCTGAATTTTCAGCAGCCATTTATCCAGTCTTGATCCTTCAGAAATAATTTGAAAATGCTGATTTGGTGAAATATTTAATAATATTAACAATGTTAAACAGTTTAGCTGATTAATATTTTTGTGGAAACGGTCATACATTTTCAGGATTCTTTGATGAATATAGTTTAAAAAACAGCATTCATTTAAAATTGAATTTTTTTTTATTGCAATGTAAAAGTTTTTACTGTCACTTTTGATTTGCACTCATTTGAAAGTGACCTATGACATGAAATTCATCTAAATGATCTCATGGATGTGGCTGTTGTGGTTCACAGTCATAGTAGCACCAGCTGCTGCAGTAAATGTGGATTATTCACACGACTTTGATAAAGTTATTTTACATTTACCGGGTTTAAATTCATATTGCCGTCGTGCACAGTTGCCCTAAAGCCACCGGGATGGCGGTGGTGCTGGGGCTTGGGCCCGTCATCGTTGCTTGCAGCTATATTTACATTTTTTTTTTTTTTTTTTTTTTTTTTTGCAATGTAAAAGTTATTAATTAATTAATTAATTAATGCATCATTGCTGAATAAAAGTATTTATCTCTTTAAAATCTTACTGACCCCAAACTTTTGGATGGTAATGTCTGTTTGTGCAAGTGAATGAAAAGGCCTGTTTTTTTTTTTTTTTGCTTGGATTTTGTGATTTTTGTCTTTGCAAAAAGGAATGTGAGTAGAGTTTGAAGTTGACTTTGATTTCTCATTTGATATGCACAAATTATCTGGTTGAAATTAGTCTTTATTTTATACTAGTCTTAGTATAGGTAAAGCATTGAAAGATTTTAGCCGTAATTTTATCATCTAAGATAAAATTAGCAGGTTATACATTTGGTTAATGCAGGGGAGAAGGTTTTAGCTGCAATAGTGATTGTCACGGCAGATGCTCTTCGCCTATTTTCTTCCATGGGATTTCTGATATGGTCATACATATTTTAGTGTATATAAATACCAACAACTTAGGAGCTATAATCACCTGCAAGGCAGCTCAGTCAAAAAGTAGCACTTTACTGTAGAGCTCTTCATGCATTATGCAGGGGATTTCAGTGGAAGGCAGTTCCTTTACAATTATGTTTAAAACAAACCCATGGAAAACATTTACAGACACAAATTGAATGGCTCTTAAATTTAGTGGCACTAATGAGCATTATTTACTAAATGTTGGTGGTCTGTATCCAGATGTCAGTAGAGTTCCTGTATCCCATCTGGTAGAGCATAATGCTAGCAGCGCCAAGGTGATGGGTTCAATTACAACACACAATGTATGAACAATGTTATACATTGAACAATAATAATAATAATAATATATAAGTAATACTAAAATAACACTAAGTCTTTTACAAGTTCAGATGCAATTGTAGGGTGTTCTATATGGTTGCTTAGTTTTTTTTGAGTGGTTCTTAACGGCCGTTCACACCAAGAACGATAACTATATTAGCGTCCTCACCAGCGGACGATATCGTTGTTTATTCTAAACGTGTGATTGTCTGTCACTTTAAATGCTTGGGCTCGTTACAGCAGGATGGATTCTGATTGGCTGTCAATGTTTTTATTGTTCATCAGCTGGATAAAATCGCTCTGAAAGTGATTCCAACGATATCGTTTTTTCTGTGCCATTATCGTTATTGTTGTGGTGTGAACTCTGCTATTCTTTAATACTGAGAACGAATTTTAGAAATTGTTATCATTATCTTTATAGTTATCATGCTTGGTGTGAACAGGCCTTTAGGGTGTTCTGGGTGGTTTCTGTTTAAAACAGCCCACCCCCAAATTTCTATGATTTTGTGCTCCCTCCTTCAATGTAAATCTATGGGTTTTATTCGTCGTCATAATTGATGCCTAGGGCTATGATGGATTTGTCCGATGGTATATTATGACTTTTCTAGTGTGAGCTCCCAGCTGGAGGCGCACCGTCCTGCCCTACATTTCCATGCAATAGCCATGTTGGTTATTATCTCACCCTACTTCCTGTCCCACTGCTGTCTAAAGGGAGTTGACAGTTGCCTGGCTCAGTGCCCCAGGAAGACGGCCCGTCCTGCTGTCAGGCTGGCCGTGGTCATGCTCGTATTGATCACAGCTCACTGCTTTAATTGATCTCTTTATCATTAGTGCAGTAAATACGCCTCTGCTCAGGGCTCAAATCAAGGTCAAGCACAGAGTCACAGGCTGTTCATACATTCTGTTGTGTTGTGATTTTTGGCTTTTGGCTTTTGCTTCATCGAAATACCCCAAGTGGTACTGGTACAAGTACAACAAACACGCTTGTTTCAGTCAAGAATGATCTCAGGACTTTGTCTCAGTGCCGATCTAGATGCAAGCAGCCAGTATGAGTTGGCTCCAGAAGTAGGGCAGATCTGCCATAGAAACATCTGTAATCACTGTGTAGGATGAGAGCTGTGATATCACTACATGGTAGAGAAAATAACTATGACCACCCCTGCACTGCTAGATAGGGATCGACCGATATGGATTTTTTAGTGCCGATGCCGTTTTTTTTTTTTTTATAAGCTTTAGCCGATGACCGATACGGGCTGCCGATTTTCTTGAGCCGATACTGCTTTTGCTCCCTCAATTTACATCATAAAAATGACACAATGATCATGATAACAAATGTTACAAGTCTCAAATTAAAAAAGGAACATTTATTGTTATATTATTATATATTTTCATATATAAACGTTGATCAATTGCCATTAGTTATTTCAAAAATATTTGCTAACTCAAAGTTTTTTGTTTTTTTTCTGTTGTTTTTAACAATGGGGTAATTTTGTTGCAATAGCTTACACATAGCACAAGGAAGCTTGATTTCAAATGATAAATTGAATTTAAAAAAGACAAGTAAACTGTAATAAAATAAGAACAAATAAACAAATGACTAGCAATAGCACAAATAAATACAATAGAATAAAGATACAAATCAAATAGACTGTTTTTATTTTTTCAGGTATTGAGGTAAGAAACTGAATAAAGAAACAAAGTAATCAAATTTAAAATAACATTGGATAATCTTCATTGTAAAAATGAAATGCAGATTAATTAATAAGTTAATCAGTCAAGAGCAGTGATTTTCTCCTTGTCTTTTGTTATTTGAATAACATTAACAACATAGAGAGCGGCACGTTTATTAGGCTGCCTGTCCCTTTAAGACCTGACGCACGCACTGGTCCAAAATACTGTTCCTGTTACACATTCTTCCTGAACGGTTTACGACTGTGTTTATGTTAATACTCAACAAGATGGCCATTGTGACATCATTTTTGAGTGTATTTGACCGTAAATAAGCCATGAAAAATAGCTAAATTTGGCGCTTGTATTTCAGCAGCGGCTTTATTATATGTGTGCGCGCCGGATGTGAGCACGAAGTCTGCGTGAATGACTGGAATTATATGCAATCCCGCACCGAAATTCAGACCCGGTCACACAAGCACTATCTAACCGGAGTGAACGAGAGGAGGCGGTGCGTGTCGCTGTCGGACAGGAGAGCAAGAAAGCGCAGCTGGTATCAGTGTATTGATACTGCAGAAAGGAGTATTGGAATCGTTTCAGATATTTCAGTATTGATACATATCGAAATATCGATATTTTTGACAACACTAGTTTCCACTTTTTTAAAGTGTATGGCAATATTTCAGCTAAGTCAAACAGTTAAAAGATGCTTTGAAAGTTTAAAACTTACAGTTGTCTTGAAGAGCAGATTCCAGCACTCTGCTAGTGGGGAAGGGGCAGTGCATGGTCTGCACGTGAACTGCAGCGTCTCCAGCAACACAGAGCTGCCTGTGGACGCCTGTCTGTAAATAACGCCGGGAAAAAACTATCGGCGAATGCAGCAGCCGTGTATCGGCATAAAAAACACAAATATCGTCCGGCCGATATATTGGTCGATCACTACTGCTAGACATGATGACTAAATCCGTGCATGTAGAACTTCAATGTCAAAGCTGAATTTTAACGCTTGTCATTTTAAAATTTCTGTTGCATGTTTGTTTTTTAAAATACTTTGGCTAATGATGTTTCGTAATTGTATTACGAGCTATAATTCAGCAGATCAACATCAAGAGAGTTCACACTTCAGCTTTAATATTGACTGTTTATTCATTTTTATTAAAGGTGCACTGTGTAAATTTTAGCGGCATCCAGTGGAGAGGTTTGCCTTTGCAACCGGCCACCACTCACCCCTTCCTTTCGAAGCACATAGAGAAGCTACGGTGGCCAACACAGGACAAAGAGGTCGTCGTCTGAGACAGCAGAGAGTAGAGTCCGTTTGTCCGTTTAGGGCTACTGTAGAAACATGACGGCGCAAAATGGTGACTTCACTGTAAGGGGACCCGCGGTGTATGGATAGAAATGGCTCATTCTAAGGTAATAAAAACATAATGGTTCATTATGTAAGGTCTTTATACACCACTGAAAACATAGTTATGTATATTATATTGCATTTCCGTCAATAGATCCTCATAAATACTACACACTGCACCTTTAAGTACAAGCATATTGTCACTACATTACAATTTATTGAGCCTGTAAATAGAGAACAAGTCATTCCTTGTCATTTATTTTTGTGCTATTAAGGGCTGATTTTCTCTTTCTCTGATTTTCTGTAGCCTCTTCTAGCAACTTAACTAGTTTAACCCTAAGGATATTTTGTGGCCCTGAAAAAGTTTGACATGCTCTGACATTTGTGTTTTTTTCAGTTGCTTTAAAGCATATTAATGGCTAAAGTCTGATTACACTGTATTCAGCACAAACTAAAGTAATATGTGAGCAACATGTACATAAAAGTTTATGCGTAGTTTTTGAAAAAACTAAAATGTTAAATCACTGAAGTAAGGCCATATAACACACAGTAAACATTTGTTCACAAGGCTTTTCAGAACTGGATGTTGTTGCCTAGAGTTTTTTCTTCAAAACAATGTGAAAACCATTTTGATCACTCATTCATACAAAACAATATAGTCATTTAACTTTTGTAAGACACTTATTGTCAGAATGGCTGTATGCGGGGAGGGTGTGGATCATCATGAATAATGCTGAGATTCACACCTGAGGCGTCAACGACTCCTCCCCTGAATATCAATGAGGAATGTGACACAGGGAACTATAGAGAATGCATGTGAGGAGACTTAATGATTGAACGTATTGTTTGTAGCTTATTCACAAAATCACGTTTAATTTAAAAGTAATCTGACTATAAATTTTCTTTACATAAAGACTTTAGACCTACAGTACCGTTCAAAAGTTTTAGATCTGTATGTTTTTTTTTTTTTGTTTGTTTTTTTAAATAAGTCTCTTCTGCTCACCAAGGCTGGATTTATTTGATCCAAAATAGTAAAAACAGTAATATTGTGAAATATTTTTACAATTTAAAATAAATGTTTGTCAAAGCTGAATTTTCAGCATCATTACTCCAGTCTTCAGTGTCACATGATCCTTCAGAAATCATTATAATATGATTATTTGCTCAACAAACATTTCTTATTATTATGAATGTTGAAAACAGTTGTGTAATTTTTTTCAGGATTCTTTGATAAATCAAAGATTTAACCCAGAGGGAACGGAAAGTTCCCTCTGGGTTCAAAAGAATAACATTTATCTGAAATAAAAAGATTTTGTAACATTATAAATGTCTTTACTGTGTTTTTTGATCAATATAAGGCATCTTTGTGAATAAAAGTATTAATTTCTTACAAAAAACAAAACAGCAACAAAAAAACTAAACTCTTACTCAGAATGGTAGTGTATAATGTTACAATAGATTTCTATTTCAGATAAATGCTGTTGTTTTGAACTTTCTATTTATCAAAGAATCCTGAAATAAATTGTACACAACTGTTTTCAACATTCATAATAATAAGAAATGTTTCTTGAGCAGCAAATCAGCATATTACAATGATTTCTGAAGGATCATGTGAAACTGAAGTAAATAAAATGGAATAAATTGCATTTTAAAAATATATCCAAATAGAAAACAATTATTTTAAATTATAAAAATGATAAAAATACTAAAAATACGCAATATCACTGTTTTTTGCTGTATTTTGGATCAAATAAATGCAGCCTTGTTAAGCAGAAGAAATTTTTTTGAAAACATTAGAAAATCTAAAACTTTTGAATGGTAGTGTATATAGCTACTTGGATTTACATATGAAAACAACACATAGAGCAGTGGTAAAAAAATACAGCGCAAAAGTGCAAACAGGGACAGTGCAAGATGAACGAAAACTAATTAGTCTCTCTATTTGAGAGCGCTTGTCGCGCGTCTACATTTAAAATAACGAACTTGAGCGCTCAAAAGACTCAACATATGTGAACGGCCCCTTAGTCAGTGGTTACATCAGCGTAGTAGTCAATAAATGGGACAGTCATGTATGGGACATTTAGGCCCAATAAACGGGACGTCCCGGCTAATACGGGACAGTTGGCAACCCTACTTTTATATCATGCTGTGTTTAATATTATAGAGCATAAAATATCGCCATGTCGTACGTGTATCTTTATTTAGCATTGAAAGGTTGCCTACCTATTTCATATTTCAACATGTTTCCGTTGATTTCACACATTTTAGTCTGGCAATAGTTCAACTAGTATCCTACAATGTGAAGTTTATGCAGCAATAACGCTAATATAAGTGAGAAGAAATGTTTTACCTTAAAAATTCTCATAAATCGCGTTGTTTCTTCTGAGGTAAATCCAAGGTAAACTCACAGCGTGTCTTCCGAACTCGATGAAAATCAGAAGAATGAAGAAGCTGATTCTTTGTTTTGAGGTGATGGGGGTGTTTACAGGTTCGCGTTCCTTCCTCGTGGACGATTTGCATGTGAAACGCTTTGCGCGCGCGTGGGTGTGGTCACATTAAAGTTAATGAGGCGCCGCTGGAGGAACTGTACCTCTCACTGTTTTCATACGGATTACATAAACAGAGAATATTTGGGGTTAATACAACCAAGTTTCTTTCAAACTGTTTCACTGCAGTAAGTCCAGTGTAATTTTGGAGACAATGCACTGTCGAGCTGTGCAAAGGAAATCTGATAAAGAAAGGCTTACAAATGATTCTCTGAAATAAGCCTCTTTGTTTTAATCTCGCCATGTTGTGCTGTGCTCAAGGATGGTTTAATGCAGGCCTAAAGTCCTTCTCTCCCAAATCTTTCTTTCATTAAAAATTCTAATGCAGACTCATTGGCTGTAATTTACATGAAAAAGGGATATATTCTGGAAGCCTCTCCAAAACCACTATATCTAGTTTTCTAGTGCAATTGGCTTATTATATTTTCACTCTATGAAACACTTAAACAGTCTGGAACATTCAGCCGTAATGTACAGACAGCAGCACCCTATAATTTAATAGCTACTGTCTCAAGATTTGAATGGTTTCAATGTTTCCTAACCTTTTCTGAAGCTTTAGAAATCGGTGTGCATTTGCATTGTTTATATATGAATGCATTAGCTAAATATTTAAATATAGTTAATCACAAGTATCTTTTAAAAGCCCTTATTTTTTAACTCCCCTGGTAATGTTTGGGAATCACTGATCTAGTTTCTCTTTTTTCAATGATATTGCTAATTGCTAGTCAAAGGCCTTGTTTTTATGGTGTGGGTTTGCTCTCCTCATGTGGATTTCATAATTAGCAGACGGCCTCATTACGGTTCTTTAAAGAGTGACGCGTGTCTGTGAGCCTAGGGACATGTCCTGCATTTAGGACATCCTGTCATATTGTACTCAGTCACTTTGAGCACATGTGACCTCAGATGCATAGAGACAGATGCATAGTCACCATGCCTCAAGCCAACACGCTTAATAAGAATTATGAATTCAATGCATTTAGGTTTAGATACAATTTACATGGAAACTTGGTTATCCTGACTGACTGGTGAATTAGCCTGTTTAATAATTGGTGCCATATAAATTATTGGTGAATATTAGTGATTAGTGATCTATCTACAGTGGGGAGAACAAGTATTTGATACACTGCCGATTTTGCAGGTTTGCCCACTTACAAAGCATGTAGAAGTCTGTCATTTTTATCATAGGTACACTTCAACTGTGAGAGACGGAATCTAAAACAAAAATCCAGAAAATCACATTGTATGATTTTTAAGTAATTAATTAGCATTTTATTGCATGACATAAGTATTTGATCACCTACCAACCAGTAAGAATTCCGGCTCTCACAGACCTGTTAGTTTTTCTTTAAGAAGCCCTCCTGTTCTCCACTCATTATCTGTATTAACTGCACCTGTTTGAACTCGTTACCTGTATAAAAGACACCTGTCCACACACTCAATCAAACAGACTCCAACCTCTCCACAATGTCCAAGACCAGAGAGCTGTGTAAGGACATCAGGGATAAAATTGTAGACCTGCACAAGGCTGGGATGGGCTACAGGACAATAGGCAAGCAGCTTGGTGAGAAGGCAACAACTGTTGGCGCAATTTTTTAAGAAAATGGAAGAAGTTCAAGATGGCGGTCAATCTCCCTCGGTCTGGGGCACCATGCAAGATCTCACCTCGTGGGGCATCAATGATCATGAGGAAGGTGAGGGATCAGCCCAGAACTACACGGCAGGACCTGGTCAATGACCTGAAGAGAGCTGGGACCACAGTCTCAAAGAAAACCATTAGTAACACACTACGCCGTCATGGATTAAAATCCTGCAGCGCACGCAAGGTCCCCCTGCTCAAGCCAGTGCATGTCCAGGCCCGTCTGAAGTTTGCCAGTGACCATCTGGATGATCCAGAGGAGGAATGGGAGAAGGTCATGTGGTCTGATGAGACAAAAATAGAGCTTTTTGGTCTAAACTCCACTCGCCGTGTTTGGAGGAAGAAGAAGGATGAGTACAACCCCAAGAACACCATCCCAACCGTGAAGCATGGAGGTGGAAACATCATTCTTTGGGGATGCTTTTCTGCAAAGGGGACAGGGCGACTGCACCGTATTGAGGGGAGGATGGATGGGGCCATGTATCGTGAGATCTTGGCCAACAACCTCCTTCCCTCAGTAAGAGCATTGAAGATGGGTCGTGGCTGGGTCTTCCAGCATGACAACGACCCGAAACACACAGCCAGGGCAACTAAGGAGTGGCTCCGTAAGAAGCATCTCAAGGTCCTGGAGTGGCCTAGCCAGTCTCCAGACCTGAACCCAATAGAAAATCTTTGGAGGGAGCTGAAAGTCCGTATTGCCCAGCGACAGCCCCGAAACCTGAAGGATTTGGAGAAGGTCTGTATGGAGGAGTGGGCCAAAATCCCTGCTGCAGTGTGTGCAAACCTGGTCAAGAACTACAGGAAACATATGATCTCTGTAATTGCAAACAAAGGTTTCTGTACCAAATATTAAGTTCTGTTCTGATGTACTTATGTCATGCAATAAAATGCAAATTAATTACTTAAAAATCATACAGTGTGATTTTCTGGATTTTTGTTTTAGATTCCGTCTCTCACAGTTGAAGTGTACCTATGATAAAAATTACAGACTTCTACATGCTTTGTAAGTGGGCAAACCTGCAAAATCGGCAGTGTATCAAATACTTGTTCTCCCCACTGTATATATCTGTATACATATAAATATATCTAAAGTAATTTTGCAGATCTAATGAAATAATTGTTGATTATTTCTATAACTGAATGAAGTAGTTGAGTCTTGAGGTTGCTCAACGGTTATCAGTTGTGATCTTGCCCTTTGTCCCTCGCTGAAGGACTTATGACGGAGTAAGTTTTCCTTGTAAGACGTCTTCACTAGTCTATAGTGTCAGGTTTTCCTGTGACACATGTTTAACCTTGAGAAACGTGCCAGAGATGTGTCCTCTTGGAGATTAATTTACCTACTTTCATCCACCTTGAGGATCAGAATTCCCTCTCTCCAAATGAGCTGCCGGTGGATGACCTAAAACAAGGCACAGGAAATTCCTTTCGTCTTGAACCAGGACGCCTCATGACCCGAGTCACTAATTATACCTTTTTATGGGCAGAAGCAGCAGCTTGATAATTACTCCTGGGGGGTTGATGGTTCCTATCGGAAGCTTCATTCTTGTTTCAACAACTCTTGCATGGGATTGATGTTAAGGGAATGACATAGCTAGACTTAATTCGACCAGAATCACATTTATTGCCCCACTTACCATACTTCCGATCTGTCTGAGTAATGATGATTTATCAGTAATCGGATGAAAGTCGTCTGTCCTGGGTCCTTAACATATTTGTCCTTGAATGTTTGCCAGGCACTCCTGGTACATGCATTTCCATGGAGCACTTACGCAATGTAGTTTAGAACG
Source organism: Coreius guichenoti (assembly GCA_039654105.1). Taxonomy (NCBI): domain Eukaryota; kingdom Metazoa; phylum Chordata; class Actinopteri; order Cypriniformes; family Gobionidae; genus Coreius; species Coreius guichenoti. The sequence goes on from CM077185.1 coordinate 32,447,252, forward strand.
GTAGGTGTCATCTTGCTGTGTGAGGATCAGCTGTGTCGAAAGGAAACCTGAGTCGCATGACTTCTCAGCCAAGAATAAACACAGAGGTGCCCTAAGACTTGCTGGAAAGAATGCCTTGGATGCCACTGAACCATCCAGAAATACACAAGGAGCAACCTCAACAAAGTGACGTGCATTCCAGTGTATTTGTTATCGCTGTGAGGTTGCATTGTTTTTAACCTTTTAAGAGCACCTTCACATATCAATGCTTATTTGTAGGAGTGTCATCCATCCATCCATCCATCCATCCATCTTTTAATTTTTGTTATATCTGTTTTATCTGTCTTTCATTCTATCTATCTATCTATATATCTAATCTATCTATCGTTTATTTTTGTTGTTTTATCTGTCATTTTATTCATCCATCCATCCATCCATCCATCCTGCAATTTCGAGAGTGATTCTCGCATTTATATGTGAATGTCACTTTAGAAACTTAAGAAACTTTACAAAGCGTGTAAGTGGCCTTTGGTCCTCAGCAGCATGAAAAGCTAAATTTTTATTCAAATTCTGAATGGATTATAGCCTAGAATGCACGCAAAGAGCCCTCCCTTTATAATCACTACAAAGCTGTCACGCATCTCAATTCATCGCAGTCTCACAAACTTCTGTTATAATCAAGTTGTCTACACTGCACAATGAATCTCTTATTTACATCGTGTCTACACTTTGTTATAATGAGAGGATTCGCAAGCATGCAGAACTAAGCACTGAACAAAAGCTCCTGCGTTTTGAGCGATGAGTGGATTATGACTAACTTAAAAACCTCTGATTTGCCATTGCGTCCAAGAAATCAACAGATATGTCTGTGATTGGCTATATTGCTCAACGCTGCAAAAAATGTTGTAAATTTCAAACGCTGTGGTGGGTACCGGGATCAGTCGTGTCAAAACTAAATAAACATCACGTTTTTAGGTGTAGCTCTATTCCATTTATAGTTTCAGCATAGCAAAGATGCATTATATTATTCATAAAATGATTTATTCTTTTTTATTGCAACCTTTATGTAAAATAAAGTTGGAAATATTCAGTATCATTAGTTATTCATTTTGAAGTGATAATTCATGCTTTTTTGAATAAACTATTCGGCTTTGGGACCATCCCTAGTAATATGGTTACTTCAGTGTCAGTTTTCCCAGTGGTTGGTTGGAGATGTGAGTGTACATTTATATTTACATTGACAGTTGGTAATTTTTGATTAATGATCTTTATCAGTTTCAAAACTGGTAAACAATCTTACATTTGCCATTTTAATTCGCTACTCTGTTTAAAAAAAATAGTATCAATCCAGTGGTATTAACCAAATCTCTTTCTTCAAATCTGTCTGATCTTCACCGAACGTCCTAGTCCCAAGGGAATTTGCGGGTCAAAATGTTACTCTCTATTAGATTTGGGCTAGATTAGCTCCTGGCACTGTCTGATTAGCCAGTTGGGATTAGCGTTTGACTGAGAGTAGGGTAATGCAGTTAGAATGATTAAGGGGGTATTGTTTGCTCACGGCCTTCTGCGCCCACTGCCTTGTACCCCATAGCCCCACCCTGAAACAATTTAATATGCCAGCTGCTCTGAACTCATCGCTCTAATGATGGCTTAGACCCTGAATGAGGAATGAGTTTTACACAACGCTGAATTAACATTCTCTTCTTAGTTTACATGAGAGCCAAAACCATTTTGCTCAAGCAACTGCTAGATTTTTGGATGTTTTTAAATGTATGAGGTATTTCTGTCCATGAATATCCAATGAGGTATGTGGTAGACTTTATTAAATTTGTTAATTGCTCATATCAGCTCATGCATATATGCAAGATGAATTTGTTAATTTGCCTTGCAGATATGTCCATGCATATGGGTGTGCATTGCTTCATGGCAGTCAGCCTAATAGCAAAAAACGATCACTTTTTATATCAGTAACAGTCCAGCCAAATGTAGCTTACTGCTACCAAAAGACAGCCTTTCGCTAAGAGTCCTCAACCTATTTAAGAATCAGCTTTGACTAGCCATTCTTTGAATAGTCTTTTTTAGTCATCATGGTTTGAAGTGCCATGCTGGATAACACTTAGCCTCGCATAGCCAGATCTCTAAATACACAGTATAAGGTATGGTCCTTATGATGTATTAGAGCTGCATGATTCTTGTTAAATTGAGAATCACGATTTTTTTGTTTCGAACAGAGATCACGATTCTCCCACGATTCTGGACAGACAACTATACAAAATAACTTGTAATTTACTAGAGGTTCTAGATGGTGACCATGGCTGTTAACCTCTAAAAAAGTACAAACTCACCATAAATGTAGTCCATATGACTTGTGCACAATATTTCAAGTCTTTTGAAGCCATAAAATATCTTTGTGTAAATAAATGATTCAATGACATTTGACCTCCAAAACAAAGTTAGGAACCTTTAAAATTGTAAAATTGGGCACTTTCAGGAATATCTGACGGTGACTGAATTATTGATAATTAATGCACACCCGAGGTAGTAATGTGGCCATGATGTGAAAAATGGAATAATGCCTAACAATCTTTTTTTAGATTTGAAAGAAAGCTTGCAGATTGTATAACTTAAATCCTATTGGGCTACCTGATTTCCAGTATATTGTTCTCTGGTGTCTGCTTTGAGACAGCCTGGCATGTTCATTTACTCATCTGACATATTGTGTTGTATTGAAAGCTCAATGGTGTTGAAAAGCCTGCCAGTGCAGGGTCGTCCAGAAATAACGCACCATTTCACCTTTTGGCAGAGGTGTAAGGATTTTCTATGCATGTGAACACCATCTTAATCAATTCTGAATTAAGGGTCAAGCTGAGCGTTGATTAAATCTCACCCAAATAGGATTTTCTGTCACAACTCCATAATTTGGAGAACCAGTTTGTGTATGTGGACAGTTAATAAGACGCCTTGTTTTTTTATGGATGGGGGCAGCGTGAAAGGATGGAAGTCTGTCTGTGTGAGGCTTTCTAATTACACTTGGAGTGCAGCCACACTCGCACTTGGAAGCTTCTGCCCTGCCCTTTTTAATTAATAATCTCTCTGGGTTTTAACCGCACAACCATGACGGGATAACTCATGTTTTTTCTATGTTGAAAGCAGATCTGTTTAGTATCCAGCATATCTTGATCATATTATGGAGGACAGGGGAAGGTAAGGATTTCCCTCTGAAAATAAATTTGACTAGTTTAGTTATAAGACTAGTTAAGGCAAAAAACAGTACTAGGAATCACATGGTGGTGGAAAATGGCTGAAGGGCGAGTTGGCAAAAATGCTACATATCATTAAAGTCAACAAGAAACGGCATTCACAACTATTTAGTCTTGTAATAGTTGTATTTCTACGTGATTTAGGATATTCAATGAGGATTTTTGTGTGTCTGAGACCAAATCTTGCTATTTATATACAGTAATGTTGTTTAATAGACAAATGATGCGGCTTTGAAGCCGCCAAGCTCCTCATGTTGGTGACCTACATTCTTTGTATTAGCCAGTATTGACTGTTCCATTGGTTTCAGTTCATTGTTGAGTTATCTGGTAAACAGGAAGCTATGTAAGATCACTGAAATGACGATATCACATGGACACATCATTCACTTCCTGTGGACAGTGGACTGATATTTGTAGGTATGTTTATAGAAACCATGCTGATATTGTTTTAATATCACTGTGCTTTTCTAGACAATGAAGCAGGAGAGTTTTTTTGTCCTCTGCCTCTGTTTTATTTGGTTAGCTCAAGACCAAATAAATTGTACTTCAAAAATATCTTGTACGTTTCAGAACTCAAAACTTCATTGTTAGTCCAAAAACAGCTTTTATTGAATCCAATCTCAGAGAAGGACTTGTTTGGAATTTTGTCACATTATGACGTAATAGTACGACGAAAGACGGTCTCTGCAGAAGATCAACACCTACTTCTACATCACATCTTTGGCCCCGCCCACTGGCGTGTTAGTGAGATGACGAGGAGAGAAGAGCGATACAGGACCGCTGGACTAAAAATAACATTACCTTCCAAAGGATCCTAATGCTAGGAATGTGGTTATTTATTTGTGAATGTCTCAGTAGAGGATTATTTGTTCGGTACATTTCACTTTGGATTATTTGGTAAATCAGTTGCATTTCTCTTATTTACATCGTGTTTGCATTGTTAGTTATGATGAAAGCATTCGTGAGAGTGCAGAAATCGAGTTGCAGTGACAAGATCACTGCATTCATTCGATCAGTAGTTATGTCTGTCATCGGCTAATGCTCATTGCTGCAAACTTTTTATGATGTGACGGGAGTAGATCTAAATATACTGCTATAATCAACACACTTCACAATTAGTTAATCTCGACAGCTGTTATAGTAAAAACGTAGTAAAAGATTTCGAGAGATTTACACATTTAATGCTTAGTTCATATGCAGAGGTGTTAGCCAATCACAGCAGTGGGTGTTTACACTGAAGTCTCACAGCAGACACGCCCCTTGCGTACAAATCAGTGGCTAAAATCAGGGTATGGAAAATGCCTTTTATTTCTAAATTATGACCATTCTTGATGTAAAAATCATACTAACATTATAAGTACACCCCAGGAAACATTATAAAACAATGCAATTCATGACCCCTTTAACTCACTTCTCAATGGATGCTTTGCACTAATAGGACTATAAGAAACGCCACATTCCCAGTGGCTCTGTGATGTGTTTTTGTTGTTGTTGTTCTTCATCATTACTGATTCATCAGTATTTTGCCATCAGGATTGGTTTACATCCCCTTTACAACACCATCACAATCAAAGTAGCTCTTTGGTAACAAATTCACCCTCCTCAGCAGTATATTTCAAGGCATTTACTGTCAGTCCAAGTATTTTTAATTGTTGGTCTGCAGTTGAATGTTTTGGGCCTTTGTGTTGTGCATTTTTAAGACACATCAAGTAAAAAACATTTTTAGAACAGGGCTTCCTTATGACCAACAAGTTGACTTACTGTACATACAGCACCCAGACTTATTGATTTTCAGGTGAAATTGATGTAGTTTTGCACGTCCCTAATCATGTATGTGAAAGCAAGACTTTTGTTTACTTGTGCTGCATTGAAACATGAGTCATATCACCACCTATATAGAAAATAGAATTAAATCCAGTGATGCTTTGCAAAAGGGATAATCCTCTTGCCTTAGAGAAAACAGATAAGAGCTTCCAGTCCTTCAAATACTGCAAGATGTAGTCCTGTGGAAAACCTCCCCTCTGAGACCGAATAATTTCTCTAATTATGAACTAAGGGCCATGCTCACAAAAGTAGGTTAGCACCTCTTGTTGAATGTAGTGTTTTATAACTATAGAACATACAGTTTTTGAGTTTATACACCATCATGGAATGATCACCAGTACCTTTTAGCAGGTTAACTTTACCCATATACATTACACATAATCATATGAAGCTTCACCTGTACTCTCAAAGGCCACACATACAGAACGATTCATGTTAAATTCATTGTATCTGGTGCTCCACCACAGGAAGGAAACTATTTGGGCTTAAGTGGCTCTTTCCACATATCCGTAACGACGCTTTGCTTGACTTTTCCATAGTGGAATTTGTTGAAAAGGGAAAGATCAGGTTTCAGTTATTTTATGTAATGTGTTTTTTTTGGGGTTTTTTTTTTGCTGATTTTGGCTTTTCTAAGTCATATTTCACACTATTAAACTCAGCATTTGTGGTTGTTGTAGCTGAAGTCTGCTATACAGCATATAGTTAGTTGTGTAGTCAATGTAGTTTGACTTAAACACGTTAATATTAATAAAAAGTTTGGGGTCGGTAAGATCTTTTTTAATGCTTTTTAAAACTACATTAAGTATAAACTGTAATTTTATTACAATTTAAAATAACTGTTTTCTGTTTGTTTTGATATATTTTAAAATATGTGATGCAAAGCTGAATTTTCAGCATCATTACTCCAGTCTTCAGTGTCACATGATCCTTCAGAAATCATTCTAATATGCTGATTTGCTGCTCAAGAAACATTTCTTATTATTATCAATGTTGAAAACCGTTGTGCTGCTGATATTTTTTGTGGAAACTGTGATGCATTTTTTCATGATTCTTCAGCGGATAGAAAGTTAATGCACCCTTGCTGAATAAAAGTATTAATTTCCTAAAAAGAATAAAAATCTTACTAACCCCAGACTGTTGTATTTGTAAAATATCTGTCTAAACAGTTTTAGACCTATAAGAAGTTTAAGCTTTGTTAGTCTGTGAAATTTGTAGCTCTTAAATTCAGTGGATTTTAATTTAATTCATGAAAGACCTTGGATGTAGAAAAGGAGAGCGGCTTCTCTTGTAATGAATGAGGTCACCGGCTAATCCTCTCTCATCTCAACACCAGCCTGGTTTATTCTCTCTATTTATTCTGCCGGGGCTATTTTACCATTTTATCCCAAACTGTTCCATATGTTATTTTGGCACAGCTTAGCCATAAAGGGACCTTGTACATAGAGCTTCCTTTATATTGACCTCCTTTCATCTGTTTGGGAATCGCATGTAAGCCATTACGGCTGTGATGATGGCCCTTTTGTGGTAAATGTGATCCTGCGCATTAGGTCTGTGTTATTGTGGCCCCTGAGGACTGGAACGTCTGTCATCAGGCTCCAGCTGCAGTGCGTTTGAGTATAACGTCTGGAGTGATGTTTGTGTGAAAACCTTCACAAAGAACTGTATGATAATGAAAAAAAAAGGTAATGAAAGCCGGTCAATTTGCAGCACAAAAGTACACGACCCAAAATAAAGACATATCTTGCCATTCAGAGGAAATAAATTCACGTTTGCTTTTGTTAGTTCCTTGGAACCTTGTAAAATCGCTCTTCCATGATTTGCAATGTTTTTCATGTGAAGGTCAAAGCCACATGATGCTTGTGTTGAGAGGTGCGGTGAAGCCCTGACATTGTGAAAGGGCCTTAAATTTTCTCTTTTTATCAGTTTGCCTTAATTGTTGTTGTTTGTTCATAGGGGATAAGCTTAAATGTCAACACTTACACTTTCACAGACAAGGCTTAAGCTAGTCCCAGACTAAAATGCATGTTTGAGCTGTTTTAACTGAAAGCAACTTGCACTGACGTCTCTTAAAATATGTCAGTGCCATTGTTTTGTCTCAAGATGCACACCAGTAATGTTTTTTTCTAAGGCACGTTTATAAAAGTTACTTAAATGTCCTAATTAACTAAGACCTAATCCTGGCTTAATCTAAGCCCTGTCTGTGAAACCGGGCCTTAGTGTAATTTTGTATAGTGTTTTTTTGTATAAATATTGTATAGTAATAATAATTTAGTTTTAGTTTATTATGACTTATTATTCATTTAAAATTAAATTATTTTTTTCATTAAAATTAACAATGTTTATTTTCTTTTTTTTATCTTTCTTCCAAATATAAGGTTATAAAAAGTGTGTGTGTGTGTGTGTGTGTGTATATATACACTCACCTAAAGGATTATTAGGAACACCATACTAATACTGTGTTTGACCCCCTTTCGCTTTCAGAACTGCCTTAATTCTACGTGGCATTGATTCAACAAGGTGCTGAAAGCATTCTTTAGAAATGTTGGCCCATATTGATAGGATAGCGTCTTGCAGTTGATGGAGATTTGTGGGATGCACATCCAGGGCACGAAGCTCCCGTTCCACCACATCCCAAAGATGCTCTATTGGGTTGAGATCTGGTGACTGTGGGGGCCATTTTAGTACAGTGTCATTGTCATGTTCAAGAAACCAATTTGAAATGATTCGAGCTTTGTGACATGGTGCATTATCCTGCTGGAAGTAGCCATCAGAGGATGGGTACATGGTGGTCATAAAGGGATGGACATGGTCAGAAACAATGCTCAGGTAGGCCGTGGCATTTAAACGATGCCCAATTGGCACTAAGGGGCCTAAAGTGTGCCAAGAAAACATCCCCCAACATCCCCAAACATATATATATATATATATATATATATATATATATATATAAAAAATAATAAATAGTAATATATAGTTTTATATAGTTATAGTTCTGTAATATAGTTTTTAATTTAATGTATTTTTATGTAAAAATTGCAAAGACATACTTTGTTTTATTTTGATTGCCTCTCATCCTGACATTTTGTTCACCTCGTTTAAAAAGGGCTGTCCCAATCGCATGGCCTCAAACTCATGAATAAAACGGGACACGTTGTGCAAGGAGAGAGGGTATGAACGAACATATATGATGAATGAAAACCCATCATGTGCTAGTACTGTGTTACATACTTTATCTCAAAGGAAGGAGGTAAACTAATTACACAGGAGCAGGAGACAGCCCAGTTAGCATTGCCTCTCAGACATGTGTCTACTGGATATGGATGTAGATCAATATTCATGCAGCCATAGTGCTGCCTTTGCTTTAAAACAAGCTGTTGATGGAAGGATGTGAAAAACCACACAGGAAAGGAAGAGATTGATCGGGTCACAATGGAAATGGAGGACCGGAGATATTACAGAGTGTGTATGATGAGCTGTAGTCATTCATGTTGTTTTATGAGATACAGTATTTTGTGATCCTTCAGCCTCTACTGGTAATACTTGAAGTTAGTAAGCATGATGCATTACAGGGCTCGATAGCGCAAGCATTTTACTCGCATTTGTGAGTAAATAGATGTGTGCAAACTGTAAAAAATGTATTTAGGAGAACATGTGCGAATAAAAAGTAGGTCCCAGCGCCGTTTTTTTTTTCTCCCAAATGTAAGGTTATAAAAAGTCTTAAATAGCTTAAATGGTATAACAAAAGACTTAATTATCATTTTAGGAGGTCTTTAATTTGGGGATGGAAAATAAGAATTGTGATATGGCTTAATATGATTATTAAACTTAAAGGGATAGCTCACCCAAAAATGAAAATTGCCCTCATTTACTCCCCCTCAAGTTGTTCAAAACCTGTATGAATTTCTTTCTTCTGCTGAACACAAAATAAGATATGTTGAAGAATGACGGTAACTAAACAGTTGATGGGCCCCATTGAGCGCACATTTATGCCAGGTGATTACTTATGATCTACTGTTGATGAATTGACAATGTTTACTTTATGATTTATTATTTTTTGGTGGGCGTTTTTGCCTTTATTGTGACAGGATAGTATAGTGTGTACAGGAAGCGAGATAGTATAGAGTGGACAGGAAGTGAGGTGGGAGAGAGAGGGGGGATGGGATCGGGAAAGGTCCACAAATCAGGTTTCGAACTCGGGTCGCCCGAAGCGCAACGGCACCACATGTCGGCACTCTACCCACGAGGCTATCGGCGCCGACCTGCATCTGACATTAATTCAGTGTTCAAAGAAATACAGTTTGAAGCTGAAAAAAAAAAAAATTAATTTACTTTTTGCATTTAAATAAATTAAATCATTTTCGTTATGTCTCATCAATTTATTAAGGGAAAAACTAATTATTTGATCAATTTTCATTGTGTCCCTAAAGTTATTTATGGGCTCCTAAGTTTTTCAAATCAGGAGTCCATGTGCTCCTTGTGAAAAAGTAACTATCAAGACCTGTATTACAGTAGTTTGTGAGTGACTTTGCACATTTGGCATATCCTTTCACAATGAGATCAAGTCGCATGTTAGCACTCCAGGTTCCCTTGGGTGCGCACAAATACATGCGATACAGACACCTTGTAATGGCTCAGCATTTCTATTCCCCAAGCTGATAATTAGCCTCACCAGTTTGAAAACACACTTTGCGTCATCTCGGTCCTCATTAAACTCTGCTGATGCTTGTGTTTTTTCAGATTAGTCCTCCCCGACTGACACTCGTTGTGACCATCCTTACTATGTATTGCGTTAATTCTAATGGCTGGAGGAGATTACACATTGCCATCTGTCTGTCTGCTAACAACATCAGCAAAGTTATCAAGCTAGTACACATCCTTTGGTCTCCATTTACTTTGTGTATGAAAGAAGAGTGAATGTGTTTGCAGTTTGAATGTTCTGCTAAACATCTCCTTTTGTGTTCCGTGGAAGAAAGAAAATCATATGTGAGCATGAGGGAGAGTATATGATGACTGAATTTTCCTTTTTTGGAAGAACTAGCACTTTAAATCGAATACCGATTCCAGATCTGGAGGGGTTTATGTCAGTAATTGGCTGTCTAGAGCAATTGAGCTCATATGACATGTAGCGCCATTGCTGCAGTGTGCCGCTCGTGTTTCTGGAAGCTTGACCGTGACCTCCTCTCGGAGTCGTTACATCAACTCCTCTTGTGTCACTGTGGAATTCTGAGGAGCTGGTGATGCAACAGCAAGCCGGAAATACTGACTGCTGAGAGAACTGGCATGTCAGGAAGAGTTTTCTAGAGCCTTGGCTGAGTAAGGACGTCTCCTCTAAGTTTCCAAACACAGACATTAATCCTATCTATCTATCTGTCTGTCTATCTATCATTCTATCGTTCTATCTATCGTTCTATCTATCTCTGTCGTTCTATCCGTCGTTCTGTCTATCATCTGTCGTTCTATCATCTGTCATTCTATCATCTGTCTATCTGTCTATCTATCTATCTATCTATCTACAGTGGGGAGAACAAGTATTTGATACACTGCCGATTTTGCAGGTTTTCCTACTTACAAAGTATGTAGAGGTCTGTAATTTTTATCATAGGTACTCTTCAACTGTGAGAGACGGAATATGAAACAAAAATCCAGAAAATCACATTGTATGATTTTTAAATAATTTGCATTTTATTGCATGACATAAGTATTTGATCACCTACCAACCAGTAAGAATTCCGGCTCTCACAGACCTGTTAGTTTTTCTTTAAGAAGCCCTCCTGTTCTCCACTCATTACCTGTATTAACTGCACCTGTTTGAACTCGTTACCTGTATAAAAGACACCTGTCCACACACTCAATCAAACAGACTCCAACCTCTCCACAATGGCCAAGACCAGAGAGCTGTGTAAGGACATCAGGGATAAAATTGTAGACCTGCACAAGGCTGGGATGGGCTACAGGACAATAGGCAAGCAGCTTGGTGAGAAGGCAACAACTGTTGGCGCAATTATTAGAAAATGGAAGAAGTTCAAGATGACGGTCAATCTCCCTCAGTCTGGGGCACCATGCAAGATCTCACCTCGTGGGGCATTAATGATCATGAGGAAGGTGAGGGATCAGCCCAGAACTACATGGCAGGACCTGGTCAATGACCTGAAGAGAGCTGGGACCACAGTCTCAAAGAAAACCATTAGTAACACACTACGCCGTCATGGATTAAAATCCTGCAGCGCACGCAAGGTCCCCCTGCTCAAGCCAGTGCATGTCCAGGCCCTTCTGAAGTTTGCCAGTGACCATCTGGATGATCCAGAGGAGGAATGGGAGAAGGTCATGTGGTCTGATGAGACAAAAATAGAGCTTTTTGGTCTAAACTCCACTCGCCGTGTTTGGAGGAAGAAGAAGGATGAGTACAACCCCAAGAACACCATCCCAACCGTGAAGCATGGAGGTGGAAACATCATTCTTTGGGGATGCTTTTCTGCAAAGGGGACAGGACGACTGCACCGTACTGAGGGGAGGATGGATAGGGCCATGTATCGCGAGATCTTGGCCAACAACCTCCTTCCCTCAGTAAGAGCATTGAAGATGGGTCGTGGCTGGGTCTTCCAGCATGACCTGAAACACACAGCCAGGGCAACTAAGGAGTGGCTCCGTAAGAAGCATCTCAAGGTCCTGGAGTGGCCTAGCCAGTCTCCAGACCTGAACCCAATAGAAAATATTTGGAGGGAGCTGAAAGTCCGTATTGCCCAGCGACAGCCCCGAAACCTGAAGGATCTGGAGATGGTCAGTATGGAGGAGTGGGCCAAAATCCCTGCTGCAGTGTGTGCAAACCTGGTCAAGAACTAGAGGAAACGTATGATCTCTGTAATTGCAAACAAAGGTTTCTGTACCAAATATTAAGTTCTGCTTTTCTGATATATCAAATACTTATGTCATGCAATAAAATGCAAATTAATTACTTAAAAATCATACAATGTGATTTTCTGGATTTTTGTTTTAGATTCCGTCACTCACAGTTGAAGAGTACCTATGATAAAAATTACAGACTTCTACATGCTTTGTAAGTGGGCAAACCTGCAAAATCGGCAGTGTATCAAATACTTGTTCTCCCCACTGTATCTATCTATCTGTCTATCTGCCTATCTGTCTATCTATCTGTCTTTCTGTCTGTCTATCTATCTATCATCTGTCGTTCTATCTATCTATCTATCTATCTATCTATCTCTGTTGTTCCATCCGTCGTTCCATCTATCATCTGTCGTTCTATCTATCTATCTATCTATCTATCTATCTATCTATCTATCTATCTATCTATCTATCTATCTATCTATCTGTCTGACTGTCTTTTTATTTTTCGTTTTATCTGTTGTTTTATCTGTCTGTCATTTTATGTCTATATCCGTTTATCTATCTGTGTCTGTCTATCTATCTATCTATCTATCTATCTATCTATCTATCTATCTATCTATCTATCTATCTATCTATCTATCTATCTCTGTCGTTCTATCCATCTGTATGTCGCTTTATCCATCTATCCGTCGTGCTATCCATCTCTGTCATTCTATCTATCGTTCTATCTATCATCTGTCATTCTATCTGTCTGTCTGTCTGTCTTTTTATTTTTCGTTATATGTGTTGTTTTATCTGTCTGTCATTTTTATGTCTGTATCTGTTTATCTATCTGTGTCTGTCTGTCCATCCGTTGTTCGTTCGTTCTGACTCATTTTTCCTATCTGTCTATCTTTCTATCATTCCTTTAATCCGTCATTCTGTCATTCATTCACTCTCTATCTGTCTTTTGTCGTTCAGTCTGTCTGTATATCTAACTATCTGCCTGTCTGTCTGTCTGTCTTTCTGTCAGTCGATATATTTATCTGTCTGTCTGTCTATATCATTCTATCGTTCAGTCGTTCCATCTAATAGGAATCTGTGAAGTGTTTGAGCCAATCACCTGTGATTGTCATGTGACTAATTTACCTACATTGATGATGTCACTTGGTTTGTACAGTGCCCTTATATGTTGTGAACAAGTAATATTTACTGTGCCTGATTTAAACTTGCCATTTTTGTCTCCATATTGCTGTCACCAGCAACCCTCACTACTTCAAGAAGAACCCATCACATTCTTCTCACTCTTTAATGTGCGTAATCTTTTATTAGACCTGTCTTGGCCAGAGGCCTTTACGAGAATTGCCCATGAGTTCCATGTTGGTCCCCAGCAACCGTCTTTTTGGCGCCAGGCTAATGGTGACGGACGTGGCAGTGAAACCTAAGAGCAGTTGCTAAATATGTGCTAATGTGCTAAGACTGTCCAGTCCACAAGCAGGAGGCACGCGCTTGACAAGTGACGTCAGAATGTGTTGTGATGCACTAGATATGGAGTACTCACATGTACGCTTACCCTTAACCATGTGCAATTGCTCATTAATGTTGAGCATATGAATCCGTAATGAGCAACAGCACCATTATCATATCATGAAACGTGGTCCATATGACTCATGCACTATATTTCAAGTCTTCTGAAGTCATAAAATAGAACTGTGTGATGTACAGACCAGAATTTAACTTGCTATTGATATTATAGCTGTGAATCTCTGTAATCTCTGAGTCATTGAGTTGAACTCAAGAACTGGATAAGCCAGAATCAAATTAATTATTTGAGAACCAAATCAGCTGATTTGTTAAATAACAATGATTCGTTGATGACCAAAATTATAATTGCATCACAATATTCTCCAGTGGAGAATATGGAGGTCATGTTCAGTAGAGGAATCCTGTGAAAAATCTCATTGATCTCCTTCTTATTGATCTGTCGTGCTGGTTTTCGTCTTTTTTTAGCTTTACCACTCAAAGTTGCTTTTATGCTGTTACGTAGCCATTCTGAGAAAATTCACTTGTTAGCCAGCACTTTTTCCTTATTGCTAAATAAAAATAAACGTGTGTTCCAGCTGTAAGGGGTTGATCAGCTTGCAGAGAGGGCGGCTGCAATAACAACGCTTCTGCTTACTCTGGCACAGGAAGACGGTTTAGCTTGAAGATTGCTGATGTTTTCTGTCAGCTGTTGTGGTGATGTGACACTTATGGCACAAGAGTGTTAGGACGCTGTGTCTTTGGCATTCCACATTGCAAAGTCAGGAATCTTTGACTCCTATCCATCCATCCATCCAGTCACGTTTTCTTCCTCTTCCTTTCCTCAATCCAAAGGTGTTTGAGAGAAATCTCTCACAAAATTGTCAGTCAGGTGTTTTTGATGATTTATAAATGGCTTGATCTCAGTAGGAGGAAGAGCTTTGTAGATTTCAGTGACCCACATTTCAAAATCCCTCAGATACAAACACACACGGCACAGCGTTTGTCACAGAGCATTGACAGAAACACGCCAAGAAACCCAAATCACACGCAAGTGCAAAGAGTATGTTCATCGATCTAAACACATTGATTCAATCCTAGAGATGCGTTAACCAATCACAGATCAGTTCACCCTGAAGTTTCCTCTCCTCCACCATCATGAGCTTAAATTTACTTGAAATCGTTTTAATCTGACCCTGATCTGTAGCATGCTAATCAGTTTGTATAGACTGATCTCAAACCTAGTTGTCACATTTAGTCAGCACTGATAGATACCAGACGCTCGTCAGTGGGTTGTCCCCCTCCGCTGGGAATTCTGGGACTGGAGCACCCGTAGCCCAAGGCTTCAGCAGTCCTGGTTTCCTCTGCCTTGCTCTCCTCCACCCCAGTGTAAAGTAGAACCAGATGAGGTTATTCTGGGCGGCTTAATCCAACCTGTCTGGAATGGCACGGCACTCCAAATTAGAGACCATTTGACTATATAAGGATAGAAAGTGAACATGTTGTACGCTAAAATTCTTTTGTCATATCGAAAATGTGTGAAAAACAAGCTTTCAGTGTGAAATCATGGTATGGCATACATTGTTAAAAAATACTGGCAGCAGGTTTGCCAGCCAGTTACTGTAATTTTTACAGTAGCGGTTCTGTAATTTAATTTACAGAATTTTACTGTATTCTTTGATTACAGTAAATACAGTAAAATTCTGTAAATTAAATTACAGAACCGCTACTGTAAAGATTACAGTAACTGGCTGGCAACCCTGCTGCCAGTATTTTACTGTAAAATTTACAGGTAGTTTTTAACAGTGCAATGTTTTTTAACAAAACATTTTTTACAATAAACTACTTGAATGTGTGTTTTTGCTATATTTAGAGAGAGCATGTAAAATGCAGTATATCCAATATATATTCCTGATTGCTAAATATATTAATGACTGGCAACTGAATTTTAAATTGTAACTTTTTATTAACTGCATAAGCATTAAACATTTTTAACTGCATAAAGTGTTGTATAACATAAACTATTACTTCACAAAAAAATTGACATGTCAATCTTGAGAACAGCTAAAAAAAAAATTTAATTTATAACTTTCAAATGTGCAAGATAAAATGTCATAAAACAGTGTATTTTGTATTATTTTGAATTCATTTTTATTTACAAAATTATTTTTTAAATGGACATGAAATTAAATATTTTTAAATTACTTGAAACATATTCGCCATCATGGCCCTTCACACAAAGAATATGCAAACTGCATAACTTTAAAACCACAAGTTGACCAATATGATCATAAAAAATGGTTCTAAACACCACAGAGATACTGATGAATTTTCACCACTTCATGAACAGACCAACATGGCCAAACAACAAGGCCCTGAGCGAGTCCAACAAACTTCTGATCAAAAATGAGAACAATTCAGCTCCAGATGCTGTTCCATCACAGGATGCAAAGAGTGGCTAGACATAATAAAAAAAAAAGAAAGAGGACAAGATATTAGATATATTACAAAACATAATGATACAGTATATACAGTCAAATAATGATAGAGGGATGATAGATACAGTCAGATACAGTAATTAAAATTGGTTTTAGCTTTTAAGGTATATAATCATGTTTTTGAAATTGGGCCATATACAGTGGGGAGAACAAGTATTTGATACACTGCCGATTTTGCAGGTTTGCCCACTTGCAAAGCATGTAGAGGTCTGTCATTTTTATCATAGGTACACTTCAACTGTGAGAGACGGAATCTAAAACATTCCGTCTGTGATCTGTTGATCTGTGCTGATCAACACGAAGTTCCCGTGAATACCAACTGTTGTCACTGAAGCGTGTAATTCATAACGTAGGAACCCAGAGATTTTTCTGCCCAATATAGCCGCTATAGCGCGGTTAATGTGTGAAATCCTACCGTGACCGCGCTGCTGAAACCCCGCGCAAGTCTCCTTTGCGTCCCGCGGATGGATGATGCGTGAATCCGGGTTTACCGGTATGAACCGCTAATGTAGATACATTCATATACTTGGACAGTTACCAAACATGAAAAATAAAAAACTGAATTAATAAGTCACTTACCACAGTTGTGAATCGCTCCTCTTGCTGCTACGCGAATCTCGACGACTCGACCGTTGAAGATCCCATAATGCCTCTGTAGAATTGAAATTTACAGCAATATTCTGTATATTTGAATCAAACCGCCACGCGACCCCAGAATGCATTGCAGTTTACAGCATTATGCTGTATTACAAGAAAACAGCCAGCTGCTGTAAAATAATGATGTAATTTTTACAGCAATTCATTACAGTGTAGAGTACACTTCATTATGTTAGGTTTGTTCTCTCCCATTTTAAAGAGCTGTTTGTGTGTACACATAAACCTCTTGAAGACATAAATGAACAATTGATCTGTCGTATTTTACACCTCCTCTTTTGCTCTTTCAGAAATCAACAGATCAGTTGAAACTGAATTTTTTCTTTGCATTTCATGCTATATAAACCAGTCATCTCATTTTTTTCTTCAAGACTGGTCGTAACTTTTTTTTAAATCAGTTACATAAAAAGGTAGATTGGTCTAATTTGAATCTAAAAAGTAAGACTGATTAGCCCTAACTAATTGATAGTTGGTCAGACTAGTTCTTAAGACCGTCTTAACGGCTATGTTTATGCAGCTGGCCCCAGAAACATTTTTTAGCTGTACTCTTGCAGTTTGTCATGGTTTCATATTGGAGTAAATATACATTGCATGAGTATTTTCACTTCTTGTTTTTCATTTCATTTTACCTTTCCCAAGAGACGGTGAAGAAGTTGAAACTATGCCTTAACTCTTTCCCCGCCAGCGTTTTTATAAAAAGTTGCAAAAATGTAATGGCCCATAGAATATTTTGTTGTATGAATATCTGAGCATGCCATATATCAAAAGAAAGAGCCGACCCTCGGCTTTTAAACAAAAAAATAAAAAGTTTTATTCTAGCTTCATGCATTCCTTTTTTATCAACACTTAAATATGGGTAAGTTTCATAAAAAAAGCAACATTTTGAACAAAAAGCTGAGAAAATCACGTTTTTGTCAAAGACTACATCCAGATCAGATTCAGAGCAATGATCAAACACAGATGGAGTAGATTGAATCCATCAACACCCCTAATGCTTGCACAGTCCTGTAGCTCGTTCTGGGTCGACATTTCATTCAGTAACATTAGGCAGTTTTGATTTATATGATGTTTAATGTTGATGATCACATTATTTTACATAATAGCGCCCCCTAGCGTATAACAGTGAAAACACGGAAACACGGAAAATTCTGTGTTTGACAGGGAAGCGTTTTCTCACAAATAACGGAAAATTCCATGTTTGGCGGGGAAAGAGTTAAAAGCAATCTTTTTCATGGTCTTTGCTTTTTCATTTAACATTGAAAATGGCTATTTGAAGGCTGAACAAGGACCAAGATTGGGCTCAAGTTCAGAAAGCCTCGAAATCCCCATTTACACCTGGTATTAAAGGTGCCATAGAATGCATTGATACAATATTTTAAATTGTTCTCTGATATCTACATACACTCACCTAAAGGATTATTAGGAACACCTGTTCAATTTCTCATTAATGCAATTATCTAATCAACCAATCACATGGCAGTTGCTTCAATGCATTTAGGGGTGTGGTCCTGGTCAAGACAATCTCCTGAACTCCAAACTGAATGTCAGAATGGGAAAGAAAGGTGATTTAAGCAATTTTGAGCGTGGCATGGTTGTTGGTGCCAGACGGGCCGGTCTGAGTAGTTCACAATCTGCTCAGTTACTGGGATTTTCACGCACAACCATTTCTAGAGTTTACAAAGAATGGTGTGAAAAGGGAAAAACATCCAGTATGCGGCAGTCCTGTGGGTGAAAATGCCTTGTTGATGCTAGAGGTCAGAGGAGAATGGGCCGACTGATTCAAGCTGATAGAAGAGCAAGTTTGACTGAAATAACCACTCGTTACAACCGAGGTATGGAGCAAAGCATTTGTGAAGCCACAACACACACAACCTTGAGGCGGATGGGCTACAACAGCAGAAGACCCCACCGGGTACCACTCATCTCCACTACAAATAGGAAAAAGAGGCTACAATTTGCACGAGCTCACCAAAATTGGACAGTTGAAGACTGGAAAAATGTTGCCTGGTCTGATGAGTCTCGATTTCTGTTGAGACATTCAGATGGTAGAGTCAGAATTTGGCGTAAACAGAATGAGAACATGGATCCATCATGCCTTGTTACCACTGTGCAGGCTGGTGGTGGTGGTGTAATGGTGTGGGGGATGTTTTCTTGGCACACTTTAGGCCCCTTAGTGCCAATTGGGCATCGTTTAAATGCCACGGCCTACCTGAGCATTGTTTCTGACCATGTCCATCCCTTTATGACCACCATGTACCCATCCTCTGATGGCTACTTCCAGCAGGATAATGCACCATGTCACAAAGCTCGAATCATTTCAAATTGGTTTCTTGAACATGACAATGAGTTCACTGTACTAAAATGGCCCCCACAGTCACCAGATCTCAACCCAATAGAGCATCTTTGGGATGTGGTGGAACGGGAGCTTCGTGCCCTGGATGTGCATCCCACAAATCTCCATCAACTGCAAGATGCTATCCTATCAATATGGGCCAACATTTCTAAAGAATGCTTTCAGCACCTTGTTGAATCAATGCCACGTAGAATTAAGGCAGTTCTGAAGGCCAAAGGGGGTCAAACACAGTATTAGTATGGTGTTCCTAATAATCCTTTAGGTGAGTGTATAAGGTATGTGGCTTAGGTAAGGGCAAAAATACTCCAGATACGGTTTTACATGTCCATTTACAACCCTAGGATTTGTCCCTAGAATGAAATGGTCTGTTTTTGCCTTATTTGGAAGGGTCATGAATAATAATGTTGAGCTCTGCTCTGATTGGCTGTTTCACAGCAAGGCTCATTTCTGTAGCTCACACAAGTGCAGTTATTCAGCAAACACAATCGCAAACAGCACAAGCGGCTCGTGAGTCGTGACAGAACACACCTGAATGACACTTTAAGCAGAAAATCTCAAATGGAGATTGCTGAAATGCAGCTTACTTGTTATTGGTGTTTTCAGATCATCCGCGTGCGCGAGAGAGCTCGCGTGCACATGGTTGCCAGATTGCACATTTTAAAGTAAAACACCGGATAGAATACGTGTTCTTTTAACAGAAAAGCTCTGATTTGCGGATTGAAATGACTGAAATCTGGCAACCGCAAGCACGAACACTCGAACGCTCCTCTTTTTCCCCCCGACAAAACCAAAGAGTGCTTTTTGTTCAAGTTTTTATTTTTTAAACTACATTTTAGTTTTGTCTTTTTTCGTCAACGATATTATATGTTTATATAGTCACAATAATCATTTAAGGACGTTTCATCTCGCCTTGTCTTAGTCATGAAAAAAAAAGGTCGTCAATGAACATTTTTCGTCATGTTTTCGTTAACGAAATTGACACTAGTCAGACCAAACTAGCAACTTTGAATTAAATTGTTGCGGTATCCTGTTATAGATAAACATCAACCATTCCTGTTGACAGTTCTGTTCTGTGGGAAGGGTATGAAAAGTGGTCACATCCCCTACACAGCCTGGAACATAACATTTCTATCCATGATCTGCCGTTTTCACTATATTGTCCTCATCTTCACAATACCTGCAGAAGTTCTGATGATTCGGCTGTGCAGGTCCACGTTAATACTGCCTGGCCTTGAACATAGGCTGGTAGGCTATATGCAAATTTGGGGAGGCGTAAATATTAATGATCCCGACTGTTACGTCACAGTCGGTGTTATGTTGGGATTCGCCCGTTTTTCAGTGGTCTTTTTCAAGCACAAGATTTACATATGAAGGAGGAAACAATGGTGTTTGAGGCTCATGGTATGTTAAATTCCATGTACAGAACTCTTATTATTCAACTATGCCAAGGTAAATACAGTTTTCTATTCTATGGCACCTTTAACATCTATCTCAGGTGACATTTTGTTGATCCGGTTGTCAGAAACGCAAGTTGTTGCACTAGAAGTAAAAATGAGAGTAGTCTCGCCGTTATCTGGAAAACCAGGTAATTTCCAGTGATTTTTATTTTTTTATTTATATAATTGTTTGGCAGTATTCACAACAGTATTGTACAGTACACACAAATCTGCAAGAGCACTGGCTCTTCCGTGGAATGTGCCGCCTCAGTTCTTCTCTGTGTCCAGCTGGTCTTGTGTTGGCAGACACTCAAGTGCCAACAAAGAGCCGCATTATTCAGACCACTGTAGAGCTGAGCGCCAGTTTACTTTAGCATAAGAAGTTAGTCAAGAAAGCTGATTATGACTTAACATTGATATCTGTATTCTTTGATATGATCACTGAAAGCCATTCAGGTGTCTCTAATATGACTGTGATTTACAGGTCAGTTTTTCAAGGGGCTTTCGTCACTAACAGAGAAAGTGAGTAGTTGGGGTGTGGATGGAAAGAAAGCTAAATAGCAGATAAGGCGATTCAAAAAAGAGAAAATACACCAGTGTTTAATAAGAATTATGTTTTTACACATTATAATGGTAACACTTTACTTAAAGCATATATATATATATAATATATGTAATGCATTATAAAGGTATGCATTATTGATGCAATAATTATGCCGTTTAATGCACCTTATAATGCATTATATGCTCTAATGAATTATAGTAACCACAGTTATAATACATTAAAATACTTATCTATTCATTGTTACACCTTTAGAACGTATAATGTATTAAAGACATGATAAACAACCCATCTCAGATGTAACAAGGAATCTGCAAATATTATAAATCATTTTAACTTTGGTTACAATTATTTATGAAAAGATTTAATGCATTATACATAAAAGCTTTAAGTAAAGTGTTACCATAATAATTTTGTATTATTTTATAAATTAGTTTTATTATTGATGATAATAATAATAATAATAATACTTTTAATAATAATATTTTTTGTTGTTTTATAAATTAGGATTATTATTATTAATCACATTTTTATTAATTTTTGATGGTAATAATAATCAAAATATTCTTACCCCATCTGTAGGCAGTTTACAATTGCCAAACGATGTCACAACAGCACATTAATGTAGAATCCAGTGAATGTATATTGACACTGTGACTTCAAATGTAACTCGTCCTGTCAGATTTTAGAGTCTGTTTTATATTAGCGTATAAGCTGCCTGAACATTCTTTGAAGAAGCTTGAAGTGTGAGCGAAGTGTCCGAGGCAGTGGTCACACATGACAGCACTGATGTGATGAGAGTATCACAGACAGCGGAGCTTCTTCATCTGAATGGCCGTATCTCAACCTTCCTCATGACACGATGATAAAGCCTGTCAACTCATCTCGCAGTGATTGTCAGTGCACTTCACTTCACATACTGCAGTACACAGACTTCACATGCTCTCCTTGACTTCAGGAACATGTCAAAACAAAACCTCCTGTGGCTTGTTTTTGATTTCTCATTACAGGAATATTTATGTAGGATATACATTCCCAGAACTTGCGAGTATTTTTGCTTCAGTTCAGACTCAGAGCATTCACTTTTCCTGTCATTTTCTGTTATAGTTTGCTTCATTATTGCCTGGTTTATTTACATTGTAAAAAAAAAAAAAAAAAATGTCAGATAACCTAACATTGTAACATCTTAAATTAACTGGTTTTATTAAAATCAGGAATATTTATTTAATGACTGTATCAACCTGAATACCTTAAAGTACATAAACTGAAAAAAAGGAAATACTCTGGATTCTGAAGTATAAACATTTTTTAGTTATCCTTTTTTTCTGTTGAACATAATATAAAAAGTTTAAAAAACAAGGTAAACCAGTAGACAAACCAGTATAGATTTATAATATTTGCTGTCATGTTGACTATTACTGAAGGATTTAACAGACTAAATAAATTAAATAAATAATGTTGAAATTATTAAATACTTCATGGAATGTTGCAGTAAATAAATAAAAGTACTATAAAATGTGTGCATAAATACGTCGTGCCTTGTTTGTTTATTTGTACTGGCTTTTCGTTATGCTTATTTATTGATTGCAGCATTTCATGATGTATTATTTCATGATATATTAATTTGCTTTATGTTGTCCACTACATTTTACTTCAGGGTATTTTATTTAATATTTCATCTTTCATTTTAATGAGTATTTCACATTCCTTTTTATTTGATATTTTTCAAATATATAACTTTCACACCTTATTTATTATTACATTTCATTATACTTTTATCTATTGCAACATTCAATGACATTTAATAATTTCATTATTTATTTAATCTGTTAAATCCCCTCCATAGACTATTGTTGAACCTATAAAATAATAAAAAATAAGATTTATAAAATAATTATTTTAAAATGATTGCAATTATTTTCTATTCGCATCAGCCATATTTTTGCATCCCTTATAAACTGAACTTTACTAATTTTCTTAAACAACAATATTTACTTGTGTGATAGGATGCGTTCAGCTTGGAGCAGAGTGTGTGTTATTCTCCTCTGGTGACTCAAAGTCAGATGAGTTCAGTCACTGTTTATCATGACGTGTTGCCTTGCAGTGTTTGTGGTCTGTTCTTAATGGATAAAAGAGAGGCTATGTGATCGGGGGAAAGCCCTAGTGCATGATGGGATGTTGGAGGACTCTGGGCAGGGTCAGCATTAGGTCATTTCCTTCCAGTTACTTTCAGTCATTGCAGTCTCTCAGGAAGAATAAGAATGGAATAGTCCAATCGTGCTCCAGTACATCTCGTTCCTGTGATCATCATTAGAGGCTTGTGTCACTCTAAACTTCTCTGTGTAATACCTTTGAGGCAAGTGCGTTAAAATCTGTTCTGAAAATAAACAACTGTTCACTTCCCCTAATTGAATCACTTTTCAGTTCACTGTGAGATGTATTTGTCTCTCCGTTTGACTGCATTTGTCTCTGATTCACAGTATTTGCAGTTTTTATCCACATTACGGCTTAAATTTAACGTTATTTTCAATAGCAAATAAAATGCTTTGCGATGTCACTCATTCCATTCAGTCCTGCCCACAGAAGAAGAATAATATAACACTCTTTTTAAACTAATTTATAACATTTTATTTTATTTTATTTAGTTTTATTTATTTTTTTTATTTTATTCCACATGAGAATAATGTTGAGTCATTATAAACACTGATTTATTTATTTATTTATTTTCATACATCAGTCCAGTCTACATAAGAATAATATTCCATCATTTATAATACTTTTTAATTAAGTTAATTAATAACACTGTTGTTTATTTATTTGATCTTTTGTTTTCTTTAAAATATAGTTAAAAAAAGCATAATATCCAGTCATAATTAACACTTATTTATAACTTATTTTATTTTTATTTTTATTTTATTCCACAAGAATAATGTTGCATCATTATAAACACTGATTTACACTTATTTATTTATTTTCATACATCAATTCCATAATTTATAATACTTATTATTAACACTATTGTTTGTTTATTTGATCTTTTGTTTAAAATATTGTTTAAAATATAATGAATAAATATATAAATAAAGCATAATATCCAGTTATAATTAACACTTATTTATAACACTTATTTATTTTTTATATTGTTCAGGTCAATTTGTGGTTAATTTTTATGGGCTGTTTTGTAAAGCTTGTTTGAGCAGCAAATAACCAAGGGAGGTGGATTGTGCTCAGTGATTCAATATTCTAAATAAAGTCCTCATAATTAATGACTTAAATCACAGACTAAGTAGGGGGCACTCTTTTTCATCCATAACAAGCCAGTTACCTGTCTCAGCAAAGCAGACACACCCAGAATGTGTTTACATTCAAATGAAAGTTCTGTTTTCTGATACCTCTTGATGCTAGCAGGGGAATTAACACTGTCATGCCTAAAGATCTCTCTTTCTTTCGGTCTCCAGACCACTCCAGCTCCAGCGGCACATTGTCCTTCCAGCCTCTGCGCTCGCAAGGTCCCATCCCCACGGCCCACGTCATGCCATCTCCGTCCATCTCCAAACTCAGCGCGCCCTCTGCCCCCACCAGCCCCTGGAGCAGCTGCCAGCTCCCTTCTCCCCTCGACAGCCCCCTGGACATGAAAGACCCCCGGCCAGTGCGCCGCTGGTCCTCCCTCACCCGTCTTACCGGCCAGGAAAAGTCCACCCCTTCCGGGAGACCGTCGTACCGCATGGACCCTCACGGATCCCTGGATCGAGGTGTGCTCTACGGCTACCGACAGGACCCTCTTTATTCAGATGGTTTTCTCTCTGAGAGCCTGCACAAACTTTCCACCAACTCTGACTTTACTAAGTATGACCTGGGCAGCAGTAACACCCTAGGTAAAACGGACTCGTCTTGCTCCTCTCCTCTCAAGCCCAGCACGTTAGACCTCACCTACAGTGCCTTACCAGAGAGCAAGACCCCCACGATCGGTCTGGCTGGGCCCGGGCAGAGAGGTCCCACACTCAGGCACCAGGCCGTGGGAGGGTCGCCCATCCAGCCGGCCGTACGCACGCAGATGTGGCTGAGTGAGCAGATGGAGTACCGGCCGGGACCAGAGGGATGTGGCGGCTCGTGGCAACAGGAACAGCAGCAGCGAGAGCGACAGCGGCAGGAAGCAGAACTCCCACAGGTCAGTTTGCAATGTCTTTGACAGGGAATGTGCTGGGTGCTCTAGTTGTGTCTATAGTAAAGCATAAATAAAGCATACTATACTAAAGTATAGTAAAGCGGATGCTGAGTTGTTTTTATGACGCCATTGAAGAAATGTCTTGTAAAAGTAGGTTCATAGCGCCCTCTGCTGGAGACAGTGGTAGGTGAATTATAATGAAGCATATTATGCTTAATTTATCAGACATGTGTATATATATAAATACATGTATTTAAGGGTTGTTCCAGATTACATTGTGTTATTTTAGTATTATTTATATACTATTATAGTTTCTATTAATTATTTATTAATTATTATTCTGTTTTTAATTTTAATACTTTTTTAATTTTTATTTTTTCTTATTATATTTTTTTTTAAATATTTCTATTTAGCTTTAATTTATTTTTATTAATTGCGATTAAGTGCATAAATAAGTTTTATTTATTTATTTATATATATATATATATATATATACATATACATATATACATAATAATTATACACAGTACACACACTTATATTATGTAAACACAAACTTTTATTTAGGATGCGATTAATCGATTGCCCAGCAAATATATATTATCTAAACAGACATATTTTATTTTAGTTAGTTGCTATTAGTAATTATATTAATAATTAATATTGCTGTTTTTTTAGTTAGTATTTTAGTTAGTTGTTCATTTAAAAAAAAAAAAATTAACATTTGGAAAATTTGATAAATAGATACATTTAAAATTAGTATAATAGGATGTCAAAATTATTATTTCAAATTATTGTGGTAATTCATGCCTCAGATGCTGTCAGTAGAGTTGAACTTGTATTGCACTTGAATTGAAATTGACTTTCAGATAATGCTTTATATTGAAATTTTCAAATCCAACGTTTTTTTTTCTGTGTGTTTTACATACAAACAGTGTTTTACATACAAAGTATAGGTAGTTGGAGGGAGGGGTGAGAAGTAAGATGGATTCCTGGCATCAGCCGAAAAGGAAAGTCATTTCAAAAATAGAACAAGGTTATGACTGCAATAATGTGCATTGTTGAATAATACACAGTAGGACCAGGAATGTGCATTAAGAAAGAAAATAAGGCCAATTTTGATTTCATGTTGATTATGGCCTGCTGTGCCAGGTGTCTATTTTCAGTAGTAAAGACCCAGCAGTGTTTGTTCCAATTGGATTCCGCAGGACTTGAATATTTGCTGATGTTTTGCATTTCTCTGCTTGAGGCTCTAAATATTTTATTCAACCTAAAGAGACACAAAAACATTTATCATCAGCGGAAGTGTTTTATTTGCATTCAGTCTTATTTCTCAAGGCCTGCACTGCACAGTAAGTCATTCCTATTTATGAACATGTATATCATTACTTCATATATATATATTCACACAGATATTAACAAGAACACAGTGATTGTGATTGTATAAATAATGTAAAAAGGTTACAACTTTGATTATATTATAGTCAAACCAGTGTGTTTTCTCATTAAAACCATGACTATGTCCTTCTATTTATGAAATACATCTGATTAGGAGTGCATATCTACAGCTTTTATTAAAAAATGCACATAATAATAGTGTCAGTGGCATGTCATGTGATTTGAGAGCTTGTCTATATTTTCAGGTAAATATTATAAAATATATTTTGAGGTAAATTCCATTGTTAATCGAAGTTGTTGTATTTGTGTGCAGTTAGAGGCAACAACCACTAGAGGGCGCAGTGAGACTGGAAGCAAATACTTCCTGTCAGTTTTAAAGCCTCAGTATATTTTGAACTAAAATGTAGGAGCATTTTTGATCCATTTTGGTTTTTTTCAGTTTTCTTGATTTGATTCTGCAGAGTGATGAGGTGGTAATCAGTTT
This sequence comes from Coreius guichenoti, assembly GCA_039654105.1. NCBI lineage: Eukaryota > Metazoa > Chordata > Actinopteri > Cypriniformes > Gobionidae > Coreius > Coreius guichenoti. The sequence goes on from CM077185.1 coordinate 32,474,208, forward strand.
TTATCAATTTACTGTACCCTTCCATTAAGCTCTAGCAAAGTGTGTGTTGTAAGCAATATTTTTTTAACGCCAATGTCCCTACTGTCTGATTCAAATGAGTGAAATATGTGTCCTGAAAATGTGTCAAAGCCAAAAAAAGAGTAAGGGGATTAGCCCACTTTGGGCTAAAACTAGCCAATCAGAAACATTTTCTGCCTGTCAATCATGCACAGGTTTGTCTAAGTTAGAAAAAGAAGTCAGTCTAATATCTGAAATCATTTACAGCAGATTTAAACTGGTTTTGGAGGTAGAGTGAGTCTCTTATACCGATTATTCTTGTTTCGGGCCATTTTCGGGTCACATGAGCTTGACCAGAATGAGCATGATCAATAGAGCCACTATAATAAGCAGGAAGTTGAGCAGCAGGTTTAGTCCTCGGTTATTGGTCAGATCCATGCTGATGGGATGCAGATTTCCAGGGTTGTGGTGCCGTGTAGTCCAAGTGTATTCGGCCCCAGGTGGATGATGTTCTTTTTTGCCAGTGAAAAGGAGCAGGTTACATCGCGCTGCTGGTCTCTCACATGCCGTGGAAAGAGCTAAACATGATTGACAGACTGACATGAGCTTAGCTGACAAGACACAGGCATATAAACAGGTTTTTTTAAAGACAATAACTGGTTCTCTTGTGTATTAAGTCTTATTGAAACACATTTTTTGTGACTTTGTAACTTGATGGTTTAACAAAATTAGTACAGTGGGAGTATCAGTCAAAAACAGAAGCAGCACACTTTTTATTGCACACACGTGATCATATAATTTTTTTATTGAGCAAGTGTTTTTCAGTTTGGCATAATGTGTAACAGAAGACGTGACTCAGATGACGTCTCTCAGGCCCGCAGGTGACATGCACTGAAGGGATAGTGACAGAGACATGGACAGAGAGTTGCATGCAGCATAAGTTCAGAGTGAAGGTCAGTTCTTCAGTTCGCCCCAGCATGGAGCTCCAATCCTGTTTTAGTTGGACGCCACTTCCCTAATGAATTGTGCTGTTATATATATACTGCACATACACTATTATCTAAAAGTTTGGGATCTGTAAGTTTTTGTTTAATGTTTTTGAAAGAAGTCTCTCATTCTCTACAAGACTGCATTTATTTGATTAAAAAATACAGTAGAGTACCGTACAAATTACAATTCGAAATAACTGTTTTCTGTTTGAATATATTGTAAAATGTAATTTATTCCTGGGATGCAAAGCTGAACTTTCAGCATAATTTTTCCAGTCTTCAATGTCACATGATCCTTCAGAAATCATTCTAATATGATGATTTGGTGCTCAAGAAACATTTCTTATTATTATCGATGTTGAAAACACTTGTGCTGCTTAATATTTCAGGGTTTTTTGATTAATAGAAAGTTCAAAACAACAGCATTTATTTAAAATATAATTTTTTGGGTAACATTATAAATGTCTTTACTGTCACTTTTGATCAATTTAATACATCCTTGCTGAATTAAACTTATTAATATAAAAATACTGACCCCAAACTTATGAAAGGTAATGTTACTATTTTTTTTCTTGGTATTAAAGGTGCACTGTGTAAATTTTAGCGGCATCTAGCAATGAGGTTGCGAATTGCAACCGCTCACCCCTCCCTTTCGAAGCACATAGAGAAGCTACGGTGGCCAACACAGGACAAAGATCTCGTCGTCTGAGACAGCAGAGAGTAGCTAGCGCTCTGTAGAGCAGTTTGTCCGTTTAGGGCTACTGTAGAAACATGGCGACGCAAAATGGTGACTTCACTGTAAGAGGACCCGCGGTGTATGGAGATAGAAATGGCTTATTCTAAGGTAATAAAAACATAACGGTTCATTATGTAAGGTCTTTATACACCACTGAAAACATAGTTATGTATATTATATTGCATTTCTGTCAATAGATCCTCATAAATACTACACAGTGCACCTTTAAATTAAATAGTTTAATTATACTTAATATTTATATTTGCCTTATTAATTTTGCCTTGTCCACTGTTTTGGAGGGGGGGTTTTTTCACAATGGTACAATGCATTATGAAAATGAAAAGGATACATGTGGTGCTGCCTTAGTATTTGGCCCGAAATGGAGTTAAATTATAAAATTAAATTGTGTTAGACGTTATCACATGAATTTTTTTCAGTATTGTCGTTCTCGTGCCACTCTGAATTTGCTATTTATAAGCAAATTTTTTAGACAAAAATCATGCAATGTACAACCCAACTACTCAAAACCCTCTATAAAATAATAAATAGCCCTGCCCCTCAATGCGATTGGCCCCCTATGTACAGTTCTTTGCCCTCATTGGCTACAGGGAAAACTGTGGCCCCTCCCGCTCACATTAGCAAGACAATGATGTAGATGAGCAGCAGGCAGATGAGGATGAGGCAGAAGTTGACGAAGAGCTCCTGCATGTTTTGCTTGGCCTGCTGGGGAACCTCCATGGTGGACGCCCGCCGCATGGCCGCCTGTGTGATGTGCTGCACCTTCTCCATGCCGAAGCGGGGTGGGTGGGATGGATTAGTGCAGAGAGAGGGGAGAGGTGCGGAGGAGAGAGAGGAAGGAAGGACGGCAGTACCACAAAGTGGAGTGGAGAGCCGTGCGGGGAGGAAGGAGTGCTGGTTGTTGAGGTGATCCGGTTGCCAGTGGACACAAGGCTGAGGGAAGGGAGCAGACAGATGAAAGAGTGAATGTGCATGCAATATTCACACGTGACATGCAGGTCTGGTAGAGGTTTCAGAAGGTTTTGAGGCTGTAATGCGTTCTTAAAGCGATAGTTCATCCAAAAATGAACGTTCTTCTATCACCTAAACCTATATGATTCTGCAGATCACAAGAAGTTATTTTGAAGAATGTTGGTGTTCAAATAACATTGGACCCCATTATATGGTCAAAATATCTTCTTTTGTGTTCTGCAGAAAGACATGAGGGTGGGTTTTCTTTTTTGGGGGGGGGTGAACTATCCCTTTAAAGGTCCTTTCACATGATTTGCATTAAGGCTTCAATAAGAATTTAATAGGCCACTTTGACTTTCACATGAAGAGTGATTTTACGATGTAGCTATGTACAGAAGCAAGAAAGTGTCAAGTTTATACAGTGTAAACATGTACAGTATATACAGTAAACTTGGAACAGAAAGAATGTTGATTGCTTTAATACATTGCAGAAAGAAAGAACTCAATAAACGTGTTCATGAAATTGTACTGTCTTGGGATGACTAATTTAGTTGAACTAAGGTAGTATGTCTAAAATGAAAAAAAATGAAATTATGAAGCATTAAATTCAAGATCTCTTCATAAAATTAATTTTAAGCATTTCTTGTTGCATTGTTGTGAGACAAAATCACTATATACTGTACCTTTCAAAAGTTTGAGGTTGGTAATTTTGCACATTTTATGTTTAATGTTTTTGGCTCATTTATTTAATTAAAAATACAGTAAAAACAGAAATACTGCAACGTATTACAATTTAAAATAACTGTTTACTATTTTAATATATTTTAAAATGGACTTTATTCCAGTCCTCAGTATGATCCTTCAGAAATCATTCTAATATGTTGATTTGCTGCTCAAGAAACATTTGATTATTATCAATGTTGAAAACAGTTGTGCTGCTTAATATTTTTGTGGAGACCGTCATACATTTTTTTAGGATTGATGGAAAGTTCAACACTGGAAGTAGAAAGCTCAAAAGAACAGTGTTTATAAATATATTTTTTTTGTAACATTATAAATGTCTTTACTGTCTATTTTGATGTGATTGATTTTTCAACATCATTTATTTTAATCATTAAAAAAAAAATCATGTGAATTCTCCAGTACTCATAGGCTGCTCTTTGAAAGGTCAGTGGAAGATGAAAGGTTGCTGACTCTTCATAGTGTTCAATGCATTTGGCAACTGATGCAAGTCAAATGAAATTGCTTTTAGTCTCAAATAGAGCATTTCTAATGCCCTGAATAGTTTCATTTTCAGATGTGTCACCTAAAAGGAAGATGCTTGACAGGTTTCTAAAATTAAAACCCCAGGGGTCCCAGTTCCTCTAGTTCTTTGTTCAAAGTGGATTTTTCAGTCTTACTCTTGCATTTCCCCCAAAAGATGTACTTGTACAAAGCTTTGGTCTATTATACATCAAGTGCAATGTTATTAACTTACTTTATTATTATTATTATCGAATACTTGCAAGATGAGACTTCAGCAGCACATATTGTGACTTTATATAACTCTCTTTGTGGTGCAGGAGTGAGCTTATTTCTTTTTATTATCCCGTCTTGGCTCTGAGTAAATAAAAAGCGGTGGCTTCAGAAAGACGTTTTATATTGGTTATTTTACATGTGTACAAAACAGCCTAAATCAGGATTTAGCACTTCGCCTCTGGAAAGATTAGATGAAACCCTGTTTTCGCCGAAAGATAAAGTGGCCTTGATTATAAATCTTTGCGTATTAGCGGAGCTCTCGTCTTATCTCTCTCTTTCAGACTGCTGCGCATTCCTGTCTCCTCGAATCTGTAGGGAGTTTTGTTTTACAGATGCATTCGGCAGCATCGTCTCCTGAGTAAAATCACGGACATGGAAGCACCTGTGGCCTGTGTTTTCATTGGCCGCTGCGAATGAGGTTATTCTTAGGAATGACCTTTGGTGGTCACAATATTCCACTGAAATCATGGCCAGGACTTACCCAGAATCCTCCAGGAGCCTGACTCTAACTTATCACCAAGAGGGTAATAAAGGCCTGGGATGATGTTGTTGTTGTTGTTGTTAGATATGTAGGCTGTGACTACTTTAGACTAATGGGAAACAGTTATATGGAGGATAGTGTAAGATTTGGTTGTTTTTATACTGAGCAGTCTAGTCTTACTTGACAGAAACCAGTTCATTTGCAACAACTTGTAAAGATATGAAACAGGCCTTGAGTATAGTTTGCATGTTCAACATTTAACTGCATTTCCACAATTTATGTTGTTTAAGATGGTTTTGAAATCTTCAGCAGAGGCTCCCTATCAGGAAAACAATGTACTTCTCGTCTTACTCTGCTCCACTTAAAATTGGAGATGGACCACAGTGGTTAATTATTCAAATAGTTGTCCAACAACCAACTACTGAGGTTGACTAGTTTTAATTTGTCTTGTTTACTTTTATTTTTAACAGCTGCTTCAGTTAGCATGCTTTTTTGTGGTACTTCAGCAGTTTAAATTAGCTAATTTGTGCTGTTCTGAATCTGATTCTGAGCACTTCACACCATGAGCATTGGGTTTTTAAGTTTATTTAAGTTTAAAATGTAAATATTTTAACACAAGGATCCATCTCATGTAAATATGTCTAAAGGTTGAGTAAAAAAATGGAAATAAGTTATGGCGATTCCTATTGTTATTTGTTATTTTTTTCAAGTATTTATTTGACTTGAAATTACTTTGCAACTTTTAAGTGTTATCTATATACAAGTGTTATATATATATATATATACAATCATTTTTAAAAATCCTTAATTTAATAGGTAAATGACTGAAAAATTCATGGAAAAATAATAAATTGTCAATTTGTTAGTCAGAAAGTTTTGGAACCCTGTATACAGAGCTTCTTTAAGACTAGTCAACTTGTTGACTCAACCTACCAACAAGACAATATTTAAAATATTATCTTTCATATCCCAACATAGTTGGCAATTTTTGTTGAGTACTTGGAGAAAACACTTAAAGTGTTAGGAAAATAGTTTGAAATCTTGGTAATTTGAGGGTTTTGTTTGTGTATTTACACTATATCTAATGTGACGCGAATTAAACAAGGCTTTGTGGGATAGAAGTATGTTGGGTCTCATCTTATTTTCACCTTTTGAACGAAACCTATTCCTCACCAATTGTTTTCATAGTGTTCCTTGCATGTAGAAAGAGGTTAAGTAGACGAGTGACTGACAGTGAAGCCTGGAGTTGAGCAGTCCATTCAGGCGCCTAATGCAGGACGCACGTGACACGGAGGAGATAAACATGCTACTGGTGACGACGGGCTTGGGAGAGATGTTTGTCAGCACCACAGGACAGCAGCATTCCATCGCCCTAGTTAGGTAGTCAGGAGTCATGTCCCCCATCACCACTGGGAATGATAAGATCATTACCAATCTCCTTGGGAGGGTATCTATCGAGCAGGTCATATGCTTAAGATACCCTTCCTCATATGGTTATTCGGAGCAGATTTGTATCAACTCTCTCAAGCCATCCTTTGGCAAAAAACGCCAACTCATCGGCATTAATATGCGCAGACACTGCCAAGAAAGTTGTGAAAAAGAGAAAACAAGTGGAGCAAAAATAAGATAGAATCGCACCAAAAAAGGAAATCATCTGAAAAGCTGGCCCGGAGATTTCCCAAGCCTGTGTGTTTATGTGCATTTTTTTTTTTATCCTCTGCTGGCAACTTCCCTGTACAAATAAGTTCACTTGAGGCCGAGCGAGTGCACTCAGTTGCTGAACTTTCCATGATGGCATTGCAGAGCAATGCAGTGGGATGTTTTGTGGCTTGGTGATGCCTCTTTGAGGTCATGACTCTTAACAGGTAGGACAGTGCCTGTTGAGCTGGCATTAGGACAGACATTTTTGGCCATGCACACTAGGGCTGTGCCTATACAGTCGTACATTGATTTTTTTTTTTTTTTTGTCACTATATTGCTTTAAAAAGCTAGATCTTTCTGATATAGTATTGATATAGTTTTCTACAGTTTAATTAATGAACAAGCAGGTCTTCTAAATAAGTAAAAAAAAATCTGAAGCCAGTGTTTTTATAAATGCAGTACTGGACAAAAGTGAAGCAAATGATACCACAGATTAATTTTCTCACTTTTGCTGCAGTTTCATTCGCAATACAGTTATGATATTGTGACGCATTGTTTGTATTATGACGTATGTACTGCACTGTATATATCGGTCAATATATGTACATAGATGTTTGTCACAACATCTTTCCAATGGCTAATATTTATATTTATATATATATATATATATATATATATATATATATATATACAGTATATAATTTTTATGTAATTTATAAAAGATAGCAGTTTGATATAAATCATATAAAATTAAGAATCTTATGTGGCATAATATGCAAAAATATACATTTCATTTTCATATACATTTTATACAGTTCTAAAATAAATTATATAAAAATATATAACACTTTACAATAAGGTTCCATTTATTTAACAACATGAAAAATAATTCTTAATCATTTATTAATCTTAGTTAATGTTAATTTCAACATTTACTAACACATTAATTAATAAATACTGTAGAAAATGTATTAAAAAGTTAATATTAGTAAACTTAATACATTGACTTGCATTAAATGGGATTGTAAACCAAAAAGTTTATATAATGTTTGGTGATATATTAAAATGTATTTTGTATTTCATATAATTTAAACGCAATTATAGAATAAATGTTTTAGAAAATATGTAATATGTAAAATATGTGTTGTGGCATAATAAACCAGATGCTACAAATACATAAATGTGTGTATATATATATATATATATCTTTATCGCTTCAATGTTTGTCTCAGGCTTGTGCAAAGGCAACACAAATGGATGTGTGCAACCCGTGGTGTGGTTCCTGCTTTAACAGTCTTCTGTATACAGTTAACCTTTCCTACTCTGCAGGGCCGCAGTGAGTGCAGCGAGCTCATTTGTGCTGAAATGAAGGTTTGTTAGATCTCCCTGTAGAGTGCAGATCTGGGGTGTTGTGTGTAGGTCAGAGTCAGTCTAGGTCACGTCTCCCCGATTTGTGTTCGGCAGAAGAACGTGTCTGGCTCGCTGTTTATCGTGAGCGCACAGAGCAGCGGACAGACCCAAACATCAAAACTCTGATTAATCTCGGACTCTATGCATTCTGAAGCATCATCCACTGCTGTGTAAGAATATAAAACTGATGATTAACCCTTTATTTATCACCAAAATATGATGGATATTTTCTGTATTCTTATTTATGGGAATGCATATACATGCCGCTGTTAAATCTCGAAAAGACCTATCTATGGGCATTTGCAAAACTTACATTTTTAAGATAACCTTGTCAACAAATCAATCTTAAGAAAGCCCTGTGAATTTAGGCTGGTTTCGGATTCGCTTGACCCAAATCAGATGTGTTTCTCTTTTTTTCTGCAATGTAACAGAACTTGGATTTTTGCATTTTTAAAAGACAAACTGCCATGTTTATGAAGAGATGCTCTTGAAACAGCGCTAGACACAATAGCCAAATGTGATAATAGTCAAAGACAAAATCTAGATAAACTGATCTTGGACGGTTAGACGACCATTGTGGTCTATCCTTAAACTGATATACAAGGTATACAAGAAAATGTTACCTACCTAAATCTGTAGATGAACAGTATTGGGGTTCAATCTCGTTGCTCTGGTTTTCTTTTAGAGGAAAGGAGGATCTGTGGCAGCAATGTGGAGTTCCAAAGTTTATGGCAGAAAAAGTGAAGGGGTGGAGTATAGGAGAGGAGAGGAAAGTAAAGAGATGTGTAGGAGGGGTCTGACCTCTCTCATTCTTTCTCACATTTTTTTTAATTTTATAATTTGGAAGCAGATTTACAAGCTTTTATCCTCGCATAAAACAGCATACCAAAATAAGGTTATAATGGATAGTATTTACGTTTCCTGCATTTGGATGCAGAGTCACTGTTACTTCTAGTTGAAAGAGTATTCGTATTATTATCTTTTATTATTTATTTTAGTATTATATTTTAGTATTTCAGTTTGTTTTTGTTTTTTTTTCAGATCAGATTTTGCATTGCAGCCAATATGTATTTCAAGCAAATTCATCCATGTATAAAATAAATAATGTGTAATTTATTTAATTATACTTGGATGAATTTGAATGGACAATTAATTCTGTCATTAATTACTCAAGCATGTTTGCTTGGTGCGTGAGAACCAATGAGGTTCATTCTCATGTGTTACTCAGCACGTTTGAGCTTCCACAAGAACCAATGAGTATCACTAAAATATCTTAATTTGAGTTTTGGAGATGAATGAAAGTCTTAAAATTGGTTATCTTGGAAAGATTTGAAATGACATGAGGGTGAGTAATTGATGACAATTTTTAAATTTTTGGGTGAACTAACCCTTTAACTTTGACCTGCAAAAAAGTTTTTAGTATTAAAAAATTGCTTTTCTCATGTGCATCTTTCAAACACAGGTAGCTGTATATAATGGGCCTTGCCTAAATGTATCATCAAATGACAAAAATTGTGCACTTCGATTAAGGTGTCGACATATTTCACTCCTACTGCATGTGCATATTAGGTTCACACAGTTCCCCAGTTATGTGCAAATACATTGCCATTTAATTGCACATAATTGTGCCTAATATATTGTTTTTCTTGCATTTGCATGTGTTCTCTACACTAAACTGTTCAGCCCTGGTGGAATTTGTAACCGCATCCAGCAGCTCTGTCTCACTGGAGATTCCAGTCGGTGGATTAATACAGATATTCTCTTGATGTTGCGGCCAGAACAGCATGTGCTCTAAATCACCGGTTTTATTGAGAAGATTGTCTGTGAGACCTATCCTAATAGACTATAAACATCTACAACCTATGCTTTAAGAGCATCCTCAGGAGGCACTGGGAACTTTCTTGCATGTTTTTGCCTTTCTTTCCCCCCATTGTTTGAGTTCTATTTTGAGATAAAAACATCCCAAAGTTCTCTTCCTTATAAGGAGCTCTCTTCGCTATAGACAGGGAAGCTTTAAAAGCTTGAAGAGGACACGAGGAATGGAAAAGTAATTACGATCCAATTTCAGTGTAGTGTCCAGCCAATTTTTTGGCGAGGCCTGAAAGAACACCACTTGACCAAAACCTTAAAATGTCAATGTCTAAAAATGCACACTAGATGCAGTAGTTTAAAGGTTGTGTTGTTTAAAATGATAATGTACAAGTGTTTCCACTAGGCTTTAGTCTTCCATGGGCAACTAGCTTTATCAAAAAGACTTTTTGAAAAATGTTTGCTGGTGAACACCACGACTATGCTTGTGAACCAGGACTAAACAAGCATAAACCAATTGCATGTAAATTCATACACTGAACAGAAATGGGTATAGAAACATATTCAATCAGAAATTGCTAGTGAATTTCACAATAAATTACAAAGAAATGGCAGGTCATACATTGATTTAAAAGTGAAATTTTAAGTATTTTCTTGTAAAACATACTCTAATGATCTATATTTACAGCTTCGAATTTTTTTTTTTTTTTACAGTGTACTAGTCTTTTTCACAGGTTTTTTTCTCAACAACTCAGCATCTCAAGTCTTTTTGAATGTGCATTAGTTAGCATATCCCAATTAGTTACCATAATCCCAATGCAACAGGACATCGAGTGTGCTGTTTGGCTCAGTTTACGTGCTGTTCTTTATGGACAAGCTTATTAAAATGGATGAGATCAGTCCTCTGTGGTGACCTTGCTCTCCGTACCTCGTTTACAGAGTGTTTATGGCATGTAAATGCCTGGTTGCCATGCGCATGCATACACATTGTCCATTCGCCTGTGCCATGCCCTCTGGCCAGTGCTGGAAAGTTTGCTTGTTAGGTGCAATACATCCATGTCTCAACTCATTGTTCAGCTTAGCACACCCGCTCCCTGGATCCAACAGCTGTCACCAGGCCACACGAAACAGAGGTGCCTTTGGGCTATGACAAAAGTGTGTGTGTGTGTACAGTGACCCCAAAAGGTATTTGGACACTCAAGTGACACTTGAAATGTCTGAATGTCATTGCATTACACAAATGCTGCATGAGCTTTTCTCAGAACTAACATTTTAAATTGCCATTTAATTGCACATACTTTTAACTAACTGATGCAACAGCGATTTTAAGTGGATGTATGAAGTCATTTCTTCTCAAGTAAACTCAAGTGTAGGGATGGAACGATTACCGGTTTCACGATAAACCACGATAAAATGTACTGACGGTTAGTAATATCGTTTAAAATTTAATTATCATTAAAACCGTGTTTGATTATCACGATTTTGAAAACTCGCGGTAAATCCTGTCCAGCCAGCATCAGTCTGGTGCAGGCGCAGCATGCAACGTTGTTTTTTGAATGAGAATAAATGGCAGAAGGCAGTGACTGCGCCGGGAGATTTTTCAGCCTTCTAAAAGGACCAAATCTGAGGTGTGGTCATATTTTGGCTTTTACAAAAGTTCTGAGGGAAACTTAATCGAAGATGGTCACCCTGTCTGCAGAACATGCAAGAAGAAAGTCGCTGCAATAGGGGGAAACACTTCAAATCTTCGAACGCAAGGCAAGTGGACTTTGACCTCAATACTAAAACTACGTCTGGGAAATAATAACATGAAGCTTCCGTGAAGAAAAGTGCGCAGCAAGTGGCTTTGAGCCAAAGACGAACGAACAAGTTCTTGGGTGACGTTTAAGGGATAATAATGTATATTCATTGTACACTTATTACACAGATTTTCTTTACCACATAAATAATTACAGGGACATATTGATTTGAGATTAATGTTTTAAATCTTACCTGTTTATAAATCCATTTTGTACAGTGTACAAAACAATCATCCAGACAAGATGATCACAAGAAGTTATAGTAATAATTATAGTAGTATTGAATAGTTATAGTTGAATGAAACGAGAGCGTGTCCGTTGTGATACGTAGATGTGCGCTGTTATAATGCGTTGCTATTGACGACGGTCATTATAAGGAAGGAAATGCCACAGAATAGAATCTTGCTTAAAAAAGTGCATAGAGCTGCTTGTTTTATTTGTTCTTTGTTGATTTTCAAATATAAAACTTGTTGAAATGTTTTCAGTGTGTGCATTAGTTCTTTTTGAACACTTTCATCTCATTTGAACAAAACAAAATAATATTGATAATCGTGATAATTTGGGTCACTATAATCGTGATATGAAATTTTCATACCGTTCCATCCCTACTCAAGTGTCCTAATATGTTTTGTTTTCATTTTGAACAATATTTGACCAGGTTTGCCAATGATAAAACAACCGATATATATATATATATATATATATATATATATACAGTGGTGGTCAGAATTATTGGCACCCCTGGTAAATATGATCAAATATGGCTGTAAAAAATAAATCTGCATTGTTTATCCTTTTGATCTTTTATTCAAAAAATTCACAAAAATCTAAACTTTCATTGAAGTAAAAGAATTGAAAGTGGGGGTTAAATCACATTATGAAATAAATGCTTTTCTCCAAAACACGTTGGCCTCAATTATTGGCACCCTTTTATTAAATACTTAATAACAACCTCCTTGCAACCTCCTTTTGACAAGATAACAGCTCTGAGTTTTCTTCTATAACGCCTGATGAGTTTGGAGAACACCTGACGAGATCAGAGACCATTCCTCCATACAGAATCTCTCCAGATCCTTCAGATTCCCAACTCCATGTTGGTGCTTCTTCTCTTCAGTTCACCCCACTCATTTTCTATAGGGTTCAGGTCAGAGGACTGGGATGGTCATGGCAGAAGCTTCATTTTGTGTTCAGTGACACATTTGTGTGTTGATTTTGATGTTTGTTTTGGATCGTTGTCCTGATGGAAGATCCAACCACGGCCCATTATAAGATTTCTAGCAGAGGCCGTCAGGTTTTGATTTTTTATCTGTTGGTATTTGCTAGAATCCATTATACCATGTATCTGAACAAGATGTCCAGGACCTCCAGCAAAAAAATAGGCCCACAACATTAAAGATCCAGCGGTATTTTTAACCGTGGGCATGGGGTACTTTTTATCCCTGTTTGCACCAAACCCATCTGGTGGATTTGCTGCCAAAAATCTTTTTATAGTTTCATCTGATCATAGAACCAGGTCCCTTTTGAGTTTCCAGTCGTGTCTGACAACTGAATATGCTGGAGTTTGTTTCTGGATGAGCAAGAAGGATTTTTCTTGAATCCCTCCCAAACAACATGTGGTGATGTAGGGGTTGTTTGATATTTTTTTTTTATTTTTTTTTTTTTAGACTTTCTGACCCCAAGACTCAACTAATCTCTGCGATTCTCCATCTGTGATCCTTGGAGAGTCTTTGGCCACTCAAACTTTCCTCCTCGCCGTGCATTTAGACAATATAGACACACGTCCTCTTCCAGGCAGATTCGTAACATCTTTAGTTGATTGGAACTTCTTAATTATTGCCCTGATGGTGGAAATGGGAATTTTCAATGCTTTAGCTATTTTCCTACAGCCACTTTGTATTTTGTGAAACTCAACAATCTTTTGCTGCACATCAGAACTATATTCTTTGGCTTTACTCATTGTGATGAATGATTAAGGGAATTTGGCCTTTGTGTTTCCTCATATTTATACTCCTGTGGAACAAGACATCATAGCTGGACAATTTCATGTTCCTAGTCACCCTGGTGTGCTAAAAAAATGTAAATATTGGGACTATACTTCAGAGATATTTTACTTATAAAAAATTCTAGGGGTGCCAATAATTGTGGCCAACGTGTTTTGGAGAAAAGCATTTATTTCATAATGTGATTTACCCCCCACGTTCAATTCTTTTACTTCAATGAAAGTTTAGATTTTTGTGAATTTTTTTAATAAAAGATCAAAAGGATAAACAATGCAGATTTATTTTTTACAGCCATATTTGATCATATTTACCAGGGGTGCCAATAATTCTGACCACCACTGTGTGTGTGTATATATATATATATATATACACTGTATATCGGGTTTTTTATCATTTGAAACAAAATGTCTTTTTTTTTTCCTGAAAAGTGTCCTTGTGCTGTCTTTTTGTCAAATAAATATCACTTGGTTTGATATTTTGTTGCTAAATCTAGCATTCATAGACTTTTAAGCATAGCCTGTGTCTACACCGGACGCGAGCGGTGTGATGCAACGCAACAAAAGACAATAGAAACTATTATAATCAGTGATGTTGTCTGCACTGGATCCGGCATGACAAATCCCAGACAGTAAACTGATGCCTCGTTCTATTTATGACTTACTCCAAGCAATCGCAATACTTCTTATAGGAAGGACAAATGGATTTGCAACGGTTGCTTTGTCGTGTCCAATGTAGACAGCTTCTGCGACCATAGACCGTAAAAAAATATGGACGACGCGTCTTCACTACCTTCCACTGAAGAAAAGTGAAGCCGCCAACGTCCGAATATGGCGCTGACATCTTGCGCAGATTTGGGACTGAGTCTGCGCAGTAGTGACCTCGGGACCGAAGTCTGCGCAGTAGAGAGCAGGAAGTAGAGCCGCGATATCAAAAGCCCGCCCACACTCTCGCAGATGCAGAACAATTCATTATGTCGGTGTGAAATAAACAGTTATGGAAATGTAAAAATTAAAGCTAAAGCACCAATCTCTCCCCGAAAATCCCGAAAAAAGTCAGTTCACTCTTCTACTATTTCACTCAGAGAAGCTGTCAATCTCAGCTGTCAATCATGACGTCACACCCCCCGTTTTTATAGCATCAAATAACTAAAACCAAACTTATTTAAAAAACGAACACTTGAAATGAAATCATCGTGATAAAAACAGAAGAATGACAGAAGCCATCTTTGAAGTGTAATTTGATTGTTTAGTTTGTCTCGCGTCCATTACATTACATGGAGTGGCGGGGGTTATGAGCTATACTGGGACCAACCACCTGGGGGCGATCGAGACGCTTTGGCTTCAGGTTTTAACACGAGTGCGGCGGTCTTGGATGCGACGCGTCAGTGGTCGTGTCCGGTGTAGACATGGTGTAAGTGTCCATATACTTTTTGTCTTCATTTTGAACACCTAAAAAAAAACCTTGTTTGAAATAAATATCACTTGGCATTTTTAAGTGTCTCTTAAGTGTCCAAACACTTTTGATCATTTTGAAAAGTATACAGTATATGTTTTTTATTTATTTGAAACCTAAAATGTTTTTTTTTATATAAATAATTTGCTTAAAAAGTGTGCTTGTTAACTTTCTTCCAAATAAATATAAATTGTTTTGATGTTTTGTGTCCAAAAAAATCATTCATACATTTTAAGTGTAGCTGAAATATCAGAACAATTTTTGTCTTCATTTTGATAAATCTATTGTTTGATCATTTGAAACTTTTTAAGAATATAGTTTGTCCAAATAATGTGTGGGGACACAGTATGTTCAATTTAATCTTTTTGCATTGTTTTTATGCAACAAGTATTCTGTATCTAGAATAGCTTAAAACAAACACTTTAAGATATCACCTACATGTGCTTAACACAGAGATTCTTATACACTGCCCGGCCCAAAAAAATTGTTGCTATTTGGATTTAGGCAAATGCATAAGAGTCAGTGTTTGGCAACAGTTCTTCTAACCTTAATTGATGGAGTGTGTAGCTTTTAATTTCTTAAACAACCATGTAGGAAGACACATCATGACCAAAAATGGATGCACCTCTTGATGGAAATAAATGTTGTGATGTTTTATTTCATCAAGGGGTGTGTACATTTTTGGTCAAGATCTTGTATTGACGATGCAAGAGTCGAGCACTCTGTAAAGTCTCCTCCAGCACATCCCAAAGACTTTCAATGAATTTTAGGTCTGGACCAACCATTCTGTCATAATATGAGCCTGAATCTGAATCTGAATCTTGACATTGTCATCCTGGAATATGGCCATGATGTGTCTTCCTACATGGTTGTTTAAGAAATTAAAAGCTACACACTCCATCAATTAGGGTTAGAAGAACTGTTGCCAAACATATAACATACTAGAAACATAAAAATCACTGCAATAATGATCCAATCATAGACTCTTAAGCATTTGCCTATTTAAATCCAAACAGCAACTCTTTTTTTTTTTTTTTTTTTTGACCAGGCAGTGTAATAACACTCTGCTAAACTCACCGCTGCATCACAAATGGCCACAGCACTGCCTTTATTGCCAATTCTGAGTACCACCATCTCGAAAGGAGCCAGCGTGTCTCCCCTGTGTTGCCCTAGCATGCCAAGAAGTTGATGGACGGCTGTCTGGAGGGCCTTCGAGAGAGCGCAGTGGCAGGGTGTGATAGAGTTCAGGGAATTGGCACCAGATTAGCTGTGCAATGTGGCAGAGTGAAACTGTTCAAGTGCTGTAGCCGAAAGCCATCAGACCTTTCCTGTGGCCTTTGGTATGTTTGAGAGAGTGGATTTGACTTTTATTCTGTTCACCAAGAGTATCAGTCATCAGCGAAAGAATCACTCTTTCTAATGGCTTCTAGGCTAAGCTACATTTTTAAAGAGTGTTTTAAATATGTTTAAAGGCCTTATTAAATCTTTTTTCTAGCTTTTTGTCCATGTCTGTTAGCTTTGAGTTCATCTAAATGCTACTCCTAAACATTGACAACTAACTTAACATTTAAATGTCTTTTTTTATGTAATTTTTAAGATTATATTTACTATGGATACACAAGATATTGGTACCATATTAATTACCAGCCAATATTATTTATTTATTTATCAGTATCAATATCAGCCAATATTTGATATTTAATTGCTCATTTCTGCCTGTTTTTACATTCAGATTATCTTTGCTACACTCAAACGAATGTAAGCCTTTTTTTAAAGATTTATTTATTTATTTCAAGTAATAGTAAAATTCCATCAAATTGAATTGAATAATCCTTACACATTTTAATTGAATAATTGAGCAATCCTTAATAAATTATTCAATTAAAATGTGTAAGGATTATTCAGTTCAATTTGATGGAATTTTACTATTAATTGAAATGCGTAAATCTTATAAACAAAAGGCTTAATTTTCTTTCTAGTGCTTACTTAAGTCATCATTTATAATGTTTTATATGCCTTTAGATGACCTCAAACTATTTGTTTTGTTTTTGTTTTTTATTTAATATTTTATTATTATGATTTTTATAGTATATTTTTCATAATAAATAATATAATTTTTTGTTTGATTTTTACACAAAATAGTATATAATTGTATTTAGAATTCTATACTATTAGAATAAGAATTACAATGATAGATTCCAGTATCAACCATAACATAATTATTGGCTTATCCGTATTGAAGTTTCAGTATATGCATCTCTAAAATTTACGTCTTTCTCTTGCTGGAAAATTTATCAAAAATATGTTCCCTTCAGTATATCCCACCCAGGAAATAGGAAATTCATCAGCGTTTGTTAAGTGATTTTATGGGGTGTTTAATATGGATTTTTTTCATAGAGTTAATGTTTTGTAGTTATTAATAAAATATGCAGAGGTTGTTTCTCCATTGTCAAATGAAGACCTATCCAAAGTTGCTGACTTGAGGGGAACAAAAACCTGAGGGAGTTTAATTAAAGATACAGCATTTTGCATTTTCTGGCCTCCGTCTACTGTAATGAATGAGGTTCCTTTCTCAAGCAGCTGTTCCTGCCTCAGACTGTTTAAACGGCCGTGTGGAAAGAGACAAACACAACACTGCTGCCAGGAGCTTTGAGGAGCAGGTGGAGGAACAAGTTTAAACAAACTCCTGACTCATAAAGCTTTTAGTTTATATAATGGCATAAAATTAGGTAAACACAGACGTTTATTCCCACTAGATGCCCACTTGCCAAGAGGACAGGCGTTCTTCAGGGCTGATGTATGTTTAGTTTTTTAGTTATTAACATTTATCATAAAAACAGATTTTGATAAGTCAGTGCAGACCTATAACAGCCTGCATTTATGACAGATTTACAGGGTTCCTAGGGTCAACATAGTATCTAATGTAAGTCCTGGTCTTGATAGGAATGGCATGGTACTTCTGGCATGTGGTAACAACACCACCCAAAGAGACAAGCTGGTGGGGAATGACAGCTATGTCCTGGCCTACATGCTCTCCACTCTTCTACATAAAGCCTGATGGCCAGATGCATGGAGATTGGAGACGTCACAGGGCTGCTAGCTTTCCTTTGGTTGAATAGTTGGGCTACTTCCACCTGTCACAGGAAGCCAATTAATACTATTAAACAAAATTAGATCATTAATGTCTAAGAAGTTCTTTTAACCCTCATATATAGCCCTGATAGACTGGTCAGATTGCTTTCGTATTAGTTTTAAAGGATTAGTTATTAAATTCCAAAAAAATTAACAGTTTGTCATATATTCAACCTCATGTTGTTCTATAAGAAGAACACAAAATAAGATATTTAAATTATGTGCTGGTCGCTCTTTTCCATGCAGGTATGATGAATAGGATTGAGGCTTTTAAGCTTAAAAAAGTATTAAAAATATATAGTGCCTCGCACACCCGAATCGATCATAGGTGTGTTGGATGAAATTACAATATAAACCAGAAAAGAGCCTGAGGACGGTTGATTGACCGAAACATCAATTACTCATTAAAATATTTTTGTGATGATGCAAACTTGAGTAGTGTGCTGGATTTATATTTATCAAGCTTAAAAAGTATGCTAAAGCATCATAAAAATATTCTATACAACTGTATTCCAAATGATCAATATGTATGATAAACATATTAAAATTTAAGTCTTTAATGATTGAAAATCATGTCATTCGCCTTAGATCTTCTTTCAAGAACATTAATGATAGAAGTAATGTACAATTTGTGAAAGAATCATTCATTTTTGGATTAATCTTTTTAATGAATCAGTTGATTGGATTCACAAAACCACTCTAAATCAGTGGTTCTCCACCCTTTTGACACCAAGCCCCCCTTTGTCCAAGACAATAAAGGGCTGTCATATGTAGGCTATGTATACTATATTGCCAAAAGTATTGGGACACCCCTCCAAATCATTGAATTCAGGTGTTCCAATCACTTCCATGGCCACAGGTGTATAAAATCAAGCACCTAGGCATGCAGACTGCTTCTACAAACATTTGTGAAAGAATGGGTCGCTCTCAGGAGCTCAGTGAATTCAAGCGTGGTACCGTGATAGGTTGCCACCTGTGCAATAAGTCCATTCATGAAATATTCCACGGTCAACTGTTAGTGGTATTATAACAAAGTGGAAGCAATTGGGAACAACAGCAACTGAGCCACGAAGTGGTAGGCCACGTAAAATCACAGAGCGGGGTCAGCGCATGCTAAGGGCACACAGTGCGCAGAAGTTGCCAACTTTCTGCAGAGTCAATAGCTACAGACCTCCAAACTTCGTGTGGCCTTCAGATTAGCTCATGAACAGTGCGTAGAGAGCTTCATGGAATGGGTTTCCATGGCCGAGCAGCTGCATCCAAGCCTTACATCACCAAGTGCAATGCAAAGCGTCGGATGCAGTGGTGTAAAGCACGCCGCCACTGGACTCTAGAGCAGTGGAGACGTGTTCTCTGGAGTGACGAATCACGCTTCTTTGTCTGGTAATCAGATGGACGAGTCTGGGTTTGGCGGTTGCCAGGAGAACGGTACTTGCCTGACTGCATTGTGCCGAATGTAAAGTTTGGTGGAGGGGGGATTATGGTGTGGGGTTGTTTTTCAGGTGTTGGGCTTGGCCCCTTAGTTCCAGCTCCCAACTTTGTTGGAACAGTTTGGGGATGGCCCCTTCCTGTTCCAACATGTGCACAAAGCAAGGTCCATAAAGACATGAATAAGCAAGTTTGGTGTGGAGGAACTTAACTGGCCTGCACAGAGTCCTGACCCGATAGAACACCTTTGGTATGAATTAGAGCGGAGACTGCGAGCCAGGCCTTCTCGTCCAACATCAGTGCCTGACCTCACAAATGCGCTTCTAGAAGAATGGTCAGAAATTCCCATAAACACACTCCTAAACCTTGTGGAAAGCCTTCCCAGAAGAGTTGAAGCTGTTATAGCTGCAAAGGGTGGGCCAACTCCATATTAAACCCTTCAGATTAAGAATGGGATGTCATTAAAGCTCATGTGCATGTAAAGGCAGACGTCCCAGAACTTTTGGCAATATAGTGTACGTCTGGTACTTCTGTTGTCATAAAAGTGATTAAATTAAAAAAAAATTACATCAGTTTAATCTTTATTTTTAGTGTTTTATGTCTTTTATTAAAATATTTTTTTAAATTTAGATGATGTTAATATAACCAAATTTTAATGATTTTAAGACTTACTGAGGCTCCCTGGTTGAAAACTACTTTAAATTTTTCATTCACGAAGGAACATAGGATTTTCAGTCAATAACTTCAATTTCCATCTGCTCTTCACATAAATATAGTGCACAAGTCATATAAACTATTTTACTATACTTTTTATGGTGCTTTTACACCCTTTTTTATGCAGAAAGAGACCAAAGGTCGTTCTGGTTTACATTTTTGGGTGAACTAATCTTTTAAGAGTGAAAAGAGGGAACTGTCAACTTCCCCATATCCAGTCCCTGTCATCTGCTTCCCAGCCTGTTTGTTGTTGCTGCTGCCAACCACCCAACTTGTTATGGACTCCTCCTGTGCAGCTCGCCATTTACGAGTGTTTGGTGCTCTGAGAGCACATACTGTGGAGATTTGAGCCAGTTTGTTGTGTTTACCACACGCTGACTGTTAAAAATATCCCCAGCTATGTGAAGAGGTGAGGGAGGCCTGGCAGTGAAAGTGGCACCTGCTTCTTATCACCACGCGGTTTGCTGCTGGGACTAAAATCTCTCCAGAGGCAAATAAAGGCATGTTTGCAGGCTCGAGTGCGCCACTGATATGTGCCGCATTTATAGGGTTGGCATTTGTGAGCCTGGCAGCTGGTCAAGTCTGCAGAGTTTGGTCAGGGGAACAATACAGACTATTTTAAACAGTTGATGTAAATGAGGTAAATACATCTGATAACTGGTTGTGTAATTTGTCGTCTGCGGTTGCTCCTGCGCAGCCATATGAGTTGAATACATAGTCCGGTGGACAGTAGTCATTGATCTCATGGATAAAATGTACCATAACCCATCCAGTATCCAGTGCACAAATGCAGGACACCTAAGAGGCGTTTTGATTCCGAACAGTTGTTCCGATTACAAAGATTCAGTGAAGATGTATGTAATGATGTAATGTAATGAAGTAAATAAATTAATTATTTTAAAATTATTAATGATTATATTTAATACATTTTTAAAAAAAAATCTCTCTCTCTCCCCCTCTCTTTCAGCTTGCTCCCTTTTTGTCAGGGGTCGTCACAGTTTAATAATCCGCACAGCCGATTTTGGCACATTTTATTTTAGATGCCCTTCCTGCCGCAACCCAGCACTGAGACTGCACTCCCAGTGCTGGGACACACTCACACACACGCATTCACTACGGCCAATTTACTTTGTCCAATTCACCTATACTGCATGTCTTTGGATCGTGGGGGAAACCGGAGCACCCGGAAGAAACCCATGCAGACACAGGGAGAACATGTAAAATCATTTAAGATTAAATTTGTTTTTAAAGATTTAATAATTTAAAATATGAATTGTAAATGATTTAATATTATAATTATTAACTGTAAATTCATTTGTTAATTTCATTTCATTTAATCCTGAATATATATGTCTATAGTATATCAATAAAGTAGCGATTGAAATTTTATTTTAATGTATAATTTTTTTATTTGTATAAATATTTTAAATATTAAATATATAAACATTTATATTAAATAAAATGTTTATTTTATTTTTTATTTATATTGTAAGTATGTTTTATAATCATATAATATTTTGGTAACAGGTTTCATTTGTTAACATTAGTTAATGCGCTATGAACTAACATGAACAAACGATCAAAAGCTACCAAAGATGAATAAATACTGTAACAAATGTATTGCACATTATTAGTTCATGTTAGTTAATACATTAACTAATGTTAACAAATGAAAACTTATTGTAAAGTGTTACCAATATTTTTAAAATAGTTATTAGAAATATTTAGAAAGCTCTAGAAATTGAGCAGTTTCACATAAAGGGGCTGACACATCTTACCCCAATGTCCCACATATTCAATATAAAGTTTAACAACAATTCACACTTCCCTCATGCATCCGTCCAGGTCTGCTGAATGTTTTGAGTCAAGCATGGGATGTTCAGCACTCTGACAGCACCTCATAGGGCCATTTGCAGTGTTCCCATTTATCGCCTTTATGATCTTTGTTAAAGAGCCGTGACCTGTCACCCTTCACTCAAACATGCACTGCTGAAGATTGTGTACATACTGACTTAAGGGCTATGGAAACTATATGTTTGATGTGTGCCTGTTGTTTTTCATCACCTTTCATGGGAATTCTAGAAATCAGGCCTGGATTGTACCATCAGATCCGATCTTGTTTTATTTGGGGACTCTGTTATGTCCAGTTAGCCCCTGCTGGCAGGTTACTGAACTACACCATTATAAGAGCAAAAAGCATCTCTTTCACCATTGACAGCCATTGAAAAGTACAAATAATTGTACCATTATATTAATTACATAAATATAATAAATATAATTGTGTATATATAATTGTTATATAATTTATATAATATATAATTTGTATTATTTAAATTATATAACATAAAATATATTATACAAATATTTTATAAATATAATTTATATATTATATAATTATTTATTATAACTATATATATTATATTATTAATAGATAATAGATCAATAGATATATTTATTACATTTATTTGCCATTCAAATCACATATTTCCAGGGAGCCACGCGCCTCCTTGAAAAAAAACAAGTAAAGTTAAAAACAAATGCATAATTAGATCCAGTAGTGCAAAGACTCGCTGTCATCATCCAGGCGAGAAGAGACCTTTACAAACCCCCTGGAGTTCTTCACTGTAATGCTGCATGGCTTTGGTGGCAGTTTGTTGCCAATGGTGATTATGATGATAGAGTATGCTAATTACAGTGTGCTTACCATAAATACACGCTAGCCTGACCCTGCGTGTTTACTGAATAAGTTCTAATACTATAATTATTGTTTTGTGCAGATGCTGAGTGGAACTTCTCTCCCTGTCAATACCCTGGTAAAGATTAAGGAGGGACTCCTGAGGCAGAGGGAGCTGGAGATTGACCGGTGAGTAAACAAAGACACTTATGAAGTCGTACACAAAGAATTAAGGTCCTTTTCAGGGCATGTATATAAGGGCTGTCAAACGATCCTCATGAAATCAAAATTTACTTTGTTACTGGTTTTAGGGTTAAGTTAATACACAGAAAAAAATTGTTTGTCATGGTAATCTTCAATCAAAATCTGTAAAAGTTACTTCTGGTCTGGAATGGCGTTCCTTTTCCGATGGCATCAGTTTGACGGCTTGGGTTGAAAATGCTTAACCACTTCCCTCCAACCGTTAATCTGCTATGAGCGAGAGATGGAGAGGAGGAGCGCTGAAGTAAAACCCTGCCCCCTATTCAATATTCCGTTTCACTTGGAAATACATCACAGCACTGAAGTAAAATCAGTTGCAACGTCCTAATTAATTACACGATATGGCGATTAATTAATCGCAAATCAATCACATATCAAATTTAGAAATTACCCCCAAAAGTGTCATTTAAAGTCATTATTGTGTTAAATGAGAAGAGCACCGAATAGACATTACAAAAAAGAGCTTTAGAAAAAAAAAATTTTTTTATTTGATTCAACAGAATTTATTACACAAACTTTTAAGCTTCAAATGCAGGTGAGTAAATGATGACAGAATTTTAATTTTTTGGTGAACTATGCCTTTAATGGTTTTTTTATTAATATGGAAATATGAAATATTTTTTTAATGAAATGATACTCTAAATAAGAAACTAAAATGCCAGTAGGTGGCAGTAAATGTCTAAATGAGTAAGTCATTGAGTCATTCAATTTGTTCAAACGGCTGATTCATTCAGGAATGAAGTAACGGCTCTCTTTATGAATGGGCCATTGAATCATTTGTTCACCTGATTGATTAGCTCAAAACGCAGATTCATTCAGAAATTAAACACCGCTGTGTGTTGCTCGGAGACGCACAACAGTTCTGCTCTGGCTTTATAGGTAATATTTTCGTTGGCAAAATTGAGCAAAAGCTCAATTTTAACTTCTTATTTATTGAACTGTTGTATAAAAATCATATATGTATAAAATCAATATCACATTTGCACTTGGCCTATTCGGGACAAAAACAGCACTCATGTGATATTGTGCGCATTACTCATGTGATGTCGATTAACTATATCATGATATAAATATAAGACAAAAATTCATACAGGGGCATTTTTGCCCTGATATCTTGAATTTTAGGGTAATTCTAACTGCATTCTGTAGGCTACATCATATTTGTCACCAATCAACTTTATGAAATGTAAGATGAACTACCCAGGTCTGGGGCGGGCCAGGTGCGTTAAATGCGTTATTTTTCCCCATAACTAATTAATTAAGTTAACGTGTTAAATCAACAGCCCAAAATGTTATATATAAATACAATATGTAATTTAAATAATTAAAAAATATAACTACTTAATTATATTTATTATAATTATATTATTATTTATTATTTTTAATTTCTATAAATAGATTTTAAATTTATTTACATTTTAAATTAATAGATATATTCAATTATATTTATTTGCTATTCAAATCACATGCTTCCAGGGAGTCACGCACCTTGGAAAGACACTTTTAGAGTGCTCATAAAGTTGTACACAAAGAATAAGACTGTCAGGTTGTGGGGTCAAATATTTATTGAAATCAGGGGTTAAATTGGGCCAGAACTTTGATTCAAGAATTAAAAAAATTAATTATTCCCGGTTGTTTGTCAATACAATCTACTTATGCTTCAATAATGCATTATGGTGCAAGATGCTACAAACTCAATGATACATGATGCAACTAAAAAATGACTCAACCTAGCCAAGAAATGTCATACCACTGCTTCTATGCGTCATCTTTCAACTCTCTGTGTCAAAACAAGGCCTTTCCTTACCTCCCTCATAAACAAAGTAATGGATTCATCCATTTTTGTCTGTAGGTTTGTCATTAGCTCATGTTTCTGGGGAAGGGGCAGATGTTTCATTAATAGCATTTCATTAATTTAACACAACGTCGGCTGTGCTTAGGACTGTGACCCTGTAGTGACTGCTGTGACCTTGAGCGGTTGTAATTATAGCATCATGCCATCACCCATAGTGTTGCTTTGCTTTTAGGTTAGCTCTGACAGACGGAGCAGTGCCACACATGCCACACTGTTCAGTCTGCTGTTTCTGTTATATCGCATATCCCTGCCAAGAATTACACATGAGGAAACGAGCACGCTTTTAGCTGGGCATCAGTCTGCTTTTTGTCAGGCTTCTGCATTGCAGTTTTGCTGTCCATTTATATATCACTCATTTACATTTTTGTTTACTTTATTAAACTTGCTGTAAGCAATGTTTTGGAACTTCGGCCATATTTAGTCACAACAACCCCTCTTTCCAAAACCCTGCCCTACAGAAATAATGCTGAAATTATCAGGAAGGAGATAGCTGCAGGACATCTCAATGTCAAAAACAATCAAAGCAAACTAGAGCTAAAGACTTAACCAATGACTGCTTAAGAGCTGAATATGGCGTTAAACCTGAATGATCGTCAGAAACGATCACACTCTTAGCTTCCTGTCACCCATAGATGGTCTGTGAACATGCAATTGATTTAGTGGTAGAAAGGATCGTATGATTGGATATTTAACCTTCTTAAAATATAAACACAGCAATACATTTTCACGTATAAAGACCCGTTTATTCTATGTGAGAAAAGTAGTAAGTGTGATATAAACAATTAAATAATTTGCTTATTATGTTGCCATGGGTCTGTACTGTGCATAGTTATTTCTTACACTTAATACACAGTTCCCTTTCAGTCGTTCACATTCGACGTTGCGTCGACGACACCAACGTTCTGCCATGATCCTAATACGTTGGTGACCTCTTCAGGGAACGAGGGTTACATACGTAACCGAGACGTTATTACTTACAATTAATCTCAGAATGAAAGTAATATTGTCACATTCATATATTATTAGTATTATTAGTATGTAAAATTGTTTTACATACAGTCCAACAAATTATTAGTATTACATTTTTTTTTTCTCAGAAAGAACATCACATTTGTGGAATATTTTTTATATATATATATATATATAATTTTTAGCCACATTTTTGTGAGTCTAGGGTTATCACAGAAACAGCTGTCATATTTCAGAACTTAAGGGATATCCATCAGGTTAAGAGGACATTTTCAAAAACAAATTACTTACAGCACCTTTGACGGATTAAAAGATGACGTTGCGATCAGTTCACTGATCTTGCTGGTATTTAGTATGCTGAACTTGATCTGGTAATGTTTAACCACACACTCTCTCTTATTTTGCTCAAAGGCAGAAAATGTCCAAACCAAGTACAAGCACACTTTAAAGTGTTACTGCAAGTTTAAAAACATTTCTTACGAAAGCAGTTGTGCCTGCCACATCACAGCGATTGCCTCCAGCAAGCATGTCCTTCGCTCTCAAAAGGAATTTTTCAGCATACTTGTTTTTAAAACAACTTCTCCGCATGGTACCCCAAAGAAGTGCTCTGAAGCAGAGCTGTGCAACAGACTGTGAACGCCAATAAAATCAAAAATGAATACTGAATGTCTTACTGATTTCTAGGCAAAAGCAGCAAATCCTTCAGCTTCATGCCAGGATCAGGGAAAACGAGATAAGGGCGCAACAAGTCCTTCAAAACCAGAGGGGGCGCTATGATGACTCCTATCTGCTCAAGGCCAAGGTATGTCTCTTTAAAATGAATTAAATAAGAGAAAATACCTTTATAATGGCAGTAAAAAAGATGCATCTTTCCACCTTTTTAGGATTCTCCATATGACAGTCCAGTATCCGGCCAGAGTCCGAAGTCTCATCTGCCCGAGCAAGTGAGCCCACTGTGCTGTGAGAACGGAGAGCTGGGGCGTAAATTAGCTGCGGCAGAGCTGGAGGTCATCCACCTCAGTGAATTTCTCAAACAAAATACACAGAAATACACCGAAGACATCAAGAAACTGGAGGAGAAGGTTAGAATTTATAATTCAAGACATGTGAATGGGCGTCTAATCGCCCATTCCTAAAGGTCCGTGCTGCCAAAATGTTTGAAAGTTATCAAATTTTGGGTCTCATTCACTAATAATTGTCTAATTCACAACAGGTGCATACGCACATGAATTTGTTTTTAACCTTGTTCTAATGTTAATGAATTTGGTGTTTTCTAAATGAAAGACTGCTTGTCCAAGGTTAGTCTTTTGCATAAAACACAGCTTTTCAAAACCAGATTACAGCCCTCTCATTAGCCAGCTGTACATATTTGTATCTCCATCTTTGCGTACATGTGGTTTCAGTTGTTCCTACGTTTTCGTTAATTTACAATACATTTTAGTATGAAAGTTATTGGTGAATCATGATTTGTTCGTGAAAACGTTCGTACACAGATCACGTGCAAATTAGTTTGAATAAGACCTATTGTTTCACATGCCCTACTGAAGTACTGATACTTTTTGCTTCCGATCAGATGAAAACACGTGACCGCTACATCAGCAGTCTGAAGAAGAAATGCCAGCGCGAGCAGGAGCAGAATCAAGAGAAGCAGCAGCGCATTGAGACGCTGGAGAAGTACCTGGCAGACTTGCCCTCGCTGGACGAGGTCCAGACACAGGCTCAGCAGGTACGTGCTAAACTGCAAAACTAGTGATGTGTTAGGCTGATTTGACATTGTTTACATTCTACATCTTAGTGACAAATCATTTACTAGGGGCTGGGTATTGACACATATTTCACGATTCGATTCCGATTCACAAGCTTGCGATTCGCTTAAATTCCAGTTTGATTCGATATCGACTACTTGAGGTATGTATCAGGTACAGTACATGGAAAAACTAATGCTGTAAACCATACAGGAAATCCCAGCTGGTACATTACTATAATATTAAAGGTTAAAATTAACTGATTTGTACAGGCTACTAACATTTAAATTACACATAAGGAAGTTTTTATAATGTATGATAACCTTTTAATGACATAAATACATTTGTACTAGTTTTTTAATATAAATATTTAAATGGTGGCTGTCATATAAACATGATGAATTTATTCAAACATACATTGAAATATTAAAGAACAGGTTAACTGAAAATGCAATGGATGTGCAGTATAGTGCATATTTTTTTTTAAAGTGCTCCTCTCTAGAGTTTTTTTCTAGCTGAATAACGAGTTATTGGACATTGAATGGCTTTTCTGAGGTAAATGTTTGAGAAACACTGATTGAGTGATCACATGAGACATGATACAGATTTTAATCTTAACAGAAGTTATCTTTCAACAAACCTTCTGATGTTCATTCATATTTATTTTGTGCTGTAACTAGTAGTAAAGCGGAAGAGATGATCAGTTCAGTTTTGTTCATTCATCAACTGAAAATAGCAGACTAAAAGATCATTCTTGGGATTCAAGAATTGATATCGGTTCATCAAAATGAGAATCAATTAAAATCGAGAAATCATTTTTTAACCCAGCCCTTATTACTACTATTTTTTTTTTCTGATTACAATTCCAACACCTCAGATGCCACCTTTTCCAAGTTGGTCACTAAATCTGATTATCAGCCTCAAAAATCAAAAGTGATCTCGGTTCAGTTAATCAGGGCATAATTAACGTCTCCTTTCTATGCTAAACCAACACAGCAGTGCCAGTCCCCACGGCGTTCTGCTAATAGGTCAGCGCAAACAGCTGCTAATGTGACAGCAGGCGCTCTTCATTATGTTTGGGATAATCTTACTTGTGGGTTATTAAATCATTGTTTTGCGCAGTTTACTAGTATTCACAATCGTGAGAGGATTAATATTATCCGACAGTCCAACAAATGTTTGGGGTCGTACTTTTCTTACCTACTTAGCACTTTAGTGCAGTTTGAGGCATCTGTCACTTTGAGCCAGACATATTCTGTGATATTGGATTTAAATGCAATACAGTTGACTGCAAAAATCTTCAGTCTTTCAGTAAAAATATCAGAATAAAATAAGATAAATTTGTGTAAGACAAACTCTTGGCAAAACTCTTGAATGAATGTATTTTATTTTATTATTTTAAAAAATTCTGAGCAAGATTAGATTTAACTGAGTGAAGTTATCAAAACTAAGAAATAGCACAATTGGAAGTATGAGAATTATGTAGTGACCAAAATGGTTTGAACAAATCAAATCTAGCATTTATGTATTATTTTATTTTATTGTTATTACCCCATTGACAAATAGTTTTAAGCATAAATCTAAAATTTAGTAAGGTTTATACTAAAAAAAACAACAAGATAAGCTACTTGTCAGTTGGGTAAGAAAAATGCATAAATAAAAAAATAATTAATAAATATTAAATGACTAATATTCTAATGATGCACTTGTTTCTGAAAACCAGTATAATCGTCTTACAAAATGTTTTTTCTCAATTAACTTTACCTTGATTTAGTTATGTCTATATATTTAAACATCAGTTTACTGAAAAGCAAGACAAAAATAATGATAAACCAAAATAAAATTGCACGAACTATGTGCAGAAAACTATGTTTACAAAACTATGTTTATAAAGCTGTGTAGAGTGTTCAAGCGTTGTTGTGTAGTAGCATTACTGTATTCATCTCTGTCCGTGTCTCAGTTGCAGGAAGTGCAGGGGAAGCAGCAGGCGTTGGAAAACACCGTAGCCCAGCTGGAGAAAACCCTGGAGGAGAACCGAGTCCTGCTGCAGGAGAAAGACGCCCTCATCGAGACCCAATCCAAGCGGGAGAAAGAGCTTGTGGCTGCTGTTCAAAGGTATTGCACTTACACGCTCGCTCTATTGAGACGACCTCGCAGCCAGAAGCATTGCTTTTGATTTGGGTTTTTTCTGAAAGCCACTTTTTATATATAGAGTGCTCAGTCCTTGTTAAGTGAGCTGAAGATCAAAGTGCTGTGTACTCTTATTAAAACATAGAAAAGGCCACAGCAGCCTTGATATATATAATAAGGAGCTATCTAGATTTCTCTCTGCCGTATTTACTGACTGAATGATAGAGTACTGTAAAACATCTGTTTGTAGCCTACAAGAGAAGGTGGAGAAATGTTTGGAGGATGGAGTACGGCTGCCCATGCTGGACCTGAAGCAGCTGGAGAAGGAAAACACTCGTCTACTAGAACAACAGAGCCAGAACAGCCTGGTACTGATCTCCCATGATACACCTAATCATCACACTTATCACTACAGTATCCATCATTTGTTGCTTTGTTGTTTCTTAGTCTTATAATTCATTATACTATAAAACTATAAGTCACTGATATATTGAAATTTTCTCCAAAGACAGAACATGTAGGTATAAAGAGACAGTATAAGAGTTTCTGTTCTCTTATTATTTAAAACCTAGTGAGCTGCCTACCTAGACACCACTTGGCATCAAATGCGCATTCCCACATATGATGCCCAAAAATGCTGTCTAGATTACATTCAATTGTTCAAACCTACTAGTCATACAACCTATTTCAAGTTATCAATACTATGAAATAACCAAACCAATGGAAATAACCAGGGCTTGACATTAACATCCACCAACCAGCCAAATGCAGGTGTATTTCAGCAGTGGCGTGTAACGCAGTCACACCTACTAGCCACTTTGGCGGGTTGAATTTAATATATAATATACACATTTTTCAATTGTAGACTTTTAAAAAGGCATCTGAATTAAGTGCAATGTAGTGTTGTCAAAAATATAGATTTTTTCGATACATATCAATACTGAAATATCTGAAATACTTTCAATACTAATTTTCTGCAGAATAGATACAATACACAATACCAGCTGCGCTCTCTCATCTCTCCGACAGCGAGTTGACACACAAACCCACCTCCCCTCACTCACTCGTTTCATTTGCACTGGGTGAATATTGTTGGTGTTACAGATCTTGAATGTCGGCATGGGATTGTGTGTATTGCGCATAATTTTACTAATTTCCGCAGATTTTGTGCTCACACCCAAAGTGCACGCACATAAATCCGCCTCTCAGTACTAAATTGAGTTATTTTTCGCTGCTTATTGCGCTTAAACAGTCAAAAACACACAAAATAATGTCAAAATGCCAGTCTTGGCGAGTATTCGCATAAACACAGTCAGTTATGTTTTAAGTGAACGTAAACAGTTGAGAAAAAAAACATGTGTAACAGAATAATGGATCCGTGTATCAGGTCTTAAAGTGACAGCTGCCAAGTTATGAGATAATATTAAAAATATCTATATGGCAATTTCTCCCCATGATATTGATATCAAAATTGTGGCCAGTGAAAATGCTGAGTGGCTAGTAACTTTGGAAAACCATTAGCCACAGTGGCTGGTGAGCAAAAAAGTTAATGTCAAGCCCTGGAAGTGACCAAAAATTGTTGAATAAATCAAAACAAAATTTTATATTTATATTTATTTTATATTATGTTTATATTTTATATTGAAGGCCTCCACCGGTATGTTGCAAACTCGTTGGCTGCTTTTCCTTTTCTGTGCATTTAAATCACACACATTTCACAGTTGTGTAATTTGGCATTTCTTGCTTTTTGTTTCAGCTGATCGACAATCAGAAGGAGCGAATTGACAAACTCACTCTGGAGATGTCGGTAAGATATCATTTCCTACCTTTTGTTGTGGAAGCTTTAAGATAATAATCTTGGTTTGCATTATCATCATCTTTGGCTCTTATTCTTGGAAGGATGATGGGACACTGTCTTGCATGTTGATTCATATGTTGAATAGTGTAATCAAAGCAGGCTTGTTTAGGACGCACATCATAACCGCTGTCTTTCGTCCTCTTTGCAGGCCCTGGAAAAGAAGTTGCAGAGGGAGAGGGGGATCACGCAAGAACTCCGCAAACAGCTCTTGGAACGCGAGGAGGAGCTTGAAACGCTCTCCACAACTCTTCAGCAGGTACGACACTCCAGACCACCCGCAAAGGGACTCTAAAGTGCTGCTAAGACTTTTCATTCTAAACGATACAGATGAGCCCTGTGGCGGAAGTTAGAAGCTTGATTGAAGGCTCATTTTTGTGTCATTAAATTCTCCGCCCTGCTTTTCATGGCAGTCGAGTCATGAATAACCCAACTGGCCCTCAGAGCGCTATTAGAATTCAGGACGTCATTTTTCACCGCGCCGTCTCAAGGTGAGGGAGAGCAGGAAGTTTGACAGAGCCGCAGCCATGCGTAATCCACACAGACTTTCACAGAGACAACGGTTGAGCGAGCACAGAGACGTTAATCATACAGAGCTGCGACAGGGACACACCAGATTATTAGCAAGGATGCTCTTACTTGGTTTCTCGTGCGAGACCAACAAGAAATTACCAAGTATAACAGATCCCATGTAGAGGATGACTGCATATATTCTTGCACTGCAAATCAGTGGACAGTAATTTGGTAGAATAACTATCGTTTTTAAATTACAGATTCTGGAAAGTTAAACGGAAAGTGTGTCCTTTCCAAGCAACTGCCACGTAAAAGTAGCTTTACACCATATTTGTTACATTTTAGCGAAGATTTATATTTTGCATTAAAGGGGTCATGAACTGGCTTTTTAAAATGTTTTATACTGTTGTCTGAGGTCAACTTATGACGTTCGTGTGGTTTTTACATTCAAAAACATAATGAATAAGTAATAGGCTATTTTCTACCCTGGTTTTGAGCCTCTCTGTTTTGTGTTTTATGTGTATGCCATAGTAAAGAGATGTGTTTTTAGTCTAGATTTAAACTGACAGAGTGTATCTGCTTCCCGAACAATGCTAGGAAGACTGTTCCAGAGTTTAGGTGCTAAATAGGAAAAGGATCGACCGCCTGCAGTTGATTTTGATATTCTAGGTATTATCAACTGGCCAGAATTTTGAGACCGCAATAGACGTGATGGAGTATAATGTGTTAAGAGCTTGCTCAAGTACTGGGGAGCTAAACCATTTAGTGCTTTGTAAGTAATCAGCAAGATTTTAAAATGTATACGATGTTTAATAGGGAGCCAATGCAGTGTTGCCAGAACCGGGCTAATATGGTCACACTTCCTGGTTCTAGTAAGAACTCTAGCTGCTACGTTTTGGACAAGCTGCAGTTTATTTATTAAGAGAGCAGGGCAACCACCCAGTAGAGCATTACAATAATCTAGCCTTGAGGTCATGAACGCATGAACTAACTGTTCAGCATTTTGCATTGAAAGCATGTGCCGTAATTTAGATATATTTTTAAGATGGTAGAATGCAGTTTTACAGATGCTAGAAACGTGGCTTTCAAATGAGAGATTGGTATCAAAGAGCACACCCAGGTTCCTAACTGACGACGAGGACTGAGCAGCCATCGAGTGTTAGACAGTATTCTAGGTTACTACTTGTGGAGTTTTTTTGTCCAATGATTAAAAATTCAGTTTTTTCTGAATTAAGTTGCAGGAAATTACTAGTTATCCAATTTTTTATATCAGCTATGCATTCCGTTAATCTTGTGAATTGGTAAGTTTCGTCAGGGCGTGAAGAAATATAGAGCTGAGTATCGTCAGCATAACAATGAAAACTAACGCCATGCTTCCTAATAATATCTCCCAGTGGTAGCATGTACAGGGTGAAAAGCAACGGTCCTAGCACTGAGCCCTGCGGTACTCCATACTGAACTTGTGTTCGGTGTGACATCTCTTCATTTACTGCTACAAACTGATAACAGTCAGATAAGTATGATTTAAACCATGCCAATGCAATTCCACTAATGCCAACATAATTTGAGTCTATTCAAAAGAATGTTGTGGTCGATAGTGTCGAATACAGCGCTAAGATCGAGTAACACTAATAGAGATATACAACCACGATCGGATGATAAGAGTAAATCATTTGTAACTCTAATGAGAGCAGTCTCAGTACTATGATATGGTCTAAATCCTGACTGGAAATCCTCACAGATACCATTTCTTTCTAAAAAGGAGCATAATTGTGAGGACACTGCCTTTTCTAGTATTTTTGACAGAAAGGGT
The DNA here is from genome assembly GCA_039654105.1 of Coreius guichenoti. Classification (NCBI taxonomy): domain Eukaryota; kingdom Metazoa; phylum Chordata; class Actinopteri; order Cypriniformes; family Gobionidae; genus Coreius; species Coreius guichenoti. The sequence goes on from CM077185.1 coordinate 32,508,098, forward strand.
AGATTTGAGATTGGCCTGTAATTGACTAATTCTGTAGGATCAAGTTGCGTTTTTTTAATAAGTGGTTTAATAATAGCCAACTTAAAAGTTTTCGGTACATATCCTAATGTCAAGGATGAATTAATGATATTAAGAAGAGGATCTATGACCTCTGGAAGCATCTCTTTTAGTAGTTTAGTCAGTATAGGGTCGAGCATACATGTTGTTGATTTTGATGATTTAACAAGTTTAGCCAGTTCTTCTTCTCCTATAGCAGTGAATGAATGCAATTTTTCCTCAGTGACACTACAATGCACTGTCTGATGTGATACTGTAGTAGACGGCTGCATGGTTATAATTTTTTTCCTAATATTATCAATCTTACAAGTAAAGAAGTTCATAAAGTCATTACTGCTGTGCTGTTTACAAACATCAGAAGTTGAAGGTTTATCTTTGGTTAATTTAGCCACTGTATCGAATAAATACCTAGGGTTGTGTTTGTTTTCTTCTAAGAGAGTCGAGGTGCAAAAGTTATTAGCATAAATGTAAGTGAAACTTTGGACTGTTGGTGGCGCTAGAGGGATTGAGTTAGAGACTCAAAATTTGTTGTGGTGAATTTTTGGACTGTCCTCTATCAGTGTGCCAAATTTCACAGCTTTTTACCATACGGTTCTATGGGCTGCCATAGAGTCCCATGGCGGAAGAAGGAGAAGAAAACTAATGAATACAATAGGTGCCATCGCACCATTCAGTGCTTGGCCCCTAATTACTAAAAACTCTGATTCAAAATATGAATAAAAACTATAATAGTATCTCAATGGAACTAAAATAACACTGATAACCCACCGTCCCCAATAGTTCATGGTATAATTCCTCCTCCACTCTTGCTTTTGTCCTGCTGTGTAAGTGCCAGTAATTCCACCTCTCACTGTTCGATGTTTTGGCTAGTTTTCACAAACAGTTGCTTCTGATTTCGCTCTTGTGCTCTGAGAAATAAGAATGTGTTCCGCTGGTAATCTGTATCAGGATTCGCACAATTGCTAAGCTTAGTCATCAGCGTTACAGTCCAAACTCTGAAAGTTCTTCCCACACTACGGCAGACAAGCGTAAAATGCTGAAATAACACTTCACAGACACATTCTTTGTGTCCGTAATAGCATTTGAAGGTGAAAATAGCGATTCTTTCAAATCTCCAGTGGCGAATGTGACGAGCCAGGGCTTCATTGTACTTCCATAATTTAAAATGAAACTCCTCTAAAGGCTGTGTCCTGATTATCCCTGCTGTGTGACACAGGGAAGAGTGTGTAAAGCCTTTGTATTTTTATCTCCACAGAATCAGAGGCGGGCAGACGAGGAGACGTTGAGTGTGGCCCCCGGGTCGTGTCTGAAGGAGGCCGGGCCCCTGCTGAAGGAGATGTCCCTGTGTCTGCTGGATCTTAAGGGCCTGTGCAGTGTCCTTACACAGAGAGCTCAAGGCAAAGAGCCCAACCTGGCCCTGCTGCTCGGCATCAAATGTAAATACTTATTTATAACATATAAAACTCTCAAACACATTCTCAGTTTTACAGTACTCTTTAATATTTTGTATTTATTCGCATTATTAGTAATCAGTGTAAGCCTGTTTGACTTTAAATTAGATGTGAAAGGAATAGTTCACCCTAAAATGAAAATTCTGTCTTCATTTACTCTCCCTCAACTTGTTCCAAACCTGTATGAGTTCCATAGTAGGAAAGTCAATGTGGCCCATCAACTGGTTACTGACATTCTTCCAAATATCTTCCTTTGTGTTCAGCAGAAGAAAGAAACTCATACAGGTTTGGAACAACTTGAGGGGGAGTAAATGATGACAGAAGTTTCATTTTAGGATGAACTATACCTTTAAGGTATTAAAATTCTGTGCATTTCTAGTCACTTATAGCATTTTTAATATTTCATATTTTAGTTCTTATTTAAATTCAATATTTAAAAATAAAACACTTAAATCAATCGTTTTGAATGCTAAAAATGAATTTATGCATCACAACATTATATTGCACAGTATGAAAAATTGCTGTTCATTTTAAGATTTCCTAAGAGTGTTATTAAATTAGTGTTTTTAAAGTTTGGGGTCAGTGCTTTTTTTAAAAGAAATTAATACTTTTATTCAGAAAAAATGCATTAACTTGATAAGAAGTGACAGTACAAACTTTGTTCATCAAAGAATCCTGAAAAAAAATTATTGGTTTCCACAAAAATATTAAGCATTGTGCACAGTTTTCAACATTGATAATAATCATACATATTTCTTGAGCATCAAATCAGCATATTAGAATGATTTCTGAAGGATCATGTGACACTGGAGTAATGATGCTGAAAGACGAGTGATTTGAAAAAACATTTAAACAGAATTTTTTTTTTATTTTTTAAATAACATTTCACAATATTATAGTTTTTACTGTATTTTTCATCAAATAAATGCAGCCATGGCAAGCACGAGACTTCTTTCAAAAACATGAAAAAATCTTACAGACTGAACTTTTGAACGGAACTGTAAGTTATCACAATATCTTGCTCTTGCTAATCAAAGCGCTTTTTTTCTTAACTGTTAGTGCTATGCTAAGCTAGTAACTGAAAATTCAAAGAAAGAGAAATGTTCCATTTGACTCATTTAGCTTCTGTAATATGTGAAACGGGATGTGTCTTTAAAAGATATTGACATATTAAGAATAAATGCACTGCAAAATGATGTTGTATGATTTCTAATGTAGCACCAAATAAAGTACCCATATAAAAAGTGTCTCAGCCAATAGAATGAAAATTCCCGTTTGTGACACTAGCTACGTTTACATGGACACTTTTTGCTTCAATCTGAATGAATTTATTCTGATTGATGAATCCAAACGTAGCATTTACATGAACGCTAAATAAAGTGATCGGGTTGATGTGTGCGTTTATGTCTCAAACTTCTGATCGGATTTAATCTTTTGACATACGCACACACATACGAATATGCGAGTTTCCTGCTGTTGTGGCATACTAACCATCCTACTAACCTCCTTTTCTTTGTTTTAAAAAGCAGACTTAATATGTATCTGTTTCGGGTCCTGATTAGGAGACGACCAGCACATGAAGCGTTGAGCCGTGCTGCTTATTTATCAAGCAGTAAAAACACCCATCCCGTGCCCAAAACCAGTCAACTGCGGATGAGAGTCCGAAACAAGGACTGGTGGGACGTTGTCCTGCCCCACTTCACAGACGATGTGTGGAAAGAGAATTTTAGAATGACAGGACACTCATTTATGACACTTTATTCAACAGGAAGAACAGCTCGTTCCAAGTCATTACGCTATTTCTACGTCATTGTTTGTACATGCGCAGTTTCCATTTTCAATCCGATCAAGTGTTGTCCTCTCAAACAAAAGGAATAAACCACCCCTTACAATCCAAATTAAATTTTAATCAGTTCATTCCGATTGACGTGATTACATGTGACTTTTTTTATTCCGATTGTGCTACTAGTCCGATTACAATCGGATTATTAGGATCAATGTAAACACAGCTATTCATCCGATTGCCTTTTTTTCCAGCTATGGGCTGCTCGGCGGACGAGAGCGAGAAGCCGCTGATGGAGGACGGTTTGCGGGCCAAGCTGGTGGAGGTGTGCCAGCTGAGGAAAGACATTGACGAGCTGCGGACGGTCATCTCGGACCGTTACGCACAGGACATGGGTGAGAACTGTGTGACGCAATGACCCCCGACCCCTCCAGAGCCTTCCATTTCCACCTTGTCAGGACAGACGGCGTTCCCAGTGCTTGTAAAGGGAGAATAAAGTCAACCTGATAGAAACAAACAAGGTCTTTCTGACTACTAACGGTTGGACCAAGCTGTGAATCCAGTTTACAAGGACGTCTTTACAAGAAGTTAGTTGTTTTTGTTTGTTTTCTTGTGGACATTGAATCTTCAAGGAGTTAGAATGAATGTTGTGTGTTTTGAATATATTTATTGAGACTGTTGGAGGCCTTGCTGGTCCTGTCCGTCGTCTCTGAGGAAAAGTAGAGCAACTGGTGTCCTAAAGTGCCTTGTGTTCCTGTTTCTGTACCTCCAAACTTCATGAAGTCACAGTCATTTTTACCCAAAGAAGCTGGTCCATCCTCTCCCCGACAGCTACAGGTCGCAGGTCGACATTCAGGATCCTCTGTGTCGGAAAACCGACAGGAATTGCAGCATCTCATCCGAAGTACGTTTGCGCTTCCATAAAAGCTAGCGTAAATGTTTCATTTAAAAATAAAAGACAGCAAAGGAATCCAGGTTAATCTATTCAGGACACCGTTTAACTATTTTTTAATTAGAATAAAATATGAGCTGCTTTTTTAACGCTACGGCACAGTTCCGTTCCGAACAAGTTGCACATGTTGAGTTCCAAAGTTAGACAGGAAACAGAATGTTCTGCAGATGATACACTTCCTGTGACCTCCTGGACACACTTATGACAGTTTATATATTCCAGATAATACATATAATCCTTGCTACAATTAGGAATATGGATGAAGTCAATGCAAAAACTTGTTCACTCAGGTATTTTTAGAGTTTTCTTTTATTCGTTGTGGTTCTGGATTGTTTCAGAAAGGATTTGACTCTTAACTGTAAGTTCATTTTGACCCCAAGCTGATTTTTTTTTATATAGTTGATAATGTAAAGTCCAGAGATGCGGTCATGTCAACCTCTGCACACGTATATTTGCACCAAGGTGACGAATGTTTTAAATATTTACAGTACAAATGTCTATATACTGCTCATGTGTTGTGAACAATCTCATTGTATTTAAAGTATATTAAGCATGTTTAGAATTTCAAATGGAGGTTTTGTCATAATGTGCTTATATCTTGTGCATGTGCATAGTGTTAGAATTAGTTTTCTTTTTAAAGGAATTAATTAGCTAAATATGACAAGTATACTGTGCTATGCAACCTCACATTAACCAGCATTTATCACACATTTCTGCAGATATTTAATATTATTCTGTGCCTTTATGAATCTATGCAGCAGAACGACAGTAATCAAAGGGTATTTTCCATAACTGGCAGAGAGAGTTTTCTCTGAGAACTTTTTTCATAAAGATGCAGGCGAGTTAAGCCATATTCACAAGCAATGCATATTTATTCTCAGGCAGAGAGAGCTGCTAATAAACTGATGGAGAATGTATGTGGTGCTCTTCATTGTGCATTACAGGACAGTGTGATATCTGATAGCATGCTGAATTGTAAATATATATATGAGAATTCAAAAGCAATGTGCATTGATTGACATGACCGACTCGCTGTGCACTGAAAGCCACTGGTTGGCTCAACAGTATGTTTGAATTTCACATCAGTCTTTTAAATCTTAAGCTTTTAATTTTCCAGCTAGATTTTACAAAAGCCAAAGGTCTATTTATGTACAATTTTTTCCTCAAAAGTATTAACTATTTTTCCATTTTGTAAAATGCTTTTCATTTGTACAAATGTTAAATAAAGTATTTTTCTACATTGGTTGGTTTGTTTTTTGCTAACAATCTATATAGATCAGTGTTTCTCTGGTGGGTCACGGAGTGTGTAGTCACCCTCACGCCATCCTAGGTGTATGACTTTCTTTCTGATGAACACAATCGGAGTTATATTAATAAATATCCTGACGCTTCCAAGCTTTATAATGGCAGTGACGGGGTCCATTGAGTTTGAAGCTCAAAAAAGTGCATCCATCCATCATAAACATACTCCACATGGCTCTGGGGGGTTAATAAAGGCCTTCTGAAGTGAATCGATGGAGTTTAAGAAAAATATCCATATTTAAAACTTTAAAAAGTAAAATATCTAGCGTCGCCAGACTGCCTTCCGTAAACAACGAAAAAAAGCATAACTGAAATACGTTTATTATGGATGTGCTTTTTTGAGCTTCAAACTCAATGGACCCCGTCACTGCCATTATAAAGCTTGGAAGTCAGGATATTTATTAATATAATTCTGATTGTATTCATCTGAAAGAAGAAAGTCATATACACCTCGGATGGCTTGAGGGTGAGTGACTCATGGGCTAATTTTCAAGTGTTCAAATGCATGCGCATTTGTGGAGGAGTGGGCTGTACATCTCTTAACTACATATAAAAAGCAAAATAAATTACGGGCATGCAACATCACTTACTTTTTCAATTAGTAAGTCATGAAATGAAAGCACCAAATTAACATAACTGATACGTTCTGTTAGCTGGGAAGGATTTGCGTGCAGGTATGATGTTTATTCTATTCATCATGATCCATGTCCATGTTTTAGTAAATTAATGTTAGTATTGTGGTCACCATGGTCACTGTTTCCGTAACCCCAAAATGCCACCATTTTCACTGTGTTATTTTGTATGTTTTTAAATTACAGTGGTGGCTCATACCAACTTAATTGTATTAACAAAAACTAGTTTGGGACTGGGACACACTGATGTAGATTAACATTTTATTAAAGGGAAGCGTACACCTCAAATCTTGGAAAAGCTACAGTACAGCGAGTGTATTTAAACGCAAATTTATAAGGGCAAGCGCATATTTCAGGTGCTGTGATAGACTGAGATATGGGACAGTAAATCAACATTTTAGATTAAGTGTAAATTAATGGAAAAATTAAAAGAAAATAAGGTAAAAGGTCACTGCAATTCACAAACAGCTTTTCCGCCTGTGGAATGAATTTTTGGGGTTTTCAATATTAGCAGAAGGGAAAAAACAATCAGACTTTGAAGTGTGGGGTGTGAAGGTGCTTTAATAAGTCAGCAACCTGGAGTCAAGGTCAGCAAACTAACCAGCAGACCATTCATGACGAGATTAACAAGTAAAAATTCACATGATAGTTACAATAAAGGAGAAGCATCTCGAAAGGAGACTACCAATCATTTGGAATGCTAAAACCAATAGAAGATTAAAAACGTTGCATGTGCACTACATTTACTCAGACATAAATTGAGAATGAATGGGTTTGTGCACTAAAGCATGAAGTCTTACTTCCAAAAAAAAAAAAAAACTTTTAAAAATCTTCTTAGAGTAGGCATGTTATAAAAAGTCAGTTTAAAATAAAAATAAAAAAAAAAAAGGTTAAAATGTTTGGGTCTGTATCAGGTCTACGCCACACGCACTTCACAGGCTTGAAGCGAGCCCAGATGGTTGAGACAGGCCTGAGCGCACTGCAGAACCATTCCCTTCACCGCCTCCAGATAGAGCTCCTGACCTGAGTTCAGGTACAGCCACATGAGTCGACTCAGCTGCGCCGGCAGAGAGTCCCCGTGTAAACTCTCTGTTCAAACACAAAACAGACAGAGGTTATGAAAGGCTGATAGCCGTCATGAGCCAAACCAACTTTTTTTTTTTTTTTTAAGTGGCCAATCCAAATACGAAAGCAAGGTGGCTGATGTACACAATACAATTTGATTTTAAAATCATCAGGTTTTTTGTACATATTTACAATGCCAACACCATTTAATGAATTAGATTAAAGATTTATTTATATTTTGATTATATACAGTATATAATATACATTTAAACAAACCATCGTTATTTTGGCTGCACTTTATTTTACAGTAGGCTGTGTGTAGTTGCATGTACTTATATTGCCCAGTAAATGTACACCGTAAGGAGTGGCCTGTACATCTCTTAACTATATATAAAAAGCATGGGTTAAGGTTAGGGGTAGGTTCAGGGTTATTACCCGGTTATTGTAATTACTATAATAAGTACATGGTAGCATTTTACAGTCCTGTTCCCCATGTACATACTGTTAATACTATAAAGTGCTACTGTTATTTTATATAATGGATCCACTTTACAATGCAAGTAAACATACTGTAAAAAATATTTATGATTTAAAATCAACTTTTTTCCTTTTGTCAAATCAACTTAATGTGGTTCAGATAACAATATTTTAAGTTTGTTGATTAAACCAATCTCCTTCATTAAAAAAAAACAAACTGAGTTGCAATTTCAATGGACTCAATTAAGGGAATCTTAAAAATAAAAAAACCTTTATAAAATACAACCTTAAAGGGTTATTTACTTTGTAAAAATTATTGTTGGTTTAACTTAAGTGTACCTAAGAAAGTACTGGGTAATATAAGGTAACTACATGGGTTAAGTTAAGGCTAAGGGGTAGGTTCAGTGTTATTACCCAGTTATTATAAATACTGTAATAAGTACATAGTATGTACATGGGGAACAGGACTAATAGTGCTACCAATATTATTGTTATTAAGCATTACCCATTGACAAAGTTGTTGGTTTTGTGCACAAATTTTAAATCGACTGAACTGTTAAAGTCTCATTTCCTTTGATGCATAGAGCATAGGCAATTTGTTATTGAACACCACAATTGAATGAGTCTTGGCCATTGTAAATATCCACTTATCTAGAGCTCTACAAACAAACCTTAACGGTTCTCACCTCATTGAAGATTAGATTGCAAAAATCTCTAGTCCAGTAGATTTGAATGGACTATAAATCGGTCTCAACTATTTTTAAGATGGTAAACAAGACAAATTGCCTTGAGACTGAGCCTGCAAATAAACAGAGCATCATTCCTCACACCGCTGGGTCACGGAGGGATGGAAGCGCTCCCTCATAAATCCTAATCAAATTTCACAGCAACACCACTGATGGATCGCTCTCAGACAGGAAGAGGTGGATAAAAGCAGACTGCAGGTTTGCTGGTTGGTTTACTAGTTGAACCATAGTAAGGATGCACTGTACTAACTGAACGACAAGGGTTTGCTCATTTGATTTAAATCCATTTCATTTAACAAATGTTTTGTAGTTACATTTTTTTAACACTACTTTCTGTAGTATTGTCTTAAAGTCAGCATAGGGAAGACTGAGTGGAACAGCTCCTCGAACAAGGAAAAAAAATAAATAAAATTAGGGCGGGACTTGATTGGATGATTGTGATTTGCTATTGCTGTGACGTCATGTGAGTGACTGATGTGTTTACTGGCGTGAGGGCGGGACAACCTGAGAGGAGAAGTCACTGCAAGAGGGAGGGGAAGTTACTTTGATTACGAGGGCACATGATTTACATTTATAAAAAAATAAATGATATATTATATATATGATTTCATGGTGACTTTAAACACTGTTAATCCAACCCTAATAGCTACATTTAGGGCTTGCATGATTAAAATATTTACTAGTCATCACCCAGAGAAGCTTAACCTTATGTTTGACAAGTATTGAACAGGCACTTACGCAAGTCACATTCTTATAAGGCGCTTTGAAACGAAAGACCCTGCTAATGCAAAAGTCATGAACTGTGTGTGGTCTTGACCGCTCACAGAGGACTGAGGATTAACACCAACACACTTAATATCTGCTGAACCAAGATGAATTTAGATCAGCGTTGAGAAAGACTGCATCAGCTACAAAAACAACAGATGTTAATTAGATAAATCTAATAAGAGCAGAAATACACTAAGGGCAGCAAAGACGAGACCAGGCTTACAAATTTAATACGGGGGATAAATCAGAATATGAGCTGAGTTACTGTATTATGAACGGATGGCTTCAGTTAGAGCTGCAAGATTCTGAATAAATTGAGAATCACGACTGTTTCAAATAGATCAGGATCCTGAACAGACAACTAAAAATGTAATTTACTAGAGGTTCTGACAAAATGATGATTCAAAAAAAAAAAAAAAAAACCCCTAACTCAACTAATGCTGTAAACTATAAATGGTGTCAGTTGATACTACATTATATATTGACGGTTAAAATTAACTTACCTTAATTCAATTACACCCAAAATATAACAATTAGGCTACATAATAATTTCTACTCCAATTGGTTTTGAAATAAACATTTAAATGGTGGTTGTCAAAAACTTTACTGATTTATTCAAACGTGCATTAAATATTAAAGAACATTTAAAATTATAATGAATATGTAATGTGCATATATTTATCAAAATGCTCCTCTCTAGAGAGAATTTTTCTAGCTCACTGGATGTGTTTTTTCTGAGGTAAATGTGACGTTACGTGACATTGCTTACATGCCGTTTTATTTTACGTCTTTCCGTGGTTGAAACACTGATTGAGCGATTACGTGTGACGTGATACAGATTTCAGTAAGTTGTACTCTCTCTTTTAACATACCTAAAGATGTACATCCATGTTTATTTCACGCTGTAACTGATCATCTGATCATCTCATCTGCTTTAACGGCAGTTCACGTGGGCTCCGCGCTGCCGCTCCTCTTGAACTGAGATACTGTGATCTGTCACGCCACATTATAGAGCACCAAAACCGGTATTTATTTTTGGAATTTTGTAATAAAAATGGACATTTGAAATCTGAGACTGTTTCATATCAAAAGTAACAAAGCACAAAGATTATTGCGATTTATTAGATGGGAGGCACGCTACAATGTTCCGTTCATTCATAAACTGAAAAACAGGATAGACTAATCGATTCTTGGCTTTTAAGAAGAATCGATATGGGTTCATAAAAATGAGAATCGATTAAAATCGACCCAGACCTAATTTTAAGTCATCCTGAGGCCCCCTTGGACGTTTGAGGCCCCTAGTGGGCCCCAGCCCCTGATTGAGAGCCAATTATTTAAATGGAAAGGGTCGTTTAGGTCTGTTGTACACATGTTTGGTGAACCCACCTTGAGAGATCTTGGTGTCAAACTCCAGCAATGTGTAGAGTGATTCAGGGAGCAACTGTCTAGCCCAGATGTTCTCCTCCAGGTAAATCCAATCCCGGATTATCCTCTTTCTACGCAAGAAACCTTGCACATGATCCAGGTACACCGAATTACCAGACACCAGATACAGCCTTTAAAAAAAAATAATAATAATAATAAAAATAAAAAATTATAATATTATACGCATGAGCTGGAAAACCATTATGAAAACAACTACACAAAGCAACAGACAAGTCTAATTATTTGTTTTTTCATTAGCTTGGGAAATAAGACAACCTTTATTAATAAGCCAAAAAGAGAATTAAAAACCAAAAACAACGTAAAAGCTTTTGCGGGAAAAATAATTTAAGCACTTCTGAACAACGAGGCATTCATCTTCACGGCCTCTGGAGATTTCCTTCTGTATAATGACTGTTACAGCTTCAAACAAAACACCCTGGATGAAAAACACTTAAGAAAACAGCGTGGGCTTGCATGTTTGCTGCACAAATTCAAACATATACCTCTGCAAATATGAATTTAGTTAAATTTAAAACCAGCCAAGCAGCACTGATGGTTTGAATGCTAATAACCAATTAGATATTCTAGTTATGTAGTTTATCACTTTGACTATTTTATTTGCACAAAACTCGAAGTAAAAACTTTATTTTGCATGAAAATATTTAAATCAGCCAGTCAATCAATCAATATCACTGCATGCCTAAAAAGCACCATGCCATTCAGTCATCTCACTTTACCACTTCAATCACTCACACATCTGCTTACGTAAGACCAATCGCCCTCGAGGAACATCCCACTTAACTTTTCACACCACTGATCTTGGTTTACTCTAATGCTGTGGGCTCGGACTGACTTTAGAGCAGAGTTCAGTTCAGCTTTTTGAGATCAGTCACCATACACTTCAAAGATGCCATCGAAGCATTTTTTGAAGCTTCACCCAGTGCACTCTCCAAGCTTCAAGCCCAGTCTGAAAGCCAACCACTGGTAAAGCTCAACGTTTTCATCACTAGTTTAAGGGAAACAGTGATCTGAGTAACAAAGCAACACTTTACAGCCTGATCAATGGGAAATGCTATGTTTACAAGCAAATTAGCATGTCACTAACCTAACATAATAATTGGGACAGCCTCATTTAAACAAACAATGTTGCATCAGTCAAACTCACTAAGTGATAAAAAGCTTTGCAAAGCATTTGCTTCATGTACAATGTGCTGGACTATAAATCGCTATCATCAATATTAAACTTAGGCTGAATAAATCAAATTTAAGTTAGCTTAGGGTACATTTGAACAACAACATGCTAACTACTAACAGAAAAGCTTTTCATTTGCATTTGAAAAGTTTCCCATACAGACGGCAACGCTGTCGAAACAATCCCTGTTCACACGGATCCGCAAAAGGCGACTAAAAATGTCACTTTGTAAGGAAACACTACACACCTATAGACTGAACATAATACACACGTGCATGACGTCAGTTCACAAATTTGCGTTTTTGTAGTTTACACGGAGACGATAACAGTAGTTCTCAAACTTGCACTATGAAACCCGCTTTCAAAAGTTTGCGTCTTCAGCCCCCCAAAACACAGATGTCATTTAATGTGTCTTGGCTGTTCATTTACAAGTTTAGTTGAAAACAGTGTCATGTAAATGTCCCCTCAGTTTTAAGTTAGCTTATTTATTTTTAAATACTTTTTTTTATTTTAGTTTATTTTAAAGTTGGCTTTTTATTTGTTCAAAAATAAAATGTGAAATAAAATAGTAAAATGTGCTTATTTTTATTTAAATATTTGTATTTAAATAAAGTTTCCTTTTCATTATTAATTGATCAAATAAAAATAAAATAAATTTTAAAAATAAAATAAAAAAAATAAAAAAAAGTTAACTTCAATAAGAAATTTAGGTTTTGTTTTTTTTTGTTTTGTTTTTTTTAAATGTAGCTTACTTTTAATTTAAATACAAATTTTAAATGATTTTTTTTTTTCCTGAAATAAATTTGTTAGCTTTTTGTATTAAATACATAAAATAAGCTTTCAAAATTTTTAAATAAAAAATAAATTTCCCCATTTTAAATTGGTTTATCTAAACCTCAAACAAATAGAATAGGATGCAAGGAAATACCTGCTGTCAGTATGTATGTATGCATGCATGTATCAGTCGTTTCCTGTAAACGTTATAATTCTAAATCTGTATTCTCAGGAAAGAAAGAGAAAGCAAGCGAGAGCACAGACTCAAGCAGGACTGACTTGTAGTAGGGGAGTGTCTCAATCATTTTCCAGTTGACATAATTTGCAGCAGTCTCCTCCAGCGTACAGACACGGGTCATCTGGACTTTGGCCACCTGCCAGAAGCGCTCGTGCTCGATGAGCGTCTCCTGCATCTCCCGCCTCAGCAGAAGATATACACCCTCCAGCGTGTCTTCATAAACCTGCCAACGACACGTCATTACATCAGCAAGTGCAACTGACCTTGCTCCCGAAATAGTGTACGCATAAGGGAGCAGGCCTAAATTTGCATATTCATGAGTAAAATTGTTTAATGAAATGTTAACTGCACATTATCATGGTACATACAAATCTCTGTAAAAATAAAAATTCACATTTAATGTCTATCTGATCCTTTCCATGTCCTTGAATGGTCACGTGTTGTAAAACAGTGTATAATACTGGGAGAGTTTGTATGCTCAGACGTGCAATGTAATTGACTGAGACATGCACTGATACGTCTATAATCCATTTAGGCAGCCATTAGATATGAGCGTCTGCTCACGCCGTGACCTGTGAAATCATTTTTTTCACTGACTAATGAAATGCAGAGGATGAGCACTGCTGGAATATTTAAGATCACGTCCTCTGAGGAACTTGTTTGGCATTTTTGAGATGGGGAAAGAGAGATATCAGTTGGAATAGAACGGGGACAATCCCCAGAAAGAGTCCCTGGAAAGACAGCATGTCAAATTTATTCAAACCTCACAATGCACACTGGAGAGAGATGACTTCATGTCAAAGAAAGAAAAAAAAAAAAAAAAAAACTTTTTTAAAGTCATATCTGCTTCAGACTGAAATATTGCTCAGGTTCCTGCATGCAGTCTATGGTGGTACCTTTCTTCGCTTCAGTCGGCCCCAGTCGCGGCCCAAGATCCAGGCCATGAGAGACTTACACATGGAGAAGTAGTTTGCAACAGTCTGAATCCCTGATGGAAAGAAACATGTACAGTCAGAACATGAGATGATATTCAAAGAGACTGGAGCAGTAACATGAGATATACAGACTCTTCTTGCCAAAGGACTGGTACAGGCATAGTTCCTCAAGAGAGCACCACATGAGACCGACAAAGAACAGAAAACACACGTTCAAATACAGCAGGTTGTTTGACTCCTCAAAGGTTTAAAGATCTAGCCAATTCACCACCAGAGGTTGACCAATATATGCAGATGAATGGGAAACAAATTTAATTTAACATCCAAACTAAATCTTACTGAAAAGTACTTTGAGAAATTATATTATTGAGAGAATAATAATAATAATAATAATAATAATAATAATAATAAATCTATATACACTAGGGGTGCAACAATATATCGCGTCACAACAGATCGCAATAAATTTTTTTAAAGTATCATGGTATTACAATTTGTTTTGTGGATAGTGACAATATATATTGTGTATAGTTCACCCAAAATGAAAATTACTTTGTGAGAAATTCAAGTTTACAGAGTTTTATTGTCAGTACTACATAACTACTAATTATATAAATGTTGAATATAATGTATAATAATGCAATGGAGGAATATTTGTGGGTCCTGATAATGCCAAATGTCTTATGTTGCCAGTAAAAAGTGGCCTACATTATTTTAAATATATCTAGTCAGTAAAATAATTCTGTATTTTCAGCTTCAGAATCATGAATTTTTATATTCTGGTGTCACCACTGTCCTGTGCATTGGGTTAACAGCACCAAGTCCAAGCATATTCATTTCCACCCCCAATATAATACCAAATTTAGCCTTTTAAATCAACAGTAAATTTGTTAACCTTTTACCATATGTCTTGGTGCATCGTAATATCGTATCGTGAGTTCAGTATCGTGATATGTATCGAATCGTGACATTAGGGTATCATTACGCCCCTAATATACACACAATGCTATTAAATCTATAAACAATAAAATTAACAAAATACATGGTATAAATAAATATACCATAATACATGCTACCAAATATATCTATAAACAAGAACATGAAATACACAAAATATGCCAAAGAAAGAAATAAAATAGCTGTAGTAGAACTTTAAATTTTTTAACCAAATAACTCACCCAGATTCTCATTTCCCCGGGCCAATCGGCCTCTCCAGTAGTCTTTGGTGATGTGGTGCAGGGAGGCCAGGTACCTCACGTCACACAGGGTTTCACCCCAGGTGGCCACCTTTCTCTTGCTGTGCTTCTTCCACTGCAGGAAAATGGATCGCAGCTGCTTGTTGTACGGAGTCGGCTGACGAAACAACCAGTATGTGAAGAGCCACTGGAACCTGCACTGGACGTATTGATGGTACATGGACTCCAGCTCTGTATGCTCTAAAATCAGTACAAGATATGGTTGTCAATGACAACAATAGTGCAGATCAAAAGCTAGTTAAGCAGAAACAACACTACAATAATACATGGATATGCATTCAGAAGTAAAGTCTGCACAATTACACCTTTCTGCAACCTTACAGAAGGAACTCAAACTACTGGTGGAAGTTTGAAAGACCTTTAGATCGACACTGACTAGGATGCACCACATCCTGTTCAAAGCTAACAGCTATAGAACATGGGCCTTTCATTTACTAGTGTATTAAATGATACAGGAAATAGCAGGTGAATGTGAACTGTGAGTCACAGTCCTTTACCAGGATCATCAATGTGTCCCATCCCAACTCTCCGATCAAGGATCCACCAGTGCAAAAAAAAAAAAAAAAAATTAGATTACTTCATCCTTCAAAAAAAAAAAATCCCATTACTTTCAGGAGAATGGAAACAT
Organism: Coreius guichenoti; assembly: GCA_039654105.1. Lineage (NCBI taxonomy): Eukaryota > Metazoa > Chordata > Actinopteri > Cypriniformes > Gobionidae > Coreius > Coreius guichenoti. Next base: position 32,523,779 of record CM077185.1, read on the forward strand.
ATACAGCAAAGACATAAAAGGTCAACAAAAGAACCCAGGCACCCTCATGTCCTTTTGGGTAAGACCGCAGTATAGGTGCCATCATGAACCAACCATTAATTTGCTAAAGGCACTGCAAAAAATCTAGTCGACTGGATTCACTCCAGCACTCACAGAGCATTAAGGTAAGGTGATATATTGCATAATATACTACATTTTTTCAGCAATATTAATCACAATATACGCAACGTTGGTTAATGCACTTTTATTTGGCCATTAAGTGTCCTAAAGACCTTGCAATTAGACAAGTTTTACATCCAATCACAACCTGTTTCCTAATGCCCGGTACACACTGTATGATTTTGGGCTGTCCCAGACAAAAGATGACCAATCGTGGTGATCTCTGTGGTTGTGCTCCTAAACAGTGGTCCTATGTTGTACAGTGAGAGAGGTTCAAAGACGGCCGTTGTCATGGTCTCTGACCAAAGATAGCCTGCGATAATATTCTGTGTCAGAAATTTAGCATGATCATCTCACAGTGTGTTTGCTGCTACGACCTACGTCTACTGACTAGCCAATAAAAATGCAACATGAAATGGCGTATTGATCAACACGACATGACTCTAAACTTAACTACTCCCCTCAAGCTCCATTTGTAAAATTGGCATGCCAAGTTGGCCTCTTTTCCCTAGCCATGAATGTCCATATTCTCCTCTTTCGCTTCTTTTTCAGCTCAGATAAAAACCACAATTGCCAAAGTGTGATTCATCTTGCTCTATTTGTTTACCACTAGCTACACATGCTGATGAGGATTTATTATTCTATACTAACTTGCGTCGTAACCTACAATTCAATAGGAGTCATCATCGTACAGTCTACATACATTTCATACCCAAGTTTATTAGATCCAGAGTTTATTAGATCCATGTCAGTGTTTTGTAATGATCTTATAGGATTGCCCCAAAAAAAAAAAAAAAAAAAACAGTCTGTAGCAGGCATAAAAGAGCAATATTTTAAGAGAATCTCAGATTTAAAGCAGGCCATATCAACAATCTTGATTCAACTATTTGTTTTTTGAAGAACGAGATAGAGATATAGAGAGATATAGAGATATATTTCTATTTTATATCTATAAAATGATCAAACATACATTAGATTATATAATTAGATTTCATAACTACAAGATGTATGCACTGAGTGCAATGATTACTATTTAAAAGGCATCTATATAGTTTATTGTATAAAGACAATTTGTACCAGGAAAAAAAAAAACAACAACATTAAAACGTTAATCAAATCAACATATTATTTGGAAAATATTTCGTTTGTTAAGTTACATTTATTTTCTCAATTTATTACTATACTTTTAGATGCGTTTATTCACTCATTTACTTATATCAAATTATTCATCCATTTATTTAATTTTACATTATTTTTACACACTCTAAACATTTCCACTGACACCTTAGCACTCTGGTGCATCCCCTTGGGGCCCCCAGACCCCACTTTTTATATTTAAAAAAAAAAAAAAAAAAAAAAAAAAAAAAAAAAACCTGCCCTAGATAAGGATATATGTCTAAAAACTGCTACGTTTCAGACTCAAGTTACATAAAAAGGTTGTTTTCATGTTTCATTAAACGGGATGCAAATATCTCACCATTGTTTTGGTGTTGGCTGAGAACATGCTGGAAGACCAGTGAGACACTACCATGATGCTTCAATGCAAGATGATAGAGCTCCCTCCATTCAAACTTGAGGGCGTCACAATCTTCAGTTTTCTCTGGGAAACAGAAAAATAAAGCAGCATGTTAAACTTGAATTAAACATGGCAACCTCAGGTGATAGCGGAGCATATGACAACCTTGGAGTTTATCCTGGAACAAATCTGTGGTGACGCCCCACAAATTCTCCACTTCACTGCAGGGAAGCCTCACTGAGGGCAAGGGGACGCTTTCCTCCAGCACGAGCCACTGGATCCAGTACTTGTGTGGCGCGAGTGGGATCTCCACGAAGAGCTTCTCCTGAAACGCACGGTTACAGTGGATGTTTCTGAAGAGGGATCTCCACATAAAAACCAAGCGGAAGGCTGTTTTGGCTGTTACGGGACACCTGGCGTGGGTATATGACAGACTGACCCCAAACGAAACCTGTCGAGAGACATTTGGGAGAGGATTAGCACAGGAGTGGCTGTTGCATTCAGTTAGGAAAATTGTGGATCAAAATAAAAGAAAACCAAAAAAATAAAATTCCACAAAGACTATTAATGTAATAGGAATAAAACAATTATTTATTGTACTAATATGTAATAGTATTTGTTGTATTGCTATTAGGCCAAATATTACAGAACCCCTAAAGGAACATGGTGAAAAGAAGAAGAGGAGAGGGAAGAAAAAAAAAAAAAAAAAAACAAAGTTGCGCGTCCCCCAAGAAACTTTGCGTTCATTCGCAAAACCTTTGTTCTTTGCGAGTGAAGTTTCTCAGGGGAATGCTAACATTTTGCGAAAACATTTGCAAGAGAACGCAACAGCATTGTATGGAAGCTTGTTTTCGCCACATAATAAAACATTTTAAAAGATAATTGCGACTTTTTATCTCACAATTGCGAGTTTATATCTAACAATTCTGACTTTATATCTCATAATTCTGAGAAGGGGGGGGGGGGGAGTCATAAGTGCGAGATGTACTTGAATCGGTGTTCGAATCTTTTAACTGAATGACTATCTCATTCACATCCATGCACAGACAGACTGTATTTTTCGTTCACTTAAGTTTTCCCTGACTATGGCATATCATTCAAGTGCCAAGTGTGAAAGCATTTCACTGGTTGAAGTGATTGAACGAATGCGCCGTGAATGAGTCGATGTGTCGCCGTGAATGAGTCTCGGAGCGGCCACAGCCACACACACACACACACACACACACACACACATTCATACTATAGAACGTATTTTTTTATTTTAAATAATGTACACAAACCACTGATGACTCGAAGGTTGGATGCATGATTCAATTATCACTTATAACACACTGTTCGCCACCTACTGGTATACCATGCATAAACGGTGAATTAGCTAATTCAAAAGATTCGACTCATTGTGATGAATCAAAACTCAATTTCCAGACAAATTGTAGCCTACCTGGAAGTGTGTGATCCACAGAGAGTTACACGAACAAACTCGGAACAATAAACTGCAAGTGCTGCCGAGCCTCAGCAGCGACACTGGGTCCAAGTTCCTCAATATAACCAGAAGGACTTCATCACTTAAATGCAATAAGCCCGTTGTGTTGTCGCTGCTTTCCGAAGTGTTATCTGATGTATTCAGATGGAGCTCTTCATCTGTGGCGGCAGTCAGGCAGGAGAATTGCTCCAGCAACTCACACTCCCAGGTCGTACTAAGGTCTGCCATACCTGTGCCGGTGTCACCGCCCCGTTTGCAGCCACCTCTCAGGTGTTAAAGGTTAGGAAGAAACCACCTGAGAGAGGTCATGGGGTGGTGGTGAATCTCGAAGAGGTCGCTCATGAATATTAGCAGCTCATGAATATAAATGAGGTCACGCCAACGGTTCATTTAAATATACCTGCTTAATCTAATTAACATTCACACAGTTAAGCGTTTTTATTCGCCAAGCCAATCGGGTAGGTTGAATTGAAACGTTACGTAATAAATATTTATAAGATAAACGCTTAATTTCCCAACAGCAATGACAAAAAACGCATTTCTTATTTGCAATGTTTTTGTAATGCTAATTTATTCTACGTTCTGTCTGGCAATTATCTTGAAATTCTGTGTTAGAGGTGAACTTTTGTGCATTTTACTTCTGGCTGTTGTCCTGCACCTAAGGTTCCCCATGGAGTCAATAAAGTATTCTTGTCTGTCTGTATTTCCCGTTGTAGGAATTATTTATGCCTTTCTTTTCTATGCTTTTCAATGCTTTCTCTTTTCAAATAAATGAATAGCCCAAAAGGTTTTTAATCAGTGTTGCACATAATCTAAATAGGGACTTATTGGAAATAGTGCAACCCAGTTTCTGTAAGAGCTTGCCTTCTACACAACGGGCATTTGTAACCAGAATGATTCAATAGGTTAATATTTCATCACACATTCAGGGTCTTCACAGATATTTAATTTAAAGGAGAAATTATAGTTTTCACCATTATGTCATCTGAGATGCATTAAGGGATAGTTCAACCCAAAATGAAAATTGTCATCATTTACTCACCCTCATGTTGTTCCAAACCTGTATGAGTTTCTTTCTTCTGCTGAACACAAAAGAAGATATTTTGAATAAAGTAGATGGTAGGAAAAGTAGGAGGGAACTATGGAAGTCAATGGCTACCGTCAACTGTCTGGTTACCAACATTCTTCAAAATATCTTCTTTTGTGTTCAACAGAAAAAAAGAAACTCATACAGGTTTGGAACAACATGAGGGTGAGTAAATGATGGCAGAATTTTCATTTTTGGGTGAACTATCACTTTAAGTAAAAGTTTGATCATGATGTAACATTGTTTTGCAATGTCAAAAACATATAGTCTTGGCACATTCATGTTTTTTTGAGTTTAAGACAAATATACTTTATTTTAAGCAAGTCAGACACATTAAGAATTTCCAATATTTAAATGACAAAAATGAAAAAAAAAAAGAAATTAAAACAAAAGAAAATGTAGATATCAGTTCAGAATAACTTTACACATGTATTGTACTGGATTTTATCCAAATAAGATGATAATTAAAGACTGAACTGCTTATAAAACAAAGTCGAGTGCCGTAAAATAGTTTACAAGTTTACAATCAATTGCTATTACACAGACTTTAATATTTAATACAAATGCATGTACCCTTTCTTGGCAGAATTAAAACAAAATAAACAATATAACAAATATAAAAAATGAACATCGTATAACAGTTAAAGAAGGGTGGAAAATCACTCCTTTTTTTACCCTTTTTGTAGATGGAAATATTTATAATTTTGAGCAGATAATACAATATGCAATCATGACATGATGTTCAATACTGATGACATTTTAGAAGTCATGATTTCTCATTGGCTAAATGGAACCCACAATAATATTACATGGCAAGGCACTGGCTCAAATCAGCATTTTAAAACTCAGAATGCAGTTTTCCAGAGACAGGTCTCATTTTAAACATAAAATAAAATATTCATGAAACTGTAGTGAGGCGAACCTTGTCAAACTTTCAGATACAATGAACCCTTTGTGCTCGTATAAGAAAATAAAACATTCACAAGTGAGCATTTGGACAAAACAGTCAGCACAAATCCTTCTAAACACTTAATTTGCCGTGGGGAAAGAGGCAATGAGGTGAAATCATCTCTATACATGATGGATCTGATAACTCAGATATACAGAAGTCACTGCTACCTATTGACAGTTCGTGATCACAGTGTACTCATTTGCTACGTGGTTGATTACATCATTCAGTGATCATTATCATTCACTTTTCTACACACTGCTGGGCCGGGCAGTGGATGATTGGTTTTGAGAGACCACGCCCCCCTTCAGGCTACTCGTATACGAGGCTCCTCCTCTATTTCCTGACCCAGGCTCGTATAGGTCACTGAAGGCTCCAGGGGCCCCACAGTGGGCGTGTCTGTGATAGCGTTTCCCGTGTTGCGGAACTGTTTATAAACGCGAGGATCCTGTGCCACATAGGTGGAGGAGGAGGAGTAGAAGACCAGTCCCAGGACGATGATGAAGAAGGACAGCAGGTAAAGCCCGGAAAACTGTAGACAGACAAACAATATAATCAACTTCATATATCGATTTATTGACTTAAGTGACTTAAAGTCTACATCATGATAATTCTAAATCGAACACTGATTTAAAACTTTGAATCATAATTTTTTACTTTTAAATAGTACACTGATTTAAAACTGTATAAATCATGATTTATTACTTCTAAATAGATCACTAATTTAAAACTTTAAATCATACAATGTACTACTTCAAATAGAACAATGTAAACTTCAGCATGATTTAATAATTCTAAATAGAACACTTATTTAAAACTTTGAATGATAATCTACTACTTAATAGAACACTAATTTAAAGGTGCAGTGTGTGAATTTTAGCGGCATCTAGTGGTGAGGTTGTGAATTGTAATCACCCAACGCTCACCCCTCCCTTTCGGAGCACATAGAGAAGCTACAGGGGCCGACACAGGACAAAAATGTCATCGTCGGAGAGAGCAGAGAGTGACTAGCGCTCTGTAGAGAAGTTTGTCCGTTTAGGGCTACTGTAGAAACATGACGGCGCAAAATGGTGATTTCACTGTAAGGGGACCCGCGGTGTATGTAGATAGAAATGGCTCATTCTAAGGTAATAAAAACAAAGGTTCATTATGTAAGGTCTTTATACTCCATTGAAAGCATAGTTATGTATATTATATTGCATTTCTGTCATTAGATCCTCATAAATACTACACACTGCACCTTTAAAACTGTACATCATGATTTATTCATTCTAAATACAACACTGATTTAAAACTTTAAATCATAATCACTCAAAAAATGTTAAGCCTTTTCTTAAGATTTATGCATTTCAATTAATAGTAAAATTCCAACAAATTAAATTGAAAAATCCTTATATATTTTAATTGAATAATTGAACAATCCTTAATCAATTATTCAATTGCAAGTATTATTCAATTCAATTTGATGAAATTTTACTATTAACTGAAATGTGTAAATCTTAAAAAAAAAATTTGAGTGTTACTACTTTTAAATAGAACAATAACTTAAAACTAAATCATAATTTACTACTTTTAAATAGAACAGTGATTTCATAAATCATGACTAATTAAAACTTTAAATCATAATTTATTAATAATAAATCAGATCAATGCATGAAAGCAGACTTTTAAAAGAACCTTGATGTGGACCTTTTTTGGAGATTTATGAGGGTTTTAAAGAGAGAGAGAGAGAGAGAGAGACCTTGACAGTCACAGTCACAAGTCTATGTAAGTGTATTCTGTATGAAAAAGAATCGTGGAAAAGATTCTTCCAAAAAAAATGCTCCTTTTGTGTTTCACCAACAACATACAGTAAATAATGACAAAACTTTCAATTTTGTGTAAACTATCCCTATTCCACAAGGTCTAATGACAGCCATTGCAGACATTGTTTTAAAAAAGGTCACATTATAGTCATATTGCTTTAATGAACATAAGGGAATCAGACATGGAGACCCAATAGGAGAGATTCCACTGAGAATGAACTAATGAGCAAAAGCAGCAGTTGTATTAGAGATGGAGGAATGTTTCACTCTCAATTTGAGTCTACTGTTCAAGGCAAGAAGTCAGTGATTGTAATTATGATAGGATGGCATTAATAAATTAATCATGGTTCAAAATCCATGTTGTGAGACATGGGAATGTTTTTCATGGGAAAGCCCATCTAAATGGATCATGGTGGAAGAAAACTTAAATTTCCCAGAATGTTCTAATTTATCACAAAGTCTTTAGCATGAAGCCAAATTACATGGTTTATATGGAAGATGGAAATTAACACTCATGAAAGGGAGCCAAATCTTCAATTCTGAATTTTCCCCAAGCATGTTTTTTTTTTTAATCTTAGAAAGGTTCTAGACTGCTAAGACTCTGCTAAGACCAAACCTTAAAATAACTTTAGCAGCTAAGGTATTTCCAAATAACCAGGTGGTCTAAATTATACCCTGGAATGGAATGTAAAATAAAAATCACACCATTGACAATAAATGCCATTTTTGTACACTGCATTAAATATTATACAGTGGGGAGAACAAGTATTTGATACACTGCCGATTTTGCAGGTTTTCCCACTTACAAAGCATGTAGAGGTCTGTAATTTTTATCATAGGTACTCTTCAACTGTGAGTGACGGAATCTAAAACAAAAATCCAGAAAATCACATTGTATGATTTTTAAGTAATTAATTTGCATTTTATTGCATGACATAAGTATTTGATACATCAGAAAAGCAGAACTTAATATTTGGTACAGAAACCTTTGTTTGCAATTACAGAGATCATACGTTTCCTCTAGTTCTTGACCAGGTTTGCACACACTGCAGCAGGGATTTTGGCCCACTCGTCCATACAGACCTTCTCCAGATCCTTCAGGTTTCGGGGCTGTCGCTGGGCAATACGGACTTTCAGCTCCCTCCAAAGATTTTCTATTGCGTTCAAATCTGGAGACTGGCTAGGCCACTCCAGGACCTTGAGATGCTTCTTACGGAGCCACTCCTTAGTTGCCCTGGCTGTGTGTTTCAGGTCATTGTCATGCTGGAAGACCCAGCCACGACCCATCTTCAATGCTCTTACTGAGGGAAGGAGGTTGTTGGCCAAGATCTCGCGATACATGGCCCCATCCATCCTCCCCTCAATATGGTGCAGTCGTCCTGTCCCCTTTGCAGAAAAGCACCCCCAAAGAATGATGTTTCCACCTCCATGCTTCACGGTTGGGATGGTGTTCTTGGGGTTGTACTCATCCTTCTTCTTCCTCCAAACACGGCGAGTGGAGTTTAGACCAAAAAGCTCTATTTTTGTCTCATCAGACCACATGACCTTCTCCCATTCCTCCTCTGGATCATCCAGATGGTCATTGGCAAACTTCAGACGGGCCTGGACATGCGCTGGCTTGAGCAGGGGGACCTTGTGTGCGCTGCATTTTAATCCATAACGGCGTAGTGTGTTACTAATGGTTTTCTTTGAGAATGTGGTCCCAGCTCTCTTCAGGTCATTGACCAGGTCCTGCCGTGTAGTTCTGGCTGATCCCTCACCTTCCTCATGATCATTGATGCCCCACGAGGTGAGATCTTGCATGGTGCCCCAGACCGAGGGAGATTGACCGTCATCTTGAACTTCTTCCATTTTCTAATAATTGCGCCAACAGTTGTTGCCTTCTCACCAAGCTGCTTGCCTATTGTCCTGTAGCCCATCCCAGCCTTGTGCAGGTCTACAATTTTATCCCTGATGTCCTTACACAGCTCTCTGGTCTTGGCCATTGTGGAGAGGTTGGAGTCTGTTTGATTGAGTGTGTGGACAGGTGTCTTTTATACAGGTAACGAGTTCAAACAGGTGCAGTTAATACAGGTAATGAGTGGAGAACAGGAGGGCTTCTTAAAGAAAAACTAACAGGTCTGTGAGAGCCGGAATACTTACTGGTTGGTAGGTGATCAAATACTTATGTCATGCAATAAAATGCAAATTAATTATTTAAAAATCATACAATGTGATTTTCTAGATTCCGTCTCTCACAGTTGAAGTGTACCTATGATAAAAATTACAGACCTCTACATGCTCTACATGTATCAAATACTTGTTCTCCCCACTGTACACGCAGCCTTCAGCTCTGGCCCATACGAGCAGGATTCAGCAGGATTAAGTCTTTTCACTGTGGAAAAAATATAAATAAATAAATACCAAAGAAATCTGATGCATTTATTAGTTTTAAGGGCAACTGCATTAAGTTATTAAGCTATTAAGTTAAGGGCAACTCCAGATTTCTTAAATAGAGTCACATAAAATTTTCATGTGTCATCATTCTTACAGTTTTATGTGTCTCTAAACACAGTATGCAGTGAACTCGAGATGTGAAGCAATGATTGTCCATTCATTTAATAGACCCACACATAGACCTCAATAATGGCAATAATGTAAAGATCAGATTTTAACATCAGACAACAAATAACTAGCAACTACAACAGGATAAATGAAGTCAGCAAGCATCTATAACAGTAATTGCATATATTAATGCTTATTTTTAATGCTCACAGACCAGTGTTCCAGTTGTTCCAGTGTTCAATTCCAGTTGTTCAATATGAAAGTGTTTGATCAGAAAACACCATTAGTTTATTGAACCAATTACAGAGGTTGGTCGACGAGCAGCTACGGGAAGAGCCTGCTGGATGTGGAAGTGGACAATCGTGCATCGAACAAATCTTCATTCTCCGGAATATTATCGAAGAAAGTCTTGAATACCAACAATGGCTCTCAATCAACTTCATTTATTTCATGAATGCCTTCGAAAGCATACATCGGGAGACATTATGGAACATTGCACGAGTGTATGGAATTCCTAGCCGATGTGTCGATATATTCCGTAACCTCTATCAAGACTCAAGCTGCAGTATCCAGACCGATGATGGGCCTCTGAGGGCTTCAGCATCGTCACGGGTTTCCGGCAGGGGTGTGTACTCTCCCCCTTCCTGTTGGTGGTCGATTTTGTTATGCGATGGGCCATCGGCCAGGGTAAGGGGTTAAGGGTCCCCTGGGCGAATGATCGCCATCTCGCCTTCGCAGACAGCATTGCTCTACTTGGTCAAACGCAGAGAAGTCTACAGGACCTAAAGCATCGTCTGGACAGTGAGGCTGGATGAGTGGGGCTTAGAATTAGTGTGCCAAAGATGAAGATCAATATCCATTTGCCAACAACGTACTGATGAGGTTGAACGATTTACCTATTTGGGCAGTATGATTACGAGCGACGGAGACGCTGAACACAACGTCACTTGCCGGATCAGGAAGGATCTCTCGGTTTATCAACGCCTGCCGTCCATCCTGCGGTTAAATACCATCAGCCTTCGAGCCAAGATTCGCCTTCTAAATGCCATCGCCATCCTGACGTGGAAACTGACTGCGAGCATCAAATGACAACTGAACGTGTTCCACCAATGCTGCCTGTGGTGAATTCTGCGAATATTGTATAGAGATTGTATAACCAATGAAGAAGTATACTGCTGCACCCTGAGTCGACCCTTAGTGGACCTGGTTGCCAAACGACGGTTTTGCCCGGTCTGACCAATTTGCCGGCCATCTACTCCGTCTCCCACAAACACGACTCCCTAAAGCAGCGGGCGATGACATGGACGCCTGGACAAGACCACAATAGGATGCCAAAAAAACGAAAGCCTGGTCGTTTGAAAAACACTTGGTGCAACATGTTCATCAAAGACCTGAATGCTGTGGGATGTATCATGGGATAAGCCGAACTCGCCGTGCTAGACAGAGTCAGGAGCTCGGCGCAGGAGGAACTAAGACTAGGCTAAATAAATTGTTGGCAAAAACAGTTTTTACATACTGTAAATTCAAATCATCATATCTGTGACTCAATGAGCCTCATATGCAATTGCTTTTTAGTGTTATTTGTTGATCACATCACATCTAAAAGCTCTAACAGAGAGGACCACTGTGAGACCATCAGTGTCTGCCAGACTGAGCTGAGGCGACTCTTGTGTAAAAAACTTACATGCATGCACACATTCATAAATATTTCCTAGCACTCATACTCCAAAGCCCTGCAGTGATAGACATTGGGCTTTTGAAGTCCACAGAAACTCCACAGAGAATTTTAAATAAACTTTGACACTTTCTCGCAATTTGCAGCCCTCTGCTGCCTTTCCCTCCTCGAGCGTCACAGCAGAATAAATATTTCCAATGAATCAATAAAAGCAAGTGACACTATGTCCTGGTGCATAACTTTGTCTCCATGCAGAGGTAGGTAGTAACGAAATACATTTACTGCGTTACATTTACTTGAGTATTTTTTTGGAAAAATTGTACTTTTAAGAGTAGATTTAAATGTGGTTACTTTTACTTTAACTCGAGTACAATTCTAATGAAAAAACTGTACTTTTACCTCGTTACACTGGGCGACTTTCCTCTTGTTACTTTCAATACATGTTAAGAAATACGTAGTTATTCCAAGTGCACAGTCTCTTTTTCTGGGGCATGAGCGATGCCCCATTTACAAATGAATCACTCCTTGAGTCGATTCTGTTCAAAGACTTGATCAAACAAGTTGGCAAAAGTGTCTGAATTGGGCTGCGTTCCACTCCACTTTTAGACACACACTTGCGAACTTCCCTAAGCACATCCCCTCAGGGCAATCCCTGCCGCCATTTTGAAGTGCGTTCCACTTCGGGAAGTTTATATGGACAGACCCTCGCTCCCTCGGTTAGAAAATCGATCCAGAAAATCGTATTGTATGATTTTTAAATAATTAATTTGCATTTTATTGCATGACATAAGTATTTGATCACCTACCAACCAGTAAGAATTCCGGCTCTCACAGACCTGTTAGTTTTCAATCAAACAGACTCCAACCTCTCCAAAATGGCCAAGACCAGAGAGCTGTGTAAGGACATCAGGGATAAAATTGTAGACCTGCACAAGGCTGGGATGGGCTACAGGACAATAGGCAAGCAGCTTGGTGAGAAGGCAACAACTGTTGGTGCAATTATTAGAAAATGGAAGAAGTTCAAGATGACGGTCAATCTCCCTCGGTCTGGGGCACCATGCAAGATCTCACCTCGTGGGGCATCAATGATCATGAGGAAGGTGAGGGATCAGCCCAGAACTACACGGTCAATGACCTGAAGAGAGCTGGGACCACAGTCTCAAAGAAAACCATTAGTAACACACTACGCCGTCATGGATTAAAATCCTGCAGCGCACGCAAGGTCCCCCTGCTCAAGCCAGCGCATGTCCAGGCCCGTCTGAAGTTTGCCAATGACCATCTGGATGATCCAGAGGAGGAACGGGAGAAGGTCATGTGGTCTGATGAGACAAAAATAGAGCTTTTTGGTCTAAACTCCACTCGCCGTGTTTGGAGGAAGAAGAAGGATGAGTACAACCCCAAGAACACCATCCCAACCGTGAAGCATGGAGGTGGAAACATCATTCTTTGGGGATACTTTTCTGCAAAGGGGACAGGACGACTGCACCGTATTGAGGGGAGGATGGATGGGGCCATGTATCGCGAGATCTTGGCCAACAACCTCCTTCCCTCAGTAAGAGCATTGAAGATGGGTTGTGGCTGGGTCTTCCAGCATGACAACGACCCGAAACACACAGCCAGGGCAACTAAAGAGTGGCTCCGTAAGAAGCATCTCAAGGTCCTGGAGTGGCCTAGCCAGTCTCCAGACCTGAACCCAATAGAAAATCTTTGGAGGAAGCTGAAAGTCCGTATTGCCCAGCGACAGCCCCTAAACCTGAAGGATCCGGAGAAGGTCTGTATGGAGGAGTGGGCCAAAATCCCTGCTGCAGTGTGTGCAAACCTGGTCAAGAACTACAGGAAACGTATGATCTCTGTAATTGCAAACAAAGGTTTCTGTACCAAATATTAAGTTCTGCTTTTCTGATGTATCAAATACTTATGTCATGCAATAAAATGCAAATTAATTACTTAAAAATCATACAATGTGATTTTCTGGATTTTTGTTTTAGATTCCGTCACTCACAGTTAAAGAGTACCAATGATAAAAATTACAGACCTCTACATGCTTTGTAAGTGGGCAAACCTGCAAAATCGGCAGTGTATCAAATACTTGTTCTCCCCACTGCACCTCAATTTATACATTAGATGAATGAACACCCGCTTTCCCGCGGTATTTTGTGAGTTTTGCGCAGTGGCAGCGATCTGTGCGCCTTGAAAACGAATGTCTTTGCTTAGACAAAGTTAAAGGGATAGTTCACCAAAAAATTAAAATTACCCCATAATTTACTCACCCTCAAGCCATCCTAGATGTATATGACATTCTTCTTTCAGACGAATACAATCAGAGATACATTAAAAAAATGTCCTGGCTAATCCAAGCATTATAATGGCAGTGAATGGCAGCCCCAAATTTGAAGCCCAAAAAAGTGCTTTCATCCATTATAAAAGTAATCCACACGGCTCCAGGGGGTTAATAAAGGCCTTCTGAAGTGAATTGATGGGTTTTTGTAAGAAAAATATCCATATTTAACACGTTATTAAGTAAAATAACTAACTTCCAGCGGACCGCCTTCTGTATTCAAATTACAAAAAATGAATACTGTTCAAATAACACAAATAAGAGTCGGGACAACAATGTTCTTCTTTTGGTTTACTGCGCAATATAAATTACTCTATGAACACCGGTCTTTTGGACAATGAACTGGCCAACCAAAAACTAACCCAGCGTTAATCTCTAGAGTGGCCAAACAGTGCTTATTCCTGAGTTTACATACAACTCAAAGCACTACAGTTCCCTTTACGTGCCTTTGAACACAAAACTCTGCAGGTTCACTTTATTTCCACATTGTCTAATAATCCAAAATGTTAATATTATACAAAGCAAAGAATGTGCAATGATTTTTGGGCTACAGATGCCAGAAATAATGCTTGTCTCTTCTGTGTTTGTTGCAAAGATATCTAATTATGATAATAATAACCATTTAAATTCAATATCTATCTAAATATTAACATGGTGCACTTAGGGTGTGAAAAAACTGAAACGACTGAAAAAACGGTCGATGAGCCAGGCACATGGTCCAAAAGGGTTGTACGTAGTCTCTTAATGAGTCATGGGGGTGTTTTGGGCGCTGGAAGTGAAAATTATGTATGTGTATGATAGTGACAATTGTGGGAAATAGAATTACAAAGTTGCGATTGTAAAATGTAATTACAGCTGAGAGAATTTGCAATTGGGAGAAATAATAATTGTGTGGAATAATGTTGCAATTTTGAAATATACCTTCATATTGTGATAAATAAAATCATAACTGTGAGCTATAAAGTTACCATTGTGAAAAATAAAGTCAATTCTGGGAAATATCTAATAGCAATTACAAGTAATGAAGCAATTGTGGGATAAAAATGCAATTGTAAAGCATAATGACAATTGTGTGATTTCATGTTGCAATTGAGATGTCATATTATACACATATTAGATATATCAAGTTGCAATTGTGAGAAATAAAATCATAATTGTGAGATATTAAGTTGCATTGTGAGTAACAAATATGAGAAATAAAGACTTTTTTTTTACACTAAGGTGAAAACAAGCTTTTCCTAAGTGAACATAGCAGAATAAATGTGACAAAATCTTGTGCGTTTTCAACTGAGGATTTTTAAAAAGTTAAAACACCTGAGAGTTCAGTGCAGACCACAGGATTGAAATTAGGCAGATGGTTCTGGCAAACGTATGGAAGATCGAGTGATTTTCCAGTACTGGAAGGGTTATTAGAGCCAGCAAGAGTAATATCTGCTGGAAAGGAATATATTCTGCTTACATTGCCGGTGTGTCAGGTTGCTCATTTAAATATTTCAAGTGGTGCTATATGCCAGCATAACTATGATAAAGCGCCTGCTATTTCAAGCCAGACACATGGTGCCCCCTTTTTATGAAGCGTTAGAAGAGAAAAGAGTTTTCAATAAGGGTACAGTAATGTAATTACAACCTGTAAAAAAAGATGCTCACACTCGCAATAAATCAGACTGTAATATGCAAGGTGTTCTGAGTGTCATATTTCAAAATGAAAAGTTATGAACAAAAGATGGATTTTACTGTCCCAGAGACAAACAGCGATGTGTTAAAGAAGGGTTTGCAAAGAATAAAACTTGTCTCTTTTATTCTTACACAAATATGGGTTCATAGATAGTTTACATAGCTAATCTGATATAGTTTATATGATTTAACTTGATATAGTGGCACTAGAGGGCGCAACCCCAATTTCAAGCCATCCCATGTGCCACCCTATTAATTTCCTCATATTAAAGTGCTTTTGTCATTATAAATATTTCTATGGAAGCTTGTTTCCGCCACAAAATAAAAAAAGTAATTGCTTAACTAATTGACTTTTTTCCTCAGAATTGCGAATTTAGACTTCATAACTTACAATTGTGAGTTTATATCTCACAATTCTAAGAAGTCAGAATTGCGGTCTGACTTTAGTCTGACTTTATTTCTCATAATTCCGAGTCTATGACTCGCAATTCTGACCTTATTCATAATTCAGAGTTTATGATTTGCGATTTTGACTTTATTTCTCATAATTCTTGAGTTAATGACTCACAATTCTGACTTTATTTCTCATAATTCCGAGTTTATTACTCAAATTCGGACTTTATTTGTTTTTTGTATATTATGTCAGGACTCGGATTTGATCATTGCTCTTCCTGTTTTTTCTCTCATTTATGTTTCCCTGTATTTTTCCACTGCACCATAGCTGTGCTGTATTTTTAATCAGCACTACTGCACAGCACTCTCTCACCTGTTTCTCCGTTTAAGTTTCCCGCAATTGGTTTCTGCGGCAGCTGCGCTGCATTATAATCAGAGATCTTGCACACCTCTCTCACCTGTTTCTCCTCTCATTTAATTTCTCACACTATTTAGCTTCCTTCCTTATCTGCCAGAGTGTTTTGACTGTTTTTCTGTCATACTCCAGCCTTTCAAATGTTATTCTATTTTGCCTTGTCAAGTTTTGATCCTGTTCTGTGTTTCCTAGTCTGGTCCAGCCCTGCAGCTCAGTTTTCCCATCCTCTTTTTTGGATTTGCCTTTGTTATGGAGTCTGTGCCTGTGCTTGGATTATTCTCTGCCCTGCACCTTGGACTGTGTTGTTTTGCTGGTCCTGAACCTGCCTGCCTCTTGACCACTCTCCTGGCTTGCCCTCTTGCATTAACGGGGCTGTCTACCCGTTGCTGACTTTTGCCTGTCCTTGGATTACGTCATCAGCTATTTCCCCTTGCTTTTTTTACTTTGCTTTTTGTCCAATAAGAGTTTGAACTGATCTGCTCTTGGGTTCTGTTTTTTCCGTCCAGCCCTCACAAACAATTCTGAACTTTATTTCTCATAATTCTGAGTTTGACTCAAATTCTTATCCTTTTTTTCATAATTTTAAGTTTATGACTTGCAATTCTGACTTTATTTCTCATAACAATTCTGGCTTTATTTCTCATAATTCTGAGTTAATGATTCGCAATTTTGACTTTATTTCTCATAATTCCATAAAATATATATTCTTCCAATTCTGACTTTATATCTGAACTCAGAATTGCGAGAGAAAAAAGTCAGAATTGTGAGGTAAAAACAGTGGCTTTTCAACTATGGGAATCAAACTCCAAATATAACATGAGACTGTGCTAAGAGCTGTGCAGCCTAAACCAACTACATGCAAGGCTGAATGAAAAGCATGTCTTGACCCATTCATTGTGGTAGAATTACCTAAAATTAGCTAAAATAGCCAGAAAACAGACATGCAGGCATTTGTGGCCACATTCACATCATATTTATTGATTTCAAAGAATAAAATTAGTCAGCTATTAACAACTGTCCTCAATAAAGGAGGCATGTTTACAGGAGCATTTAAAATCCCTGTTAGCCTTTAAGTGCTGCAGGTAATGGCTGATACGGTATCCCTCCCGCTGCTGCTTCTCTCCACATGGTTGTGAAAGGAAATGGCACAGCCATTAAAGTATACAAAAGAGAGCTTACAGTAAAAGCACCAAGCCACACTTTCAAATCAATGCTAACAGACTTCATCTGGAGCACGCTATCTCTGAATAAATCAATAGTTTGATTAGTACTTCTCATTCATTACTAGACTTAATTATCGGCATAAGGCCTTTTAATGAAGGATTACTGTACATACTAATGAACCAACATCGATTTCAAGCTAAATGTGGTATGCAATAACTACAGTACACATATTCATCATATCTTTGTACAATATACAAATCATTCCTAGTGTGCAATGCTTTACTGTTTAAATGAATATGCTTCTTTATTTGTGTGTGTGTGTGTGTGTGTGTGTGTGTGTGTGTGTGTGTGTGTGTGTGTGTGTGTGTGGCTCAGGTATTCCCTACGTTTTGGGGACAAAATAATAAAAATGTTTGGTCTGCATGTGGAAAACATCTTATGAATCATACTAAACTATGTTTTGTAAAAATTTTAAAATGTAGAAAGTTTTCTGTGAGGATTGCATTTATGGGTAGGCTTAGGTGATAGAATATACAGTTTATACAGAATAGAAATAGAAATCATGTCTATGGAAAGTCCCCATAAGTAAGAGTGTG
Source organism: Coreius guichenoti (assembly GCA_039654105.1). Lineage (NCBI taxonomy): Eukaryota > Metazoa > Chordata > Actinopteri > Cypriniformes > Gobionidae > Coreius > Coreius guichenoti. The sequence goes on from CM077185.1 coordinate 32,541,577, forward strand.
TGTGTGTGTGTGTGTGTGTGTGTGTGTGTGTGTGTGTGTGTGTGTGTGTGTGTGTGTGTGTGTTGAATTAGAGAAAGGGAAAAAGACAAACACTGGAATATTTCTAAACTAATTAATTTAAGTGAATTGATTTCAAAAACTCATCCTTACGTTCACTTAAATCTGATATTGTATAAAAGGAATCAAACTAATATGATCCATCTACTCTTTGAGTTTAAAATTAAATTCATTATTTTTAGATATAAATGAGGGGAACATAAAAAGTGTCTAAATTGGTTGGAGAATATCAATCAACTCTGGCAGTTAGGAACTTTTCAGTCCAATTTTACAACACAGTTGAGGGCATGAATATTGGCATATCTGCTTATTCACATGAAGAGTCTCCATCTCGCTTTGTGGTTTTTAAATGATTTGTTCTGTAACCACAAAAAGCTTCCAGTAAAATTCTCATTAACTATTTTATCTGGACAAACAACCCAACTGCTGATAATAGATACATCCATCCAACCATCAAACGATCTACATTTCCACACCGAACGGACCAAAGTGCAAACCAAGTGAAAATCAAAGCCTAATTGCAGTGAGAACATGCTTCTGTCACACATCTACCAGCAACCAAGATTTCAGGAAATTGAGCAACCTGTCAAGATAAGAACTCAATCATTACGGCTCACTTTTCTTCTGAATTGGTTCGGCTGAACGGAACATCAAAGGCTATTGTGGGAATAGGTTCGATACAAATTTCAAACTGACAAGCAGCAAATCACTATGAAAAACATGCAAGCACGTTCAAAATGGCCTTAGCCAAGAGTGGGTATACGCCAATATCTGCCCGCTGCAGATATGGATTCATATACAGTGGGGTCCAAAAGTCTGAGACCACTAGTAAAAATTCTTCTTTTTTACAAAAAACTTTTTGAATAAGATTTTTGATCTTTATAGTTTGTAATGGGTCATTCTTGCAGCACTTTTTATGTTCCCCTCATTTATATCTAAATATATTGGATTAAATTAAACTTAGATTTAAAAAGTAGATGGATCATATTAGTTTGAGATATATATATAGTACAATTATTATATTATCAGCATAACAATTTGAGAGAAAAATTGCATGAATTTCATAAAGTTTTTCACTTTCACTCATTTGTTGTGTGATTGTCATTTTATATATACACTAATACATTTCTAATATATACTAAATATATAGGCCTACATACAAACTATAATAGTATCTCAAAATGATACTAATATTTATACTAAATAAATATAGTTTTTATTCATTTTTATTTCAATTTTAGTTATTTTACTACATCAAGTTAAACTAAATTGGCAACTAGCTGAAATTAAGTTTATATTTGATTTTATTTCAATTAGGCTAACGTTTATTTCATTTCAAGTAACAAATGTTATTTTTATGGTTTTAGTTTTAGTTAATAATAACCCTGATTTGAGATGATCCAAAGAACATATTGTGCTTCAGTGGAAGCAAAAACATATGACTGTCTGTACATAGGAGTCACATGAATGTCAGAAATTTGCTTATTAGTGTACTACAAATACAAACCCGATTCCAAAAAAGTTGGGACACTGTACAAATTGTGAATAAAAAAGGAATGCAATAATTTACAAATCTCATAAACTTATATTTTATTCACAATAGAATATAGATAACATATCAAATGTTGAAAGTGAGACATTTTGAAATGTCATGCCAAATATTGGCTCATTTTGGATTTCATGAGAGCTACACATTCCAAAAAAGTTGGGACAGGTAGCAATAAGAGGCCGGAAAAGTTAAATGTACATAAAAGGAACAGCTGGAGGACCAATTTGCAACTTATTAGGTCAATTGGCAACATGATTGGGTATAAAAAGAGCCTCTCAGAGTGGCAGTGTCTCTCAGAAGTCAAGATGGGCAGAGGATCACCAATTCCCCCAACGCTGCGGCGAAAAATAGTGGAGCAATATCAGAAAGGAGTTTCTCAGAGAAAAATTGCAAAGAGTTTGAAGTTATCATCATCTACAGTGCATAATATCATCCAAAGATTCAGAGAATCTGGAACAATCTCTGTGCGTAAGGGTCAAGGCCGGAAAACCATACTGGATGCCCGTGATCTTCGGGCCCTTAGACGGCACTGCATCACATACAGGAATGCTACTGTAATGGAAATCACAACATGGGCTCAGGAATACTTCCAGAAAACATTGTCGGTGAACACAATCCACCGTGCCATTCGCCATTGCCGGCTAAAACTCTATAGGTCAAAAAAGAAGCCATATCTAAACATGATCCAGAAGCGCAGGTGTTTTCTCTGGGCCAAGGCTCATTTAAAATGGACCGTGGCAAAGTGGAAAACTGTTCTGTGGTCAGACGAATCAAAATTTGAAGTTCTTTTTGGAAAACTGGGACGCCATGTCATCCGGACTAAAGAGGACAAGGACAACCCAAGTTGTTATCAGCGCTCAGTTCAGAAGCCTGCATCTCTGATGGTATGGGGTTGCATGAGTGCGTGTGGCATGGGCAGCTTACACATCTGGAAAGGCACCATCAATGCTGAAAGGTATATCCAAGTTCTAGAACAACATATGCTCCCATCCAGATGTCGTCTCTTTCAGGGAAGACCTTGCATTTTCCAACATGACAATGCCAGACCACATACTGCATCAATTACAACATCATGGCTGCGTAGAAGAAGGATCCGGGTACTGAAATGGCCAGCCTGCAGTCCAGATCTTTCACCCATAGAAAACATTTGGCGCATCATAAAGAGGAAGATGCGACAAAGAAGACCTAAGACAGTTGAGCAACTAGAAGCCTGTATTAGACAAGAATGGGACAACATTCCTATTCCTAAACTTGAGCAACTTGTCTCCTCAGTCCCCAGACGTTTGCAGACTGTTATAAAAAGAAGAGGGGATGCCACACAGTGGTAAACATGGCCTTGTCCCAACTTTTTTGAGATGTGTTGATGCCATGAAATTTAAAACCAACTTATTTTTCCCTTAAAATGATACATTTTCTCAGTTTAAACATTTGATATGTCATCTATGTTGTATTCTGAATAAAATATTGAAATTTGAAACTTCCACATCATTGCATTCTGTTTTTATTCACAATTTGTACAGTGTCCCAACTTTTTTGGAATCGGGTTTGTAGTTCAGAATCTGGAATATATGGGTCATTCCTGGGCTTCGGTAACACTTCATCCTTGGTTTTTTTTTTTTTTTTTTTTTTTTTTTTTTTAAACTACATACAATTAATTTTCTAAATACCCCACATCATTAGGCACATATCAAACCTCTAACAAATCATATTTTCCCACCTCAGGCATTAAAGACCTTTTATTATTTATTTATTTTTTTTCCTCAGATTTAAACACCTTTTATTCTCAACCCAGTAACGGACAAAATGGAATTGGTTTAAAAAGGATTTTACACAAAACTAGTTATAAAACAAACATCTGCCTACTACTCATGTGTTCCTCATAACAGTTTAATAACTACAAATGTCATATTTATGATAATTCTCACATTTTATGGGACTGAAATTAAAAATAGACAAATTGTGTGTCTGTGGTCTCTATTTTTCTAAAAAATGTTTTGTAAAAAATGGATGCCATTTCTGACATTGGATGCTTGTCAATGTTTAAGTTACATCAAATATTCTACTTATAACAAAATTATGAGTTGTCATGATTTTGTTAAGTATATCTTTACTGAAACCATGACTATTTTATATTTTTTTTTATTAAAATGATTCATAAATGAAGTGAAAAACTCAACCCTGTCACAATTTTTCAACCCTGAAACAATGAGAAATATACAGATGTGACAGGGTTGAGTTTTTTTGCACAGAATGGCCACTGTTCCCTTTTGTAGTGTAGGAGAGTAGACCATATATGGCAGCAATGAAATAAGTACATTGTGTATACTTATGGATATGGAACTAAATTTTGAAAAATAATAATTTTCCATCTTAATTTTGTGATGGGGTTGAGTTGTTAAACTTGACAGTACCCTCCCTGACTATAATACGTCTCAAAAATATGAATAAAAACTATGATGCTACTTACCATCTTCTACATCATTGTTAAAGAGACCAGAATGATGTCATTTCTGGTACATGATGTCACATATGGGTGGAGTCTAAATTATTATAGGCGGAGAATATGGTTGGCGTGACGGGGCTGAGTTCAGACTGAGGGACATAACTTCATAGTCTCTTTTTTTATCAAATATCGTGCATTTTTTAGGAAAATATTTTTCACAAGAAAGTAACAAATAAATACTTACAATATTGTCAAAAATTATAGACACTGCACATTTTGTTAAATATTTTCTAAGTACAAATTCAGTGAAGTGCATCAGGGACATGACAAAACGCTTACTGTGTACGATAGAAATAAGACATTATTTATGATAAAAATTATTTAAATGCAATAATTATTTTAATTCATTATAATGGACATACCAAAGTATTGTGAAAAGCTTTTAACATTTCATTTTGGTGAACCACCACTTTAAAAAGTCTGGGGGACTGAAATATTACTGAATCCCAGGAATGGCCCACATCTCATACCTTTTATGTCTTTTCTTATTCATTTAACAATATTAGATCTTCCTTGTTGTCTTAGACTTTTAGGCTCCGCTGAACACTCACAAGGACCTTGAGTTTGCCTCGTGAGCAGAAACCAGGTTTCAGAAGACAAAAGGCCAGACACGAAAATAAAGGACAAGGTTGAGATGAGACTGCAGGTGCAGACTACAGACCGGCAATAACAACAGCGGGCAGAGAATCCGAGTGAGCTCTGACTACATATGACCATATTACAAATGGATCTGGCATTCAGTTCTGGGCTGGAGAGGAATTCATTAGGAGATGCTTCATGTCTGCCGGCTTCTCTCACACGATGTAACCCCTAGCCTTTTTTGTGTACAGCACAATGACCAGAGAGAACAACAATATGAAATATTTTGATATACCAGACATGAGCATCATATAGTTAAGACATTACTTACTTAATACTAAGACTGTCAATTTATTGCATTAATTTACTTAATTATTAATTATATAAAAATAATGTGTTAAAAACATAAATGCTAGAGCGGAATCAAATGAAACAGGACACTGTGGTCTTGAGATGTGCATTTCAAAGTTTAACTATTTGTAACTTGGCAAAGCATTTTAAAAACACTGAAACAAATGCAGCCAAAAGGAACCCTTAAAATATCTTCATTTAGGGGCTTTTCTTAGCATATATTGATACAGTTTTTTTTTTTTGATTAATGATTAATTAGCATATCATGTAATTAATTTGATTAAAAAAAAATTGTAAAAATGACTGACAGCCCTGCTTAACTCTTTCCCCGCCAAACACAGAATTTTCCGTTATTTGTGAGAAAACGCTTCCCCGCCAAATACAGAATTTTCCGGGTTTCTGTGTTTTCACTATTATACGCTAGGAGGCACTATTAGGCATCATCTGAAAGAGTCCTGAATCTTCTGATCAAAACACATGCGAAGAAGTTGCAGAAACAAGCGATCTCATATGTAATTATATGCATATGTAAAATAATGTGATCATCAACATTAAACATCATATAAATCAAAACTGCCTAATGTTACTGAATGAAATGTCGACCCAGGACGAGCTATAGGACTGTGAAGCATTAGGGGTGTTGGTGGACTCCATCTAGTCCATCTGTGTTTTGATCATCCTTCTGAATCTGATCTGGATGTAGTCTTTGACAAAAACATGATTTTCTCAGCTTTTTGCTCAAAATGTTGCTTTTTTTTTTTTTAACTTACCCATATTCAAGTGTTGAAAAAAAAAGAATGCATGAAGCTAGAATAAAACGGGGGTCCATGAAATTTTTGTGAACTGATCAAAAACGCTGGTGGTGGTTGGCAACATTTTTTAAAAATGCTGGCGAGGAAAGAATTAATGGTAATTTTAAAAAATATATAGTTAAGGTAAAATGTAAATAAAGCTATTCTTTAAAGCTGTAGTAAAAAGCTTATGTATGCACATTTAAACTATGAGTGAAAAAGAAAAAAAAAATCTATATTTTTGTGAAAATGATTTACAGCAATAAACAGTTGGCTTTTTTTTTTTTTACTAACGATTTCTCTAAAGTTTGATCAAAAGTTGTGTATTTGGTAATCAAAGAAACAAAATGTCAGTTAAGGGCAATTAAGATAAAATATGAGATGTGAAGAAAAAAATGTACGGCATCTTCAATTAAAAATAAATACCTTATTTTACCATAATTTCTTGTATCCAGTATATGCAAAATGCTGAAATTAGCTAAACAAAAGCAACTTACTCCTTATAATATAATATAATAGAATAAAACATAATATAATATATAATATTCAATAATACATTATTTCTAGTATATGTAAACTGCTGAAATTAACAAAACAAAAGAAACTTATAATATAATATAATTCATATAATATAACATAACATAATATAATATTATATTATATTATATATAATGCATTACAACATATCTATCAAATATGAACTGAAATCCATGATCATTTCTGTCAGAGATGACAGCTATGCTGAGCCTCTTCACACAAGGACATCAAAAACAAAGCCAGAGATGCTTTAAATGTGATTACTGCTTTTGTTGTCGCTTAAAAAAACGCCCCTCCACTCAGACCGAATCCGATTACGTTGAGCCACTTCTAACTATTCCCAACCAGCAGAGAGAACATTCAGTAACCCAGAGCTTTCTGCCTTTGGCAACAGAAATGGAGGCTTGTTTCATATCCATCACTCTAATTGTATTTCATGAATCCCGAAGCTCAGAAACATAGTCCTAATACATTCACCTTGCAAAAAAAAAAAAAAAATCCACCAGCAAAACAACACTTTCACACACACTTCACTCTTACAAAGGTTCTTTATTGGCATTGATGATTCCAAGAAGAACCTTAAACATCCATGGAACCTTTTCATTTCACAAAAGGTTTAAAAAGGTTCTTTTGATTATGAAATTGTTCTTCACACTAAGAAAAAAAATGGTTCTTTTAAGAAGGGGTTACTAAAAAGTTCTTTGGGGAAGCAAATGGTTCTTCTATGGCATTGCTGCAAAAACTCCCTTTTGAAACCCTTCACTTCAATAGCACGGTAACCATTAAAACTAATCAATGTGATACTTTGTATAATTATCAATTCAAAAGAAGCAGAATCTCTTTTGTCCTCCAGACAGTGTAATCGCTACTAGACGAGGACATGGAGTTTAAAACACTATGCTCATTGTATAGTATGACTAATGGCTTTGTTCATTGTTGGCTTTCGCTGTAATGGTGGTGTTTAGAGATGAAGTCTTACATTGTGGCTGGATCTTTCCCTAAAGGCAAAAGTCCTTGCTCATTCTTTTAAAGGCGTTGCATTAATGTATTGTGAGTCTGTCTCAATGTAATGCAGCTTTTCAAAGTGTCCGTTATTGAAGCATGAAGCAGTGCATCTGTACTCAACCCAACAGCAAACTCGCTAGTAAGCACTGCCACAACCAAAAACTCCACTGCAGTGCACTATAGACACTTTTATTTTCTTACTCAATATTTTATGTTGTTATTTTAAATGAGTTACATATCTAAGACCTGATGACACACGGCAACACACACACATCTGCTTTCGCTCATCCTGCCACAGGAAAACGGTCATGCAAAACTAAGGGCCCTATTTTAACGATCTGAGCGCATGGTCTGAAGCGCATGGCGCAGGTGCACTTATGGCGTGTCCAAATACACTTTTGCTAGGTTAACGATGGGAAAAATGGTCGGCGCGCCAGGCGCATGGTCTAAAAGGGTTGTACCTAGTCTCTTAATGAGTCATGAGTGTTTTTTGGGCGTAACGTGCAATAAACCAATCAGAGTCTCATCTCCCATTCCCTTTAAATGCGCTTGCACCATGGCGGATTCACTATTTACATGGCGGAATATAGACACCCTCAACCTGACGAGTCAGTTTAAATACATGTGTGTATTGCCACGATTGGTTAAATAAGTAGCCAATTTCATTCATCATTACTGCAAATAGGTAATTCTGATGCATGCAATGACTATCCATTATGACATGTAGGCATTTTCATCTTTATGTACACAATAATAATCTTTTACATTGTAATCATTTTATTTGTAATATTTAAAAATGTTTGTGTGCTGCGTTGTTCACCCACCTATAGGTGCATATTACTAACGTGACCTGTAAATAACACAAAACATACTGCACTATTGACTTTAGACCAGGTTTTTGTTAGTCAATGGTGCAGTCGTTTTCAGCTGCCTCAAAATAGCAACGTGAAACAATGCGCCTGAACACTCCTCGTTTTCAGACCAGCACGCCCATGGGCGAACAAATGGGCGCAAATGCATTTGCTATTTAATCAACGTGGCGCTGGATGTGAAAATGATAACTGCTTCGGGCTGAAACTAACAAAAAACATTTGCGTTTCGCCTAGCGTCGCATTGCGCCGGGTGTATGATAGGGCCCTAACTGTTTTTGGTGAAAGAAATCTTCACTAATATTAAACTTCAGGGAAAAAAATAAAATGATGAGAAAATGCAGAATTTATGATTCTTTAATCTCTAATCTCTCGGTGTGAACGATTGCCAAAGCTGCACATTTCATACTGAAGTCACCAAGACGCTCTCTGAGAAGGAGAGCAGAGAAATTATGCTCAACATTCATGAGAGAAAAAAAAATGCACGAGACAAGAGAGAGAGAGAGAGAGAGAGAGAGAGAGAGAGAGAGAGAGAGAGAGAGAGAGAGAGAGAGAGAGAGAGAGAGAGAGAGAGAGAGAGAGAGAGAGAGAGAGAGAGAGAGAGAGAGAGAGCATATTCTAACCTTGTACTGGAACAGGAACAGGCCGCAGAAGAGGCTGTACAGGTCGGCTGTCAGCAGAGAGAGGTTCACCGCTGTGGCGCTGGTTCTTTTGATTACCACAGGCATGAAGCTGTACAGGCCAAACATGCACGCGCTGAATCCAATGTACAGCAGCCCTGAGAGGACATAAAGAGTTAAGGCCTGTTCACACCAAGTTAATTATACTATAATGATGACAATAACAATAAAGATATAGTTCTAAAAATGGTTCTGAATATAAAAGAATAGTCCACACCACAACTATAACGATAACGGCACAGAAGAAGGGTATCGTTGGAATTGCTTTTATGAAGGTATTTTTGGTGCAAAACACGTGTGAGAGTGGAATTTGTAGCTGTAGAGCATATCCACACATGTGTATCAATAAATTTGAAGTCACAGAGAAAAATCTTTTAAGAGTTGTAAAAGAGTTGTATTTTGTAACAGTTACACCTTCACACATTCTTCACTGCAGGTGCACAAATCCTATTCTACGAATCACACAAGAAGAAACTCATACACTCACATTTTTGCTACAGTTGCTGCAGTAAATATGGTGCAAAACGCATTCACACATCCGTATCAAAAATGTGAAGTCACGAACAAATTTTGCACATCCGCAAATTAATATGTGAATCCATACAATTTGAGTTGCACACTTGTAGAATATCTGGTCACAAATGCATTATCAAATCAAATCAAATCAAATTTTCTTGGATATTTTTCTAACACAATCACAAGTCCAATCACTACAACTGCTTGAATCTGCTGCTACGAGTCTCAAACGCAGTTTGTTCGCGCGCTCTCACTTTTGCACCATATACTACGTGAAATGTGGAGCAAAAGTGATATGATTGATATGATTGATAATTAATACAATACAATACAATGCAATATAATATAATACAATATAATACAATATAATACATTCTAAACTGTTAGATCACTTCATAAATAATTATAATGGCAATTATAATACATTATGATAAAGTTCTCTGGAATACTTGATTCTGATTGGTCAATTATGGCATTCTGCAACTAAATGACTGCTAAATTGTTTAAAAGCCTAAGTCATGTCTTTCATATAACTCTGAAGTCTCTTTCTCGCATACTAAAAGTTAAATCAATATTTCATATCCACTTATTTAATTATTTGGTATAGTCATGTAATCTATATTGCATCTGGGTCTTGATATGGTTTATTCTGTGATACATGATCTCTTATTTATAATGCTTATTTATTCATGGCTATGTTCTTACAAATATAATGCATTATAACACAAAGCAAAAAATAACTGGTACATTTTTTATTAATGCATTATATGTATAGGCTTCATAGAAAAATATAAACGCTTCTATTATTTTACAGTACAACATTATATTATAGCTTCATATTGTGCTGTAAGGGAGATTAAAAAGGGTAGAGATGAAGTCAGTGTGGAGTTTAGCACAATATTCTTCTGTTACCAAGCATTCAGCTTTTTATGTCATAGAGGACAGAGAGACAGCAGCTGTGATATTCAGGTCATAATTCATCTAGCACAATCTTAATGGAATTGGATGGCACAAAAAATTAAATTATTCACTTGTGTTTTCTCAGGCCATTCATTTCTAAATGCATTTGTAAAGGACACAACTTTTATTCCAGCATAAATGGAGATAGATAATAAAAGCAAACAATACTAACAAAGTCTGCTGCCTGTTGGACATCCCACCAAGTCAACCAATTTCGCTTTTGTAGGTAAAGTGCACACAATTTTTTTTTTTTTTTGATGTTTCAGTAGATTCTTCTCACAATCTCAGTTTGGAAAATAGAAGCAGAGATAAATACAAAATAAATATATAAAAATTCTAAATATAAAACTGTATACAGTGTGTGTGTGTGTGTGTGTGTGTGTGTGTGTGTGTGTGTGTGTGTGTGTGTGTGTGTGTGTGTGTGTGTGTGTGTGTGTGTGTGTGTGTGTGTGTGTGTGTGCGTGCGTGTGTGTGTCAGGGCCGTGCACAGACATTTTGAGGGGCAGTGGCCCAAAACAAAAAAGGGGCACTATGAGGGGGTTGAGTATCATCTTAATATAGAGAATGAATAACAAACCTTTTACAATCATATTGCAAATACAATTGTTAGGCTTTAGTGCTAATTCAATTTATGTTGTTGTAATTATGCTTCCAAAAAGTTGATCCTGTGCTAATTTGATCTCATATTTAATTTTTTTTTTTGAATGTTGTAGATTTAAGTAGCAAATGAGAATTGCTAAAATTATTGAATATATTTTTGTTATTGTTATTGTTTTGTTATTCTTGTTATTGATTTTCAGTTTTGTTCAAAGTAAATAAAGCAACAGTTTTTCAATAACATAAGAATATGTAAAAGTATGGTATTTGGGGTAAAAGGCACAATAATAAACATGATAATAAACAGCGGCTGACTTTTCCATTTGTTGACATGACATGGTTAGATTTTTTTACTCAATTTATAATGAAACCATCAGATTTAAAAATAGGATAATAATCATTTCATATAATAAAAATATATTTATTTCTTACTACTGTAAAGCTTTATTAAATTATTATGGGACCTCTTTCAACGCTTTCAGAATCTTTACTTTAAAAAAAGTTTAAAATGTTTCTGTATGTTTAAAATATATTTTTTAATTTTAATATTTACTGAACAGTAATGAATTCTTTTATTTATCAAAATAAACAGAAAATAGTACAAACTTTGCTAGAGATTTTTTTGAACAATTATTAACTTAGACATGATTAAAAAGCACATTTTCTTAGGGTGTGCCTTTAGCCCCAGCATTGTACCCTATGATACAACTCATTTAGAACATTTATAGTGTAGCCTATTACCTTTTTTAATTGTGTATAATATTAATATGGTCTTAATAAAATATCACAAATATGGTGTATGTTATATACTAGTATTAACTCAGACAATTGATTTTAATGGGAAATATACTTTACAGGAGTTAAAGTGTGACAAACTGTCTGCTAAATATTCTATATGACGATTCACCCGCTGGCTTGCTGGAGCTTTGAATCCATATTTGCAATGTTGAACGTGCATTAGCCTCCCTTATTTCCGCTTTTTTGTGCTGACAACAGCAAATTTTGTGTTATTTATATTAGATCAGATAACATACAATAATTTGAAGACAATTAATTATCTTCCAAGAATGTGGATATTTTGCACAAGTTGTTAGCACTATTAGAAGACCAGGAGCAAAACATTACTGACAGAAATACAAAAACAAACTACCAAATTACTAATTCCGGATCAACCACTGTCTGTAATGTGGATTGTAGTTTGTAATCGACCTGTTAATGGGACGACATTCTGGAACTGTCGTCTCCACAGAGAGCGGGCATTGCCACAGACTGTGAGCGATGCTGCAGAGCGAACGGGAAAAGACGGAGCGGATTAGCGGAATTAGTGGATCTTTAGCGGAACAGAACGCTTTTATGGGATTCCTCTGGGGGTGAGGGAGGGAAGGGGAGCAAGAGGGGCACCTCAGCCGATGAGGGCAGAGGGGCAGTGGCTCTAGCCACAGGGCCACCCCCCTGTGCACGGCCCTGGTGTGTGTGTGTGTGTGTGTGTGTGTGTGTGTGTGTTTGTGTTTGTGTGTGTTTGTGTGTGACAACAGCCATAAAAGAGAAATTACAGGATCAACTCGGAAACCCTTAAGGTAAAAACAAATAATCAGCTTGTACTCAGCAAGGACAAATCAATGTCAGGATTATATCACACTATATATTTCAGAGCTCACTGCTGTTCACACACAGTTTGTTCTCAGGCTATGAGGCTTCAGCAGAAATAGGCTTCATAACTTATTCAGATGCCTTGCTAACACTGTTTGGCAATGTAGCACATCAGAGAATTATAAACTGTCACCTGCTATTCAGGGGGAAGTTCAAATCTATCTGTAGGCAAGGATTTAATGTTGCTCTGTTAAAAAAAGCCTGACTGTTAAAAAACTATAATTAGTTGGAAGTGATGAAACATTTCAGAGTGGATCCGACAAATCTAACTAATGATGCCACAAAATATATTTTTTTAATTTCATTGCATTTTATGACAAAATATCAAGTGGAATCAAGTTTATAATTTAAAAACTTTTTTGTGAAGTGTTTTGCTTGAAATAAATATATGTAAACTATCTTTCCTTAAAATAAAAGCTACTGTTTGAATTTTTTTATCTAATGCAATGACATTCTATGGAAACAATTGTTTCCGTCACGGAATAAAAAATGTAAAAGGTAATTGCAACTTTTTATCTCATAATTCTGACGTTTTTTCCTCACAATTGCGAAGAAAAAAATTCTGAGAAAATAAAGGTAAAAAAATTGTAAGATATAAAATCGAAACTTTGACTTTTTATCACAATTTGGAGTAGGGCTGCACAATTAATCAAATTTCTAATCGTGATTACAATTATGGATGCCACAATTACGTAATCGTTCAAAGGCGCAATTACAAAAAAAAAATTGTCCACTTGCATTAAGATGTGCTTAAGATGTGTATGTGTTTTTCTTTCTACAGGTTAAGGGTTTTTTCCCATTGTTTTAATTTTAGTATAACATTATAATACCATGCATATTTTTAAGAATGTTTTCAGCTCATTTTCATATAAAAATATAGCATGCAGTTGCTTCAAACAATGGTATAAAGCTATTCAAAACATCATTCCATGTAAATTGTGATAATCGTAATATAATTGCAATTACAATTTCAAGGGAATAATCGACAATTATGATTTTTGTCATAATCGTGCAGCCCTAATTTGGAGTGATAAAATTGTGTGTACAATTGTGAGTCTCGCAAATCCGACTTTTTTTTTTTTTTTTTAAAGAATCGCACGGTTCTATCCCACAATTCTGACATTTTTTTCTCAGAACTGTGAAGTATATAACTCGAAAATTGTGAGATAAAAAGCCGCAATTACCTTCAGACATATTTAAGCACCCAAATACTTTTGAAGCCACTGTATATTAAAGGGTTAGTTCACCCAAAAATGAAAATTCTGTCATTAATTACTCACCCTCATGTCGTTCCAAACCCGCAAGACCTTCATTCATCTTCAGAACACAAATGAAGATCTTTTTGATGAAATCCGAGAGCTCTCTGACCCCTCCATTTAATTAACACTTTCAAGGCCCAGAAAGGTAGTAAAGACATCGTTAAAATAGTCCATGTGACTCCAGTGGTTTAACATAAATTTTGTGAAGCGACGAGAATACTTTTTGTGCGCAAAAAACAAACAAAAATAACGACTTTATTCAACAATTTCTTCCTGTCTTTACATTGGCCAGCTCCTGCGTTAGCTTCACACGCATGCGTCGTGGTGCTCATGTGAACAGCTTCGGCCAATGGTAAGCTGGCGTTCTGGCGTAGCTCTGACGTAACTCGCAAGCTGTATTTACTACAGTGTAGGAGACTGACACAGACATGAAGAAATTGTTGAATAAAGTCGTTATTTTTGTTTGTTTTTAGCGCACAAAAAATATTCTCAACGCTTCATAAAATTAAGGTTGAACCACTGGGGCCATCACATGTTCCATTTTATTGATGTCTTTCCTACCTTTCTGGACCTTGAAAGTGATAATTAAATTGCTATCTATGGGGGGGGTCAGAGAGCTCTCGGATTTCATCAAAAAGATCTTCACTTGTGTTCTGAAGATGAACGAAGGTCTTAAGGGTATGGAACGACATGAGGGTGAGTAATTAATGACAGAATTTTCATTTTTGGGTGAACTAACCCTTTAATAAATATAATAATATATGAAATGGTACACAAACAAATATGAATTTTCTCATAGTCTTTCAAAGACAGTGGCAACATAACTAACGCATTATGATCAACATGCCCTCGTTATTTATCAAGGGCATCACAGTTTTGGCGGGATACATTCCTTCTTCTTGCATAAAGTGCAACAGCCCTGACAGTTAATGACGTGGCCCCCTCAAGCGGCTCTAGACTTGCTAATGTCGCTGTGACAAGCCAGCATCCTCCTGGGATCCAACCCAAATGCTGCCTTTGGCACGGCCACTCAACACTTCATCAAGCTGCTCCAGGAGCATCAATCTGGATTAAACTTAAGTGACTTCCTGGGTCATAAAATACACTGAATAAGAGGAAGGTAGTTTTGCCAAGTCTTATCTAAATGGGATTACAAACCAAGTTATATTTGTAATTATTTCTAATCAGATGCATTTAACATTAACCATAGTCACTGTAGCCCACCGCTTCAAGTGGCTTACTGCTTTATAAAAACATATTTGTGTTTATGCTTTCATTTTGAAGACGTGAGCAGGCGTGTGTATTTATACACAGGGTACAGATGTCACAGACTGCATAAGCAATTCATTTTGTTAATTGTCTTTTGTCAACAGTTTAAATATGCCTGTTATCGTTTGTGAGGAAGTCAAATTGAGAGTCACATCTTCTGGTGATGTTGCCTCTCAGCATCTCTCCCTGAGCTCAGCAGCACGTGCACAGCAATATTTAATCAGCCACGTCCGTTCACAGCTGTCTGCTGATGCTTCTAAGGACGTTTTAACACCAGACGCTCTGGCTAGACCAGTGTTCGTTTGACTTTAGTGCCATGAAAGCATTGTGATTGATATTTGCAATGAAATCAACCCAGCCTAATTTCAGGAAATGCACTGCTATTGATGATGCATATTTTGTTATATCGGTCACAAAATATTCTCAAGATGAATGGAAAATGCTTACTTGTTGACAAAATAAATTAAATTCTTAGGTTATAAATATGGGCAGACAAAACATTATTTAATTAAAAGACATAGGGCCAGATTTAATAAACAGGGCAAATTAGCGTGAGAGCGCAATTCCATAAAATCGCAGATGGGAGTGGAAAGTTCTGTGCGTGATCTACTGACGACACACAAATTAAAGCACACAGACGCAGCCGGATCATTTCCATAATGACCAATGCAATCTACCCGTTAGCATCTGGTTTAAGACGTGCTTTTTTTGGGCGGTAAATGATGGCGCAAACACCAGTAAATTTATGAGTGCAAACCTTTGTAAATCACCTTGCATGCCGCAAAAATAACTGTGTCCAATAACTGTTTCAGCGCTAATTTATCACTGTGTGTCTTTAGTAAATCCTGACAGTAGTTTTTTAACGCCAAAAGAGGGTTTGCACTGGCGCAAGCTGTTAGTAAATCTGGCCCTTAAATTGTTCTGATGGTAGGAAACTTATTTGTTTACAGGTCAGAAGGCATGAATAACTGCATTACATTACTGAATTCAATTGACAGTCCTAATAAAAAGACTTAAAATATCCAAATAACGCTTTTATTTTTAATTTCCATTTTTTTTTAAGTCTATTACTTAGGCACTTTGCAAAAATGACTTCTTAATGGGTGTTTCATTGTTGAAGCATTTTTTAAATGTATTTATTTGTTTATTTGAGTACTACCATTCAAATATTTGGAATCAGTAAGGAAATTAATAACTTTATTAAGCAAGCATGCATTAAATTGATCAGAAGTGAGAGTAAAGATATTTAAACTGTTACAAAAAATTACAGTTCAAATTAATGCAGCTCTTTTGATCTTTCTATTCATCAAAGGATAGCTGAAAAAAATGTATTACAATTTCCACAAAAATATTAAGCAGCACAACTGTTTTCAACATCGATAATAATAATAAATGTTTCTTGAGCAGCAAATCAGCATATTAGAATGATTTCTGAAGGATCATGTGACATTGAAGACTGGAGGAATGATGCTGATAAAATAAAATAAAATATTTCGCAACATTACTGTTTTACTGTGTTTTTGTATCAAATAAATGCACCTGAGTGACTTCTTTCAAAAACATAAAAAATTTTTACAGACCCCAAACAATTAAATAGTGTATCTACAAATTCTTGAAATCAAATGAATTTACCTGAGAAGCAAGACTGCATAAAGACTTAATTTTGTAGATTGTATCATGAATATAAGTGTATTTTGTCTTATTGCACTGACATACTTCTTCACTTGTTGTTAGCTTCTCACTTAAAATAAGTTGGGGGGGGGGAATCCACCAAAGCAATATGACAAAATTCATTGATATTAAAGATACATTCTCTGAAAACAATTCTTAATATTGTTTTATTTTATCTGACAAAATTCTTGGCAAAAAAACTGTTATCAGTATCAGAATTGTGAGAGAATTGGTAGAGAATTGTGGGTGCAGGGGGAAGGTGATTGAATTCAACTCAGGTTTCGCTCAAGTAATGAAACCAAGTGTGAAAACTGTCAAAATCAGAGGCTTACCGATCTGCCAGTCCCACTGCACCTTCAGAAGTTCCTTGTGCTCCATAATGGCCCTGAAAAACAGAAACACAGCACAACTCCCATCAGCCACAGGTGAGCACAGCCAAGCTGGGGGGAAAAACAAGAACATCAATAAAAGATAAATAGCGACAGCACCGAAGTCTCGACAGCATGCTTCATTTTGACAGGTGGAAGAACTCAACAACAACGGGCAGAGTGACAAATCCAGCCAGCCAGAGCAAAGAGCGGTCAATCTCCCCTGAACAGTCCCAGGGATTCTTGTGGCACACGCCTCGGTTCTGTATGAGTTTTCCCGACTTACTAACAATGACAGGTCATCCTATTCCCCCCACGCACAATTAAAGCCGAGCAGGAAACAATCTTCCGGCCCCGTGTGACACCTCTGCGGAGCCGTCACAGGACTGGGCTGATGATCTGTTGCCAAGGTTACGAGTCTCATCGGCCGACGGCGTCTAGAGGTGTATCAGCGGGAGATGCTCCTGAAGCCTGCAGATGATACTATTTGATGCAGGCAAAGAAAGAGAGAGAATATTCTAGATCCAGTGGGCTTGTCACGCTGCTTCCTCCAGAGCCCCTTTATAAGGCAGTCAGACTTTAAGTGGAAGCAGGACTTGACTGTCGTCCACAATTTCTGCCTGCTGTCAGATATGAATGCCTTTCAGGATAATTACACCCAGCTGGCATGGATAAACTGTGTGGTTGGCATTTATGTAAATACGCCACAAATATAGACGTTAAAGCACACTGAAGCTTTGGCACCGGGGGAATAAAGGTGTTAGATGAGGGGCTGGTAAATTCAACTCCAGCTGGAGCTGCTGTACACTTGCTGGGGGATGCAGGCGCTCCAAATGGGCCTCGTTTGCAGATGGATAAAAAAAAAAGAAGAGAGACGAAAACCTTCCAGCTGACTCATGCTTGGAAGTAGCTGGGATTGGTGGTGTCGGAGATCCAAACGGCTCTGGTGGAAATGATAATTAGACATGCAGGCTGTGTAAACCTCAAACTGTGAGGAGGATCTGAAGCTGACAGCAGGTGATTGCGGGTTAGCAGGCAACTCGCAATTCAACTAGAAAAATCATTACATTTCTATGAAAGCCATGTGAAGGTGAGCTCATTCTAGAGCATTAAATAGTCACGTGAAAACAGCAAACAGGGAGTAACTTGGGGTAAAGGGTCTTAATGGCACAATTATGATAGAATATAACCTTTTTAGTTTACATCATAGGTCGGCAAAAACAATGAGGGGATGGTTAGTATTGGTGAATGTCATAACTGCACCCATATGAGACCAAAATGCTTTTTTTCCATTGACAGTATATGCATAGATATTCTGGTTGATATCAATAAGCCTATAGAGTGCAACAGTCGGGTTTCAGAAGTAAAAAACTATATTCATTTTCTCCATAGGGAAATTGATTTTAAACGATAACTTTTAAACCTTTAATGACAGGCCTACTGTGAGCTACGAGGTTGTTAATCCATGGCATTTGCTTCTGTTGAAGCCGTCAGCCCACGTTATTACAGCTTATTTTAAAAATATTCGTATTTAACAGCAGAATTCCTAGTGAAAAACTACATTACCCATGATGCTGTACAGAAAATTACACCAATCATAGAGTTGAAAAAGCAACATCTTTTTTTCTGCCTACTCCCATGAAGCAGTGCTAATCATGTAATCGAGTCAATCTCTCTAAGCTCTCAAAATACTGAAATATTTGTATATAATATTTAATAAATGCATACAAATATATAAAATCAACATTTGTACATGAGAAGTTTTATATTTCCCAGTCTTGTACCTTTCACATTTTTATGTGATTTTCAAAAAATTTTGCTTCAAATCAAAGTTTGTAGTATTGTGATTCACCTCGTAGCCGATTGGCTTGATTCATGGCTTATAGCTCTTTAATGAAGACTTTTTTTTTTTTTTTTAATTCCTATGGGAAAAATTCATGGGAAAAAAAATACTTCTGAAACCAGGGCTGCAGAAAAAGGGGGCAAGAACTGTTGAACTCTATAATTATTTTCAATAATCGTTAAATGGCAGATATTAACCCCCTGAACCCGAAGAACGCGCCCGCGCGTTTTGCTGGATTTTTCCTCATGACAGTGTAAAACAACTTAAAATACTCCGTCATTTTTGGCCTCACAGACATGAACGATATGTCTTTACAAAGCTTAAAGTGTCTACTTTTTTTTTATGTACACTCAAAATAAAAACTAAATGTTGTGCTTTTCGCTAAATAAAGATAACAAACAGGATGTGCGTTCTCCCGTCTGTCTCCCTGTGATGTCTACTCTGAAATGCGTCTGAAAATAAACTCAGAACTCAGAGAATACTTGTCACACAGACACGACAGATATATCTTTATAAAGCTTGGAAAGTCTACTTTTAAATGAAGTCATTTATATAAAAAACAAATATTCTCTGTTTATGTAATCCGTATGAAAACAGCGAGAGGTACAGTTCAAGCGGCGCCTCATTAACTTTAATGTGACCACACCCACGTGCGCGCAAAGCGATTCACATGCAAATCGTCCACGAGGAAGGAACGCGAACCTGTAAACGCACCCCCATCACCTCAAAACAAAGAATCAGCTTCTTCATTCTTCTGATTTTCATCGAGTTTGGAAGACGCTGTGAGTTTACCTTGGATTTACCCCAGAAGAAACAGAACGTGATTTATGAGAATTTTTAAGGTAAAACATTTCTTCTCACTTATATTAGCGTTATTGCTGCATAAACTTCACATTGTAGGATACTAGTTGAACTATTGCCAGACTAAAATGTGTGAAATCAACGGAAACATGTTGAAATATGAAATAGGTAGGCAACCTTTCAATGCTAAATAAAGATACAGTGGGGAGAACAAGTATTTGACACACTGCTGATTTTGCAGGTTTTCCCACTTACAAAGCATGTAGAAGTCTGTAATTTTTTATCATAGGTACTCTTCAACTGTGAGTGACGGAATCTAAAAAGGCTGTCACTGCGCAATACGGACTTTCAGCTCCCTCCAAAGATTTTCTATTGGGTTCAGGTCTGGAGACTGGCTAGGCCACTCCAGTGTTTCGGGTCGTTGTCATGCTGGAAGACCCAGCCACGACCCATCTTCAATGCTCTTACTGAGGGAAGGAGGTTGTTGGCCAAGATCTCGCGATACATGGCCCCATCCATCCTCCCCTCAATACGGTGCAGTCGTCCTGTCCCCTTTGCAGAAAAGCATCCCCAAAGAATGATGTTTCCACCTCCATGCTTCACGGTTGGGATGGTGTTCTTGGGGTTTTACTCATCCTTCTTCTTCCTCCAAACACGGCGAGTGGAGTTTAGACCAAAAAGCTCTATTTTTGTCTCATCAGACCACATGACCTTCTCCCATTCCTCCTCTGGATCATCCAGATGGTCATTGGTAAACTTCAGACCTGGACATGCGCTGGCTTGAGCAGGGGGACCTTGCGTGCGCTGCAGGATTTTAATCCATGACGGCGTAGTGTGTTACTAATGGTTTTCTTTAAGACTGTGGTCCCAGCTCTCTTCAGGTTATTGACCAGGTCCTGCCGTGTAGTTCTGGGCTGATCCCTCACCTTCCTCATGATCATTGATGCCCCACGAGGTGAGATCTTGCATGGTGCCCCAGACCGAGGGAGATTGACCGTCATCTTGAACTTCTTCCATTTTCTAATAATTGTGCCAACAGTTGTTGCCTACTCACCAAGCTGCTTGCCTATTGTCCTGTAGCCCATTCCAGCCTTGTGCAGGTCTACAATTTTATCCCTGATGTCCTTACACAGCTCTCTGGTCTTGGCCATTGTGGAGAGGTTGGAGTCTGTTTGATCGAGTGTGTGGACAGGTGTCTTTTATACAGGTAACGAGTTCAAACAGGTGCAGTTAATACAGGTAATGAGTGGAGAACAGGAGGGCTTCTTAAATAAAAACTAACAGGTCTGTGAGAGCCGGAATTCTTACTGGTTGGTAGGTGATCAAATACTTATGTCATGCAATAAAATGCAAATTAATTATTTAAAAATCATACAATGTGATTTTCTGGATTTTTGTTTTAGATTCCGTCTCTCACAGTTGAAGTGTACCTATGATAAAAATTACAGACCTCTACATGCTTTGTAAGTAGGAAAACCTGCAAAATCGGCAGTGTATCAAATACTTGTTCTCCCCACTGTACATGTACGACATGGGGATATTTTATGCTCTATAATATTAAACAGCATGATATAAAAGTAGGGTTGCCAACTGTCCCGTATTAGCCGGGACGTCCCATTTATTGGGCCTAAATGTCCCGTACATGACTGTCCCGTTTATTGACTGCTACGCTGATGTAACCACTGACTAAGGGGCCGTTCACATATGTTGCGTCTTTTGAGCGCTCAAGTTCGTTATTTTAAATGTAGACGCGCGACAAGCGCGCTCAAATAGAGAGACTAATTTGTTTTCGTTCATCTTGCACTGTCCCTGTTTGCACTTTTGCCCTCAAGCGCTGTATTTTTTTACCACTGCTCTATGTGTTGTTTTCATGTGTAAATCCAAGTAGCTATACACTACCATTCAAAAGTTTTAGATTTTCTAATTTTTAAAAAAAAAAATTCTTCTGCTTAACAAGGCTGCATTTATTTGATCCAAAATACAGCAAAAACAGTGATATTGCGAAGTATTTTTATAATTTAAAATAATTGTTTTCTATTTGGATATATTTTTAAAATGCAATTTATTGCATTTTATTTACTTCAGTTTCACATGATCCTTCAGAAATCATTGTAATATGCTGATTTGCTGCTCAAGAAACATTTCTTATTATTATGAATGTTGAAAACAGTTGTGTACAATTTATTTCAGGATTCTTTGATAAACAGAAAGTTCAAAACAGCAGCATTTATCTGAAATAGAAATCTATTGTAACATTATACACTACCATTCTGAGTAAGAGTTTAGTTTTTTTGTTGCTGTTTTGTTTTTTGAAAGAAATTAATACTTTTATTCACAAAGATGCCTTATATTGATCAAAAAACACAGTAAAGACATTTATAATGTTACAAAATCGTTTTATTTCAGATAAATGTTATTCTTTTGAACTTTGTTATTCTTTTGAACCCAGAGGGAACTTTCCGATTTATCAAAGAATCCTGAAAAAATTACACAACTGTTTTCAACATTCATAATAATCATAAATGTTTGTTGAGCATCAAATCCTCATATTAGAATGATTTCTGAAGGATCATGTGACACTGAAGACTGGAGTAATGATGCTGAAAATTCAGCTTTGACATCACAGGAATAAATTACACTTTACCATGTATTCACATAGAAAACATTTATTTTAAATTGTAAAAATATTTTTACTATTTTGGATCAAATAAATCCAGCCTTGGTGAGCAGAAGAGACTTATTTTAAAAAAAAACATACAGATCTAAAACTTTTGAACGGTACTGTAGGTCTAAAGTCTTTATGTAAAGAAAATGTATAGTCAGATTACTTTTAAATTAAACATGATTTTGTGAACAAGCTACAAACAATACATTCAATCATTAAGTCTCCTCACATGCATTCTCTATAGTTCCCGGTTTCACATTCCTCATTGATATTCAGGGGAGGAGTCGTTGACGTCCCAATGTGAATCTCAGCATTATTCATGATGATCCACACCCTCCCCGCATACAGCCATTCTGACAATAAGTGTCTTACAAAAGGTAAATGACTATATTGTTTTGTATGAATGAGTGATCAAAATGGTTTTCACATTGTTTTGAAGAAAAAACTCTAGGCAACAACATCCAGTTCTGAAAAGCCTTGTGAACAAATGTTTACTGTGTGTTATATTGCCTTATTTCAGTGATTTAACATTTTAGTTTTTTCAAAAACTACACATAAACATTATTTTCTCAAAACTACAAACTTTTATGTACATGCTGCTCACATATTACTGTAGCCCTGTTTGTGCTGAATGCAGTGTAATCAGACTTTAGCCATTAATATGCTTTAAAGCAACTGAAAAAAACACAAATGTCAGAGCATGTCAAACTTCTTCAGGGCCACAAAATATCCTTAGGGTCCAGAGGGTTAAGATTCTATGTCTATATAAAAGAAAAATAAATAGATAAATAATATTAAATAAAAACCTATATACTAAAATCAATCATTTTAAATGATACAATTTAATTTAACTCTTTCCCCGCAACTGACAGAATTTTCTGGCTTTCTGTGTTTTTACTGTTGTATGGTAGGGGGCGCTATGACACATCTTCTGAAAAAGTACAGAATCTCCTGGTCAAAACACAGGAAAAAAAGAAGCAGAAACAAGCGATAGCATATGTACGCAGATGCATACGTAAAATAACACGATCATCAATATTAAACAGCATACAACTCGAAACTGCCTAATGTTACCGAATGAAATGTCGACCCAGGACGAGCTACAGGACTGTGTAAGCCTTAGCGGTGTTGATGGATTCGATCTACTCCATCTGTGTTTTGATCATCGTTCTGCATCCGATCCAAACACGATTTTCTCAGCTTTTTGTTTTATGAAACTTACCCACATTCAAGTGCTGATAAAATAATAATGCATTAAGCTAGAATGAAATTGTTTTTTTGTTTAAAAGCAGAGGGTTTGTTCCTTCTTTTGATATATTGCATGTTCAGATATTCATACAACTAAATATACTGGGGGTCATGAAAAATGATTTTGTGAAAAATGCTGTTATTAAATCTGAACTTCATGTGAGTTATGTTAGATAAAAGTAAAGGCTAAAGGCCAATTCACACTTCTCCAAGACAGACAAACGGCGATTGACAAACGTTCAATCGGTGAAAGCAAGCTCCAACAGACACCAACACACAAATCCAACAAAACCCGACGAAGTGTCTATTGCCGTCTGACGGCACAGTGTGAATTGGCCTTAAAAGGCCACAAACTACAATTTTTTGGTCTTTAAAGTTATATATGGGCTGTTTGGCGTAAGAGACTCACAGTTGGATACCACTGAAGAAGGAGCCAAAGAGACCCATCATTCCCAGGAATTCGACCCGGCTCAGGTTCTTCACGATGAACTCCTCACAAACATTGGAGATGCCATAGAGCGTCGCCCCCGCAAGAACCAATAAATCCCCTAAGAGTTTATGGTCCCCTGTTTGGAACAGACATGAGTCGTATATTAGATAATACAATCCATGAACTTACTAGTTATATATGCTAATAACCTAACTAAACATACTGCATGCAAATATTTGTTCATTCTGAAAAACATTTTTCTTAGAGCATCATAGATCCATGGTCAAGGGGCTCAAATACTAATTTTCCTGTAAAATATGTATGTATAAAATTATATTTTATAATTATAATTATGAAATGTATAATTATAATAAATTATAATTTATAGTTTCTGTAGCTCAACAGGTAAAGCAATGCATGTGTTAAAAGCCAAAGACAACCCAGAGAGCAACATAGTGTCGGCCCAGATCCGGCCCGCATCTGGTATGCATGGATCTGGGCCGACACTATGTTCCTGTCTGGGAAGGGATACATTTTTAAGGGGAACACACATACTGATAAAATGTATACCTTGAATTATCTGTAAGTCGCTTTGGATAAAAGCATCAGCCAAATGCATAAATGTAAATGTAACATTCACTCAGTGGTGGGCAAATTGTTCACAGACAACTCTAACAACAGCAGAATCGCTGCAAACTAGTATGGTTTTCATTAGACCGCCCCTTGGGGAAAGCTGTGTGTGAAATTCTATGGACAAGCTCACTGTTTATTCATATTTAATAACAGACTCTGAAACTGAATCAATCCGATTCTCGGGAGAATTGGGCAGTGCTTTACACTGATGTAACGTCTGGACTGTGGCTGCTCGTGAAACAAAACACCACCCAGGGGAAACGAGAGAGGGTTATTGTGTGGGTTAATATTCAGGGTGTACCGTGACACTGCCGTGATGCCGCAGTGGAGGGATGAGGACTTACCGAGGCCTTGTTGTCGGCCCACCAGGACGTCGGCGCCCACCATGCAGCCCATGCCCATGAGACACACGCCCACACCCACAAAGTGCAGCACTTTATACCTGACTAACAGGAAGAACCACGACAGCAGCAACACCACAGGGATCACGAAGCAGTCCAGCAGCTGTGAAACAATTTAAAGAATTCATTAAAAAAAATCAAAACATAAACCTCAAAGGGAAACACGTTAATGCAAAATGTTAAAATAGCTTACAAATGCAACTGACAAGTGTTTTTTAAATTCTGATTCAATTCCTGGATTTTAATTGAGGAAACATGGGATGCAGAACAAAAATTTGAATGTAATATTACAGTTTTTTTATTCGCTTTTGGTCAATTTTCAAAACTCTTAGTACAAAAATCCAAATAGATCACACTTGTAACACAGCTAGTCATTCTTTCAAAACCTGATGTAATGCTTTCATTCAGTTGCACATATTTTCAGCCCACATAATCATTGTTTCAAACACAAGATTATTGTAATATGTAATGAGAACATTTGATTTAATCACCGAAACAACAGTATGATGATCTTTCAGTTTAGTACTATTAACAATCAATTCATTCAACAGCAAACAATGCAAGATACATGTTTCAAAACACCCATTAACTCCAGTAACACAGGCTACAGTTGCCACATTAGAAAATACCTAATTTATGTAATTCAATCCATAATGTTATATATCTAGTGCTATCAAAAGTTGTGATGAAGTATGACAGCCATGATTGATGCCATCTATCTCCCTTCTACTGATGCATCTCTGGTCAATCTGATGTTACTGTACACAGTCATTGACTGTTTCCTCTCCTTTGTTCTTTATCCTGCTGTTCACAAATAGCAAATATCTCTGTCTGTCTGTGTCTCTCTCTCTCTCTCTCTCTCTCTCTCTCTCTCGCTCACACACACACACGTTCGTGCACAAACTTTGAACATAGTGGTTATCATCTAAGATAAATTACTTATGTAAAAATAATTAATTACATTTGGTAATCCATATCAAACAAATTCTATAGAATCAATATCTATAGAAATCTATTGGTGTACCAAATTATTAATTGATTAACCATTAAGATCAATTGAATTAAATAATAGACAAATGTATTAAACTGAACGAGAAGAGATGCAAAACAAAAGTTTGATACTAAGAGCTTTATGAAAGGCAGTTACTGTGAAATGAAATATTTATATAGATGAAACACTTATTTTGTGTAGTGAAAAGGATACTTTGTGATTTTGTGTATTGTACTAACACAATTGAAAATAGTGCACTTTTGATGATCTGTTGTGATATTAGTACATAGAGTTTTAAAAATGTACACCTTACTTGTGAAAATAGTACCAAAGTGAATACAAAAAAAAAAAAAAAAACTGTCATTGAAACTCAAATAAATTGACAGAAATGTAATTTCTACTAGAAAATCAAAGTTTGGTTTAACAACAACTTATTTATATAGTTAATGTAATTTTAAAAAAAGTTCATTATACAGTATTTAAGAACACTTCCAGAACGATACGACAGACAGACAGTTTAGACTGCATAATTTCTTGAAGAAAGATGAAATCTGACGTAAACAATGGATAATATATTAATATTTCACTGGCTTAACGCTTTTATGTATAAAAAGTGCTGTTGGATGATTTCCACTGGACGCTTGTCATGGACATTTTACCCAAGTGCGACGGATTGGATTCATCTCGCAACTGCTATTTCATAACAAAGGTATGAAGTCCTGTTTTGATTCTGCATGTTGTCATTTGTCACTACTGACACAAATTACAATATTACTGTTGCTGGAGCATCTATATCATAAAACAGAGTCCGTAGATTGATACTAAACCCTAAGACCTTTCAAAAGATGTATAATTTGCTATCATTATTCCTATTTTTAGACAGTAGTCTATACAGTAAATGTAAACAAAGGTAAACAAAGTGACAGCTCAGTGTCGAGAGGTTTAACGTCTTAAATAACATCTTAAATTGCATTCTTAAATAAATCTGCCGTGATATTTATGGGCTTATTTGAGTTAACTGATCCAACTGATTTTCAGCTCCAACCTGTTCATATTCCTAAGGTATTGAAAAGTTTAGTGCAAATACATTTTTAATAAGGCCTCAATGACTGAAGGACACACAAGAGATATAATGAGGTCATAAAATTTATACAACGGCTCCATTTATGCACCAAGATATGAGACATTTGTTAAAACTCTACATTTCTTTGGCTCAGCCGATAACACGGAAGAAAGAAAAGGACAGGGAGAAGAGAATATAAGCAGAATTAGTAAGGACATTTGCATTCTGGACCTCAGCCAACACCATGACCATCTATAACAAGTAATCATCTACACTTAATAGGCAAATGTTTTAAAGAGCAGCTCCATCGCATGGTTCGGCATGACTGCATATTAATATTGATGAGCCGTTGTGTAACCTCATTACGGTCTATATAGAAATGTTAAAATACGCTCGTTGTGAACCACAGGGGGAAACAGCATGCAAAAGTTTGGGAGGCAGGAAGCATCTCCTCACACGACGAAGAGCACAACATGATGCACTCCAGTGTGGGATGATCAGCAACCCGACTGACCTCATCAAACAAGCTATCATGCTAGAAAATGTTGAAAATGTGAAAATGGTTTTTCCAATTAAGAGCTGAAAATGCACTAGCTCTGTTCAAGCCTCTGGCTTGTTTATCAGTCACATAGTATGTCTCTGTGACTTCATTTGATTCCTCCTGTGCACAATGTAAGGTTCAACAATTAAGAACGTTGGGCTGCGTGTGAATATGATTTGCACTATGAAATTGACTTTAATCCACAATTTACTGTTGTTCTGTTATACTTGCATTTTGAATTTACTTTGACAGCAGCAAAACCCTAATTGCTACAGTAATTGTTAATTGTTAACATAAATGATTATATATTATACCAATTAATGTGGGACCTTAACCAGTGTAAAAAACATTAGAATCCCATTAGTCATTTTAATTTCTCTTTTTTGATGTACCAAGTTTCCAGTTTTATTCTACTGTAGCCTAGTAGATGCGTGATTTTTTTTCCCCCAAACCAGTTCACCAGAAATTATTTACCATGTCAATTTAAGATTAATTTAGTGTGATTAATTCTAAAAAAAAAATATGATAAATGGCACTATTTGAGGGGACAGCCATTTGTAGTGGTGTCTGAAACCATAGTGGACGTTATCGAGTGCACTCATTCAATCCCACAATACACCGCAATAACGAGTGTATAACTGATGTACGCTCGATGGCTAGAGAATACCCATAATGCACTGTGAGAGTCGCACGCTGATTGAATTCCCGCATCTCGCCAGGTGATGCCGCCCACAGCTAAATCAATCATCAATCCATTTTCCAAACTGCTGGTCCAATGGGGCTACAGCGTAATATCATACAGGTATAAATTACTTGAATAAATTGACAGGTATAAATTGATTATTAAATAGTTTAATTAAGGTTTATACATGCTAGTTTCAAGATAAATCTTTTCATTACTACTGGAGCTGTGGGTATAGGGTATAGGGGGTGATTTCAAACACAGCAAGGGAGTCATAACCAGGAACATGACAAAACTAGGAACATAGACTGTGTTCGAAATCACCCTCTATAGCCTCATTCACTATTCCCTACATTAGTCCACTAATATAGTTCACTTGAAGGAGTGAATGAAAACGAGTGAGTGAATTCGGACACTGAGTGCACCGGAAGGGCTGCCGCTTATTTTGTACATCAGTTGTACACTCGTTACTGCGGTGCATTGTGGGATTGAATGAGTGCACTCAATAATGTCCATAAGGGTTTCAGACACCACTACAAATGGCTGTCCCCTCAAATAGTGCCCTGTTTAAGGGTATATGGGCCGAGTTTGGACACAGCCATAGATATTACAATTACAAAATAAAAGAAAAACGTCAAACGTGACACATACTCCCTAACCAACAGTTTATAAATTTTCCTACCATTGTTGCAATCCAAGCTTGCTCATCTAACACTTTTTTTGTTTTGTTTTACAACAAAGTGTCGGCCATCTACAGTATTTATATTAAAAGTTGGTTGCACACCAATGCAGTAGAAATAATGAAGAACTCTGGTGGTGTGCTTTGGGGTTTCTGCGTCTGATTGACCAGCAGGAGCATCTGCGTCTGGTTCCACTGTCTGATCAGAGACGCTGGAGTCTCCAGTGGCTCTGAGCAGAACTGAATGACAGTGAGAGTCGAATTCTCTTTTGTGCTGGGCAGAGAACACAGAGACCGATAAAGCTTTAAAGTCAGTAGCACAGGTTGTGCTGCGCAGGCACCAGAGTAATGCTGAACTGGCGGTACCTGCTGATTGGTCGCAGTGGGTGCGTAAAATAAAAAAATAGAACTCTGGAAAACAAATAAGTCTGTGTGTTCAAGGAAGTCATGCACCTATAGACCTTATTCACAGCAGCGCCACCTTTGATTTTTAACAGGAATGAAAGCGAGGCTGTGAGGGATAGATGTACATCTCTTCTGTGGGCTGTTATTTAATGTGTTTTTGGATTGTTCTGCTGACAAAACACTGCAAAAACTAAATCTATCCCTCACAACCTCACTTTCATACCTGTCATGGCACTGCTCTGAATAAGGTCTACTGTTTTGAGATAGTCCTGGCTGGTGCCTAGGTGAGACAAGACATGACCTAAACAATTTAGTAGTTCATTATATATATGTGCAAAACATGTTAATCTAATAGTAAAGTTGCCTGAAAGTGGATTAGATTCAGATAAGCTAATCAATCGTGCCACACAAGTCCTGAAAAGTGAAGCCAAAGCGTCTCGGTCGCCCCCAGGTGGCTGGATGCAGTATAGGTCATAAACCACGCCCTCTCCATTTAATGTAGTGGGACATAGACAAACTAAACAATCAAATTACACTTCAAATAATTTTTTTCCAAAGATGGTTTCTGTCATTTTAGGCAGTTTTTATCACGCTGATGTTAGTTCAAGTGTTTGTTTTTGAAATAAGTTTGGTTTTAGTTAGTTATTTGATGCTATAAAAGTGGGGGTGTGACGTTATGATTGACAGCTGAGACTGACAGCTAACAGACATTTTTCAGGAACTTCGGTGAGGAGATTGGAGCTTTAACTTTAATTTCTACATTTTCATAACTGTTCATTTCACAAAAAAAGTTCAGGGGTGTGTGATTGATTAGGCGGGAGTGTGGGCGGGACCTTGATATTGTGGCTTCCCTTCACGCTCACTACTGCGAAGACTCGAAACCCAAGTTGTCAGCGCCATATTTGGACACTGGTGGCTTCACTTATTTCAATGGAAGAGAGTTAATGTGCGTCGTCCGTCTTTTTTTACAGTCTATGGAGCTAATATATACAGTATTACTAATCTAAGCAGCACCTAAAACTTGAAAGCCAGTGCAGTTTCATTGTATAGAGCAGCTTTGACATTTATATAATATTTATTTTTGTTTTCCATGGAAAAACTAAAGAATGATTACGAAAACAAATGCAAATCAATTAATTGACATTCTTGCATCTGGTTAAATAACATTTGATTTGTTTCATTAGAGTGACGAAGATAATATTCTCAAAACAAATGATCTGTCAAAAGGTGCAATTCATTTGAACTAACCAAATTTAACCACTTGAATGGGTGATTTCATGCACAACTCCTTAATAACCATGAAAGTTAATGATCAAAGATACTGCAATTAGAGGTTGCACTTTAAAAAAAAAAAAAGTTGCAATCAATACCAACAAAATTTTAAAAGGGAATGATGCCTCTGTGGTGTTTGTTTGTGTGCGTTTTGGGACTTATAAAAATCGAACAGCATCTGTATTCACCTGTTGTCACATGCTATCATAATGCTATGGGATCTTATCAGAAAGAAATCAATAACACCACCACACCACAGTCTTGTTTTAAGATGTGTACAATATAAAATCCTTATTGATCAGAGCTGATCCTCTCATCTATGCCTTCACACCTGATAAAAGCCTGTCTGAATGTCCCTTTAAGTGTCTAATGGTAGGGTAGACTAGGCTAATATATTCTCTAACAAACAGTGGATGACAGTCTTTGCATCCACAAGGGAGCTCGTAATGACCATTGGTGATGGCAATAGAAGAGTGAGAAGTTAAAAAAATTTATCCTTTTCTCTGCTGGAATCTCTAATAATCATTGAGACC
Organism: Coreius guichenoti; assembly: GCA_039654105.1. Classification (NCBI taxonomy): domain Eukaryota; kingdom Metazoa; phylum Chordata; class Actinopteri; order Cypriniformes; family Gobionidae; genus Coreius; species Coreius guichenoti. The sequence goes on from CM077185.1 coordinate 32,572,975, forward strand.
TCCTCTGGCCACTAATCAAACACCATTAGCAGTGACGTGAATAAGGCTCTTTCAGCACTAACTGCGCTTTAATGAAGATTAAATGACAAGCACAATGTGAGGCAAACAATCGGACAGACATAACAAAGGCCTAAAGCTATTGCGTTTTCGCTTCTTAAGACATTGGCTGTTTCGCAATCTTTCTTTTCTTTCCCTCGCAATGCACAAACACACATTCATAAACATATTCGCTGGGGTGTAATCTACCTGAACGCTGGTCAGTGTGGTGTACTGGTAGGCTTTAATGACCAGGTAATTGGCTTCTATATCAATCAATCCCAGAATCATGTACTTCCACCATCTTCTTTTCAGTATCGCCAGTAGATTCTCCTCTCCTGTGGGAAAACATGAAGGTACACAGTGAATTCACTTATTAAGAGACTCATATTGTGTACAGACAGTTTGCTGTGGTATTTTACACAATCAATATAAACTTATACGTACAAACACTTTGGGAAAACGATCAATTGGTTGAATTGGTTTGAAGTCAAGCAGGTTGAAGGCAGATATTAATATGATCAGATCAATGGGCAGAACATAATCCTGGATAAACCTTTTGCTGATGGTCCTGGAATATCATTCCTATAAATCCTTGATCTCAGATTTTAGGGATAGATTAGGGATACATGGAGTAGATGGTATGGTACCATATAATAAATCAAACATGACCTCAAAAAGAATAAACAAATAATTTGTATACAAAACTACAATTTTTTTGAAGGAAATTAATACTTTTATTCAGCAAGGATGTATGAAATTGATCAAAAGTGACAGTAAAGACATAAATAATGTTACAAAATATTTCTATATCAAACAAATTATGTTCTTTTGAACTTTATATTTATCAAAGAATCCTGAAATCCTGAAAAATGCATCAAAGTTTCCTCAAAAATATTAAGCAACAACTGTTTTCTCTTGAGCAGCAAATCAGCATAGAATGATTTCTGAAGGGTCATGTGACACTGAAGAATCAGAATTTTTTTTAAAATAATATATTTTTGTTCTTTTGCAATTTATGTACCTATTTATTTATTTATCCTCTTTTTTCTTTTTCTTTTTCCCTTCATCTTCTCTCCTCAATAACCTCACTATTTCCCTTTTTTCCCTCTCTTTCTCTTTTTTTTCTTTTTCCTATTACATCTCTGATCATCACTATTACTATAGCCTGTATATTGTGTATATAATGAGCATTGTTCTACATATATATATTAGGAAACTTATAATAGAGATATACACACTCAACAATTTTACACACACACTTCACATAATTACTTTCTATTTTATGTGTTTTGTATTGATGGTATCGTCTAACTATGTTTTGTCTTATGTACTGCTTTAAAAATTAATAATTAATAATAATAAAAAAAAAAAGAATCAAATTTGCCATCAAAAGAATAAATGATATCTTAAAATATATTAAAATACAAAACATTTATTTAAAATGTTAATTTCATAGTGTTATTGTATTTTGATTAAATAAATGCAACTGAGTTTAAGAGACTTCTTTCAAAAAGGAAGGAAAAGAAAGATCATAAACTTTTAAACCATAGTGTGTATTTGTCATTCAAAATGTATCATCATAAAACACTTTACACGAGAAAAATGACATATGACATGGTACAAAAAATAAGCCAAAAAAAGATTAGTAAAAAAAAGGTAAAAAAATAAATATAATTTGTCAATTTCCAAGAAACAACAGCTTAAATCAAAAACAGGACTACAGATTTTTCTATAAGCACAAAGGGATCCTGCCGATCCAACCCTGAAGAAATAACATACACAGCAAAGCTGATCTTGAAATAAATACGAGTTTTCTATATGATCATAACAGTAGAAGCACTGCAGGTAATAAAGCAAGACGATGAACAAAATGCTTTGAGTTTGCAGACATTTTCTAACTCAGTTTCCCCATTATGCTTATTATTTCAGCTGAAGTAGAGTGGAAAGGTGATCACACACTTTCTCTTTGAGGCATTAGCCACGACACTTCTCAGTCGTTCTGATTTTCTAAATGAACAGAAGTAAAGACAATCTCTGCAGGGAGCAATCTTCTCTACATATTCCAGAAACTTTTAAATGGACAGTCTGACTTTAATAGTTTGGGGGGAAAAAACATTTTCTTTTCCATTTTTCCCCCAAAGTTTGAGCACTTCCTGTTAAACCACTAGTGTTTTATTGTAAGACCTTAAAAGTTAATTGATTCATTAGGCCTTTTCAACATTTCAAAGCTCCCTCCTCTAGGCAGTTAAAAAAATCATAAAATAAAGATAATTACTCTAATCTAATCAAACACAAAATAAATGTTTTGTTCATGCAGCTTCCACAGTCTGAAATTTAATTAGGAAATGAAAGTTAGGAGCAACTGGTAAAGTCAAGAGAAAATCTGCAGACCAAGAAAGAAAGATTTCTGAACAAGCTGCTCGTAGACCAGCAGGAATATAAAGCAAACCGTATGTCGTCGTTCACTTGCAACCGTATTCTGTGACTATAAAAACTAAAAGTACTGTATGTTAAGACAAAAATGGAGAAGCGGTTGAAGAATTGAACAATTTAAGCATGGGGATAAATCAATTTTCCATCGAGATTGTGTGACAGACAATACATGAAATATTGTGCAATTAAAAGGGAGGAATGGATTGTATTAAAGGGGTGGTTGATCATGATTTCACTTTTTTAACTTTAGTTAGTGTGTAATGTTGCTGTTTGAGCATAAACAACATCTGCAAAGTAGTGTTGTCTCGGTACCAAGTAAAAATCTGACACTTTGAGCGTTGTTGAGCGGAATCGTAAACACCTTTGATTGGCCATTGTGCTCACAGGCTCATCAAATATGTCTGTGATTGGCTACAATGACCAGCGCTTCAAAAACATGTTGTAAATATACATCCGAGTGCTTACACAGATACACACGGGATCGTTTGAAAGAAGGCGTCTATCAGCGGACCGGTCCGGGTTAGTGACATCAGATGACAACAAATTATAACCGTAATTAAACTAAACTATACCTGTCTATCTCCATGCAGCATATATTCTCTGGCTCTGAAGGCATTTTACAACAGTCCCCACACGAGCGATTTATAGATTATCACGACAGAATATGCTAATCAATGACTTGAAGATAGTAACTCCACATCAGCTACATAAATTCATCAACTAACCATTCAGAAACGTCCTGTTGCATTCAACAAATGATTTCAAAGAATAAAACGACTGAAAAAGACATGGCATTCACATAAAAAAAAATGTGAAATGAGATGTTACAGGCAAGGAATACAATTCAATATCAATGACAATCAAATCCTACAGATTGCATGTAAGGAGAAGACATGTCTCCCCAAAGGTAAATCAAACATTTTACTATAAATTACAGTAACTGGAGATCATAACATTTGCAGATGCCTTTTACTGGGGTCAGATTTGGTGGTCCAGAGAAAAGTATTTTAAAGGGAGAGTTCACCCTAAAATGAAAATTAAATGATAAATTATTCACTCTGGTGTTGTTGTAATACCGTATGCCCTTCTTTATTTTATGAACCACAAAAAGAGAATTAAAAAAAAAAAAAAAATGTTCTGCTCGCGCTCGTCCGTATAATGGCAGGCAATAGCGACCATCTTAAAAAAGATGCAAAAGTATCACAGAATGATCCCATGTGATACGTGTTGTATATCCCAAGTGTTCTGGGGGTATACGATATGAAATTTAATGTATTATTTAATGAAAATCCTAACCTTGGGTGCTTCTCATTTCTTATTTGTGCATCCTTGTTTCCTTCCCTCGCGTTTTAGCTCCACCCCCTTAGGATGCAAGGGAAGGATACACCTGTGTATCCTCACTCATGACTTCTCAGGAAGCGTCCTCACTCCACTCTCCTCACGGTGCAATTAGAGAACTGAGATGCCCTTCAAGATGGCTGAATTCGATCGGTTTCCGGATCACAGGCTGGAGGACATAGGAGCGAGGACACAAGGAAGCATCCATTTGAGTATTGAGAAGCACCCCAATGTGTGACTGGTCCTACTCGACCCGCTCCGAATGGGATATGAACCAGGGTCTCCGGCATGGGAGGCAGCTAACATTGATGCTAAAGACCGCAGCCTCTAACGTCAGTTGCTAGCACGCCTCTTGAGATCAGGGGAGTGAGGTTTACACACACAGCTCTTACTGGCCTACATTACACTCACCCCCCTTAACCTCACTCCCATCCGGGTCACAGCACCAAATGTAACCGTTCCTACTCGACCCGCTCCAAGCGGGATTGTATTTCATGTCGCTTTTTTGTTAAAGGCACAATATGTATGATTAAAATATCCAAAAACCACTAGAACAATGTTGTACACTCACCTAAAGGATTATTAGGAACACCATACTAATACTGTGTTTGACCCCCTTTCGCCTTCAGAACTGCCTTAATTCTGCGTGGCATTGATTCAACAAGGTGCTGAAAGCATTCTTTAGAAATGTTGGCCCATATTGATAGGATAGCATCTTGCAGTTGATGGAGATTTGTGGGATGCACATCCAGGGCACGAAGCTCCCGTTCCACCACATCCCAAAAGATGCTCTATTGGGTTGAGATCTGGTGACTGTGGGGGCCATTTTAGTACAGTGAACTCATTGTCATGTTCAAGAAACCAATTTGAAATGATTCGAGCTTTGTGACATGGTGCATTATCCCGCTGGAAGTAGCCATCAGAGGATGGGTACATGGTGGTCATAAAGGGATGGACATGGTCAGAAACAATGCTCAGGTAGGCCGTGGCATTTAAACGATGCCCAATTGGCACTAAGGGGCCTAAAGTGTGCCAAGAAAACATCCCCCACACCATTACACCACCACCACCAGCCTGCACAGTGGTAACAAGGCATGATGGATCCATGTTCTCATTCTGTTTACGCCAAATTCTGACTCTACCATCTGAATGTCTCAACAGAAATCGAGACTCATCAGACCAGGCAACATTTTTCCAGTCTTCAACTGTCCAATTTTGGTGAGCTCGTGCAAATTGTAGCCTCTTTTTCCTATTTGTAGTGGAGATGAGTGGTACCCGGTGGGGTCTTCTGCTGTTGTAGCCCATCCGCTTCAAGGTTGTGCGTGTTGTGGCTTCACAAATGCTTTGCTGCATACCTCGGTTGTAACGAGTGGTTATTTCAGTCAAAGTTGCTCTTCTATCAGCTTGAATCAGTCGGCCCATTCTCCTCTGACCTCTAGCATCAACAAGGCATTATCGCCCACAGGACTGCCGCATACTGGATGTTTTTCCCTTTTCACACCATTCTTTGTAAACTCTAGAAATGGTTGTGCGTGAAAATCCCAGTAACTGAGCAGATTGTGAAATACTCAGACCGGCCCGTCTGGCACCAAAAACCATGCCACGCTCAAAATTGCTTAAATCACCTTTCTTTCCCATTCTGACATTCAGTTTGGAGTTCAGGAGATTGTCTTGACCAGGACCACACCCCTAAATGCATTGAAGCAACTGCCATGTGATTGGTTGATTAGATAATTGCATTAATGAGAAATTGAACAGGTGTTCCTAATAATCCTTTAGGTGAGTGTATATTTTGTTGACTTGTGTACTTACATTATCCCAAATGTTTCCAAGAATGTTTAAATCCAGAGAAATAAGCAATTTTAACCAGGACACGGATCGTGTCCGTGCTTCACCTATCAATGACATCATACACGCATTACCCTCGATTTCTGGTTTTATTTTGTAGAAACCATGGAAACACCAAAGACGCTTTAATATATTATGTGTTTTATTGGACAACATTCATTGACAAAACGAATCATTGTTATATAGCTCAGCACAGTTAGTCTTATTGTTTAAATCTCGTTTTCTTGATTTACCGCGAGTACCATGTTTTACCATGCCTAATATCGATCTAGCTTACTGCAGTGTGCAACAAGTGTCTCATAGTAGCCGCCGAGCAAATACACAGAATAGCATTATAACATAACTTTCAACACACTCAAACAATGTATCTAATACAATAAAACAGATCTACGTTACCCCACATACGCATGAGCGGAAGCGGTCGTCTGCAGCATAATAAAAGCTCCGCGAAAATCAAGGCGTCATCAAGCTACGCCTTTGTTTTGAATAAGCGACCTCTAGCAATGGAAAATTACATATTGTGGCTTTAATCTAATTTAAATGTAACTGAGGCACTAACAGAGTCACACGAACGAGCACGTCTCGCAGCCATGCACAGACCAATGGCCAAGGTCAGGATTTTCATTAAATAATACATTAAATTTCTTATTGTATACCCCCAGAACACGTGGGGGGGAAAGAAGGGCACACGGCATTAGAACAACAACAGGGTGATTCATTTATGACTATTTTCATTTTAGGGTTAACTATGTCTTTAAATCTGAAAGCAACAACAGAGCAAAAAAATCTCATTTGAACACTCATTGAACACTATGCTAAGCATCACTTTTTGTGTTAGACAGAAAAAAAACTGATCTGAGTGAACTAACACTCTGTCCCTCTCAGCTTTATAAGGATATATGACACTGAACCATTCTCCGTGAGGCCTCCATCGTTTCGCTTTTAAATCATATTATCTATTCCCACCTCCCATTTGAGAGAATGTTAATGGTGTGTGCCATTATATTGACTTTAACAGGATGACCACAGGCAGCAGCTGTGATAGAGATGTCATCACAGAGCTTGTTAAAGGGACTGACTGGGGAGAGTGTGCTGGTCAAACAAGGAAGAGAAAATTACTCTTACAGACAGGTCATTCTGAGAGACCATATAATAATCCTGTTCCCAGAGAGCGCTGACAAATCCCACTGTGTTACCAGAGTTTCTAAAGATGGATCTCTCGACAGACCACTCTTCCTCACACTGGCAGCGCAGGGCCCATATGTCCTCAAAGTTGCGAATGAGAACAGCTTGTGGTAGGTCTTAGATTTGTAGAAAAACATATTAAAATTTTACGATCACAAAGCCATGTTTGGGAAAAGAGAAATATACACTTTTCAACAGTTCTGAAACTTTCTATTCCTCAGACAATCCTACAAATATATAAAAAGATATCACAAAAATATTATGCAGCATAATTGTTTTTAACATTGATAAAAATAAGAAATGTTTCTTGAGCAGCAAATCAGGATATTAGAATGATTTCTGAAGGATCCCGTGACACTGAAGACTGGAGCAATGAGGCTGAAAATTCAGCTTTGACATTGCAGGAATAAATTACATTTTAAAATATATTGAAATAGTAAAAGATATTTTTTAATTTGTAAAAGTATTTCACAACATTACTGTTTTTAATGCATTTTTCCATAACTTCCTTTTAGGCATATCCTCATTTTAAATGTATAAAAAAAAATAAAAGTTTTCTGTTAGGGTTAAAAACAATAAAAATCTATACAATGTCCTCAAGTAAATGTGTGTGGTCCTGGTAAACCCTAGGGACCAAATGTCCTCACAAGGATAGTAATACTTTTTTGGTCCCCGTGACGGCCGATGACGTGGCCACACAGCAAGGCGGTAACTAAACCACACCCACAGACATGCATCCTTCTCTTTTGTTTGTTTACATGTTATTTTGATTGACTTTTAGTATATTTCATAATTAAACATTTTGTTGCAGATCACACTATATAAGACAGACACAGATTTGGTTCATTTTTACCATTTTATTTCTAATTTACACTTTTATACCATACATGACTAGTTTGGGTGCACACTTTCTAGTTATTAGTGGTATATTGTGTTAACATTTATTTCTTTTGAGTTTAAGTTACCTACGTGTGGAAAGCGGCGGGCTGGCACTGTCTGGGCAAAGCGCTGCACTTCTGTGGAGGTCTGTTCTAATAAAGGACCGGCTGGCGTCAGTTGCCGCCATTTTGTTCCAGTGGTTGAATCCATGCTGCAGATTAGCTGGGGGGGGTGTAGGGTTGTTTGTTTATTTTTGTTTATTATAATTGTTTGTGTATATAACTAACTTGTTTCTTTATTTTTTGTGAATTAATTACTTAATTCTAACTGTGTTAATTAATGTTTGTTGTTCCCTATGTGTGTGTAATGGACTAGTCCTTTGTGTATATAAGTTCCCCCATGTGTGGCATTTGGGAGGTCATGTTTTCGTTTAGTTTGGTTTGATTATTGTTAAGTTTGCTTCTCTTTAGTTTACCCTTTTTATGGGCCCAGACCTGACTTTATTTTCATTCAGTTTTTCAAGTAATTTAATTTGTAATTTTGTTTTGCATTTAATAAATTATTTTTTGGTTGGAAATCCTGTGTTCTTTGGCCCCTCACAGTCCCCATGAAGAAAAGTGATGCTTTTTGAAAATGTAAAAATGCAGAACGTTTTCTGTGAGGGTTGTGTTTAGGGAAATGGGTATGGTTAGGGAATAGAATATATAGTTTGTACAGTATAAAAACCATTACGCCTATGGAGAGTCCCCACAAAGATAGCGCAACTGTGTGTGTGTGTGTGTGTGCGCGCATGCGTGCGTGCGTGCGTGCGTGAGACTATATGGTCTAAAGGAACAAGCAGTTTGCAATAAAACATACACAATTTACTTCTTACTGTTCTATTTTAGTTATTTTTGAAGCAATGAACAAAATGTTAAAAAACATTGAGACATTGATGTGAAGTAGAATATAAACATACTAAAATATTAATTAAAATATTGGTTGCTTGTTGTTAGTGTAAAGTGGTAAATGGTGTTGATACGCACACATTAATAATTAATCACATGGAATTATATTGCGTTAAATAACCCACACTCAGAAATGGGACTTTGCCTTTTCAGAAGAATAAATACATACAAATATGAGAAGAATAATACATAAATATATAATGAATCAAGGCAAAGACTTTATATAGAAGACGGTGCACTCCGATTACTTATGAATGGGAGTAAGTACAATGCTCAATATGGCAAATAAGCCCCGCCTTCTAAATGAAAGAGCCAATCATTGATTAGTAAAGTCATCGCGTCACTGCAGCTGCCTAGAAGCTCCGGTTGCTATAGAAACAGGCAGTGTTCTGAGACGCACACTTAGGACTGCGAATGCGCATTAGCTTTGTCCAGGCTGAAAAATGCTTTTCAGTTTTTTGTCATGATTCGAGCACTTAGAAACAACATTTATGAGACAGTTGTTGTCAGATTTCATTGGTGATTTCAAATATGAAATTTAATCGTAAGCTTGGCGAACAGTTTTGGAGAATTTGATGCTTCCCCATTTAAAGAGATTCGGGCATGCAAGTGCAGCCCCTGAGTCGTTTCAAAGACGGCCGAGTGAAATGACTTTGATTAAGGCCTTTTGGCCTTGATTTAAGGCCTTGATTAAGGCCTTTTGACAAAGGGACTTTGATTAAGGCCTGTTCACACCAAGGATGACAACTACAATGATAACGATAAAGATATAAAAAAAAAAATAAAATAAAATTATAAAAGAATAGCAGAGCCCACATCACAACTCTAACTATAATAGCACAGAGGAACGATATCGTTGGAATTACTATCAGAACGTTTTTGTTTTATTTCAGCTGATGAACGATAAAAACATTGACAACCAATCAGAATCCATCCTGCTATAAGAGCTCAATCATTTCAACAGGCAGACAACAAAACTGCAGCACGTGCTTAGAATAAACAGTGCTATTGTGCGTTATAGTTAACTTTCTGGTTATCATTCTTGGTGTGGATCTGTGGTGATCCTATGATGTAGTATAAAGGTCAAAGAAAAGAGGTAAAGGCATCTACACGCAATGCAGTAGTCAAGACAATACAGCTATACTTAGGAGAACATGAAGCACTTATGATAAAAGCAGCCGTTAAATCAATAAATAATGAAGAAATCCTTTGTGCAGCTACATTTACTTTGGCAATTACTAAAAGCCTTATAGAACCAATATGATCACCCCTGAGACTAAAGGACCCTTCCAGAGACTCATTATCTGTTCTCCCATTACAAACAAAATACTAATAACTGGATCAAATGTCCTATTTGCAGGTGTACATCAGATATTGTAGACTGACTACAAAGAACAGATTAAATGAATTAACATTCTGCACAACTTGCACAAATCATATATAAGCCACTACTTTCAGGACAGCATGCTGTTCAATAATTCCCCCCGCATGTTGCACAAGACGGATGGGCAGAGGATGACAGATTTTTCATTTTTAGGTGATATGCTTTTAAAGTCAGCATGAAACAGAACTCTCAATGCTTTTCTTCCCTATTGTGATGTATATCTGAGTGTAACAGCCTCTCGAACAAGAAAAAATGTAGGGCGGCGCTTGATTTTGTCCATTGGGAATTGATTGAATCATTGGATCGTTGTGGTTTGCTATTGCTGCAATCTTTGATTAAAGATTACGAGGGCACATGAATAAAAAAAAATAATGTGCATGCATAAATAATTTATAATAAATACTGCAATAGTCCATTTAAAAAAAAAAAAGATTTGTCCATTTTGATTTCACGGTGACCTTCTTAACTCCTTTACTTTGATTTTACATAAAACTGGATTATTATTATTATTTTTTTGGTAACATTTTAGTATGGGGAACACATATTCACTATTAACTACGACTTTTGCCTCAATAAACTCCTAATTTACTGCTTATTAATAGTTAGTAAGGTAGTTTTTGTAGGTATTGGGTAGGATTAAGGGATGTAGAATAAGGTCATGCAAAATAAGGCATTAATATGTGCTTTATAAGTACTAATAAACAGCCAATATCCTAGTAATATGCATGCTAATAAGCAACTAGTTAATAGTGAGAATTGAACCCTAAAATAAAGTGTTACCTTTTTTCATGTTTGTCTTATTGTTTTAGATAGCAAATTGTGAAGCACGTTGGGCAACACCTGTTGTATTGAATTGTGCTATAAATAAATAAATAAAGAACAAGAACAGTGACAAACTAACCATTTTTTTTTTTTCAGATGAAGCTGGATATCGCTTGCTGAATTAAATATAAAATGTAATTCAATGTAACAATGTAGCATACTGTATACTGTTTTACATACTATTTGTACAAAATTGTTGGCAGTGTAGAGTATATAATGTGCAGTACGTTAGCTCTTTAATATTGCTTCCATTCATCCATCACAATGTAAATGGATGCTCAGGATGCATTGTGGGGTACAGTATGTGCACGCTTTCTGTATACTGCACATTCCTGCAAATGTAGAATGTAGGTCATCCGTGCATACAGACAATTTGTATACCGTGCTTAGACTACATCTGCATATTTCCATTTAGACACTTGCACCCAAATGTGTCAAACAGACCAAATTTAACCAGATGTATGAACATTTATTAATTTAAACATCAAATGATTTTTCAACAAACAACTTTAAAGTTGTTAAAGGTAAAGTTGTTGTGCTCTGAATTCTTCATGTTTTAGGGAGTGTTCACACTTGGCATGTTTGATTCGATTAAAACGAACACTGGTGCGATTGCTCTGTTAGTGCGGTTCATTTGAATAAGTGTGAACGCTGCCATCTGAACCCTGGTGCGCCCAAACAAGCGAACCGAGACCACTGAAAAGATGGGTCCACTTCCAAACAAACTCTGGTGCTGTTTGAATAAATTATGAACGCAACACTGACCAAAGACATGTAAACGAACCAAAAACGGTACATGATGTCACAAGACGCGACCCTAAAAAGGACAGAATGCTCAATTATACAGTTTTTTCTCATCATAGTCACGATATTGCCCAACACAGTTCGGTACAGGCATCAGAACCGCGTAGATACGCACATACAGCGAGCGCATTTAGCCCAGCACACAGCATTGTTTTGGATGTTCGGTAAGTTCAGTCACAAAATATACATAATAAAAGCCAACCAATCAGCTTGTGAACATAACCCTGTGCCTTTAGGTTCGGTATCTTTAGGTTCAGTGTTAAAATGTCACTGTGAATTGCATTCAAGGTATATACATTGCATCCAAGGTATATGTTTTATCTGTATGTTAGGAATGCTAGGAATCAAACCCACGACCTTGGCATTAACAGCACCAAACTGAGTTTAGCTACAGAAAGCTACAGGAAATAATATGGTATGCCATTCTGAGCATAAGTGTCTATGCCACTGCAGACTCACTCCAACAAAATCTGTGTGTGGTCGTGAAGGGCTTATTTACACTCAACACTGGCCGAGGAGGATGAATGCACGCCCCATTATCGTGTGGACACAGTTTATTGATTATCTGTCCGTGGGGGGAACAGAATAGAGTCAAGGCGTTGTAGCAATGCAAACAATAAATCTCTTCCCTCACTCCTGCCAGCTCAACACTTCTAATCTGTGTCAGTGAGAAGGAGTGGATACAGCTGGCCTCTAAAAAGCCAATAAATAAGCTTTCTGGGGTAATCATCAATGTAAAGGACAAAGCACTGACCACACACATTACCTAGCAATCCTAGCACTCGATTTTGCAGGTGATAATGAAGACGCTGTGATGGATATGCTACAAACTGACTGCAAACTCAAAGTGGAGACCATCTCCCCTCCTACAATGTATAACATGCATTTCACTTGTATAACAGTTTCAACAGGGTATTTTATGGTATTGAAATGCATCTGAAGGCAGCGCGAGTAGGGCCCTAATGCGGATCGAATCACGAATCACGAAAAGTTTCACAAAATTTGGATTAATTAATCAAAAGTAGGGCTGTGCACTTAATCAATTTGATTACATTTTAAATGATTCATGTTTTATACCTTTATTTGATTACCACCATTTTTGACAATTCATTTGTATTGTAATCATAAATCCAGAAACATTCAAACAAACACAGAATTTCTGAAAAAATAAAACATTTCAAAGTGCCCTAAATATTAATGTAAAAAATATTAAATTGTTAAAGTTTTATTAATTACATTTATTAGACATGCTTTCTGATTACTAAAATTAAATTAAACCATTAAAATGGAATTCAGAAAAAAAAAGAAAAAAAAATGCAGGAAAAATAAAACAGATAGGATCCTAAAAATATAATTTTTGTTAAGCTTTTAATAAATCGTTACATTTAAAAAAATATATTACATTTTAATAAATCCACACAACAGGAAAAAAAAAAAACTAAATCCATCAAATTTAAAATGGAAAAATTTTATTTGTGAAAAAAATAAACACAATTTTGGGGAAAATAAAATGGATTTCATAGGGCCCTACATAAGTTATGCCAGGAAACATATGAAACAAAAAGGCATAACATAGCAAATGCCGACAGTTTGAATAATGTGAACTCACTCCAAAAAAATCATTACCATCCATTTCCATCAAGCATCATAACTAGCAAAACTTGATTCATGTCGGGATGGAAAATGCTTATAAACCCATGAAGTTATTTTTTGTAAATGGATGTTTCTCCGAGACAAGCTGTGAAAAGATAAAAATGACAGATTTCACTGTTGCAATCCACCAGGAAATCAAGTTTTGAAACATCTCAAAAATAATTGCGCCCTAATATCAGCGATTCAAAAGGTTCCTGATGCCAGCACTCTAGACATCTGTAGATGCCAGAGTAAAAACAAATCGCAGCAGCGTAAAATCAATATCAGGGGTATCACATCAAAATGATTAATTAGCTTATTGAATGCAGCTCTGTAGGGGAGAGTAACAATTGCTGTACAAGTTGTACAAGCCTCTAATGTCAGATTATGGCAGTGATGAATGTGAGGGGGCGTGGCTCTTCACAGCTCAAGGCCAAAAGGCACAGAGTAAATGGCAGTAGACCCTGTTCTAAATGGCAGAGACTGGTGGTCTTACAGTAGGTCATGTGTTCACCAAAGCGTTTTTTTCCTAACGTCAGCGTATTTGTTATAATTTGTTTTCAATAAAAATGCCTGGAGGGATACAAGGCGCTGAGTGTCTATCCACGCTGAATGCTTGACTTTTTTCTGGACGCCAAATGGTCAAGTTTGGGTAAAACGCAGTGCTCATCACTGTCACTTTTTACCCAGCCGTCCAATCACAATGCAGGAGAGGTGGGACAAATAACACACCGACCAACTGCCACATCCTGCTTTTGCAATCGCAACAGACGACAATAACAAACACAACAACGAACAAAATCATTTAAAACAAGAGCCAGAGCAAATACTTTACATTGTATCAACATTTTTATAATCAGAAAAAAAAACGTGCGAAATCAGATACTAGTGACACTTCAGTGGATATTCTGTATATTAGCAACCCTTATGAAAAAGAAGTATACTTCAAGTTCATTTAGCCTACTTAAGTAATGTTCAAGTATACTTTTAAGTTTTTGCACTTTTAAGTATACTACTATGTTCCCATTGCGCCGGGTGTATGATATGGCCCAATGGTGGGAAAAGAGTAAAGTAGATTTGAAGTAAATTCCTATGTACACTACCAGTGGACTGGTCAGATACTCAGAATTATGAACATATCTGTTTTCTTTATAAATCAATATTTTCAAACAACGTTAGTTTATAAGACAGTATGTAAAACTATGTGAAAAAATTTTAATAGGCTACTCAATCAAAAGAGTAAACACAACTACAAGCCAATTACACTTAAAATACTTAGAATTACACTTAAAATACTTAATACTTGGAGTGACTGAGACAAATCAGATAAATTTAACAATTTAACAAATAATCTTTAGAACTTACTCTGAAGGTCTATGGACCCATCCCCCCAAAAAGTCCCACATCAGATAAGACTCGGTATACGACCAAAAGGAATTTGCAGAAAGCTGAGACTCTCACAGTCTTTTTGAAAAGGACAAATAAAACCATCTTAAACCCATATAACCACTTCAGAAATATATAAACATATATCCATCTCATGATTTTTCTTTTATAGGGTTTGGACAATGTATTAATTCCTTCTCTGTTGGATTTATGTTTCAGAATCGCATACTATGGTTAACGAAAATCATGTGTATGGCATGTTTGGTGTCTACGAAGTTGCAGTTTAAAGATCTGAATGATTGTGTATATGATATGTCTACCTGTGCAACATATTAGTATTATAAGAATCTTTAATAGTTCCTTCATCAGCAACCAATCTGCTTGAGACAAAGGATCGTAAAACTTTCCCTCCGAAAGCCTGAATACGATTGGCCACTGACCCTATGAGGCGGGATTTCTCCTAAAAGCTTTTAAGGAGAGACGCACAGATCCGCCCTCTCTCTTCTCTCTTTCTGGCTGAACCAACACCTCATCTTAGCCAGCCGGCCAGCAGGCCAGGCCGATACAGCCTACACACACAGAGTAGGGATGCACCGAAATGAAAATTCTGGGCCGAAACCGAAACTTCTGGATACACTTGGCCGAAAACCGAAACAGAAAATTACTTTTTTAAAATAATTATTCATTTATTTTAAATTTGTTTTTTGTATAATTGTATTATTATTAGATGTTTTAATTAAATTCAATAATTTTACTGAATCTGAATTTAAAAAGATACAAGCCAATAAAATAAAATAAAATAACCACACTTTTATTTAAAGTAACACACAATAATTAGACAGAAAATAGGCCTATATTCAAATAATATTAAATATCAATATATTAATATTAGTGCTGGGGAAAAATTTATCGTGATTAATCGCATCCAAAAATAAAAGTTTGTGTTATACACATAATAATAATAATATATTAATAATACATGCATGTATATATTTAAGAAAATTTTTATATTTTTTATAAAACAATTATATTTATATATAAGATAAATTATATATACAGTATATACATGCAAATATTTCTTAAATATATACATGCATGTGTGTGTATTTATATATACATAATAATTATACACCGTACACACACATATATTATGTAAACACAAACTTTTTTTTGGATGCGATTAATCACTATTAATTTTTCCCCAGCACTAATTAATATCAATATATTATTCTTCATTCAGTTCAGTTCAAATCAGATTTAACAGATTTATTTTTTGACCAATTATCAAAATAATGTATAGTTCTAGAAAACTATTATTATCAGAGCATGTGGGCAGAGAGCGAGGAGCGGGTCAGTGAATGAGAGGGTAGCGTCATTTTACCCCAGCACGGCTATACCATACCATATTACAGCACAGGCTAGTGCAAACAGAAACAAGTCTAGAGAAATGTCATGTCTGCACGCGGCGCACACACGGAGCGGAACACGGAGCAGTCGTTTCGAAGCTGTGCATCTTCGGAAGCGGAGCCGCTCGCAAAGTTACAAAACATGCTCCGAGAGAGTGAAACCTGATCGCCGAACACGGATGGCGGGGCGGCATATTTTCGGCCTTTTTTCTCTTTCGGCCAAAAACCGAAAATGCCATTTTCGGCGGCCGAAATTTCGGTGCATCCCTAATCTTAATATCCAAATGATTTTCGGCATAAAAGAAAAATGGATAATTTTGACCCATACAATGTATTGTTGGCTATTGCCACAAATATACCCGTGAGACGCATGACTGGTGTTGAGCTCCAGGGTCACAGATGTGCAATTGCTCGTTTGTTTATTTGTTCTTTTTTAATTACTGAGTGTTTACTTGTCTTTAATAATGCTTGACATGTATATTAGTAGTTGTTTAAGTGTTCTTTGTTCATGGTATTCAGCTACAAAAAATATTCAGCAATAAGAATTAATATGAATGATATCTAGGGTTTTTTTTTTTACCTTACTGGAATCGATGAGAATCTGAATCGTTAAAGCTCAAACGACACCCATCCCTAGTCATTAGTATGACGGCGAGCTGTAGTTGCTAGTACACTGTGGGGTTAGGGTTATCTCAGGTGTTTCTGATCCTACCTCAGTGGTGAGCAGTGACCTCAAGGCAAAGCTCGCCCTCTCGCTGGTGATGTAAGTGTGACTCTTGCCATGACAGACGGCGTGCTCTTCTTGTGCCGAGAGCTCCGTGTGATTTCTAGCCGACGATCCATCGACAGCATCTCTGCTGAAGCTCAGCTGGGGTCTGCGGCGACGGCGCTTCCTCCCACGTCTGAAACACACTTTCCCGGCTGCACCGCTGAACTCTGCAGGATGATGGAGCGAGCGCCACCACAGGAGAACACCACAAAACATGCTGCGAGAGAGTGAAACCTGATCGCCGAACACGGATGGGCGGGCCTTTTTTCTCTTTCGGCCAAAAACCGAAAATGCCATTTTCGGCCGATAATTTTCGGCGGATTTCAGTGCATCCTTAACGCAGAGCCATGTGCTGTGTGGGACAGGAAACCCGATGCCACCACACGGCCGGTGGGCCAGCAGGCCCAAACTCCTCACGCTACGTGCAACTTCCTCAACCTCGACGGAGTCGAAACAACCATGCAAGTTCACCGTCGTTCCTTTGCTCAACACGGAAGGAAACGAACGCAACTGCAAAACCATCAGACGGAACCATCAAGACTTTCTCCTGCGACTGCATAGTTGGACGCCTTCCCAGGCAAATGCAAGTAACGTACTACGAAATACAAATCGCTGTGTAGTTAGTAAAACTGTAAACCCCTTTGTTCAGACAAAGGAGCTTATCAGTGATGGTTCTCTCAGGTTTTAGACTCTTCCCATAACTCCATCCATCTGTTCTGACCCGGTTCTTCCAACCACTTTAACTTTGCCTCTTACCATGTATGTGTGATGCGTGTTTCATGTTAGTTTTAGTCTTGTCCGTGATTTAGTTAATAAAATTTGTGCACAATATATGTTTGGTTCTGACTCCCTGCCTGCAAACAAATTGTCACTTAAATGATCGATCTTGTTATGTGCTCCAAGCGCTTATGTAAATACAAAGGAAGAACTATTTTTCTGTGGCCATGAAAAATATCCTTTTCTTAGAATTAATTAATAATCAATACTGAGCGTTCACAGGATGAACTGATTGATTGATTGTAATGTTAATTTAGCCACATCCAGTTAATCTCATTAACTGATTCAAATATTCATAATTAATCATAATGAATAATCATAATGAGTTATAATTATTATTTCCCCTCTGAGCTAATTTGCTACATATTTTTAAGTACATCTCAATCAAAAGATTGAGTACAAGTATTGACCAAATATACTTCTATATTATAAATATATTTCTGAGAAGTATATAAAAAGTAGACAAGGTATACTTTCTTATTTTTAGTTTAAAAGAAGTATACTAATAGCACACTTGAATAAACTTCTTTTTCGTAAGGGAACCAAAGTGAATGGTGTGGATTCTGAAATCCACTGCCACTTCAATATACATATATATCCTAATGAAATTTATAAATCAAAGCCTTAATCAATATTACATTAAATCTTTA
This sequence comes from Coreius guichenoti, assembly GCA_039654105.1. Classification (NCBI taxonomy): domain Eukaryota; kingdom Metazoa; phylum Chordata; class Actinopteri; order Cypriniformes; family Gobionidae; genus Coreius; species Coreius guichenoti. The sequence goes on from CM077185.1 coordinate 32,591,274, forward strand.
AAGCCATTCATTCATTCATTCATATTTATCCTCCTACATATTGAGATAGTTTGATTGTTTATTATTCTTTTCATATGTTCTCTAAAGTCTGTATTTGGTTTCATTCCTTTTTACTGAATTATATGCTTTCGTTTATATACATTTTATATTATATTTTATTTACTTTATATTTATAAGCTTTTATTTTTCTTTGCATCTTCCATCACTAGAGAATAAGATTCCTCCTTATTCCGCATCTTCCTCCTCGGGGGATCGTTGCTGTGGCTCCGTCACGGCCTCCTAAGCCTCCAGCGTCGTTCTGCTCCATTGGCTCCCTGTCTGCGCAGTGGGCCCCACATCCATCGGCTTCGTCGCCTCCACTCGTCCCCAAGTTGGCATTGAGACCTTCACCACCTTGGCTCCTCCCTCCATCAATTCCGCCATGGGGCGCCATCTGGCTCTTCCTACTCGTGGCCGCCCACTGGATTACTCCTCCACCTAAACCACCCTGGACCTTTTTGTTTTTCCCTTTCCTGGACTTGTCCTCCACCAGAGCCTCCTCCTTCGTTCATCTGTCGGCGCAAGGTCACGCCTTTCCAGGAGGGGGTGTAATGTCACGATCATCTGTCACCTTCAGCACTACATTACCCAAAATCCTTCCTGGTCCACCACCTGCAAGCATTCTTCAATCACCACCAGCTGTCTTCTATCACCTCATCACCCCAGCACCAGATATATGTTCTTCTGTTTCATTCTCTGTTTGTCGGGTACCGTCTGTGTAGTGTGTGTTGCTACTGTCTGTTTGCCTGTCCTGTTGAGAACTATTCGTGTTATTAAACTTGTTGGAACTTTATTCATCATCATCATCATCATCGTCTGTTTGCCTGCAACCACCTGTGACCGTGACTGTCTGTGCATTGTAAATTTTTATATTTATATGTTATGGATATAGCTGATTAATCAAATTAATAAAATGCAGTGTAAATAAACAAGAAAATGTTTATTTATCCACAACATATACATATTAGGGATGTCACAAGTACCGGTACCAAGTCGGTACTGAAATGTAAAAAATGTGACGATACCAGCATTTCTGTAGTACCGGTAATACCGAGTATATTCGGTACCCACTAATATGCAGCTGCTTTTTAGTAGCTTCCGTGTTTATCTAAGCGCAGGGCTCCAGACTGTAGCCGAATATATACTAGTGTCTGTGAATATTAAACTGCAAAATAGCTACTATTTAAATATTAATCCTCCATGTTCTGTGTCTCTGTGTGAATGAATGGCGCAGATGCGCGGTTTTATTTGCGGCTCACGCACGCGTGACACTCGTTGTCTTTTAGCCTCTGCCTTGTCACTATATGAGGACATGAACGCATAAACTTCATAAACTCCGCTCTGAGAGTCACTTCATGAGCATTTACCGTTTCACTTGAGAAAACTGTCATATCATGAACACAGACACTCAAAGGTCTTCACGGCAACCCGTCAAAATAAAAGTTTGGTTTAACTTAAAGAAATTGACAAATATATTAGGCAACTGTTGTACAGTAGATTTAGCTACGTCTCAATGTAATACTAATAATACTACTACTACTAATAATAATAATAATAATTATTATTATTATTAGGTGTGAAGAGTTGCTTATTTTTCACTTCATCTTTTTTATAAACAATGGTTTACTTTTAAACAGCATCTCGCCTTCAAATGTTTATGTATTATTTACTTATAATGCTTATCATCATAAATAATAAACTCATTGAATTTAATTAAAAAAGAAATTTTAAATAGTTAAATAAAATGTAAAAAAATTTTTTTGCTGTAGTACCGAAATTGGTACTGAGAACCGTAAAATTTTTATGGTATTGGTATCGACTACTGGAATTTTGGTATTGTGACATCCCTAATACACACACACATATATATATATATATATATATATATATATATATATATATATATACATATACACATACATTATATATATATATATATATATATATATATATAAAACAATTTAAATTTGTACAGACAATGATATAAATATCTTTGATATGATATAAATATCATGTTGTGGATGAATAATTTCGGCAAAGGCATACTCACAACACTGTAAAAAATAAATCCGTAAAATAACAGAAAAAGTACTGTCAGCTCATTACCTGGACATTATCCAGTAATTTTATTGACAATTTTACGTTAACACTAAAACACAACTCAATGAAGTGCAAAATTCTAAATACAGGTAAAACACCTGTAAAAAAAAAAAAAAAAAAAAAAAATACGGAAAATTACGAGTGAAGAATTAGGCATTCTGACTACAATGTACACTGTGACTGAATGTGCAATGTAAATTGTTATGTTTCTGTTGAGTATATAGCCAAATAGCCGAATCCATGGCGTATTTATAATACAACAATTGTACAGAAAATATATACAACTAATCAAATGCCTATCAGTCAATACTGCACTTTATCACCAAAATGGGTTGAGGGCGGCATTTAGGACCGCACTAAACATGAGGCAAAGCAGCTAACAAACAAGTGCAGTTTTCACACATGATTTCCTCTATTTTCCTACCACTTCCCTCGCAGCAACTGTTTTCCGCTTCTTTTTGTGATTATAACCGTTATTGCCACGCACTCGTTTCTCTTTGCCAGCGTCCACTTGGCAGCCATGGCGCAGCGCTGACAGATTGGTAAGAAGAATTCTGGCATGCAATTGCATTTGTTTTCTATTCCTGAAACAATGGGAGAGAGAGAGAGCCATATGCTGGGCAGACACGGCCCTGCTGGAACAAGAGCTATTCTGACTCGGTTTGCATCCTCACACCGGGTAGATGAGCTATTCTGATACACGGTTTCTCCCATGCTTTGAAAGTATATTTTTTCAATCTTATCTTTCAATATCAGCGAATTTGATACTAATGCAGCTTACTTGATTCAGTGCAGTTTCAAAACGCCATTTATACAATGAAATCAGTGTCTGAAACAAACAGATGCATCAGAAAAACACGATTCTTTTAAAATACAAAAGACATACCCACTGGGATCAAAAAATGATAGCGTTGCTCCATTTTCAAAGGTTCCTCAGAGGCTGGCTCATGCTACGGAAAGCTTTCAAAATTTATTAAAAGTTAGACAAGGTGTATTTAATATTGCCTCTGATCAGCAGAGCGCAGTGTTCTGGAACTTCCATAATATGAATCAGGCTTAACGCATGGCAGAGCAAAACACTGTCATTTCAAACATTTCTGTCAGCCATCAGCATTAGCCCCGAGTAATTAATAACTGCCTGGATGCATTAGTACAGGAAACCAAATTATGCCTGCACCGGTAAAAAGTGATGTAGTTGTGACTGGAAAAAGAGAGAGAGCAATGACTGATATCCCTCCGTAGTCCTTCTCCAGTTCTGCAGCTTCATGGCTTAAATCCAATTTGAACGGAGCACGAGGGTCACGACAGCTACAAGGTACAGAGAAGAGGTGAGAAGCCGGCAGGAAGGGAAAGAAATGAGAAAAGCAAGTTTCACTTTACCAAGGCTGTTGTAAGATGACAGCTTCTACGTTGTCGGACTGTAAAAGATGAGCGTCATTGTTTGGCTGGAGCTCGTGGACACAGGGCGGCTGACAGGCAGCTGCTCTTGTTGCCCTCTCATTATTCTGAAAGCACACATTCCCTGCCCACTTTCTGTAGCGTGTGGCCGTATTTACCAAGGCTGCAGACACAACTCCTTGGTCACTGGAGTAGAACAAAGAGAGTGGGCCAATTTGGCAGGGGCCGCTTGGACGTGTCTACCCGACGGCTCGCTCAGAGAAGCGTGCTTGAAATAATGAGTTTGTATGCAGTCTTTGTGTGCGATGTTTGCATGCTTCAAACTACAGTTCCACTAGGCTTGTCAATTAAAATGATGCATTATGGGGGGGGGGGGAGTTACAAAAAATAGTCACTATGACAAAAACTTGACAGAATGACTAAAGGTACGGGAAAGTCATCCAATAAACCCCAAACGTTACTATCTGTTACCAACTATCACATTTTCTTCAGAATACTACACTGTAAACCCTAACGCTCAAAATAATGAAATGGTTTGAGTAGAGCCAACTCAAATTAAACAAATTGGTTCAATCAAATTAACTTTTATGAGTATTTAGAACTTTCTTTTTCTTTTGAGTTCACCAAACTGACACAAGTAATCTGAATTGTTTCATTGTTTTGAGTTTTATGAACTTTCTTTAAAGTTCATTAAATTTAATCAAAAATTAAATTTTTACTGAAACTGGGCTGGGATTTCTATTTCCCAGCATGCTTTGCCATGACACTCAAAAGGGAGAGTAAATGCTAAAATTAAGTGTCATATAATGTGTTTTGTGTGTGTGTGTGTGAGATTAATGTTAAGTGGGAGATTTAGTAGTGTTTAATGTTTTGTTATGCTAGTTTAGAAGAGTTGTTTTTGGGGGGGTGGGGGGGGGGGGGGGGGGGGTTACCATCATGGTGAAGAGTGGAGCATGAGCTTAGTTTGAGAACAGATATATGTTAAATGTTTTACTCACTCAGCAAGTGCTATGCTAATGCTATCAAAGCATTTATTGAATTAGCTAGTTAAAGCTAGCCAAGTTCACTACTAAAAATATTTGAGATTGCATGATAATTTTAAGTTAAATGTATGAATTAGCTTACTCAAATATTTCAAGTTAAGAGCAATTAAAATGTATGAGTACAAAATACAAATCTGCAAGTTCTGCTTACTTAAACTTTAAATTTCTTTAAAGAAAAAACTAATTTGTGTTTACAGTGTATATGTAAAAATAGGTCTATCTTCACCTACCATCTAAACTTTGGTGTTGTACATATCAGTCACGTGCAGTGGTGTTCTGAAATGAGGAGGCAAAGGCGGGTTTTTTGTAATAAATCAAATGTAAATTCATGTCCCACTTAAACTCTAGGTTGTCACATTTCCCTGGTTAAATAAACATTACTTTACATTACATCAAAAAAGAAAAAAAAAGAAACCAAATGCAATTCTGTTTTTAGTAATTTTTTGTATTGTTCTATTTATTAAAACCACGTATAAATCTCATCATGTTAGTGTTTTAATCATATTCCAAAATAATAACTAAAGGCAGTAACAATTTAAACAATATATTTTATTTGTGCATTGATGTTTAGCTGTTCTTTTTAAAAGTCAACTTATTTTGGGATCATCAGTCATGCTCAGGAAACACTGTCTGTCAGAGACACGAAGATGTATCTTTAATTTCCCCAAGCTGACTGCTCATTAAAAACCCCTCACAGTCATCATGTTTTCAGGCCATTTCAAGTTTGATTTTGACATGACATAAAGCGGTGATATTTAAGTGGCTGAGTTGTTTACTTACTTTTTAATTAGTCTTCCCATTAACGCCATCATTTTGTTCATTCTAGACTGACGCACGCAACGTGCATGAAAACAAGAGGCGGGATTTATCGCATAACCCAATCTTATCCGATCATAACCAATCACATCCAATCAATTAATGTCACATTTTGTAATATTTGCGTTGTTTTATTTTTGTAATATGGATTATTTTCTCATCCTATTTTTTTGAGAAGGCACTGCTTCCCTTGCCTTCTTGGAGAAAACACCCCATGTATATGTAAATCAATGCATATTTACACTGATATTATATTGATTTACACTGATATATTATATATATATATATATATATATATATATATATATATATATATATATATATATATATATATATATATATATATAAAATAAACAACACATATTTTATTTATATATAAAATGTATAGTTTTAAATGTAAATATTATTTAATATATATAAATTATATATATGTAAATTAAATTATATATATATATATTATTAATATTTATTATACATAATAAATTAAATAATAATAAATTATATGATACTATTATTAAATATTATTAATATTATATATATATATATATATATATATATATTAATAATATATAATAATAGTAATATATGAATTGATAATATTAATAAAATGTATATATAATTTAATTTACACACATACATATATATATATATATATATATACATACACACACACACATATATATATTATATATATATATATATATACACACACACACACACATACTGTGAACTTCATTTATATATAATTTATAAATTAGTCTCTAAAACTGTAAAGGATAATGTATCAGCGAGTCATAATCGCAAATGAAAAGTCTGATAAGATGATCAGGGACTATCGAAAGTCCTTTTCAGGCAAGTCATTTCACTCTGTGGCCATCTTTGAAACTATTTCAGTCATGCAAGTGCAGCTCCTATCTCTTTGAATAGAGAAACATCAAATTTTTCAAAGCTGTTCACTGACAGTCAAACCAAAATGTATTCAGACACCTTCCACATTTTCTCACATTATCAGTTTATTCGCTATATTTTAGAAAATGGTAATAAAAATATGACAAGAACTAAACTGTGTTAAACTGTGTCAGAACAAATTCATCTTGATAATGTCAGATAACTTTGATAGAAAGGTATGTAATGGATTACAATCAATCAACCAATCAGCTGTCAGCTGTTAAATTTAACTACACAATTAGATAATACCAATTTAGGTCAACCAATGACCAAGCAATGCTTAATTTTGTTCAGTCTGTGGTGTAAAAGGTCGCATTAGCAATTAAAGAAAAAACACTTAAGCAAAACATGGTCAGGTCAAAGTGTCTGAATAATTTTGGTCCCAAATGTTTATCAGTTTTACAGGTAGTCCACAGTATTAAGAATTTGTGGGTATAATATGTCACAGTGTACTTTATTTTTCTATCCTCACTTACATAAATGAACTATAGTGTCCTGCACCCACTAGTAAAAAATTATATCGGGTGTCTGAATAATTATTGGTTTGACTGTAGCTTACGATTAAATTTCATATTTGAAATCACCAATGAAATCTGACAACAACTGTCTCATATATTTATCTCAAAATCATGACAAAAACCCCCTGCATTTTTCAGGCTGGACCAGCCAATGCGCGTGTGCAGTCCTAAGTGCGCGTCTCAGAACACTGCTGTTTCTATAGCAAGCTGAGCTTTAATTAGAAGGCGGGACTTATTTTGCCATATTGCAGGGTGCACTTTCTCCCATTTATAGTAAAATGACTGCACCGTCTTTGTATATCTAATACAAACCACATCTAATATCATCCTGTGGTTTATATTGCAATATTGACCACTGACAGGGGCGCCATGAAGAGTTTTAAGGGGGGTATGCAAGACAGAATTTTGGGCCCCCTTCTTTCAGAAGATGAGTGTGTTTTTTCTTTTGAAGTTTAATAAGTTGAAATAATTTATTTAACATATATTATTTCAAGTAACGAAAATTTCAGTTTGTCCCCCCCTCCACCCCCAAAACGAGATTTTAACCCATTGACGCATACGAACACACCGATGCGATTAGAATGCTCAGTGCGTCTAAAGAATGATCATTTCTACAAATTTTCCAACAAAATACGACCTGAGCAGCTTTAGCACTCTCTCCAGTGACAGTCCTAATACAGTTATATTTTCAGTCAGAGAAAGAGGACGCTCCCGAAAAACAGGAGTTGCTTTATTTTGTTATGCAGAGCTAAATATGGATATCAGACAGTCCGGTATAAAGAGACAAGACGCCGTGACAGATAAAATAAATACACGACTGTAATAGCCTATATGATATGTCTGATTTCTTCAAGCAGTCTACCATGTTTACTATGGTAGCCTAATGGTTTGAACAAATAGTCTTTTGCATCACTATATTTCTGCCTTAGGCCTATACAGTGATCAGAATCCACATAGGATCACAAACAGAAGTTATTTCAAACACTTGCTGCTGTCTGAAAGTGAGTTTTGAGCTAAAATGATTGTAAAAGTCTTTAATGCTGATGTTAGCTGGTATATGAAACAGTGGCGTAGGCAGAAAGTGGATGATGGGTGGGCCTCTAATAGTGTGGGTGGGCCGGAATAATTCGCATTACCCCTTAATTTGATTGAAACATAGCAACACAGTTAAAAGTATTCCTCATATGTTGGACCTTTTATTGTCTATTGTCTTTTAATATAGTCTACTTCTACATGTTGATGCCTTCTCAAGCCCCTGTACGAGCTGTGTTTGTGATGTTTGAGCGCAACGCGCGGAAGGACCGTTTGCAAGGTTGCTTTATTTTTGAAATTCCGCTAGGTGCTACTAGTGTCGCAGAAACTAAATACTTCACCTGTAAGCACTAAGCTCAAGTGTGAGCAGCTGCAACGTGAAAAAAATTGAAAACAAAAACAAAGCAGGAGAGATATCCAACCCGAGTCCCGATAACTATATCACAAAGAGAAATCACAATGTCTGAGTCCTGTATCAACAACCTGCCATTGCTAATACAGTACATGTGGCTTATGTACATTTCAGAAAACCACTTGCTCACAAATATTACATGCAAATATTGCATAGCCATGCCACAGCGGGAAAACCTACCCATAGCTTACCTTGTATGGCTGATGTCTGTTCTAAACAAGTCGGAGTTGGCTGGGTTTTGAATTGAAGATGCTGATAATATCATCATAATCCTAATTATCTGTTAGTTAACTTTCAAACGACAAAAGTGTTATTGCGTCCTGTCATCTTTGTCAAGACGTGTTTCTTTCTTAAATGTGTCATAAATGGCAGTTTAGCCATTTTTTTTTATAACAAAAAAAGGGTGCTGCTAGTTGGAATCGAATCCGGATATTGGCGCGAAGAAGAACATAATGTTACTACTGGCGTGACGTAACTGAAGAGACGAATTAGCATATTTTTATTAATATTAGAATAGAGTTCTAATGCATGACAAAATAAATCACATTTAAAATAATTATTGAAGAATTGTTAAACGTTAGAAAATAGTATTATTTAAAAAATAAAAAAAGAATGTATTTTTTAGGCCCACCCGTAGCTACGCTAGTGATATGAAATCTTCCGCGGTGCCGACGATGCCGTCTCCAGACACAGATAAACCCCGCCTTTATTCGTAACCTCCTCAAGCCCGAGCTAGTGATGGCAAAATGAGGCATCCTGAACCACTGAGACTTCGCAGCCCATTGCTTCACCAAAAGGTTCATTACCCGAAGCTTCATTAATCATTGCTCACTAGTGATACCTAGCTACTGTGCAAAGAAATAGCAGACAAATCCATTAATCCTGAGCCAATGACCTGAGCAGACATTTGTCCATTGCCTGGGTATAAAATAAAAAAAGATCCTTTCACAAGGAACAGAGAATGCGGTTGAACATAAAAATGCCAGTGCCAGCTGGTATAAGTGAGGATACTGATGCCCAATATACTAGTGGATCCTCAGATCTTGTGAGATTTACTTCCGATTAATACTGGTCCAATTCAACACTAGCATCTGCTGCACTTGAGCTCCTTCTACTGTGATCAACCGTGCTATCCAGCAGATGCCAAAGGACACCTAATAATAGAGGAAAACTCTATTAGAGAAAAACTATTTAACCTAGTAATAATGTAGTATACTGTAGTATAATAGTATAAGGTATTAATATTTAGCCCTAACACATATGAACCACAATAACGACAATGACACAACTCTCTGACACTCACACTTCTACTACTCCTGACACTTCTCTGAACGCCACAACAACCACAAGGTGGCGCGAGTTTCGAACCGTACACATTTTGAACTCAGACCGAACCGATGACGTATTCCACACAAACCGAGGCCTCGTTTGTCATTGGTCACGTGATTTCTCCGTTAACAACACAAGCCTCGAATCGGGGCTTCATCTGGCATGTCCATTTATTCTCGACACAAGCTCCGACTCCTCGGTTCAAATGTCACATCACTAGCCCGAGCTGGCCCGTTTTGGACCAAGGTATTCGGCGGGTCAAAAAACCCTGGCCGTTGGCCCCGAGGAAGCCCCGACGAGGCCCGATCAAGCCCCGGAAGTGACAGCGGAAACGCGACTGGCCCTGGCACGCACTTGGCTTTTGGCCCGACAGTGGAAACGTGGCTACTGATATTCAAACGTGCTTTCGCGCTTTGGCTGGCGTTGAGCCAGAGGACGCGCTCAGTGCTTTTCATATATAACAACTATTCAGTGTTTTCAACCACATAATGTTTATTTGAGGTTTTAGACATTTAAATAATGTACTGTAAAAAACATTTATAGATTTTAAATTCAAATTCCATATGATGCCTTTGGAAACTGCAATAATCCTTTCAATTATAGACTAATTTAACGAAGTGTTTTATTCATATCAGATACACATTAAATATGAAACAATAAAGATTATTCTTTTCGCAGTTCACAGGGCACTTACTTTTATGTATTTCAGTAAAAAGTGATGAATTTATGTGATGTAAATCTGACAGATCCTCTGACAGAACTCATCTCACGTCAACCTATATCAACACATTTAAACGACAAAACACATTCACTTCCACATATTTGACAATCGGAATATGTCATACAATTCATGATATAGTAAACAAGTTTGTGAATATTTTGAATATAAAGGGAAAAACGAAATAAACGCAATAGCTATCTGTGTGGCTGCATGACGCGTCGCCAAGAAAATAAAACGTTCTAAAAAAAAAAATAGCCTATATAATATAGCGTAGAATATATAGAGCCCCTAGAATATAGGCCTACCTCCAGCCCACACAACCAAATACAGGGACAATGATTCCATGTTTCTCTGAAGAATAAAGTTAAGTTTTTCAATTGCGGTTTTGCACCCAGAAGACCACGATCAACAATCATCTCTAACATTTTGTTTAGCCTATTCTGCTTTGTAAGGACCCAATTCGTACGGGAAACTTCCATCCTTTTAATGTCTTTATCCCTACTTTTTTTTTTACGTTTTCGCTTATGTGCTCCAGACGGTGCTTTTTTATAGTGTTCTTTTTTTGTGTGCGGTTAACACGTCATGCACTGTATTTTGAAGTGACGAGAGACCGTGCTCATGTTCACTTCTTACTTTCTATAATTCACAGATTTTTTATTTTATTTTACTACAATATTATTAGTTAATGTGTTTGTGTATGCGCACACAAAAAATCCAAAAAAAATTGGGGCCCCCTAGCGTCCTGGGCCCATATGCCTGGCATACTCTGCAGGTTTATACAAAAACATTTTAGAGTTGTGTACTAATATTTATTATTAATACTGGTATAAAATTATGAAAGCTCATGGTGATTCCAGCGCAGCAAAGAGTTATCAAAAACATGGCTCATCCATTAATGGTCCTAAAAGGAGCTTATTAGAACAACCCCATTTCTGTATAAAAAGATGAAAGACGAGATCTGTTATAAATAGACTGTGAGTTGGCATATTTCTCAGCTCAGAACACGACTCTTTTCCATATCTATTCTTAGCCTGCTGAAAGTATGCCAGAAAACATTGTGTCAAAGCTTTCTGCGTGGACTCAACATGAAATCAATTAAGGAACACAACTTGACACCTTTAACCTGACTTGCAGTCTAGACATTTCTATACATTATTACTATATCTGCATTAAGACTTATTATGCACTTATTATGTTTCATTTAGTACTATAAAATAAACAAAAGATAGTCACAGTCGCGCATTTGTGGTTAAAAAGTATATAAATGTTTATTTTTTTTAGAAAATGACCGATAGTTTTGTTAGATAAGACCCTATTCCTCGGCTGGGATCGTGCAGAGCCCTTCAGAGGACCTTCAACCCATTGGTTGCCATTGAAATACATTATATGGAGAAAAATCCTGGAATGTTTTCCTCAAAAAACTTAATTTCTTTTCGACTGAAGAAAGAAAGACATGAACATCTTGGATGAGATGGGGGTGAGTAAATTATCAGGAAATTTTCATTCTGAAGTGAACTAATCCTTTAAGGGACAAATGTAACAAAAGTAGAATATAATTAATTTAACTTTTTATTTCACATAATTACATATTATTTAGAAAGAGAAAGATTATAAAATATAAAATAATATATTTTTTTTACTTAAATACAAAATATAAGAATTAAAGGCAGGACTTATTTTTTCCTTTAAAAAAAGCAAACAATAAAACAGCCTGACTGACATATTTCTCCACAGAAACAGGCTAGTAGCTTTGAAAGTTTCTACCGGAGTCCCAGAAGAGGTCACGCTTGACACAGAAGAAAGAAATTTAATGAAAAAACTTCAAATAACCTTTTTCTGACAGTCTTTCATAAAAAATGCATGTTCCTATGGTCTTATCATTGACTTGTCTTACAGATAACCTCACGTTATGTTTCCATTTGACAGTATTTTTATTAAACCGCACAGAAACCTGAGAGGAGCCGCCCCTTACCTTGCCTGACTGCAAGTGTGGTAGTGTAGACCAGGAACAGCAGGATGTAGTTGAGAAAGCTCTGAAACACAGGGGTGTTGGCATGGTAATCATCTGCCAGGTATTTGCTGGTCAGGCCAATCCCACAGATGAGCAGTGATAAGACCTGGCCGAGGGCCAGCGTGAGGAGAAGCTCCCTGTGAACGGAAACCCAGGAGTCAGTCCCATATCACACAGATCCATAGAGAAACTGTACTGTAAGTATGTACTGCCCCTCCCTCTTGCAGCGACATCTTTTATCTGATGACGTGTTTACTGGTGTGTGGACAGGACAATCTGCCACTTACATGACATCACAGCAATAGCAAACCATAACCATGTGGGAAGAAAAAACTATCGCAACTTCCATTTCATCCTGACTTTAAGGGCCGTATTTTAACAATCTGAGCGCATGGTCTAAAGTGCACGGCACAAGTGCACTTAGGGCGTGTCCGAATCCACTTTTGCTAGTTTAACGATGGGAAAAATGGTCGGTGCGCCCAGCGCATGGTCTAAAAGGGTTGTCCCTATTCTCGTAATGAGTAAAGGGTGTGTTTTGGTAGTAACGTGCAATAAACCAATCAGAGTCTCATCTCCCTTTCCCTTTAAAAGCCAGTTGCGCTCATGCCATGGCGGATTCACTATTTACATGGAGGAATTTGCAAGCGGAAAAACTGAACGCTTCTCTAGCAAGGAAACGGATCTTCTCGTCCAATGACGCCTGCTTGCTCGTCATTACTGCAAATAGGTAGGCTAATTCTGATACATGCAATGACCAGGTAGACCAGGTTTCAGTTGGTTAATGGCGCAGTTTATTTCAGTTGCCTCAAAATAGCAATGTGCTAGCAATGCGCCTGAACACGCCTCGTTTTTAGACCAGCACGCCCATGGGTGCTCAAATGGGCGCAAATGCATTTGCCATTTAAACAACATGGGACAGGACGTGAAAATAATATCTGCGTCGGGCTGAAACTAGCAAAAAACACTTGCGTCATGCCTGGCGCCGCATTGCGCCGGGTGTATGATAGGGCCCTATCTCTGACAGAAGGACACATGTAAAGCAGTGCAAATTATAGAACCAGCTAAATTGTGAAGGTTAGTATACATATAACTGTGCTGCGTATGGAGTGATTCAATAAGTCCAAGCATAAATCTCAACAACCTTGGAGAATAATGGGATTAAGGTATCCATATGTCTATCTATAACGATCCACGTCGGAGTTGTGGCACAGCAGTTAGCGGCAGATTAATCAGGCGACTGGGTTTGAGTCCAACTCACACATTTCCTGATCCTGCTTTTTCTCTCAACCCATCAAAATGACACTGTAAAAAAAAAAGTTGTCACTTAGTACAACTTCACATTTCAAGTTGACTAAACTTAAAATTTTATGGCAGCATGAACACTTACTTTTTTTAAGCTTAAACAACTATTTTTTTTTACAGTGAAGGGTCTAATCTGGCTAACAATTGAATTGGGCGTACACAACCTCTGATGTCAAGAACAAAGGATACAGAAGTCTGTTATCCTGTCTTTAGAAATTGATAAGCCTGTTTATTTTGTAACTTTACACAATTGTATTCCCTTTTGTTTTTGTGTATTGTGTGTAAGTGCATATAATTCAATTCATCAATTAAAAATATACAATAACACAGAAAAATGTGAACAAAGTGACAGGTATGAATACTTTGAGGAAATAATAGGCCTATGTATCTCTCCATAAGGATACAATAATAAAATCACTTAATACATATACAACTGCAATATATTTAAATGTTTCCAGTCAGTTAACACTTCATTTCTTTCAGATAGAAAGCGCATTCAGATAGAACAATCCAATTTTATGTACAGAAAAGAATGCAGTATTAGGGAGCAAATAAGTAAAAGCAGCAACACCATTTAACCTTAACTACACTTTAAAAATCGTTCTTAATGTCTGTGGTTAAAAAAAAAAAAAGTACTTAAAAATACTTTAAAAATTACAAAAATTAATTAAAAAAAATACTAAGATGAATTTAAATAAAACAAAATACTTACAATTAATGTTAAAAACATAAAAACACATTTAATGTCACATTTGATTATATTTTAAAATATAATGTATACATTTTAGCAAAATACTTAGATTCTGCTGTTCAAAATGATATGATGGGTTAAAAACGTAATATATACATATACATACATATATATATATACATACATACATACATATATACTTACATATACATATATATTAGGGCTAATAGTAGATTAAACGTTAGTCGAGAAGAGGCTTAGTTTACCAAATTTAAATTTTTTAAATTTTTTAAATTTTCAGTTAATAACTGAAGTTATAAAACTAAAAATTAAAAATGAAAATAAAATAAAAATTTGTCTTGTGGACTATGTAAAAATCTGTCCTCAGGACAGTACTAATAAGAAATAACATGCAATTTTCATGATGCCTCTTATTTTGTAAAATTATATTGTCCCTCTAAATAACATAAATGTAATTAGTTACTTTTTGTTGGTAGCTTGTAGTGTTGTAGATAATTATTTTCTTCCAAAAGGACAGCTCGACTGTACTTTAAATTATTAGTAGCTTTTAGCTTTGCAAGTATTAAAATAACTTTCCCAAAACTGGTGACCTCCCATCAACCAAGCCTGTTAAGAGCTGTCTGCCACATCCTTCCCGTCGGATTTACGTGATGATAAAATCACACCAGCTGTCATGGTGATAAACAAACCACCTTCCTGTAATTCATCAACACGTTAAATCAGATTTGGCATTTTCTGGGTGGTGTCAGATGGTTAGTTACAGGTCGTGGTTAGGGAGCAGATCAGTAAAATCCACCTCAGAGCTGCCGGTGCAACAGGGCATGTTTAATTGTTGGTGCAATATGTGTGTGTGCGTGTGCCTGAGTGTGTGACAGTCCAATTGGTGGGATCAGAGCCCTGAAGAGAACGCAGGAAATGCAGGCATGTGGATCCCGGTGAGGGAATGAATTGTCAATCAACTGGGCTTAAATGTAGGGGACTTGCCCTCTCTTCAAAAACCCCATCCAGCTCCCCAGTGAACACGTGAGTAACGAATGAAGCACACATACAGGTTAGTTCCAGAGACAACATGACGGAAGATGAAAGAGAAGGCGCATTATCAAACATACACTGTCAAAGACAAGGTGGAAAATGGGGCAGGAAAAAAAGCATAATGTGTTTGTCCTTCCTTTCAGAAAAATCCTCTTATTCTAGTACAACAAAGATAATAAAATGAATTTTACTCTTTGTTAGGTAATTGAAAAGTGGAGTAGAGGGTACCTGAAAATATAAGCATAATCACAAGAAATAAAAAATGTCTGTATGTGTGTATACTGTGTGTATATATATAAAAATACATATATACATATACACTATATTGCCAAAAGTATTGGGATACCCCTCCAAATCATTGAATTCAGGTGTTCCAATCACTTCCATGGCCACAGGTGTATAAAATCAAGCACCCAGGCATGCAGACTGCTTCTACAAACATTTGTGAAAGAATGGGTCGCTCTCAGGAGCTCAGTGAATTCAAGCGTGGGTCAGCGCATGCTGAGGCGCACAGTGCGCAGAAGTCGCCAACTTTCTGCAGAGTCAATAGCTACAGACCTCCAAACTTCATGTGGCCTTCAGATTAGCTCAAGAACAGTGCGTAGAGAGCTTCATGGAATGGGTTTCCATGGCCGAGCAGCTGCATCCAAACCTTACATCACCAAGTGCAATGCAAAGCGTCGGATGCAGTGGTGTAAAGCAGTGGTTCTCAAACCTGTCCTAGCAACCCCCCCACCAGTGCATATATTGCATGTCTCCCTCATCTAACACACCTGATTCAACTCATCATCTCATTAGTAGAGACTGCGAGATTTGAATTGGGTGTGTCTGATGAGGGAGACTGTGCAGTGGTGAGGGGTCCCCAGGACAGGTTTGAGAACCACTGGTGTAAAGCATGCCGCCACTGGACTCTAGAGCAGTGGAGACATGTTCTCTGGAGTGATGAATCACACTTCTCTGTGTGGCAATCCGATGGACGAGTCTGGGTTTGGCGGTTGCCAGGAGAACGGTACTTGCCTGACTGCACTGTGCCAAGTGTAAAGTTTGGTGGAGGGGGGGTTATGGTGTGGAGTTGTTTTTCAGGGGTTGGGATTGGCCCCTTAGCTCCAGTGAAAGGAACTCTTAATGCTTCAGCATACCAAGACATTTTGGACAATTTCATGCTCCCAACTTTGTGGGAACAGTTTGGGGACGGCCCCTTCCTGTTCCAACATGACTGCGCACCAGTGCACAAAGCAAGTTCCATAAAGACATGGATGAGCGAGTTTGGTGTGGAGGAACTTGACTGGCCTGCTCAGAGTCCTGACCTCAACCTGATAGAACACCTTTGGGATGAATTAGAGCGGAGACTGCAAGCCAGGCCTTCTTGTCCAACATCAGTGCCTGACCTCACAAATGCGCTTCTAGAAGAATGGTCATTCCCATAAACACACTCCTAAACCTTGTGGAAAGCCTTCCCGGAAGAGTTGGAGCTGTTATTGCTGCAAAGGGTGGGTCAACTCCATATTAAACCCTACGGATTAAGAATGGGATGTCATTAAAGCTCATGTGCATGTAAAGGCAGGCGTCCCAAAACTTTTGGCAATAGTGTGTGTGTGTGTATATATACATACATACATACATACATACATACATACATATATACATATATACATACATATACACACTGTATCAGTGAGTCAGATGTTGATTCAGTAACAGATCAAATGGATTTTGTGTAGGATTCAAACTGAATCAACTCACGGAATTGATTTAAACTGGTAATTTGTGAGTCTTTTTAAGGGATACATTAAAAGAATCAAATCATAAGAGTCATTCGTTTGTGAGTCAGACTGCGCTGTTTGTGCTGTGTTTGTTTTTGTGCATTATCAAAAAACATGCTGCACTGGTACACTGTAAAAGACAAGGTAGAAAATGAGGCAGGAAAAATCCTCTTAGTCTAGTACAACAGAGATAATAAAATGAATGTTACTCTTTGGTAGGTAATTGAAAAGTGGAGTAGAGGGTACCTGAAAATATAAGTTTGCATAAAGAAATCAAAAATATCTGTATGTGTGTATACTGTGTATATATATATATATATATATATATATATATATAAATATATATATATATATATATATATATATAAATAAATACACACACACACACACACACACACATACATATATATACACACACACTGATCAGGCATAACATTGTGACCACTGACAGGTGAAGTGAATAAAACTGATTATCTCTTCATCACGGCACCTGTTAGAGGGTGGGATATATTAGGCAGCAAGTGAACATTTTGTCCTCAAAGTTGATGTTTTAGAAGCAGGAAAAATGTGCAAGCGTAAGGGCCAAATTGTGATGGCTAGACAACTGGGTCAGAGCATCTCCAAAACTGCAGCTCTTGTGGGGTGTTCCCGGTCTGCAGTGGTCAGTATCTATCAAAAGTGGTCCAAGGAAGGAACAGTGGGGAACCGGTGACAGGGTCATGGGCCCCTTAGTGCCAATTGGGCACTAAGGCCAAGGCTCAGTGATGCACATGGGGAGCGAAGGCTGGCCCGTGTGGTCCGATCAAACAGACGAGCTACTGTAGCTCAAATTGCAAGAAGGTAATGCTGGTTCTGATAGAAAGGTGTCAGAATACACTGTGCATCGCAGGTTGTTGCGTATGGGGCTGCATAGCCGCAGACCAGTCAGGGTGCCCATGCTGACCCCCGTCCACCACCAAATGCTCCAACAGTGTGCACGTGAGCATCAGAACTGGACCACAGAGCAATGGAAGAAGGTGGCCTGGTCTGATGAATCACATTTTCTTTTACATCACGTGGATGGCCGGCTGTGTGCGCGTCGCTTACCTGGGGAACACATGGCACCAGGATGCACTATGGGAAGAAGGCAAGCCGGCAGAGGCAGTGTGATGCTTTGGGCAATGTTCTGCTGGGAAACCTTGGGTCCTGCCATCCATGTGGATGTTACTTTGACACGTACCACCTACCTAAGCATTGTTGCAGACCATGTACAGTATTCCCTGGTGGCTGTGGCCTCTTTCAGCAGGATAATGTGCCCTGCCACAAAGCAAAAATGGTTCAGGAATGGTTTGAGGAGCACAACAACGAGTTTGAGATGTTGACTTGGCCTCCAAATTCCCCAGATCTCAATCCAATCGAGCATCTGTGGGATGTGCTGAACAAACAAGTCCGATCCATGGAGGCCCTACCTCGCAACTTACAGGACTTAAAGGATCTGCTGCTAACATCTTGGTGCCAGATACCACAGCACACCTTCAGGGGTCTAGTGGAGTCCATGCCTCGACGGGCCAGGGCTGTTTTGGCAGCAACACAATATTAGGAAGGTGGTCATAATGTTATGCCTGATCAGTGTGTGTGTATATATATATATATATATATACATATATATATATACACTCACCTAAAGGATTATTAGGAACACCATACTAATACTGTGTTTGACCCCCTTTCGCCTTCAGAACTGCCTTAATTCTACGTGGCATTGATTCAACAAGGTGCTGAAAGCATTCTTTAGAAATGTTGGCCCATATTGATAGGATAGCATCTTGCAGTTGATGGAGATTTGTGGGATGCACATCCAGGGCACGAAGCTCCCGTTCCACCACATCCCAAAGATGCTCTATTGGGTTGAGATCTGGTGACTGTGGGGGCCATTTTAGTACAGTGAACTCATTGTCATGTTCAAGAAACCAATTTGAAATGATTCGAGCTTTGTGACATGGTGCATTATCCTGCTGGAAGTAGCCATCAGAGGATGGGTACATGGTGGTCATAAAGGGATGGACATGGTCAGAAACAATGCTCAGGTAGGCCGTGGCATTTAAACGATGCCCAATTGGCACTAAGGGGCCTAAAGTGTGCCAAGAAAACATCCCCCACACCATTACACCACCACCACCAGCCTGCACAGTGGTAACAAGGCATGATGGATCCATGTTCTCATTCTGTTCACGCCAAATTCTGACTCTACCATCTGAATGTCTCAACAGAAATCGAGACTCATCAGACCAGGCAACATTTTTCCAGTCTTCAACTGTCCAATTTTGGTGAGCTCGTGCAAATTGTAGCCTCTTTTTCCTATTTGTAGTGGAGATGAGTGGTACCCGGTGGGGTCTTCTGCTGTTGTAGCCCATCCGCCTCAAGGTTGTGCGTGTTGTGGCTTCACAAATGCTTTGCTGCATACCTCGGTTGTAACGAGTGGTTATTTCAGTCAAAGTTGCTCTTCTATCAGCTTGAATCAGTCGGCCCATTCTCCTCTGACCTCTAGCATCAACAAGGCATTTTCGCCCACAGGACTGCCGCATACTGGATGTTTTTCCCTTTTCACACCATTCTTTGTCAACTCTAGAAATGGTTGTGCGTGAAAATCCCAGTAACTGAGCAGATTGTGAAATACTCAGACCGGCCCGTCTGGCACCAACAACCATGCCACGCTCAAAATTGCTTAAATCACCTTTCTTTCCCATTCTGACATTCAGTTTGGAGTTCAGGAGATTGTCTTGACCAGGACCACACCCCTAAATGCATTGAAGCAACTGCCATGTGATTGGTTGATTAGATAATTGCATTAATGAGAAATTGAACAGGTGTTCCTAATAATCCTTTAGGTGAGTGTATATATATATATATATATATATATACACAGTGGGGAGAACAAGTATTTGATACACTGCCGATTTTGCAGGTTTGCCCACTTACAAAGCATGTAGAAGTCTGTAATTTTTATCATAGGTACTCTTCAACTGTGAGAGACGGAATCTAAAACAAAAATCCAGAAAATCACATTGTATGATTTTTAAGTAATTAATTTGCATTTTATTGCATAACATAAGTATTTGATACATCAGAAAAGCAGAACTTAATATTTGGTACAGAAACCTTTGTTTGCAATTACAGAGATCATACGTTTCCTGTAGTTCTTGACCAGGTTTGCACACACTGCAGCAGGGATTTTGGCCCACTCCTCCATACAGACCTTCTCCAGATCCTTCAGGTTTCGGGGCTGTCGCTGGGCAATACGGACTTTCAGCTCCCTCCAAAGATTTTCTATTGGGTTCAGGTCTGGAGACTGGCTAGGCCACTTCAGGACCTTGAGATGCTTCTTACGGAGCCACTTCTTAGTTGCCCTGGTCCTTAGTTACTCCTTGGGTACACTCTCAAGTGTACCTATGATAAAAATTACAGACTTCTACATGCTTTGTAAGTGGGCAAACCTGCAAAATCGGCAGTGTATCAAATACTTGTTCTCCCCACTGTATATTATATATATATATATATATATATATATATATATATATATATATATATAAAACTGGTAACTTGTGAGTCTTTTTAGGGATACATTAAAAGAATCAAATCATAAGAGTCATTAGTTTGTGAGTCACACTCCACTGTTTGTGCTGTGTTTGTTTTTGTGTGCAGCCAGCGAAGATAACAAAATCGAATGGCATTCTAAATTGAATTATTATTTACGATACACAGTATTTTTCATCTTATCACATTTAACTCAGACTGCAAGCTAATTTACTCAGGTAAAATATTATTTCCCATGCTGTGGTCCTGTAGATTCAGTAGCAGTGCAGAAAACAATGCTTAAGGTTAATTAGATGTGCTTACAACTAAAATGTTCATCTATTCAGGCAAAATTTCAGAGCCAAGTACTTCAATTAGCGACAAACAGCTTTGAGACTTTGAAAAGGTTACTGAAAACTTTTGTTTTTTTCACAGTCACATTAAAAAGCTGTCCTCATTACAAGAAAAGCTTGTAGTACTGTGTTTTACACAATTAACTGCAGTCTATGACCCTATCCAAAATGGTGAATTTGATGAGGATTTGCAGTCTCGTGGCTTTCAGTATGCGTATCTGTGAAGCGCATGAGGCCGTAGAGTTTCCTATTTGTCATTTTATTTCAGATGGATGCTCACGGAAGTACCACATTTGTGGACAAAAAGACAACTCTATTTAACAAGGATAAAATATTACAAAATATTCAACTGTAGCAGAATAATTGCACCAAGACAGACCATGAATAGGTGAAATTCTCATATTCAAGTCAACAACAGGCACTGAAAGGAAAGTATCAAATACTTGAGGTTAACCCAAGAACATTTGTTACCATAGGCAATTCTAGGATTTCAGTCTTAGGGAGGCTCATCCTTTAATCTGAGCATGAGCTGATTTGGCTCGGAGGAATATTTTTGCTTTAAGTGTGAGAGGTCACAAGTTCAAATCTTGCTTGACTGATCATTTGTTAAATAAATAAACTAATTAAAATGCCATCTGTTTGTCAGTAGATGTATTTCAGTAATCATGGCCTATTGGGTTGCATTTATCTTGTGATTTCACTGGAACGGAGAGCGCTCAAATGAGATGGATGAGAAACTTTTAATAATTCAATAACCTCACATAGCTTACTACAGCCACTGTCTTCAGCAAACGTGAAGACAGAGCACATAACCACAGATTTTTGTTTTTTAAGGGGACTAGCAGCTGAAGTCTCTCTAAATAGTGTCTACTAGCAATGTTTGTTACCGTGTCTTTGTCATGGAATGGAAGGAATACAGCAGTGTGATCTTGTTTATTAGACTGAGACTAATGAATGTCCGATTAGCTCCTCAGCACTTCACCAGCTCTGCCAATAATTGAGCAATGGCCAATTTCACGATAACAGTATTAAATGATGGAGCAGATATCACACATCTCACATCTCTATCCCGAGGGCTTTTGTGGCCATTTTCTAATTTTCTCAAAGACTACAGGCTTTTGCCAAGAACATCACGGGCTGCAGGCAAAAGCTTTGAGCTCCATGTAATAGCACTCGGAAATGACAGCAATGACCAAAAAATTTTAAAAAAATTACATACTGATTGAAAATAAAATAAATAATTAAAATAAAATAAAATTATTTAAATAAGAAATAAGATAAATAAGACAAAATAAATAATAAAATAATAAAATAAAATAAACTCCATGTAATAGCACTTGGAAATGATAGCAATGATCAATCATGTGACAATTTTTTTCTTCAAAAAATGTCATACTAAATTGGTAAAATAAAATAATATAAAATAAAATAATTGCTTAACAGCTTACCAACTTGCCAAACCACCAATAGTCTCTTTCAGATATGTCCTACTCACAACTAGCTAAGAACCGATAAATGAGCTGGCAGTAAATTAAAGCAAAAGGGTTACAAAAAAATATAATTATCAAATCACTTCATGCTTATATTAAATAATCCATTTACATAAAACAGTGGTACTCAAAGTGTTGCATGCAGCAAATATTTCAGCACAAATCATTTAAAATCTCTGCCGTGTGAAACTTTTTAAGAATTGACCCGTCAGTCATTGGAGATTAAATATTGAAATGTCATACATGATTGAGGCCTTGCGTTTGTCTCAGAAAGGTCCAAAACCCACATGCATGAGCTCACTTTACCCAACAGTTCCACAGAACTAAATTTGCATTTAGATAGAAACCAATTTGCTTTTCTCTAAGGCCATTGTATTTAAGATGAAATATATTGTTTTTTTTTCTCTTTTTGGTCTATGTAACATTGCCCCAAGACGAATTACCTGGCCGAGAGTTGAACTGAATTTGCTTTATAGCTCCTGTTAGGAGCTCTCTTTCATTATGGAAGAGAAAGAGTGACAAGGACAAAAAGAAAATGATATTAAGCTCATATATGCTTTACTGTCCTTCACATGTACCTGCTTTGCCTTCAAAAATATATAAATGCAACCAGGCTGTCTGCTGCAAAGCTTCTGTACAATAAATGCTCAGAATGATGTATGATGTTTGAAATGTGATGATTAGTCACTCCAGTCCTCTAGATATGTTCAGACTATGAAGCAGCTTGTGTGTTTGTGAAGACTCACTCCAGCATTCACTGAACCAATGAAAGAATTCATGTTGTATTTGTTGAACTCTGTTTTCCTCAAGGACAGAGGCGTGATGAGGACAAACAGGGGAGCAAAACAGCAAGTAAACTATTTATCTGCTGATGCAAACAGAAAAAAAGAGGTTAAGACACAATGGCCCCGGCCTCTGTTACAGAAGTGTCCTGTTGTGTTGTACTCCTTCGGCCATAAAACACATTGTTTTTAGACAAAGTGTGACTACAAATATTCCCCTGTGGTTTTCAGGGATGTTTTCCGTTCAACAGAAATGTCATGAAATAAAGTCATTTGGGGTTGACTTTCTGTTCAAGACAAGTTCTTAAAATAATGTTTAAATAGATTTTAAAGAAGTCTTCAAATAGATTACATTTACAAGAATGTTTCATATTATATGTTTCATATTCAATATTAAATTTTTTTTATAATTGAATATGAAACATACTCAATTCAACTCTCGGCCAGGTAATTTGTCTTGGGGCAATGTTACATAGACCAAAAAAAGAAAAAAAAATGATATATTTAATCTTAAATACAATGGCCTTAGAGAAAAGCAAACTGGTTTCTATCTAAATGCAAATTTTGTTACATATATATAAAGTGCCGCACACAGTTTTGACCGTCTCTGCTTGGGGTGCAGGGGTAAATAAAGAACTGGTTCTCTGAATAAGTACAGAGTTTTCTTTACTCAAGAAACACTAATAAAGGCTAATGTTTCATGTATTTGAGAGGCGGAGAAGACTGTCTTAGTCTAGCCTTTGTCGTCAAAGGCGTAGCTTTGTTTTAAAAAGTGGGTGGGACAGGTGTGTGTGTGTGTGTGTGTGTGTGTGTGTGTGTGTGTGTGTGTGTGTGTGTGTGTGTGTGTGTGTGTGTGTGTGTGTGGGTGGGGTGGGGGGGGAGTATATCTGATTTAGCATTGCTAATACAATGCTATATCAGATGTAAAATATGTACAATAACAATTGCAGAAAAAAATAATATTAAGATGTCCAGAAATCAATTTCAATAGTAAATTGGGTTTAATTTATCGATATAGAACTCATGTTTAATGTGATTTGTTTCATTCTTTCATTTGTTTCTCATGTTTCATTCTTGCACCAAGATTTTTCACGTGAATAAATGCATAGATTTGTGAAATTTGTTTGTATTCCCTAATGGTTTAGTGGTAGAACTTTTGTTAAGCGTGTCAGAGGTTCTGGGTTCTCATCTACCCTTTTTTTCCTCATCAAAACCAAATATCATGAGTGATTGTATATCAAGAGCAGGGACAGTTTTGGTAACACTTTATTTTACAGTGTCCTTATTACATATGTTACATGTCTTACCATAGTAATAACAGTAAATGATGCATAATTGCATGTAACTAACCCTCAACCAAAACATAATCCTACCCTAACCCTATAGTAAGTACAATCAATATTACTTAGTACTTAAATATATAATTACATTGTAACAATGACACCTTAAAATAAAGTGTAACCATAGTTTTTTGTGGACTTTGTTTTGTGATTTCACCGGAACAAACAGAAAGTCTCCGCAGCGGCATTAAGCGGCAGATTAAGTGCTCTTCCGTGTGAAGACTGCACAGTATGCACTAGGGCTGCCCTCGACTAAAGATTTTTCGACTAATCGCGCGTTTATATTAATAAGCTATAAATCATAATTATAAGCCTTTAATTGCCTATATATTTAATACATAGCCTAATCAGCGCACATTTATCTAGGTTAATATTAGTGTGAGCAAACTTGTAAGTAGTAACGTTGCTACTACTTACATTTCAAGTGATGAGCCATATTTGCGGTCGATGAATGATAGGCAGATGTTTGGATTTCCTGCCGTTAATGAGTTGTCCGTCACAGGCTGTGTGATTTCGCCAATTCCTGTGAAGTTTTTTTTTTTTTCAGCGACTAACCAACTAATACAATTTTGGTCGACCAAACCTCTTCTAGTCGACTAACGGTTAGTCCACTATTAGGGGGCAGCAGTGGTGTGCACAAGCCACAAGAGAAATCCGCGCCACTGATAACAGCGGTAACGAGCGCCAGATCGCCTCTTATTTAACAAACGAACGAAATGATGAGCTGCTAGTTAACTGGAGATGTTTTGTTTGTATTAGGTACGTTCATCCGTGCAGCGAGGTGTTTCAAAAAGTGTTGGGGATATGTCCCACCCATTAATTAAGCTATGTTTGTCATCGAGTCCAATAGCCAATACTGTCTTAAATAGCCTGCACAAAGCACTTCATCTTTTATAACATGAGATTTGAGGTTTGCTCTCGTCCGTCAAGTGTCAGGTTCGGTTGAGTTTCTGTTTGTGTTCGCTGATCAATGTTTATTTGTGAATAAAAGCCTAAATTCAATCTGTTTATCATATAAAGCGATTGTGCCTCTTCAGAAAATTTGGACTAAACCGCTCAATTCATATGGATTAGTTTTAAGATCTCTTTATTAACTTTTTGAAGTGTCAATGTGGTAGTTGCGTAGACTGTCAATGGAGGAAGAGAAAGCTCTCAGATTTCATCAAAAAGATCTTCATTTATGTTTCGAAGTTGAACAAAAGTCTTACAGGTTTGGAACAACATGAGGGTGAGTAATTAATGACAGAATTTTCATTTTTGGGGTGAACTATCCCTATAAAATAAGCACTGAAACTAGGCAGCTCTAATTTAAGATTTGGAAGGAATTATTCCAGAGTCAGACAAAAAATTGGTTCTACCAACTTCACAAGAGCCAGCGAAGATTTTTTTTCAGGGTAATTGCGAGGATTGTAGCACTCAAGTCTGTTATTTAAAAAAAAAAAAGATGACAAGGATGTGTGAGGAGGAGTAAACAATTTCAGATCAAAAATACAAGATAGTCTGCAAGAAGATAGAGGCTGGTAAGGGAGGAATTTATCAAAAGGTTTCTGACACCTGTTTCCAAGCAGCCTTATTAATCTATGGAACAAATTGGGAGGTGAGGAAAAGTATCTATCACCCCGCATTCTTAGTCCTCAGTGGCTGAGAAAAAGGAAATAAATTAGATTTCCATCTGAAATATGACTAGAATTTATTTTGAGCCATGATCATCACTAAGATTTTAACCATCTGATAAATCAGAGGATAATCAGAGGATACAGAATTTCAAATGAAGACATGATATTTTTTTTATAGGTTCAGCTATAGTCAGTGTTCTTTTTTACGCTTTTTCTGTTATAGCCATTTTTAGCAAAAATGTCATTAAATTTAGCAAATCTTTCATGTCATAATCAATTACTGACTAATTTAACTTGTCCTGTGCATTGAGTTACCAGCACCAAGTCCAAGCCTATTAATTTCCACCCCCAATGTAATACCAAATTTAACATTTTAATCAACAGAACATTTTTTATTAATAATATTGTGTCGTGAGTTCAGTACCATGATATGTATCGAATCGTGACATGAGGGTATCATTACACCCCTACACCAAACCAATTCCACAAACCCACTTCAACCTCTGTACAAGCTCTAATTTCCAAACGTCTTGGATCAAATGATGGTTAACTCAAACGGATGTCTTGTCAGATCAATAGACTTCATTTTACAAAGACTCATCAGCAAACTCCACCGAAACAACAGAGGGGAAAAAAGCTTCAAATCAATTTGACAGAAGTGGTGTCTGTCTGGTAATCTTTTCTGACAGACTCTTTGAAAGAGTGAAGTAAAACGCTACACACCTTATTTACTGAGATACTCCGGGCTTCTAAGCAGCTCTGGTAGAAAAGAAAGAATTGTTAAAGATTGATTTTTTTTTTCTCACTTGCATCTCTAGGCATCTCCTCATCAGGTCTACACTTGGCCCAATCAAACATCATTTTCTCCCAAATTACTCCAGTCCAGATCAATACAGATCAGTGGGATGACCTATACACACTCTCCTCAAGGGGTAAATATACATCAAGAGCTAATTTCATTCCCATTCAAGGCAACAGCTCACCCCTTGAAATAAGACCCCTGCTAGTTTAAAAGAGACAGAAATGAGAAGAACCAGAGAATTACTCAAGTGTACTATTTTTTATCATATATTCTCTATTGCAGTGGCTCTCAAACAAAAATATGCAGTGGTACAGTACATGGAGTGCCTAAAGTTGCTACACCATAATGCGAAATATACAAATAAAATATAGTATTTTAGATTTTTAAAAATTACAAAAATATGTTTTAAATAAAATAAAGAAATAAAAATAAAGAAATAAAAAAAACTAATATATATATATATATATATATATATATATATATATATATATATATATATATATATATATATATATATATATATATATATATATCAGTTTTTTTTTATTTCTTTATTTTTATCAGGCATAACATTATGACAGGTGAAGTGAATAACACTGATTATCTCTTCATCAATGCACCTGTCAGTGGGTGGGATATATTAGGCAGCTAGTGAACATTTTGTCCTCAAAGTTGATGTGTTAGAAGCAGGGAAAATGGGCAAATTAAGGATTTGAGTGAGTTTGACAAGGGCAAAATTGTGATGGCTAGACGACTGGTTCAGAGTATCTCCAAAACTGCAGCTCTTGTGGGGTGTTCCCGGTCTGCAGTGGTCAGTATCTATCAAAAGTGGTACAAGGAAGGAACAGTGGTGAACCGGCGACAGGGTCATGGCCAAGGCTCATTGATGCACGTGGGGAGCGAAGGCTGGCTCGTGTGGTCCGATCAAACAGACGAGCTACTGTAGCTCAAATTGCTCAAGAAGTTAATGCTGGTTCTGATAGAAAGGTGTCAGAATACACAGTGCATCGCAGTTTGCGTATGGGGCTGCATAGCCGCAGACCAGTCAGGGTGCCCATGCTGACCCCTGTCCACCGCCAAAAGCGCCAACCGTGTGTACGTAAGCATCAGAACTGGACCATGGAGCAATGGAAGAAGGTGGCCTGGTCTGATGAATCACGTTTTCTTTTACATCACATGGATGTGCTGAACAAACAAGTCTGATCTAGTGGAGTCCATGCCTCGACGGATCAGGGCTGTTTTGGCAGCAAAAGGGGGACCAACACAATATTAGGATATCAGGCATAATGTTATGCCTGATCAGTGTGTATGTATGTATGTATGTATGTATGTATGTATGTATGTATGTATGTATGTGTATATATATATATATATATATATATATATATATATATATATACATACATACATACATACATACATACATACATATACATACATACATACATACATACATACATACATACACACACTCACCTAAAGGATTATTAGGAACACCATACTAATACTGTGTTTGACCCCCTTTCGCCTTCAGAACTGCCTTAATTCTACGTGGCATCAAAATTTGATGTTTCTCTATTCAAAGAGATAGGAGCTGCACTTGCATGACTGAAATAGTTTCAAAGATGGCCACAGAGTAAAATGACTTGTCTGAAAAGGACTTTCGATAGTCCCTGATCATCTTATCAGACTTTTCATTTGCGATTATGACTCGCTGATACATTATCCTTTACAGTTTTAGAGACTAATTTATAAATTATATATAAATGAAGTTCACAGTATGTGTGTGTGTGTGTGTGTGTGTGTGTGTATATATATATATATATATATATATATATAATATATATATGTGTGTGTGTATGTGTATATATATATATATATATATATATATATATATATATATATATATATATATATATACACTCACCTAAAGGATTATTAGGAACACCATACTAATACTGTGTTTGACCCCCTTTCGCCTTCAGAACTGCCTTAATTCTACGTGGCATTGATTCAACAAGGTGCTGAAAGCATTCTTTAGAAATGTTGGCCCATATTGATAGGATAGCATCTTGCAGTTGATGGAGATTTGTGGGATGCACATCCAGGGCACGAAGCTCCCGTTCCACCACATCCCAAAGATGCTCTATTGGGTTGAGATCTGGTGACTGTGGGGGCCATTTTAGTACAGTGAACTCATTGTCATGTTCAAGAAACCAATTTGAAATGATTCGAGCTTTGTGACATGGTGCATTATCCTGCTGGAAGTAGCCATCAGAGGATGGGTACATGGTGGTCATAAAGGGATGGACATGGTCAGAAACAATGCTCAGGTAGGCCGTGGCATTTAAACAATGCCCAATTGGCACTAAGGGGCCTAAAGTGTGCCAAGAAAACATCCCCCACACCATTACACCACCACCACCACCAGCCTGCACAGTGGTAACAAGGCATGATGGATCCATGTTCTCATTCTGTTTACGCCAAATTCTGACTCTACCATCTGAATGTCTCAACAGAAATCGAGACTCATCAGACCAGGCAACATTTTTCCAGTCTTCAACTGTCCAATTTTGGTGAGCTCGTGCAAATTGTAGCCTCTTTTTCCTATTTGTAGTGGAGATGAGTGGTACCCGGTGGGGTCTTCTGCTGTTGTAGCCCATCCGCCTCAAGGTTGTGCGTGTTGTGGCATCACAAATGCTTTGCTGCATACCTCGGTTGTAACGAGTGGTTATTTCAGTCAAAGTTGCTCTTCTATCAGCTTGAATCAGTCGGCCCATTCTCCTCTGACCTCTAGCATCAACAAGGCATTTTCGCCCACAGGACTGCCGCATACTGGATGTTTTTCCCTTTTCACACCATTCTTTGTAAACTCTAGAAATGGTTGTGCGTGAAAATCCCAGTAACTGAGCAGATTGTGAAATACTCAGACCGGCCCGTCTGGCACCAACAACCATGCCACGCTCAAAATTGCTTAAATCACCTTTCTTTCCCATTCTGACATTCAGTTTGGAGTTCAGGAGATTGTCTTGACCAGGACCACACCCCTAAATGCATTGAAGCAACTGCCATGTGATTGGTTGATTAGATAATTGCATTAATGAGAAATTGAACAGGTGTTCCTAATAATCCTTTAGGTGAGTGTATATATATATATATATATATATATATATATATATATATATATATATATCTCAATCACTTTTTTGTTTTAAATGTTGTTTATTTTTCTGTTTTATTTCTAATTATCCATACTATTTTAAATAAGACACATTTTTAAAATGGCATTTCCTGTGCCACCACCTGTCATTTTACACACACCAAAGAACTCCTGATGTATAAAATCATGTCCCACCCTGCATATTTTTGCATATCATCCTATTTAATGCAGAAAAACATCAGATTACAGAAGTGAAATGGCTTGCGAGCACTGTTACATGTTGACTTCAAGGTGACGGTCGAACATAGTACATGGTACTTGATTGGAAAGGTTTGAGCACCACTGCTGTAGTGTTGTCACGATACTGGACTTTCTAACTTTGATACGATACCTTGAAAAATATTGATATTCAATACCATTTTCGATACCACGGGGAAAACTGCCATGTAGATATTTTAATTATCATCTCATAATTTTTTTGATTTTTTGGGTAATTTTGTTGTAATAGCTTACACACAGCACAGAGAGGCTTTATTTGAAACTTTGAAATAAATTTACAAAAAAAAAACAAAAAACAAAAAAAAGTAAACAGTCAGTAATAAAATAAAAAATAAACAAATTGCAAACAATAGCACACATAAATACAATAGAATAAAGAGACAAATGAAATAAACATGACAAGTTTTTCAGGTGGGTCTAACAGTAGTATTCAGGTAAGAAATACTACAGAAATGAAAGTAATTAATATGTATTTAATTTTTACAATGAAGACTATCCAGTGTTATTTTACATTTGATTAAAGTTACAAAAGTTATTCAGTCAAGAGCAGTGAGTGATTTTCTATTTGTCTTTTGTACTTTAATTAACATGACAGACAGCAGCAGGTTTATTAGGCTGCTGTCACTTTAAGAGCTTATGCACGGATCCAATATACAGTTACACAACATGCGTTTTCTTTCTCAATTATTTAAGTCCCTAAACTGAACGTGTTTTTACCCGAATACTCACCAAGACGGGCATTTTGACATAATTTTGTTTGTATGTGACCATTTAAGCGCAATAAGTATGGAGCCTGATCAGCCTCAAAAATAGTACATTTACAAAACAAAATTCATAAATGCAGCACAATTCACATTTACAAAATTCGATTCGTAAATTCAAAACACAATTCATAAATGCACAAGTAAAAGCATAAATATTTCCCCAAATGCTCACACAAATGCATCTTACCTAAATAAATTTAAAATCTTTACACAAATATGTATATATCAAGTTCTTGAATTAATTTCCATCACACATTTATGAAAGATGTTACATGTATTTATGGATCGTTGAATCTGCTTTTGCAAATAGTCACATGTGTGTGGACTGCTTTGCATTTGTGTGTGGTATTTTTGAGACCTTCCTGGCAGGTTAAGATTCATAAATATCTTTTTTTGGAGGATGTTCTGTTTAGCCAATCGTGGTGAGCTTTTAATCCACCAATCAAAACGCTCCTTACTGAACAGACTCAAGAAGCTCAACGCTGCGCTTGTACTGTGCATTGTTCCATGATCGGGTCCTTTATGTAAAGACATTTTAATGGGTACTCTTTTTCTAGCACCTGATTACATTTTCTACAAAATCACATTATGATTTATATTGTTCGCACAAAATACAGCCACCCGGTTAGCCTGCTGTCTTATAAAATAGTTGCACATCCAAAGTTGCACATACCCTGTTTATTCAGATCAATCTGTAACGTTATTAAATAAGTGTTAAATGTCCAGATATTTCATTTGTTAACAACAATTATGTAATGTGTTCTGTTGTTGTTATTATTAGTAGTAGTATCAGGTTCGCAGTTACTTTTGACCAGGCATTAAAAACAGCTACCACCACCTGAGGGAGATTTCGAACACGCACAGCGGAGAGATTTCAGCATGGAGGATAAAAACCAGACTCAACGAGTAAGTAAAGTCGGTTTTTTATCTGATGGCATTATCTTATGATATTTCGTTGTTTTATTGATCGTTTATCACCCATTCATCCTGTGATTACTAAAGTGTTCCTACAAACACCAGTTATAATATAAGAAAGCTGGCATGGACTAACAACTTTGTAACACTGCAAACTGCACACTTCATTAACTAAAACAACCTTTAATCATAAGAAAATGCCATCAGATAAAAAAACGACTTTACTTAACCGTATTCTGGTTTTTATCCTCCATGCTGAAATCTCTCCGCTGTGTGTGTTCGAAATCTCCCTCAGGTGGTGGTAGCTGTTTTTAATGCCTGATCAAAAAGTAAAGCGAACCTGATACTACTACTGCTAACAACAACAACAACAACAACAACAGAACACATTACATAATTGTTGTTATTAAATGAAATATCTGGACATTTAACACTTATTTAATAACATTACAGATTGATCTGAATAAACAGGGTATGTGCAGCTTTGGTGTTTAAGACAGCAGGCTAACCGGGTAGCTGTATTTTGTGCGAACAATATAAATCTTAATGTGATTTTGTAGAAATTGTAATCAGGTGCCAGAAAAAGAGTACCCATTAAAATGTCTTTACATAAAGGACCCGATCATGGAACAATGCACAGCACAAGCGCAGCGTTGAGCTTCTTGAGTCTGTTCAGTAAGGAGCGTTTTGATTGGTGGATTAAAAGCTCACAGCGATTGGCTAAACAGAACATCCTCCAAAAAAAGATATTTACGAATCTTAACCTGCCAGGAAGGTCTCAAAAATACCACACACAAATGCAAAGCAGTCCACACACGTGATGATTTGCAAATGCAGATTCAACGATCCATAAATACATGTAACATCTTTCATAAATGTGTGATGGAAATTAATTTAAGAACTTGATATATACATATTTGTGTAAAGATTTTAAATTTATTTAGGTAAGATGCATTTGTGTGAGCATTTGGGGAAATATTTATGCTTTTACTTGTGCATTTATGAATTGTGTTTTGAATTTACGAATAAGATTTTGTAAATGTGAATTGTGCTGTGCATTTATGAATTTTGTTTTGTAAATGTATTATTTTTGAGGCTGATCCGGCTCCATAAATAAGCATGTGAAAAACAACTCAATTTGGTACTCACGACGAGTTGCGAACTGCTTGAGAGGCGGCTTTATGTGCGCATCACTTATATAGATCAGTGGTACACGCGCTATTGGTGTGAGCATGAAACCTGCTGGAATGAGTAAAATGATGCACTATACAAACACTACTCAACTAGAGCGAATGAGACAAGTGAGAGGAGACGGGTATGTGTCAAACTGTCAATTCGCCGTCGGGAAGAAGAGAGAGCGAGAACACGCAGCTGGTATTATTGTATTGATACTGCAGAAAAGGAGTACTGAACATTTCAGATATTTCAGTATCGATACGTATCGAAATATCAATATCAATATTTTTGACAATACTACACTGCTGTACAGTCAACGTGATATTTGATTTCATGAGATTTCATGAGCATCAAGTTATATAGCTTACCAAACCACAACTACATAGGGCAGGGGCCTGTTTGGTTCCTGGGGGGCCACTGTATAGCAGAGTTTAGTCCAACCCTAACTAAATCAAGGTCTTCAGGATTACTAGGCTGTGTTGAAAATCAACCCCTACACCCTCATTCACTATTCCCTACATTAGTCCACTAATATAGTTCACTTGAGGGAGTGAATGAAAACGAGTGAGTGAATTTGCATAGTGTGTGCTTGCTGTATAATAATTATTTGAAATGTAGCAAACTGGCTAGTTACTTTTTTTTTAGTTATTACATTTTTTTAAATAAAATCAATTAAAAAGGAATTTATACTTGTATGATATTACGCTGTACCCACATTGGACCAGCGGATTAGAAAATAGATTGATGATTGATTCAGCTGCGGGCGCCATCTTCTGGCGAGACGCGGGAATTCATTTGGCACGGCCGTCACAGTGCATTATGGGTATTCTCTAGCCGTTGAGCGTACAATGGTTGTACGCTCGCTATCGCGGTGCATTATGGGATTGAATAAGTGCACTCGATAATGTCCACTATGGTTTCCGACCCCACTACAAATGGCTGTCCCCTCAAATAGTGCCCTATTTAAAGGTATAGGGGCGATTTCGGACACAGCCCTAGAAACTTCTAGGCAGGTGTTTTGGAGCTGGCCCTTCAGGTTCGGAGTTTGACACATGTGACAGGGAATCATCAAAACTCCTACTGGGAGTGCAGTAAACATGTTCCTGTTGTCTCTGTTGACGTCCTGTCATACTTGCTCGATTAAAGCCACACACTAGAGAAGAGAGATCTGATGGGGTTAAATAAACAATAGTGTAATGAGAACTAGGCCATGTCCCACAGGAAAGAGATCACTCTATTCGCATTTGCACAGATAAATGTTGCTCTGATAGAAACAAAACTGAGCTGGCATACATGGAAATATGAAGAAGCTCGCTGACAGGTGGTCTCACTGTGGATTCTGTTCTATAGATTTTGCAATGATAGGAATTTTTGCTGATATGGTTTTTTTTATTGAGGATGTCAATTGATTAAAATCTTTCATTGATTTAATTTTAATCAAATTAAATATGTGATATGCTGATTAAGTAATCAAGTTTAAATGCAATCAATTGCATATATCAATATTTTCTGAAAAACGAGTCAGAGGACATGATTAAATATGGCCAATATTATTAAATTCAGTTTTCTTCATTATTAAATTATTAAATATACAGTACAAATAGTAATATTGTGAAAGATTACAATTTTAAATTTAATTTAAAGTGCCCCTATTATGGATTTTTTTTAATAGTGTAATATAGTTCTAAGTGAATGAAAACATCCTGCAAAGTTTTAAATCTGAAAGTGCAGCGTATATAAAGTTATTGTCTCTCAAAAAGTAAGAGTCGACTCTGAGTCAATTAAACAAATCGTTTTTTAAACGAATCGCAAGCCGTTTCGTTGTGACGGCAAGACGAAACATTAGCATATTGCCCGTCCACTTATTGCACGCATTGTGTTTCATATTGTGTAGGTCTCTGGCTAACCAGCTAACTCACATTATTACTGTCTTACTGAAATACTACTGTAAATCAGCTGTGGGCCACTATTACCTAAAACTGTCTATTAATGCAGACTGTCTGTCAGTCTTACTACTTTGAGTAAAGATAAAGGATGGAGCAAGATTTGTTTTGCAAATGTTACATCAGTCATTCATATTAGTGGTGGGCTAAAGTATGTGCTGTTATTGATACAGTTCCCGCATGTGCACCGCAATAAATTAGAAACACACACACACGGTTTGTTGATGGACGCACACTTGTTAATGCTGATGGTGAGGAATTACAGTTGAAACATCTCAATGTACCTCAAACTGAGTAGCATCACTGAGAAACGTCCTGCTCAAGGTTCGGGTTGAACCTTCCAATGTTTCACCGTCGATTCGGACTCGTGCTGGGATTGATGTAAAATCGACGTCATTGTTACTGTCTTTACAGTGTATACTATCGCTGAGCGAAGCCTCCGGACGCCGGACGGAGTTGGAGTTCAGTTATGGTAATGGGCGTTTGTTTTCGAAATACACGCTCCACGCGGTAGACCAATCACAACAGACTGGGCCATCTGACCAATCAGAGCACAGTAGGCTCGTGGAAAGGAGGCATTTAGAGAGACTGATTCATCCATTGAGTTGTTTGAGAATCATTGAACATTGTAGTGATGTGCAGTGTATATTATGAGAAAATTAAAGTGTTTTTTGACCTTTGATGCATGTAAACCTGTTGTTGGAAACCTCCAAAACTAAATTAGGAAACTTTTAAATAGCATAATAGGGGAACTTTAACTGTTTTCTATTTTAATATATTTTTTTAAAATGCAATTTATTTCTGTAATGTCCAAGCTGAATTTCCATCATTATTTTTCCTTTAGAAATCATTATAATAATGATTTGATGCTCAAGAAACAAATTATTATTACTGTATCTTATTGTTATCAACGTTGAAAACAGTTGTGAGGATGGTGACTGCTGATATAGGGAGTATCACAGTTTCCACAAACATATGAAGCATCACAACTGTGATGCATTTTTTCAGGAGTCTTTGATCACCCTCAACACTACACTTTCCAGAATCCCTCACTCCAAATAGGTGCAAATTTGACAAGCTATAATAAATGATCTGGGGGGGTATTTTGAGCTGAAACTTCACAGACGCATTCTGGTGACACCAGAGATTTATATTACATCTTGTGAAAAGGGGCATAATATGTCCCCTTTTATGCATCCTTGCTGAATACAAGTATTAATTTATTTCATAAAGAAAAAAATCTTACCCCAAACTTTTCAATGGTAGTATTACATATACAAAGTATTACATCAAATGAAGAATTAACAAAGCAGGCATTATGAAAATATTATTTGTACCATTCAAAAGTTTGGGTAAGTAAGATTTTTTTGCTTGTTTTGTGTGAATTTGCATAACAAAAAGACAAAGTAATTTTGAATACTCATCGTCTAATGCAACGCACCTTTAGATAAGCACAAACTACAAACCACATCATAATGCCATTTTTCCTGCTCTGTAGGTTCCCCTCTCTACTGGATACATTTTCCCTGTCCATGAGCAGATGCTAGACCTCCTAGTGCAAGTGCTCGCTACATAACACCGAAATCTAATATCCTGCCATGGAGACGACCATCCGGTGTAATCTACAACACTTCAAGATGCAATTAAGGATCTAATAGCTGAGTTCTACTTCTAGAAATCAGCCCTACTCACAATTTCTTGAGAGTTTCACATGTTATTTTTCACCCCTCCAAGAAGGAGCCTGAAACTAGCACAGACTCCCTGTGGGGTCTCCGTAACCCCGGCTGGCCCCACTTTGCAATATGTATCAGAGAGCCCATGCTTCATTTAACTAATTCGTAGAGGGATTAGGGAGAACACAAAAGTGAATTCTTTCTCAAAGGAAGGGAAGTTCTTTCATCTAGTAGTCTCACTGTGCTTGGGTTTGGGATTGGTCCACAGAGGGGTTTTACTCAAGGGTTTAGTCACCATGAGGTAAAGCAACGACAACTTTGATTACCAGATTGAAAAATCTAGGATGACAGACTCTCTCAACATGGAACATCAAATCAGTTGTCCTCAACAGAAACAGAACATTCTGCTACATACTGCTACAGAACAGATTAGAATGATTTGATTCTGTTTGAAACGGATAGTTCAGACTCTGAAAAAAAATCACTGACATCTGAATGAATGTGCCATGTTTTGTAGTTGATGAGCTGATTTACACTACCGTTCAAAAGTTTGGGGACGGAAAGATTTTTTAATGTTTTTGAAAGAAGTCTCTTCTGCTCACCAAGACTATTTATTTGATCAAAAATACAATACAAACAGAAACATTGTGAAATATTATAACTATAACTCTTTTCTATTTGAATATATTATTTAAAATGTAATTTATTCCTGTGATGCCAAAGCTCCAGTCTTCAGTGTCACATGATCCTTCATAAATCATTCTAATATGCTGAATTGATGCCCAAGAAACATGTATTAAAGAGGAGGTCTAATGCTATTTCATGCATTGTGACTTATTTACACTGGTAAAGAGTTGGATTCTCATGCTAAACATGGCCAAAATTTAAAAA
Source organism: Coreius guichenoti (assembly GCA_039654105.1). Taxonomy (NCBI): domain Eukaryota; kingdom Metazoa; phylum Chordata; class Actinopteri; order Cypriniformes; family Gobionidae; genus Coreius; species Coreius guichenoti. Next base: position 32,629,186 of record CM077185.1, read on the forward strand.
AATTAGTTGGACGTATGATGGCGTATTTCTGTGCCAAATACACTCCTTCAAGATTCGAAGAAGTTTCGGAAAGTTTTTTCGCGTATGGCCCTTTATGAAGTCATAAAGGGCAGAATTCCTTGGATGTGCACTTCTCCCGGATGAGCGCATGCGCATATCAACCAGAAGTAGAGTAAGAGCGTCAACAACAAGCTTTGTTCGGGTTACGGGAGCCGTTGGTAGCGCTGTCGTTTTGTTTTTAGACCACAAAATCCACAATGTCACTAAAGAAGTGTGTTTCTGGTTGTGAGGGAAAGATAACCTTGTTCAGCTTCCCAAATAACCCAGTGTTAAGTAAACAGTGGATGCAGTCTGTTTTTCCGGAGCAGCAACAGAGTTCTGCAAGTGTGTTTGTTTGTTCCCGGTCACGAGTCGAAACCGCAGGCGGTGAGTGAAACTGCATCAAATGTCTGTGTTTTGTTGGCAATCAGCGTGTTAGTGCATATAATGTCAACAACACGAACGTATAGTGAATCGAAAGTTATGTGTGCTCGAGATTCTTCAGCTCCGCCCACTGCACGCCTTCACGAGCTTTCGGAAAGAATCGGTACAGCGTATCTGTCTTTTATAAATATGATAAAACTAAAGACTCTTCAGAGATATGAAGGATGCAGTACTACTCTATAGGTACTCAAGATTAACATGAGATTGGCAGAAACTGTGTGTTATGCCCCCTTTAAGAAAGAAATTTCAAATAAAACAATTAATTTACTTTTGTAACATTATAAATGTCTTTACAGTCACTTTTGATCAATGCAGCCTTGCTTTAAAAAAATATTGTACTGATCCCAGACTTCTGAACGGTAGTGTATGTACACTTGTGATGCACACACATCATTACAGATTCTACACTAAAAAGTCCACAATATCACAAATTATGCTAATGAACTATTAATCGGAGGAAAATTGGCTTCATTTTCGTGTGTATTAACCTGTTAAACTCTGTTTTGACCTATTACCACCTGATGATAAAGGTGGGTATTCAAATTAGATGCAAATGCAAAAATGCACCTCACTTGTTACAGGTTAAAGGTCCAGAGCCAAAAGCACTTAACAGACGGCTGCCTGGTGTTACATGGTTTTTTATGTTTCCAGGGTGCCATCATTTAATGGTATGTAAACCTACAAAAATATATTGTTGCAAAATGAACTTCGAACTTTTCATTTCCTCTATGTTCTGGTAAGCAATATCCACTTTTCATGAACCAATCGATTCCTGACGGATTAAGCCAATCGTGCTTTTTTCTAATTGAATGTCCTGTTTCACTTACAAATACTAAAGATGCACCGAAATTTCAGATATCGAAAAAATTTTAGGTAGAAACAGCAAATTGCGGTTTTAGGCTGAAATGGTTTTGGAGGTCAAAAATCAGTGACCAAAAGGAATAGTTTACCCAAAAATTAAAATTCATTTTCATAAGAACCTCATACTGAGATTACACTGGAATACAACCAAAAGGTTTTAATAGACTAACCCTTTAAAAGACAATGTTACTGACTTTTGCAACTCATTTTACTGTCACAATTTGACTTATTTCAAAGTGTAACTACATTCAAAAAAAGAAAATGTAAGAGTAAGACAGGACTTAAAGGGAACCTATTATGCTCATTTTTACAAGATGTAATTTAAGTCTCAGGTGTCCCCAGAATGTGTCTGTGAAGTTTCAGCTTAAAATACCTCACAGATCATTTATAAATCCATGTTGTAAATACTAATTTCTGACTACAGTCAAGAACAGGCTGTTTTTGTGCATGTGCCTTTAAATGCAAATGAGCTGCTGCGTGCCGCGCCCTCTCCACACAGTTCCTGACTCAACCAGATTCTTTGACAAATACTAACAAGACATCTGCTTGGTTTTGATTATCATTTATATTATATCACAGATAGCATAGTTCTTCTTTCATCATTAAAGTTTATTATTTCCACGTGTTTTAAAGCTATATTAGTTTAAACTTCTAATGGATCGTTTTCTGAGTGCACTTATCTGAAGCACACGCAGACAAGTCAGACGTCAAGTCTCATGAGTAACTTCTCTATCACATTTTTTGATGTGTTTAAACTGTCAAATACACACAAGGGTCTTGTTCAAAATAGCGGCGCCGTGGGTGGAAATGTGCAGATTAAGGGGCAGTAATATTATAATAAGATCCCCTTCCTACGTCAGAAGGGGAGAGGAATCGGAGCGGCTCGTTTTTTCACGTGCTTGCAGAGAAAGGCTTACCAAAACAAAGTTACTGGGTTATCCTTTTTCACATTTTCTGGGCTGGTAGATGCACCAGGGACCCGATTATAGCACTTAAACACGGAAAAGTCAGATTTTCATGATATGTCCCCTTTAATTTTATCTACTGGATACTGATTAGAATGGGACAAGTGGACGTCACATACCAGAAAGGAGCCAGAATGAATTGACCAAATAGCATTATCCAATACCACAAAAATAGGTCAATTTTCATCTCATACTGACTTTAAACACTGCACAATCACACTCCCCACATTTCAGAAAGCTACAGACAACATGGCCTGTGTTCAGTTGGCATGCTGGGTAGCAGAGAGCCATTGTGAGATCCAACCATGCTGCCAGAAAACAGCTCAATGGTCACTTCACTCAGTACAGAGCCGTAGTCACGAAATAAATCATCCTTCATATACTGCAGCACACAAATAACCACTGTCTCCATTCACAGGGTCATAACTCAAGCTAAGCAGATGCTTTCAAATCAGTTTCTTGAAAGATACAAGCTTCTCTCTACCGTTTTGTAGTTCTTCTAAAGCAAAAATGCCAATCAATTAGCATACGACGAAGAAGTTGAGTTTAGTACTCATGTTTTAAATCAGTCACTGCCTGGTTGCCAATTGGTTAACTGTAAGTTACCATGCCATATGGTTAAAAATTGTAAATAGTTATGACAAGTGACAAGTGAATGAAAGACAAAAGAAAATCTTAACCAACTTCCATACCGCTATAGGTTATGGGTAATATTAGGGATCAGTTCTTGGACCCTTCCTCTTCTCAATATACACTACATGACTGGGACCCATTATACAGGCACATGGTTTCTCCTACCATGGCTATGCTGATGACACACAACTCTACTTTTCACTTCAACCAGACGGTCCCACGGTAGCTGAACGAATTTCAGACTGCCTGGTGGACATGGATGAAAGAACATCACCTGCAACTCAACCTAGCAAAGGCAGAGCTTCTCGTCTTCCCAGCCACTTCATCAGTACAGCACAATTTCAAAGCACAGGTTCAGCAACAATAATCCCAATTTTTGATGACCAGCTGACCTTCAAAGACCACATTGCAACAGCAGCATGATCATGCAGGTTTGCACTGTACAGCATTAGGAAGATCAGGCCCTTCCTAACTGAGCATGCAACACAACTTCACATTCCAGGCGCTTGTCATTTCTAGGCTGGACTATTGCAATGCCCATCTGGCTAGACTTCCAACATGTGAAATTAAACCTCTTCAAATGATTCAGAAGGCAGCGGCTCCACTGGTCTTCAACGAACCCAAAAGAGCCCATATCACACCGCAGTCTCTTTGCACTGGCTTGAACCTGCGGTCGGTCTCTGACCGGTGCATCATGGTAACATCACAGAGAAGAATAATATCACTCTTCTTTTCTGGTGGAATGATCTTCCCAATCCTATTTGGACAGCCGAATCCTTGACAATTTTCAAGCAGCAGCTGAAAACTCATCTCTTCCATCTGGGTTAGTTCACCCAAAATTGAAAAAAAAAAATGTCATCAATTACTAACCCTCATGTCGTTCCAAACCTGTAAGACTTTCATTTATCTTGAAAACTCAAATGAAGACATTTTAAATGAAATATGAGAGATTTCTGTCCCTAAATTGACAGTTCACGCATCTATCACTTTTTCTAGCTTCAAAAAGTTCATAAAGAGATTGTAAAACTAGTCCATATGAATCAAGAGGTCCAAATTTTCTGAAGAGACTCAACCGTTTTATGATGAACAGATTGAATTTTTAACTGGTTCTCACACGTCAATCAAGAATGCTTAAAGGGATAGTTCACCCAAAAATGACCCCATGATTTACTCACCCTCAAGCCATCCCAGGTGTATATGACTTTCTTCTTTCAAACGAATACAATCGGAGAACTATTAAAAATATCTTGGCTCTTCCAACCATTATAACGGCAGTGAATGGGGTTTGAGATTTTGAAGCCCAAAAAAGTGCATCCATCCATTATAAAAGTAATCCGGGGGGTTAATAAAGGCCTTCTGAAGCAAAGCGATGCGTTTGTGTAAGAAAAATATCCATATTCAAAACTTTATAAACTAAAATAACTAGCTTCCGTCAGACGGCTGTACGCATTGATTTGCGGTGAAAGAGTAACCACAAGAGCTTCCGTTTACCACAACTGATGTGCGAGTTGATGAATGTTTATATGTGAATAAAAGCCTAAATTAAATCTGTTCATCATATAAAGCGATTGTGTCTCTTCAGAAAATCTGGACTAAACCGCTTGATTCATATGGATTATTTTTACAATCTAATCTACAATTAACTTTTTGAAGCGTCAATGTGGTACTTGTGTAGCTGTCAATGGAGGGACAGAAATTTCTGATTTCATTAAAATATCTTCATTTGTGTTTTGAAGATGAACAAAAGTCTTACAGGTTTGAAACGACATGAGGGTTAGTAATTAATGACAGAATTAAAATTTTTGGGTGAATTAACCCTTTAACTGCAGCTTGCTAAAAATCTATTTTACTGTCTACTTCACTATATTACTTTGTCTACGCTCTCACTATTTCTTAATCCCTCCCTACTCTACTTGTACTATCCTGAGTGATGCCTTAAGCTTTGTATTACTAGCACGTCTCGTGTTTATTGCCTCTTAAGATGAATCACTTCTTGTATTCCACAATTGTAAGGCGCTTTGGATAAAAGCATTGCTAAATTATTAAATGTAAATATTACCCTAAACATAATGCATAAATGCATGCTTCAAAAATTCTGTGTAATTAGTATTCTGTCAGTTTTGACATACTATTTTTTAACTTACCGTGCATACTATAACATACAGATAGTTTGCAAATTGAAATGCAGTCACTGTTTCAAAGAAGACAGACATTGGCAGGCACTCTTAAAACAAAAGTTAAATCATAATGAGCTTCATATCAGCCTGATGGGAAAAAGATGGTTAAAGCAAAAGACTTGAAGTATAATGGTATGCCGCAGTGCTTCATCAAACTTAATTAGAGGTCTAAAAGACAGAAGTACTTGGCTGCGAACCAAGATGAGGTGTCATGACCAAGAGCAGAAGACAGCAGACAAGCACATAAAACTTTTATTCAACCATTAACGCACGTCCCGCAGAGATGCCTGTAAAATGGCACAAAAGAAATGACTAGTGATCTCAGCTTTGTTGTCAATCAGAAACCTTCAGCAAGCAGCACGACTACTTAATTGGTACCATCACATGGCATACTGATGAATACAAGTGACACCGTACAACTAGTAATTGTTTAGCAGTTGCGTTATGCAGATTCATCAAATTCAAACTTGTAATTTAGCTGACACTTTCATCAACTTTTAGTTCACGCATTACTGGAACACAACTCAAGTAACTTCGCAGTGCTCATGATTTTGAGACAGGAGACTAGTTGAAAAAGTACATTCTTCAAAACTTCTCCTTTTGTGTTCCAACAAAGAAATAAAATTACATGAGCGCGAGTAAATAATAACATTTTTCATTTTAAAAGGGAGTTTACCCAAAAAAGAAAATTCTGTTATTAAATTACTCATCCTCATGTCGCTTCAAACCCGCAAAACTTTTGTTCATCTTCGGAACACAAATGAAGAACTTTTTGATGAAATCTGAGAGCTTTCTGTCCCTCCGTTAACAGCTACGCAACTGACACCTTGATGCTACAAAAAATTCATGAAGTAAAACTAATCCATATGAATTGATCGGTTTAGTCCAAATTTTCTGAAGAGACTCGATCGCTTTATTTGATGAACAGACTGAATTTAGGTTTTTATTCGCATATAAACATTAATCAGCGAACATAAACAGAAGCTCAACCGAACCTGCGTAACACGAGAATGAACCTCATTGGTTCTTGTGGAAGCTCAAACGTGTAACACGAGAATGAACCTCACTGGTTCTTGCTGAAGCTCAAACGTGTAACACGAGAATGAACTTCATTGGTTCTTGCTGAAGCTCAAACGTGTAACACGAGAATAAACCTCATTGGTTCTTGCGGAAGCTCAAATGTGTAACACGAGAATGAACTTCACTGGTTTTTGCGGAAGCTCAAACGTGCTGTGTAACACGAGAATGAACCTCATTGGTTCTTGCGGAAGCTCAAACGTGTAACGAGAATGAACCTCATTGGTTCTTGCTGAAGCTCAAACGTGCTGTGTAACACGAGAATGAATCTCATTGGTTCTTGCGGAAGCTCAAACGTGTAACGAGAATGAACCTCATTGGTTCTTGCTGAAGCTCAAACGTGTAACACGAGAATGAACTTCATTGGTTCTTGCGGAAGCTCAAACATGTAACACGAGAATGAACCTCATTGGTTCTTGCGGAAGCTCAAACGTGCTGTGTAACACGAGAATGAACCTCATTGGTTCTTGCGGAAGCTCAAGCGTGTAACACGAGAATGAACCTCACTGGTTCTTGCGGAAGCTCAAACGTGTAACACGAGAATGAACTTCATTGGTTCTTGCGGAAGCTCAAACATGTAACACGAGAATGAACCTCATTGGTTCTTGCTGAAGCTCAAACGTGCTGCGTAACACGAGAATGAACCTCATTGGTTCTTGCTGAAGCTCAAACGTGTAACACGAGAATGAACCTCATTGGTTCTTGCTGAAGCTCAAACGTGTAACACGAGAATGAACCTCATTGGTTCTTGTGGAAGCTCAAACATGTAACACGAGAATGAACTTCACTGGTTCTTGCTGAAGCTCAAACGTGTAACGCGAGAATGAACCTCATTGGTTCTTGCGGAAGCTCAAACGTGTAACACGAGAACGAACCTCATTGGTTCTTGCGGAAGCTCAAACGTGTAACACGAGAACGAACTTCATTGGTTCTTGCGGAAGCTCAAACGTGTAACACGAGAACGAACTTCATTGGTTCTTGCGGAAGCTCAAACGTGTAACACGAGAACGAACTTCATTGGTTCTTGCGGAAGCTCAAACGTGTAACACGAGAACGAACTTCATTGGTTCTTGCGGAAGCTCAAACGTGTAACACGAGAACGAACTTCATTGGTTCTTGCGGAAGCTCAAACGTGTAACACGAGAACGAACTTCATTGGTTCTTGCGGAAGCTCAAACGTGTAACACGAGAACGAACTTCATTGGTTCTTGCGGAAGCTCAAACGTGTAACACGAGAACGAACTTCATTGGTTCTTGCGGAAGCTCAAACGTGTAACACGAGAATGAACCTCATTGGTTCTTGCGGAAGCTCAAACGTGTAACACGAGAATGAACCTCATTGGTTCTTGCGGAAGCTCAAACGTGTAACGAGAATGAACCTCATTGGTTCTTGCGGAAGCTCAAACGTGTAACGAGAATGAACCTCATTGGTTCTTGCGGAAGCTCAAACATGTAACACGAGAATGAACCTCATTGGTTCTTGCGGAAGCTCAAACGTGTAACACGAGAATGAACCTCATTGGTTCTTGCGGAAGCTCAAACGTGTAACGAGAATGAACCTCATTGGTTCTTGCGGAAGCTCAAACATGTAACACGAGAATGAACCTCATTGGTTCTTGCGGAAGCTCAAACGTGCTGTGTAACACGAGAATGAACCTCATTGGTTCTTGCGGAAGCTCAAGCGTGTAACACGAGAATGAACCTCACTGGTTCTTGCGGAAGCTCAAACGTGTAACACGAGAATGAACTTCATTGGTTCTTGCGGAAGCTCAAACATGTAACACGAGAATGAACCTCATTGGTTCTTGCTGAAGCTCAAACGTGCTGCGTAACACGAGAATGAACCTCATTGGTTCTTGCTGAAGCTCAAACGTGTAACACGAGAATGAACCTCATTGGTTCTTGCTGAAGCTCAAACGTGTAACACGAGAATGAACTTCATTGGTTCTTGCTGAAGCTCAAACGTGTAACGCGAGAATGAACCTCATTGGTTCTTGCGGAAGCTCAAACATGTAACACGAGAATGAACCTCATTGGTTCTTGCTGAAGCTCAAACGTGTAACGCGAGAATGAACCTCATTGGTTCTTGCGGAAGCTCAAACATGTAACACGAGAATGAACCTCATTGGTTCTTGCGGAAGCTCAAACGTGCTGCGTAACACGAGAATGAACCTCATTGGTTCTTGCTGAAGCTCAAACGTGTAACACGAGAATGAACCTCACTGGTTCTTGCGGAAGCTCAAACGTGTAACCCGAGAATGAACCTCATTGGTTCTTGCGGAAGCTCAAGCGTGTAACACGAGAATGAACCTCATTGGTTCTTGTGGAAGCTCAAACGTGTAACACGAGAACGAACTTCATTGGTTCTTGCGGAAGCTCAAACGTGTAACACGAGAATGAACTTCATTGGTTCTTGCGGAAGCTCAAACATGTAACACGAGAATGAACTTCATTGGTTCTTGCGGAAGCTCAAACGTGTAACACGAGAATGAACCTCATTGGTTCTTGCGGAAGCTCAAACGTGTAACGAGAATGAACCTCATTGGTTCTTGCGGAAGCTCGAACGTGCTATGTAACACGAGAATGAACCTCATTGGTTCTCGTGGAAGCTCAAAAAAATGGATCAAAAAAATTCTCAATTCATATGGATTCGTTTTACGATCTCTTTATGAACTTTTTGAAGTGTCAATGTGGTAGTTGCGTAGCTGTCAATGGAGGGACAGAAAGCTCTCAGATTTCATAAAAAAAAATCTTCATTTGTCTTCCAAAAATGAACGAATGCCTTAAGGGTTTGGAATGAGGATGAGTAATTCAATGACAGAATTTTCATTTTTGGGTGAACTAACCCTTTAAGGTGAACTGTTTTTTTTCTATCATACGAATTTGGCACGACATGAGCGTGAGTAAATAATGACAGATTGTTCATTTATATGTGAACCATTTCTTCAATCTGTTCATACTGATTAGGTTTGAATATGATTACTACCTAAATTAGCATGGAAATCCCAGCAATTACCTTCAAGATTAGCATCATCATGACATAATTAATTATACATTCACTATCTACAACAGACACTATAATTTACTAATCAAATAGATGTTCATTAGTGAGTGACATCATTCTTTCATAGTGAATGCAGAAACTCCAGCGGGGTTCTCCATATGAAGTAGAGGTCTGTACTACTAATGAAGATCATGCAAATTAACAATGATAAATGCCCCTAAAAACACATAAGGCTTGATGGAAAGGTCAATGAAGAACATCCAAGACATTGTTACAATACTGGTGTAACTCAAAACTCACAAAGGTGAAGGAGAACTTGGAACAGGAACTTTAATTACAAAACTCACAAGGAACACTCAGAAACGCCGGTATACATGAACGTCGACGGACAAACACTGAGGGAAAACTGAGGACTAAATACACAGGGCAAACAAGGTGATGACTAGACTAATTAACAAGACACAGCTGGGACAAATGAACTCATAATGACAATGGCAGGAAAACTGAACAAAAGGAACAAACTCAAAGACAAGCAAAACAGACTAGACATGTAACATTATGCCCCCTCCAAGTAGGCGCGTCCTCGCGCCATAAAAGGAACAACTGAAGAGGGAGGGTGGGGGCTCTGGAGGAGGGCGTGGAAACAAACAGGTAACAACACAAAGTCCAAAACAAAGAAAACCAGTCCATGGGGGAGTTGAAGGTGGAAGGAGCCAGTGAGGGGCCTGGAGCAGGAGAAGCCAGGTGACATGCCAGAGGCCAGCCCAGACGAGGCCCCAGGGCGGAGTCGGAGGAGGGAGGAGCCATGGTGTCGACGACTTGGTGGAAAACACCCTGGGGACAACCGACGAGGAAACCGCCACCGATGATGGAGCCACTGAAGGAGCTGCAGAGTGGATGAGCCTGCACGAGACCAGAGGCCCAGGAGACCGAGATGGAGCCACGGCGATGAGCGTCCGAGGTGGAGACGGAAGACCGCAGGACAGAGGCTGAGCCAGTGGGACCGAGGACGAAGGCGTAGCAGAGGGGAAGGCGGAGCCAGACAAAGCCGAAGGTGCAGGCAGGTCGACGACTGACGAGGGAGCCCGGAGAAGCCGTATGGCCGCAGGTTTCCGGTGGAGCCGAGGGAGGGAGGAGCCATGGCGTAGCCGAAGTGTCGACGGGCTGCGGTGGAGTACAGGGTGCAGAGACTGGCGGCGATGACAGGGGATCCTCTGCACTGGCTGGAGCTGATGGACTGAGGACACGGAGAAGATCCACACAGCATGTGGGGCGAGCAGAGGGGCTGAAGGACAGCAGTGATGGTGGGGCTGAAGAACTGGCTGAATGAGGAGGCGGGAGAGGGAGGCTGGGCGGGAATTCCGAGGATGGAGACGCTGGAGAAACAGGGAACACAGGAGATACAGGGAGTGCTGGAGATACAGGGGGCGCTGGAGATACAGGGGGACCGGGTATAACCTCTCCAAAAAAAGTCCATTAAATTCACCTCAAAAATGTCCTTCAGTTCCTCTAAATAGCCGCCAGAGGTCCTCGTTGCTTCCACCGCGGCGGGGTGGTGGGCGGGGCTCCTTTCCCAGCCCTCTATCTCCCCAAGTACTCCCTCCACGACGCATGATGTTGCCGGCTCACGCACCTGGTCAGACCCTCGCTGTGGTCCGGGCTCCGGGGCGATGACTCCTCTCAACCTCTGCCTGGGTTCGGGCTCGTCGATCGCGGCAGGCTGGTCTCCACGGTCTGCGGCGGGCACAGGCAACTCCCTCGTGCCGGTCGTGGTCGGTGGTGGATGGCTGGTCTCTGGCGGTGGTGGAGTGGGACTGGTAACGCCGTTCTCCTCAGCGGGGCCGATGGTAAAGGACGAGTTGTCGGACACCAGTACCCACTCCATGAATGCGGCGAAATCCTCCTTGGGACCGCCCGCTGGAACGCGTGCTTTTGACCGCTCACTCAGGCCAGCATAGTAAAAAGCACAGAGTGAGCGGTCAGGGAAGCGTGTCTGCCACGCAACGTCCAGGAAGTCCCGTGTATGGGTTTCCAGCGGATGGTCTCCCTGCTCCAGGCAGAGAAGGCGAACAGCGTGAAGGGCCATGGGGAAACGGGGAAAAACTCAAAAAAAAGGGGGAAAACGCCACAAAATAAACTGTTTTGGGTCCGTCAATCTGTTACAATACTGGTGTAACTCAAAATTCACAAAGGTGAAGGAGAACTTGGAACAGGAACTTTAATTACAAAACTCACAGGGAACACTCAGAAACGCCGGTATACATGAACATCGACGGACCAACACTGAGGGAAAACTGAGGACTAAATACACAGGGCAAACAAGGTGATGACTAGACTAATTAACAAGACACAGCTGGGACAAATTAACTCATAATGACAATGGCGGGAAAACTGAATAAAGGAACAAACTCAAAGACAAGCAAAACAGACTAGACATGTAACAGACATATCAGTGACTGACTGAATGCACATTTCTATAAAAATCAGCAAGACCAACTAGAGCTGCACAATTATTTCTCATGATAATGTAATTGTGATTATTAAAGGGATAGTTCACCCAAAAATCATTTTCTCACCCTCACGTTGTTCCAAACCTGTATGAATTTCTGGTAACACTTTAGTTTAGGGTCCAATTCTCACTATTAAAAGTTGCTTATTAGCATGCATGTTACTAGGATATTGGCAGTTTATTAGTACTTATAAAGCACATATTAATGCCTTATTCTGCATGACCATATTCTACCAAATACCTAAACTTAACAACTACCTTACTATTAACTATTATTAAGCAGTAATTAGGAGTTTAATGAGGCAAAAGTCGTAGATAATAGTGAGAATTGGACCAATAATCTAAAGTGTGACCGATTTTTTTTCTTCTGCTGAATACAAAAGAAGATATTTTGAAAAATGTTGGTACCAAACAGTTGATGGGCCCCATTGACTTCCATAGTATTCTTTTTTCCATGCAAGTCAATGGGGCCCATCAACTGTTTGGTACCAACATTCTTCAAAATATCTTCTTTTGTGTTCAACAGAAGAAAGAAATTCATACAGGTTTGGAACAACTTGAGGGTGAGTAAATGATGACAGAATTTTCATTTTTGGGTGAACTATCCCTTTAATTAAAATATAATGAAATAAAATAGTTAGTTTTGTTCTCACATTCTCCCTCCTGTGTGAGCTACTATTTGTCACTGTGTAATGCTCTTTTTTATCATTTTGATATGTGTTATTTGGTATGTTATTTCCTGTTAAAAACCAATAAACATTCAATTTATAATATTTAAAAAATATATAAAATGTAAGCTACACATCCAAATCAAGAGGAGTATTGCGTAAATCCCCTTGGCCTTGGTCTAGCAATGAAAACACAGTGGTGCTAAAACTTGACAACACAAGATTCAAAATGATACAATTTATACTTTTCTGGATTACTTAATTAGGCCGAATCGGCTGTCACAAGGGTACATTTAGATCAAAAGCGTCAGGCACTAAAAAAATTCAATACAATTGAATGTTTCTGAAGGGTGCATCCTCTCCAACCCTCTCCAAGACGAGTAATTATCTCAGCGCCCAAAAGCCGCTGGTTATGATAAAGACAACCCATCTGAAAAGAATGATTGAGAATCGCTGTATGGTACAAAAGTGCCATGATGCTCCAGAATTTCTGCGGCTTCATTTATTTTCTTATTGTCATAGAGAAAGAAGCTGCTCCTAGCTGACAAGAATATCGATGAGCACGATGGGTACATCCTAACCTCAAATCTATTTTCTTTTTCACAGGACACTAAATCACAAACCTTATTTAATCTTTTTTTGAAATATAATCCAAGATGTTCATTTTATGAATAATTTATCTGCTCTTACAAGGTAATAAGGAGGCATACCGCTCTCATGAATTATTCAAATCAACAGTATAATTCTCATCTAAGAGAAGGGTGGCCTGATTCTACTGTTTTCGGCTCAAACCTGTATGAAATCATACACTGAAATCATATATGCCTTCAGAAAGTTGTATTCAGGTGCAATCCTTGCTGACTGCATACAAGCTGCAATCACTATTCTCTGTTACAGCACATTTCCTGCTTCAGTGGTTCTGTGAAACAGTCCTCCCAGAGAGGGTCATGAGATAAGGATAGATCCCCGCACTCCTTACACGTTCAGTCTGCCTCGGCGCTTTGCAATCTCAATGCACACATGCAAACCAATTAGTCCGTGTAGACACACTCCCACACATAATATATGCTCATGATTGTGCACACTTAAAATAGTTCACTCAGAAATCAATATTCTGTCATTATTCACACCCTCATGCATACCATTTTAAATGTGTAGCACAGATATAAATGTAAATAATTGTTATACAGCTCTTGATACAAAATGACAGTTTATAATGTCCGATCTATGTCAAGATTACATACATTTTTAAAAGTTTGGGGTCAGTAAGATTTAAAAAAAAAAAAATAAAAAATGAATACTGTGTTTTAGCAAGGTTGCATTAAATTGATCAAGTAGCAGTAACTCAAGACTTAAATTGTTGCAAAAAATATATATTTCAAATATGGTGTTCTTTTAATCAAAGAATCCTGAAAAAAACGTATTAAGGTTTCCACAAAAATAGTAAGCAGCATAACCGTTTTTAACATGAGAAGGTGAAGGAGAAATTTCTTGAGCAAAAATCATCATATTAGAATGATTTCTGAAGGATCATGTGACACTGAAGACTGCAGTAATGATGCTGAAAATTCAGCTTTACCATCACAGAAATAAATTGATATTAAAATGTATTAAAATAGAAAACCATTATTTTAAATTGTAATAATATTTGACAATATTACTGTTTTTACTGTATTTTTGATTGAATAAATGCAACTTTGGTGAGCAGAAGAGACTTCTTTCAAAAACATTTTAAAAAATCTTACTGACCACAAACTTTGGATGGATGGATGGATGGATGGATGGATGTCACTCAACCATTCAATCAAACGATTAATTTTAAAAAACAATGATTAATCAAATGTACATATATTATTAAAGTAGTCCAGCTAAAAACTACAGAAGCTGCACAATAGGTTTCTCAGAAACAAATTATAATTTAGGTTATTCATAGAGAGTCTTTCCATTCAAGTTTTTAAATTCAATATAGTGTTCTTTAAAAGAGCAGTGCCACTACTAGCACCAATCACATACCCTGGTCATCTGGTAAACTGGGATAAAGAAGATTTTGAACATTTTAAATAAAAAAAATATTACACACTTTCTCTTTTTTGAACACACACCACAAGTCACAGGACAGCCATCTCTACAGCTGCATCCTATTTAACTGATCTTGCAGCTCAATTCTTCTGAAAAAGCCTTGCAGACTATTGATGCTGATAGGTGAGGTTGCATTATTTATCAAAAACACCAACAAATGAAAAACCCATAGAGGGGGGTGGTGAAGCTGGAGTTGCGTCAGCTCAGATGGGAATTATACGGCCACAGGTCATCCAGCAGCCCAGGGATAATCATTCTTCAAATCTCAGTAGCAGCCTTTGGAATGCAGCCACTTTACCATCTCTAAAGGGGCATCAGCCAGTGGGAGCCACGGCCGAAGAATCGACCAGCAGTCCTCCGGTCTGGCGGGAGTACTACCTTATTGAAGATGAAGCAGAAAGGAGGGAACGCATGCTGAGAGGTGCAAAGCCCTTGGCATTTTGTCATAATAACTGAATTTGCAACTACTCCAGAAAATGCTTCTAATAAAAACTCCTGATATGATGTGTACAAGCAAATTTGTTTCAATCTTCTTTTTTGTTACTTGCTCTTAGTGAGCAGAACCTTTGAAAACCTGCGAGGTGACACACATATCATCCCCCTAAGAAGGCAGCATATTTCTAGGAGGTAGGAAAAAAAGACAACCATTTCATCTGTCTTCCAGCAAAGGAATCTGCCAGTATTTCCTACAAGCAACAACACTTTCATCAAACTGGAAGTTACATTCCAAGACAAAGGATGCATCCATGATCAGTGACTCCATGCACAATAAACACAAAGTTGTCAGGCCAAACACACTGGCTTTGAGCCTAAAACAAACCCTGCAGTCCTTCAATATCCCATCAATCCTCCAGGCAGGCACTGAGCTGTCAGATATGAAAAGACGTCTATGCTGGCAGAGACCTTCATCTCTCTACCTGCATATTTAATCCAAACACAAGCATTTCCATCCACGGCTACAACACTCACAATTCCACAATGGCACATCAGGGAAACTGCATTTATATTGGTGAAATTTAAAAGAAATTTTGATTTCTGCAAATCTTGACATATTTGATCATGGCATATAAAAATATATGTTCTATTCACAAATAAGTCAAAGTCAACACGCACACACACCCACCCACGCACAAGTCTCTTACACTCACCAGGGCTGCATTTATTTGACCAAAAATACAGAACAAACATCAATATTATTAGAATTATTGTTTCAATTTAAAATAACTCTTTTTTTATTAGAATATATTTTAAAATGTAATGTATTCCTGTGATGTCAAAGCTGAATTTTCAGCATTATTACTCCAGTCTTCAGTATCACATGATCAGAAATCATTCTAATATGCAAAGTTGTGATCATTAAACATTTTCAAACATTATCAATGTTGACAAAAGTTGTGCTGGACTTTTTTTTTTTTTCAGGATTCTTTGATGAACAGAACGTTTTAAATGCATTTATTTGAAGTAGAAAGTCTGTGCTGTAACTTTTGATCAACTTAATGTGTCCTTGCTGAATAAAAGTATAAATGTCTTTAAAAAAAAATCTTACTAAATAATAAATAATTCCACTAAATAATGTTCAATCATTCTAAATGCTATTGAATAAATATGGTGCATGAATATGGTCTGTATAACTAAAACCAAGTAAAACTATACATCATCTTGCATCATATTTGCTTTAGCATTATTCTGTAAAAAGGAAAGTTCATGTGCCATTTAAGAAAAAATAATAACCTCAGTTTTTAAGGGTATATTTTTTCTTATCCCAGCCTAATATGCAGAGTCAATTATAAGCCATTCATAAGCCATTTGGGCATCAACCAATAGTGTGAGTTTGGGCTCCCTGAATGTTCTCCAGCCTAAAAATATGCATAACTGATGGGTCTTATGTGCGATGACATCCTCTTCCTCACATACACAGAATCTCTCTTTGTTCCCACATTCATGACCCCACAAGGAGTGGGCTGATATTTCACAGGATCACTTCCTCACAAACACATCTATTCATGAACATGTGCACAGCATGTCTGAACGGAACAAGCCCTTATTGAACAAGCCTGAGGGTGAGGGGCGAAAGCCTTGCTCACTTCTTCCTCTCCATTTTACAATTTCTTTCTTTAAAGGTCAAGTGTGAAATTCTGCGCTTTTTAGCATTGTCAAATGGAACTGCAAAAGTAATAACTGCTTTCAAACAGGTTTCCCACTATTAGTCAAATAGAAATTCAGGCCAAATTCACAGCACTGAGCCGATGTTAAAGGGACAGTTCACCCAATAATGAAAATTCTGTCATTAGTTATGCCGTTCCAACCCCGTAAGACTTCAGATCTTCGGAACACAAATGAACATCTTTTTGATGAAATCTGGGAGCTTTCTGACCCTCCATTGACAGCGACGCAACTGACACTACAAAAAGTTCATAAAGAAATTGTAAAACTAATCCATATGAATTGAGTTGTTTAGTTCAATTTTCTGAAGAGACACGATCGCTTTATATGATGAACAGATTGAATTTAGGCTTTTATTCACATAAACATTCATCAACTCGCACATCAGTTGTGGTAAACGGGAGCTCAAGCATGTTCGCTTGACGCTCGAGAACCAATGAGCTTCATTCTCGTGTTACGCAGCACGTTTGAGCTTCCAAAAGAATCAATGAGGTTCATTCTCGTGTTACACAGCATGTCTGAGCTTCCATAAGAACCAATGAGGTTCATTCTCGTGTTACGCAGCACGTTTGAGCATCCGCAAGAACCAATGAGGGTCATTCTCGTGTTATGCAGCACGTTTGAGCTTACACAAGAACCAATGAGGTTCATTCTCATGTTACGCAGCACGTTTGAGCTTCCAAAAGAACCAATGAGGTTCATTCTCATGTTACGCAGCACGTTTGAGCTTCCAAAAGAACCAATGAGGTTCATTCTCGTGTTACGCAGCACGTTTGAGCTTCAGCAAGAACCAATGAGATTCATTCTCGTGTTACGCAGCACGTTTGAGCATCTGCAAGAACCAATGAGGTTCATTCTCGTGTTACGCAGCACGTTTGAGCTTCCAAAAGAACCAATACATATTTTTAATGGTCGTTTCCACAAAATGAGTTTTTTCCTCATGCACTGAGCCAGAAATCTCCACTTCAGCAGAACTAACACCAAACTTTACAGTCTTATTGTAAAGGTTTTTACAGAATAAATATTCAAACATTTATTATGACAACAGAATATTATATATCATTTGACTGATCTGTATAACAATTATTCCTAAAAACGTGATTTTTTCTGGCTGTTGACAGTAATTTGTAATTTATGGAGTAATAAAAAGAGATATCCAAAATGCCGTCTGTGAAAACCTTGAACCGTAATATGTCAAGAAAATGAAACAAGCTTTATCCAATGTTCAGATTTCTGTTCTGCATATTTAATTAGATAATGTATTTGCAAACTTAAACATAACATTTCAGAAAACTTGTAATACAAAACAATTGTATGTACTGTGATTAATCAACTAGGGAAGTATATTTATTAGTTGAACATTTTTACTCTATTCAGCTGTCCTTAAGCTGGATGTTAAGTATTTTAACATTGAAAAAGTTATACATTTCAGCTTTTTTTTTTTTATTTTGGCCCCATTACATTTCTTGATAAATGTATCTGGTCTCTAGCCTGATTCATGAAGAATAATGATGCACATTATTCTAAAATATATTCATAATATTTCATTGAAATATATTTTCTCCACCTCTTTAACTTTCTGCTCACATAATAAAGAAAAAATATTAATCAATAGCCTGTTTATAGCCTGTTCACCTCGTCCTGAGCTAATCAAATCCCAATGAATAGTAATATACATTAAATAATAATAGTAACATACATTTAATACTTTCTTATAGTATACAACACCAAATTTAAAGAGAGATTGGTGAAGCACAAGTCACCTCGAACTGCAGAAAAGGTTTTGTAATGAACATCATTTCAAGTTCTTTAATATTCCCCCTTACTTCCTCTTCAACCCCTTTCTCTCTTTTTCACCACTTTCTAGTTTTCAGTCTTATTCTCTTAATCTGTACCTTCAGGGACTGTTTCACATTTACTCCTGAGAGCAGATGAAGGTCTTTAGCTGTGGCTCCTGAAGCCTGACCCAGTTAGTCAAGCCTAAACCTCATTAACCAGTGATGGGAGTATATGGACCCATTCCATCAGAGGAATCAGAGCTAAAGAGAAAACCACAGAAGAATAATAATGTAGTTTAAGGTTTGCCAGGTGGGCTAATGAGTTCCCACAAGTCAATGATCCGACCCCCTGCTTCTGCCCAGAGATCCCTGTTCATCAGTGAAGCCGTGTTCACGGCCCCGCTCTGCTTAGCTTGGCTTTGCTGCTCTGCTGGGACGCGGCTAGAAGAGTCTGGAGTGCTCACCGTGCATGCTAAAAGGTGTCTGCGCATGCTAAGTGCAACTCTTAGGGCTGGTGATGTCAGACAGAAGGGTTTAAACATCAGAATACAGAATCAAATGAGACTAATGACATAAAGAGCAGAATGCATAGAAAAGTTCCTCAGGTCTTTCAGTGCATAACATGATATAAGTGATGTAAGCATGGCATTTAATGAGAACTAGTTAACCACTTGTTGAGACTAAAACAGGTGACATGACACAGTAACAATCAGAAAATAATTGATGTTTGATATACACAATTATATAAATATATTTTTAAAATATTTTAAATACAATATTTATAATATAAATATATTAAATAGTTTTAAATATACTATATTTTAAACAAGTCGAAAATATAATATTTATAGGTAACACTTTACAATAAGGTTTCATTAGTTAACATTAGTTAAATACTTTAGTCAACGTGAACCAAGAATGAGCAATACTTTAACGTAATGTTAATTTCAACATTTACTAATACATTATGAAAATCAAAAGTTGTATTTGTTAACATTAGTTAATGCACTGTGTACTAACATGAAGAAACAATGTACAACTGTATTTTTTATTAACTATCATTAACAAAATTAAATACTAACAAATGTATTGCTCATTGTTAGTTCATGTTAGCTAATATGATTAATTTTAACAAATGAAACCTTATTGTAAAGTGTTACCTATTTATAATATAAATATATTAAATAATATACATATTAAATATATTTATTTAAATATAATATTACACTATGTACAGATAAAATGCCAAATTACTTTATAAAAAAAAAAAAAAAAAAAAAAAAGAATAATTTTTAAATCAATTTAAAATGTATTTTTTGCAATCAAATTGGTCAAAATAAAGCTGTTTTCTGGTTTTCATTTTCTGGTTCATTTGTTGCACTGGGAATGGGAGTTTAAGCACATTGCATTGTGGGATATATTATTCTGTGCAGTGTGATTGGTTATACTGCACGATTTGCCATCCGACACTATGCATACAGAAAATGTACATTCTGGGCACAATACGCATATCTCAAGTATAAATAATAAGATTAATACACTATAGCATGCAAAAATACTGTCTAAAAATAAAATTACTTCAGCTTTTAGCATATTAATGCTTTATTATAAAGCGTTGCATACAGTATTTTTAACTAAACATGCGGGAAAATCAAGGACTTTAAATAGACCAAAGGATTTTATCAATAAATACGGCAATTTGTCAGAATAAAACGCTCCATTGGCTTCAATTTGACATTGAAAAGATGGAGCGGAAAAGCATTTTCTGTTCTTCCAATGTGATCGTCTAGTCTGCATGACCACTGGAGGTGTGGAGAAAATGTTCAAACAGCCCCAGTGCGATCAATGCCTTGATTATGTGCGGATGCTCCTCGCCTTACATCACTCCTTGGCAGTCATGAAGACACAGCTAAATAGGCGAACAGGGCCGGAAAATTTGACTCCTGCCATCTTCAACCACACATCCTCTCTGTAATGACCTTTGACTCTGATCTCAGAATTTCCTGGGAGACCGGACTTGATGGAATGAAGTGAAGCTGACAGAAATGCTCAAATGTTTCTGGCATAAAAATCTTTTTTCTCATCCAATATATCAGTCTATGGGTGTTTCTTCAACTATGAGCACTTTTGGCCTTACAGTAAAAAAGAAACCTTACAGTAAAAAAACACTTTTTAAGCTTTCACTAATTTATGTCATTTGTCCACTAACAATGTCTAACAGTGGACATACATAATTTCCACCATATCTCAAATGTGATGAGTTCATATTATGGTGGAAGTAAATATGCTGTAAAAATACAGTAAATATTTTTGAAATAAAACGGCCAACTCCTTTGCCTTGCTAAGACTAATTTCATAGCTAGCATTTGATGTATGCTAAAAGTAGAGGTTCTGTTTGAATGAATGGATTCAATTCTGGATGAATCAGCATTTTTTTTAACAAATCTCTTGAATGAATGATTCAATGACAAATATATTTTTAACAGTCAGTTAACAGTAACAACGCAATTAATGCAATGCAACTGTCAAAAGGTGATTTACTGCATTTTGATACCGTAGACATCAGTGTTTATATCCAAACTTTTATCCCAGTACTTCTGTGATCATTTGAATATTTGTAACAGAAATAACGATACTGTGTGGTTGAAAAGAAGTCTGTGAAGCTGTTTCATGCCTATGTAAAACATTACAAACACGATAACTGCTTTCTCTGGGTCAGCGCGAACACAGATTTAAATGATCTGGTGTGATTTTATCAAAAGTTTAATAGACAGGCGAATCGTTTTCATTTAGGAATAAGATTGTGTGGGTATTCGATCTTTTGACAATTAATCGTGCAGCTCATTACCATCTGATTGGAAATGAAGCACAATACTGTATATTCAGCGCACAAGTGATATTTACCATTGCAAATAAATAAGTAAATAAATATATACATAAAATTTCCACACGAATAAACACAAATCATTTAATTTTGTTTAGTTTATTACAATTTCTATAAAATATTTTTTAAATTTACAAAATATTGTATATGATTTATTTTCATATACAGTATTAAGATTGAAAGTCTGTGTCTGGAACAAGGGTAAAAAAAAAAAAAAAAAACTAAAATAATTATCAACCCTGGGACTTAAAAGCACCTGTAGTTGAAGAAACATCCTCACTGGGCATTATCACATTAGACTATCAGTACAGCACTCAGAATTTTACAGATTCCTTATTGCACTGACAGTGTGCCATCTGACACACTTAGATTTTATCTCTGGCGGATATTGACTAATGGCACTGAAATGTCTTTGTCATAATGTCTGTTTATTGGACACTAGGGGACAGGAAATGAACACTGCGTTCAATTTAAGCAGTAGGAAATGAACATGAAATCCTTGTGTCAAAGCAAACAGGGATGGTCCAGCCCTTTAATTAACCCCTATAGACATGATAAATCGCTGCATCTTTCCTTCTCTCTTTAACCTCTTAGAGGTGCAGTTTCTGAGGCTCTGCTTGAAATTACCGCTACTACTTTTATTATGATAAAAAATACATTTTCTGGACACCGAGGGCAATGTGCTATGATTGGCTGACTGGACCAGTGTGTTGTGATTGGTGCATTTAGGAAATGTCATTCACCTTAGCATAACCGCGAGTTTCAACCAAGCGAGAGCCCGCCCACGCGCTGTTCTGATTGGCTGTGGTTTTTGATTGATTTGTCGCATCTTGTAGTCGCGTCGCGTCTGGTGTGGACAGACAAGTTGCTTGTCGCCGGAATCTTATCGCGTCGCGTGTAGTTAGGACACGGTGTTATATTAAGCCGTAAAGTTCTGCATAATTAAGGGCGTGGCCACTTGAGTGACAGGTGGATTGCCGCTGCTGTCACTACTACCTTTCAACCAACCTTCCTGTCTCTCTCTTGAATCCAACACGGAAGTGACTTAAACTGCAATTCATCGACTGGTCGCTAGAGACAGGCTCCAAAAGGGAGTCAATCCCATAGACCCCCCATGTTAAAATGCCCAACTTTACAGCAGAAAAAAATATGTTTACAGCCTGGTACAAAAAGTGGTTTTGGTCTATACAGCTAATTTTGCCCTTCATGACAACTGTGAGGGGGGTGAATTTCTTTATAACTCATCCGTTTAAATAACACCGTGTCCTAACTACACGCGACGCGACGCCGCGACACGCGATAAAAGGTATCTTTTCCATGTTAATTAGAGTTTTTGTCCTAACCAGCCGCGACGGCGACACGCGATGATTCTATTTTAGAAACGGTTTCTATTTCTGCGACGTCGCGGCTGGAATAACAACACAAAACATGGCAATGATAATCTCAGGTAGTGTTTATGTGCTTTATTTAATGTTAAAAGCGTGTAATGTGACTTTGAATATCATTTAGTGCTCCCAGCTTTGTAACGTAGTCGTACTAAAAGCAACAATGATAATTCACCTCAGATCTTGAAATTAAACAAATGGAAACAAGAACATTCAAACTGTGAACAAACAAGTATATTCTATAACAAAGACTGTTTTAGTAACTCAGTATGTATTTAATAATGTTTAAATGGTGTGATATTTGTGAATTTGATTATGTAGGCTACTTATACATTTCCTAGCGAGTGCCGTGCACTTGCCGCAAGAGCCCGCCCACGCGCTGTTCTGATTGGCTGTGGTTTTTGATTGATTTGTCGCATCTTGTAGTCGAGTTGCTTGTCGCTGGAATCTTATCGCGTTGCGTGTAGTTAGGACACGGTGTTATATTAAGCCTTAAAGTTCTGCATAATTAAGGGCGTGGCCACTTGAGTGACAGGTGTATTGCCGCTGCTGTCACTACTAGCCGTTTGTCTGCTGTCTGTCTCCACCCACATCCCGCCTCTTTTCCTATTTTCGGTTATTCATAGTTTTCCGTCACGTGACTGTTGCGGAGCCCTGGAGGGCAAAACCGCCATAGAACTCCACTGAACTGCAGCACAAGCCTGTCAAATTTCCATCTTAACACAAAAATATGTGAACAAGATGCATGTTTTGGTCACGTATGATCCACATACAGCACCTGCTGCAGTATTTCAATCACTAAAAACAGCGGGACGTTTTTAAAACGCTTAACCTGAAAAACACTATAGGGTGAATTGCACCAATAAGGATTAAATTAAGCAAAGTTTAACGCTAATCAAGGATTTGTTGATATGGGTTTTATTTTAAATCGAGTTGTTGCACCACTTAATTTTAAACACAAATTAATTACGCAGTAAAACCGTTAGAATTACAGAGCTGGTCAAGCAGCACAGGCAGAGGGTGAACTGGCGCCAGGCTAAAGATTCCTTATTTGTGCAACCCACCCTTAAAGTGCCGTAATGTACTAAAACAGTGATTATTAAAAGATCAAATTCAGTTTACACCTTTTTTATGATGCATACTATATACAGGCGAGTAGATGAGCCCAGAATATGAACGCAACACGTTTTCTTTATAATGGTTTTCGATGGAAAAAAAAAAAACGCTTAACGAGAAACCTTGTGTTGCACTAATATTCTGCGTCCATCTGCTTTCCTGTACAAAGTATGCATCATCAGTAAAGGTGTATATTGAATTTGGTACTTTAATATCACTGTTTTACTGCATTAATACTGACTACAAACCTGGTAAAAATGACTGGCGGGCAATGGAGGGTAGCCTTGTTTTGCCCTCCAGGTGGGCGTTCCTATAAGCGTGTGATGTCATGTGAAAACTATGAATTACTATGGCGACGGCCGTCTCCGCCCACTTTGGGCTTAAAAAATGCTCTTCAGAAACCAACGGGTGACATCACGGACACTACATCCATTGTTTTATACAGTCTATGGTTTCAACACAGTACTAATGCAACTCAACCAGGCCTCATCCTCTTTTTTTGCTTATCGAACACTTGGGATCTTGGGGGTCCATAAAAGAAAGAATGGCATACGGCAAAGAATGGCATTACAACAACACCAGGGTGAGTAAAAAATGACTTAATGTTCATTTTAGGGTAAACTATCCCTTTAAGCTATGTTTTTATAGTACACTAAAGTTTTATTTAAAAAAGATCAGGGGATATTTGATTCCTCATTATATGTCTGCTTTATTGCAAAGTAAAATTTCAGGTGCACAATTTCACCAAGAATCTCCCCTCTAAATATCAGACTGCACCATAAAAATGCCACTCCAGTGCACTGAAATAACTCAAGTCGCCAGACGGGACAGTTCAAGTGGTTTCTAGTAGAAGGAAGTGTTACATGACAAACATTCAAGCTTTTCGCACCACTCGAGTCACAATGATGAAAAGTGGCTGTCAGTGTAGATTATGACCAGCTTTTAAAACTGACAGGACATGTACAGATGTCGCAGCTCTGTCACTGACCCCTTATGAAAATACTCATGTGAAAAATTCACATTTTCCCTCCTTTTTTGTAGATATGCCACAGAGAACTAAAAGAGCTAATGGGGCCTTGTTAGCCAACAAAATCCACTGTGCACTGTGCTTCGTAAGGGATAATCCACGGCTAGCTGTGCATTAAACGATTTTAATGCACAACGTAGAGGACAAATAACCGCCTGACACGTAGCTGAGGGTGGTTGCCTCCGCGAAGTGCATTAAAATTGTTTAATGCACAGCTAGCTGTAGATTATCCCGCTTATACTATGGTCATTTGCCAGCATTGCCCACTAATAATATAAACCACTAATAAAACTTAAACGGTTTTATTGCACACCTTCCAGCCAATCAGAATCGAGTATTCAGACAGACCATGGTATAAATCAATTTAACTTGCAAATAGGTCAGTCACTCACACCAAAGGCCATATGCATAACTCTTAAAGGTACAATATCATTCAGAAATTTGTGTTGGGTTAGATTTTTTATTGTGTTTGAAAGAAGTCTCAATGCTCAAGGCTGCATTTATTTGATCAAAAATATAGTAAAAACAGTAATATTGTGAAATAATTTATTCCTGTGATGCAAAGCTGAATTTTCAGCATCATTACTCCAGTCTTCAGTGTCACATGATCTTGCAGAAATCATTCTAATATGCTGATTTGCTGCTCAAGAAACATTTTTTTATTAACTCCTTAATATTTTTGTGGAAATGATACATCATTTTTCAGAAGTCACTGATGCATTGGAAGTACAAAAGAACAGCATTTATGTTATAAATGTCTTTACAGTCATTTTAATGCATCCTTGGTGAATAAAAGTATTAATAAAAAATAATAAATAAAAAACTGCTGACCCCAAACTTTTAAACTATAGTGTACAGTGGCAAAAACAGTCAGAAAGATGGAAATTTATATGGAAATGTAAAACTAAATCATTGTTTATAGGACGAAAAAACCTTGAGTAACACTATAAATTCAGGATCTGCTAAAAAAAAAAAAAAAAAAAAAAAAAAAGTGTACATGTCCCCTTTAAAGACACGCCTGGAGTGCAGTTGTTTTTGAGTTGGGGAATAGGAGTGGAAATTTCAAGATGAAGCACAGTAAGATTGTCCATCCTTCCTATCAAAGCACCTGTTTCCCAGTGGCCCGTGTGGAGACAAATTGAATCCTGGCCGTCCTTCATTCGCCGGCAGAGTGACACACAAGGCGTCACTCCTGAATTCACCTCAATTAATCACGTTTCACTGGAGGGAATCAGACGTCAAGTGAATGATGATATTTGACTTTGCTGCAACACTGTGGGGGGCAATTAATTGAGGGGAAAGAATTTTTTTTTTTTTTTTTTCCTCAGTTTTCTCAGATTTGGCTGTATTGTTAAAAGCCAGCTTTCCCGTCACCTCTACACACAATCAGCATAGATCCAGGAATGATCCACATCTTGTCTGGGCAAAGCATCTACTAACACTCATCACTGACTCACACACACGTTTGTAACTTCAGCGCTCCAAAAGATTTATTGGAGAAACCAACTGCTGAGTTTGGAACTCTCCTGAGCTGATCTCTCTTCACTCTCTTCTGGTGAACTTGATTTCACCAAGTACAACATGTTCCTAAACAACATTCCAATCAATCAATCAGATTTGAGGGACAAGTTTACAGGTTATGTGAAGTTTAGGCTTACAACCAGGGTTAGGTGCTTCTACATCAGTGTTATTCACCTATCATTTCCCTATGATTTTAGGGATAACTTATGGGTACAGGGTAGGGTTAGGTTTAGGGGTAAGGATATGGTTAGGAGGACTACATCTTCAGACCAGGAACATGTCTTACTTGGCAAAATCACGGTGACCCCCCTCTTCTGACATGATAAGGGAATGTAATTAAAGACAACTTTAATTTTACTGACTTTCTTTATGATAATGTATATATACACACTGAAGACAGGAGGAATTCAGCTTTCAAAATATTCAGTTTGCCATCACAGGAATAAAATTTTATTTATTTTATTCATTAATAATTGTATTAAAATGTATTAAAAACAGTTATTGGCATGTATTTTTATCAAATAAATGCAGCCTTGGTGAGCATAAGAGACTTCTTATATATATATATATATATATATATATATATATATATATATATATATATATATATATATATATATATATATATATATATATATATATATATACACATACACTCACCTAAAGGATTATTAGGAACACCTGTTCAATTTCTCATTAATGCAATTATCTAATCAACCAATCACATGGCAGTTGCTTCAATGCATTTAGGGGTGTGGTCCTGGTCAAGACAATCTCCTGAACTCCAAACTGAATGTCAGAATGGGAAAGAAAGGTGATTTAAGCAATTTTGAGCGTGGCATGGTTGTTGGTGCCAGACGGGCCGGTCTGAGTATTTCACAATCTGCTCAGTTACTGGGATTTTCACGCACAACCATTTCTAGAGTTTACAAAGAATGGTGTGAAAAGGGAAAAACATCCAGTATGCGGCAGTCCTGTGGGCGAAAATGCCTTGTTGATGCTAGAGGTCAGAGGAGAATGGGCCGACTGATTTAAGCTGATAGAAGAGCAACTTTGACTGAAATAACCACTCGTTACAACCGAGGTATGCAGCAAAGCATTTGTGAAGCCACAACACGCACAACCTTGAGGCGGATGGGCTACAACAGCAGAAGACCCCACCGGGTACCACTCATCTCCACTACAAATAGGAAAAAGAGGCTACAATTTGCACGAGCTCACCAAAATTGGACAGTTGAAGACTGGAAAAATGTTGCCTGGTCTAATGAGTCTCGATTTCTGTTGAGACATTCAGATGGTAGAGTCAGAATTTGGCGTAAACAGAATGAGAACATGGATCCATCATGCCTTGTTACCACTGTGCAGGCTGGTGGTGGTGGTGTAATGGTGTGGGGGATGTTTTCTTGGCACACTTTAGGCCCCTTAGTGCCAATTGGGCATCGTTTAAATGCCACGGCCTACCTGAGCATTGTTTCTGACCATGTCCATCCCTTTATGACCACCATGTACCCATCCTCTGATGGCTACTTCCAGCAGGATAATGCACCATGTCACAAAGCTCGAATCATTTCAAATTGGTTTCTTGAACATGACAATGAGTTCACTGTACTAAAATGGCCCCCACAGTCACCAGATCTCAACCCAATAGAGCATCTTTGGGATGTGGTGGAACGGGAGCTTCGTGCCCTGGATGTGCATCCCACAAATCTCCATCAACTGCAAGATGCTATCCTATCAATATGGGCCAACATTTCTAAAGAATGCTTTCAGCACCTTGTTGAATCAATGCCACGTAGAATTAAGGCAGTTCTGAAGGCGAAAGGGGGTCAAACACAGTATTACTATGGTGTTCCTAATAATCCTTTAGGTGAGTGTATATATATATATATATATATATATATATATATATATAAATAAATAAATATAAATAACTGAAGTGTATATCATCTACTTTTATACTGCTTTTCTCATGTGGCCCCCTGGGGGGCCCCGGACACCAGTTTGAAAAACTCTGTACTAGATCATGCTGTAAGCGCAGAAAATGTTGTTTTTTATTTAGTCTTTTATTATTATTTTTGAGCATGCATTTCCGGGTAGTTGGTCACACAGGTGTAGGTGAGTATTTACCCGGTAGTGTTTCCTGTTTTTGGATAAATCATGTAGAGAGGGGGTGAGTAGCCAGTAACACTCGCTTTCTGTTGACTGTTTCTACCATTTCTAACATTTCTGATCGTTAAAACGTCTTTAAGTTTTTTCTATCTGCATATGGACTATATCACATTATGTCAATAAATGTTCCATAGCTTGGGATCGAAATGACTAAAGGCAGACTCTCCAATTTTTAGTTTTTGGCACAACCAACAAATTACTATTTGATGTTCGGAGCAATCTTGCTGGAGTATATTTATTCAAAACATTAGAAAGGTATATTGGGGCAGTTTCATGAAGACATTTAAAAACCAAAAGACATTTAATGATCTTGAATTCAATTCTGAATGATACAGGCAGCCAGTGAAGGTATCCGGGTGTTGGAGTAATGTGATTTGAACGCGTCATGGATTCTTTCCTGCTGCTTAGCCTCTCAGCGGCTATAGGATGCCGTTCGTTATACATGCATTGGTGTTCACTGTATGAATATGGATTTATGCTGTGAAATAAATGTAAAAAATATTAGGTATGTTCACACAAACCTAACATATGGCTTCATAAATCTTGGAATACACCGCACAAGTGTTTGTATGAGTCATTTCTATGATGCTTTTATGGTGCTTTTGTGTCCCTTTTGTTGCTTAAAAATCCTCAATCCTCATTATAATAGCATGGAAAAGAATAACTACATTCAAAATTTCTCAATTTGTGTTCCATGAAAGAGGGAAACTAATAAAGATTTGAAACAACATGAGAGTGAGTAAATGATCACATATATGAAAACATAATTATCAGCACAGAATTATACTAAAAACATTTAATGCAGTGCATCCTCCTCTTTGCTAAAAAGTACAATAAAGACATTAAAGTGCATGGAGGAAGGAGTTGAAAGAGGGTCCTGCTAAGCCAAAATAAAGCTGATTAAGACGCCTGGATTAAATTGCTCCATAACTGTTCCACAAAGCAATAAATGAGCATTAAGCTGCGAACAAAACTATGAGGCTCATTATCAGGAGAATTTCATAACGAAGACTGGATGTTAACTCCATTTTAACAGCTCCTGCCAAGTCAAGCCATGTGAGTTCCTCTGACCTGATTACCGTCACATGATTAAACAGCCAATTACATCACGGCACAAGGCCCCGGAATAGCCATTCTGGGAGCAGAAATCATCAGATCTGCTCCACTGTTATTCTGAAAGGGTCGTAGAAATACTGGATCAGTGAGTTCTACGCTTTAAAGGGGTCATGAATTGAGAAATCAACTTTTCATTCAGCCTTTGAAATATAAAAGTTCATCGTGATATAAGAATATCCTGTAAGTTTCGGAGCTGAAAACTTCCTTATTAGTCAAAGAAAAGCTTTTATTGACACCAGGCCCAGCAAACGCTCGATCTCAGAATGTGCCAAGCTGTGACATCAGAAGGCGACGAACGCCTGATTCTGTAGCCCTGCCCACCGATTTGTGCATGGCATGTTATAGATAAATAACATAGGCCTACGTGGAGCTAAACCGGATCGAATTTCCAAGCAATAAACATGCTGCATAAGCTGCATTCGGATTCCAATATTATGAATGCATGGATGAACTTTATTTTTAATGAATATCCAGCTCACGTGGGTAAGACGTTGTGCGTTTGTTCCTTCATTTCACCACGGATTCGTTTGTAAACAAGAGACTGGATTTGCAGACAGGATGAGATTACATGAATGAATGAAGCAATACACTTATGTGAGTAAAAAATGTTTCTTATATGTGATAGTATTGCATTGTTACAGATCGTTTGATATCTATTGATTATGTGTACGTGTCTAACTGAACATAACTCAGCACGCTGTCAGCTGGAGAATCCTTTATTTGAGGTGTTGTTGGTTCACTGTGCTGCGATTCGTGATCAGACTCGGACATGTAACGTTATGGGCCAGGGCTCGCAAAGCCCAGCGTCATGGGGCTAATGTGGTTTCCAGACGGGCTACCAAAACGTAGCCCGACGGCAGGGCGGTGATATCTTAAATAGTGAAATAACATTCCTTTCTTGATGTGCGTTGTTCACTCTCTTGACTTGATATTTGAAGGAAAAATACAATCGCAGAAGTTTTGATCATGCTGATTTGTCTGACTCTGCAGTGAGGCGTGCGTGCGTGTGTGTGTGTTAGTGATGCACGGTTCGCGGTTATATCCACCGATCGGGCAGGCCAAGTAATAAAAAATAACATTCCAATTAATTGCGGGTGGATGAGAGATAAATCATTGTGTTTGTTTGATAAAGACATTTTGCGAGCCCTGTGGGCGAATCATTCCGGTTGCCGTTTTCCCACACACTTTCAAAACAATTCCTCACGTGTACTCACGGGGGAGCCGAAGCTCATTATAATATGCAAAGCTTATCCAATCGTAGCAGTGGCCGTTTAAGTCTTAGTCCAAGTCTTCAGTGCGGCACGCCCATAAAAACCAAGCGTTCCATGAGAGAGGCTCAAAACCAGGGTAGAAAATAGCCTATTACTTATTCATTATGATTTTTTTGAATGTAAAAACCACGCGAACGTCATAAGTTCACCTCAGACAACAGTATAAAAAAATAAAAAGAGCCAGTTCATAACCCCTTTAAGCAACATTTCAATATAGAGGGGTTGTCTTCCAAAGCTTGCAAATAGAAAGTCTTGTTTGTAATTCAATTTTGGTGCTTATCTGATAATCATAATTTAGAATATCTTAGAATGAAGATCCAAATTAAAAAGATACTTTGTAGCAAGGATTCAGCATGTAAATCTTTACCTCGGAGGGACGAATGGCACATTTCATTTAACATTTCAGATGATTTCAGCTGTTCGGCGGCAAGTAATGGTGCCACAGGAAATGGGAACAAAGTTGCGCTGTTAGACCCAGGAAGTCCACGCAGCCATGTGAAAGGCTTGGCTGCACCAGAACAATAACATCAGCCCTCCCCCTCCTCAATGAGCCATGCACATTCCATGCATTATCTCCCAGGTTGCTAAGAAAAGGAGCCACTTTCTTTGAGGATTACATTGCGTCTTAACTCTGACAACGTGGAAAACTCAAGTATACATGACTAGCAGAATCTGTCAGGTTCAAAGAGGCTGTTTAATTCAAAAAATCATTCTGCACCAAGTTTTCTGATTATATATTTTTCAAATAACCTACCAAAGCTGTAGACTAGCAGAAATCATCGCTGTCTGTGATCTTAGTTTCAGGGGAACTAATGCTGGGCACACACTACATGATTTTCAAAGTCATCAGTTCGTTGTTCTGCTCACACTACACGAAACCAATTAGTTGCTGTTGTGTGCACATTACTCGATGGATTGGCCACAGGGGGTCACACATTAAACATTTCAATAGGAAGAATCGTCGACATCTCTGCCTGGTCTACAAACTATGTACGGCTGCGTCCGAAATTGCATACTCTCTAGAGTAGGTACTTATTTTGAATAAGTAATTACTTCACGAGTCCCGACCTCTAAAAAAGTATGTTTTCTATAGTATGAATGTGTGTAGTATACGTGTATTCTAGACGTACTACATTCGGCATGGTGTCATTATCACGTGGCCTCATGGGATAGTAAAGTGTCCATCATATGCACACTTCAGAATCTCGCTGGAAGTAGTAGGTCATCCAGGTACTTTTTGCCAACTCTTTTATGAGTACTGTAAATTTGGACATACTTCTTTTGTCACATACTGTTTTTCGCCTACTATATAGTAGAGAAGTGCAATTTCGGATGCAGCCTATGATGTTTCGCAACCTAACACATGCGAGAAGTGATACAGGAAATAAAGTAAGATCACGCGTGAGACAGGAGTTCTTGCGCAAGACTGGATTTCCTCCTGTTAAAAATGGTAGCCCACAAGAAGCTTGCGATACAAGTTGTCTGTGCGCTGATTTGCAGCGAAAAAGAAAAAAGAAGAATATGAAGGATAGAATGGTTGCTTGCAGAAGCTATGCTTGCTGATGTTTTGTTGCAGGTCTATGACTCCTCCCTTTCCCTTGTCCTGTATCTTGCGCTCTCATTGGCTGTAGGTCATCAACGATGTAATTTCCAGTCAAAACACATTTCACATTGCAGGGCTCTGAGCCGCAGACACGTCCAGATATTTAGCATGCTATCTGAAATGCTAACTGAAATATCAACGAAACAGCGCTTCTCTCAGACCGTGTCTTTCATAATACACAATTGTCACTCGCGTGAATGAGCACCGATTTGGCGATTAAAAATTGGAGCTAAAATCATGCAATGTTTACCCGGCATAAGGGGCAAAACCTGAGACATTTTGGGAAAATTAGTTTATCCTTTCCCCCCCCAAGAATATTTAGTATATTAAAGGGATAGTTCACCCAAAAATTTAAATTATCCCATAATTTACTCACTCTCAACTCAAGTGTATATGACTTTCTTTTTTCAGCCGAACACAATCAGAGTAATATTATGTAGAACGTATGACATATGACATAGGACGTATAACATAGGACATATGACGTAGGACATAGTACTTATGACTTATGACGTAGGACTTTGGACGTCGGACACAGGACATATGACATAGGACGTAGGACATAGGATGCATGACGTATAACGTAGGACATAGGACGTATGACATAGGACATATGATGTAGGACGTATGACGTATAGTATAGAACTTGGGATGCATGACATAGGACTTTTGATGTAGGACATAGGACACATAATATAGGATTCATGACGTATGACAGAGCGTATGACGTATGACATAGGACGTAGGACATAGGACGCATGACATAGGACGTATGACGTAGGACGTATGACGTAGGACATATGATGTAGGACTTAGGACGTAGGACATAGGACGCATGACGTATGACACAGGACATAGGACGTATGACGTAGGATGTATGACGCATGACGTAGCACATAGGACGTATGACATAGGATGTATAACGCATGACAGGACATAGGACGTATGACGTAGCACATAGGACGTATGACGTAGGATGTATAACGCATGACGAGACATAGGACGTATGACGTAGGCGTAATGTAAGATTAGGTGAGAACTGACGAACACGGAAGCGCTGAGGATAGAACAAAACAAAATTAGAAGTCTAAAACAAGAATTTTTAAAGAAAAATGTTGCAGGATTTCGATATAAGAGAATTAGGAGCTACGTCATACATCCTATGTCAGGTCAGAGGT
This sequence comes from Coreius guichenoti, assembly GCA_039654105.1. Lineage (NCBI taxonomy): Eukaryota > Metazoa > Chordata > Actinopteri > Cypriniformes > Gobionidae > Coreius > Coreius guichenoti. Next base: position 32,662,853 of record CM077185.1, read on the forward strand.
CACCCTTCCGCCGGTGTTTGGCTGAAAAAAGAAAGTCATATACACCTAAAATGGCTTGAGAGTGAGTAAATTATGGGATAATTTCAATTTTGGGGTGACCTACTCCTTTAACACTGAAAACAAATGAATACAAGCTATTATTTTAGTATTGAAGTTAAGAAAAGTGTTAAAAATTTAGCACGACTGCTGCATTTTACCAAGAAGACGCCCAACGCCTCCAGATGTCACAGAGCTAACTGGGACTGCTGGGTAGATCAATTTCAGAGAAATATAATCCATTGTAAAACATTATCATTTTCCCCCTAAAACAACTTCCATCCATTTGCAAACAGTATTAGCTGTAATGCAAGAAAGAGATATTAAGCAAATCTTCCTTTGCCATATGAACCAAATGGGTTTTTCTACAGATTAAATGGGATTTGATTTAGCTTAGCTGTCCGCACTATCCATGTGTCAGAGAAAAGAACTGCTCCTCCCCCCCCAAAAAAAAAAACACATTTTGATTGAGTTCACTGTGAACTGGCACAATATTAATCACTGAAACAAAGGATCTGATTTTCAGCTGAACACTACACACACACACATTTAGAGGTGAGAACGGAAAACAGCTCTACAGAAGGTAATGGAGGACAACTATTTTTAATGCTGCTCTTAACATGCCATGGGGAATTACTAGATGTTGCATATTTTATATCTTATTATGTCACACTGTTTCTGCAACCCCGTTGCACACTGTGAAAAGCAGTAACATGGCAGGTTTTACCCTGTTCACCCAAAAATATGGGTTATTTTTTGCCATGGAATTATAAAAATATAAGAATCATTATGCTGCGCTTACCATGCAACAGTTACCAGTCGACTCTAGAGCTTCAAAAGGATTTGAACAACATGATTTTAATTTTTGAGTGAACTGCTCCTTTATGTGGTTATTGAATCGAAATGGAAGACAATCAACCAGGGTAAAACAACCTTGAGGGTTATTAATGCAGTCTGAATCTTTCCTCCATTCGTGGGCCAATTAAGCTTCATATCACATTGCTGGTTAATAAGGCATTGCTAGGTTGTTGCTAGTGTGTTCGAGGTGGTTAATGAGGTGTTGCTAGGTGGTTGCTAGGGTGTTCGGAGTGCTATGTGGTTGCATTCTGGCAAAAAGAGCATATTAGTCTCTATATTTTGGTCTCTCTCTTGATCTAACAGAAAGATAGACAGTATATGTGGCTTGAGTCCCTCTTTCAATTTAAATAAGGAAAATTTTTCACCCAATTTACTGTCCAACAGGTGAACATTAAGTATGATTCGATCAAAATAACACACTATTATCTCTCAACAAGCCGCTTTATTTGAAGCATCACTCTAATCTGTAGCACAAATAGCATCGGATAAGTTACACGCTACATTTTAGTGCATAAATTTAGGGGTATGAACAATAACAGTGGTGATGCGGCACTAAAGGTGTTCATTTCTATACAGTGGCATCCTACTGGTTAAAAGATTCCTCAGTCAGAAGAACAGCCTCACTTTCACCCTAAGAGCAGATTCTACTTTTGGCAGGTTCACAATGAGCACAGAAGCACCCAGTGTGCAACCTGATCTGCCCCTGCACAGATTCCACCTCCTGGGATATTGTTCTGGTAAATAAAGGCAAGTGGCGGGGATAAAAAGGACCAGCAGATGGCAAAGAGAGAGAAAGAGTGGGCCGCCTGACTCATCTGACCTAGGACTACCAGCTGTCATCCTCTCTGCATAACCACACACACAACTGGAGCCACTGAACCCTCCCGTCCGGATACCCTTACACACAGAGACACGCAAATTACCAAACACAACAACTCGAACAAATCAGAGGAACACTTTGTCACATTTAAAGGTGGAACATCCAAATTACAGCAGAAAGCATGGTGGGCACTTTTTTCCTACCATATTTAAAATATCAAGGCATTTTTGTCAAGCCCATACAACATATTGTTTCAGTAATGCAAACATTAATTAAAGATACTGGAATTTCAACTTCATGTTGTTTAAGTTAGCTTTAAAAAAAAGAAATATGATTTTTAGTAAAAGGAAATTTGATTATTAAATTAGTTATTAAATTATCCTTACAGTTTTACATGAATTTGATTCAGATTCAGTTAGGTGGTCAGTTTACACCAAGATGGTGCAACTTACCCACTGACTCGGATCAAATTACCCCTATCCTGGGGTAAATTGAGCCAACACTTTTTTTTAATAAGAAGCCATATTTTTCAAACCGTCAGACACCTTCAACATTTTCTCACATTATCAGTTTATTCGCTATAGTTTAGGAAATGGTAATAAAATATGACAAGAACTCAGAGTTAAACTGTGTCAGAACAAATTCATCTTGATAATGTCAGATAACTTTGATAGAAAGGTATGTAATGGATTACAATCAACCAATCAGCTGTCAGCTGTTAAATTTAAGTACACAATTAGATAATACCAATTTAGGTAAACCAATGACCAACCAATGCTTAATTTTGTTCAGTCTGTGGTGTAAAAGGTCGCATTAGCAATTAAAGAAAAAACACTTAAGCAAAACATGGTCAGGTCAAAGTGTCTGAATAATTTTGGACCCAAATTTTAATCAATTTCACTGGTAGTGCACTGTATGAAGAATTTTTGGGTATAATATGTCACAGTTTACTTTATTTTGCTATCCTCACTTACATAAATGAACTATAGTGTCCCGCACCCACTAGTAAAAAATTATATCTGGTGTCTTGAATAATTATTGGTTTGACTGTTTATATAATTATTAAACTCTGATTCTATTCTAGAGTCAATTAGTATTGCAAGACTGCAGACAACATAGTGGCCTGTAGTATTTGTCAAATATTCATATTCACACAGTTTTAAATGCACATTCTGTGCTAACATGATGGGTTTTGATGAGAAAGAATAAAACACTATAAAAGTAATCAATTTGAAGAGGAAAGTTAATTTCTGACACTGACTCCCACCTACACTAAACCTGAATTTGGCAACCTAGAACTTAATCAAGATTAGATTTTCAAACCAGAGTTGCTCAGATCAGCTTTACTTGGCCAAATTGCTCTTTTGTTCTGTTTAAGTACACAACAGGTTTTCTGTGGCCACACTCGAACAAGCCTAGAGAGAATTCCTCTGGCGTCTGCGTGCACTTGTGATTGATTTACGCACACATCACAAGACAAAAGAGGCAAAGTGTGCATTTCTCCTCGAGACCTTTCCGTCACCGTGATGAAGTGAATCCTGCCTTTTACAAAAAGACCATCTGTAATGCTCAATGCAAGCATGCAGACAGAGGAACAGCATTGGAAGGATGCTTTGAAGCAATCAATTATTTGCCATTAGACCATTAATATTTCCTAAATCACTGTCCAACTGAACAGTAAATAATGACAAAAGAAACCTGCCAAAAACAGGACTTGCTTCACACATCTATAGCTGATGACAGACTAAAATAAATATACAAAACAGGTTTATCATTTGGATCAGGACTGTTATAAACTCTAGAAGAGATGGGTTCTGCTTTACTGATGTAAACATGAATGATCAAATCAGGTGCAATTGCAAAATAAACATCTCAATAAATGTGCATAGCATGGCAAAGTTGAATAGATTTCTGCTGGCATGTAAGAGCAAATGCAAAAATATCCTGATCCAAAATCTTCAGTAGTTTCTCTTACCTGTTCAACACTTTCTTCATCCTCTGAAACACCGATGGTGATGCGGTGACTGTCTCTGATGGAATGGTCTCGATAGTGGTGACAACATGGTTCTGGTGCTCGGGCATCATCTCTAAAGCTGAAAACTAAAGCGCTCAATCAGTAAGCAGTGATCATTCCCTTAGCTTTGGTTATTCCGACCAGCTCCAGCTCTCCATATTGCAGGTGAGAATAAACAGGTGTATGTATCTCCAGTAAGTGTTGGAGGAGGAGGAGGGATGCTGGAGGATCCTATAGATCGCTGGATGTTACAGATTCATGCACGATGATGCACCTGTTCCCCTGGTCGCTTTCTGAGCAGATGTTTCCCGGTGGTTCGGTGCGCATTTTCTGAACGCCAGAGCAGGACTGCCGTGATTATTGGGAGGCGGTGCGTTTTTGAGTGAAATAGACAGTTTGACCGCTAGAGGTCACTGCTTCCAATGGTACGCTTCAACCAATGAGAATGATTTTAAAGAAAAATGATGATAATTGAATAAAATGCTGTAATAATTCAATACAAGCAGATTTATTAAATGTAAAAAAGAAACACTACGATAATCAATACATGTAAGCACATTATTACATGTAAATATAATACTGTAATAAGTAAATATAAAAAATATTTATTCAATGTAAAAATAAAATACAGTAATAAATAAATAAACTAAATAAAAACAAAGGACATATATACATGTGATGGATGGATGGATGGATGGATATGAATGAAAGACAGATAGATAGATAGATAGATAGATAGATAGATAGATAGATGAGCTACAAACCATATTAAACTCCAGCCCCACCCCCCCCCCCCACCCCCCCCCCCCCCCTGAGTGGGGGGTGGGGGGGGGATTTGTGTAAGGGAGAAAGAAATGAAAGGTATATATTTTATATATTATGTAATTTTATTATTACGCATATGATCCACTCTGTGCTACCGTGTCTCTGCACGCTGCGGCGGTTTGCGTGACACTAATGTGAAACCAGACTTCATTCGCCCCAATGGAAAGCATATTTACACTGTCTGAATTGTTCCCTATCCCCTATATAGTGCACTATGTGCCATTCACCATGTAGAAAATAGTAAATGTGTGAACAAGTGACCGATTTTAGCCACAGCTTCAGATTCTAGAGAGCATTTGATTGGACAGAAAATCTGATGAGAAGCTGAAGTGCAGAGTGATGTCATCAAAATCACTGATCCATATTGGTGCAAGTGAGAGACTGTAAGTTTTGAATGCTTATACACTATATTGCCAAAAGTACTGGGACACTCCTCCAAATCATTGAATTCAGGTGTTCCAATCACTTCCATGGCCACAGGTGTATAAAATCAATCAGGAGCTCAGTGAATTCAAACGTGTACCATGATAGGTTGCCACCTGTGTAATAAGTCCATTCATGAAATTTCCTCACTACTAAATATTCCACGGTCAACTGTTAGTGGTATTATAACAAAGTGGAAGTAATTGGGAACAACAGTAACTCAGCCACGAAGTGATAGGCCAGGTAAAATCACAGAGCGGGGTCAGCGCATGCTGAGGCGCACAGTGCGCAGAAGTCACCAACTTTCTGCAGAGTCAATAGCTACAGACCTTCAAACTTTGTGTGGCCTTCAGATTAGCTCAAGAACAGTGCGTAGAGAGCTTCATGGAATGGGTTTCCATGGCCGAGCGCATCCAAGCCTTACATCACCAAGTGCAATGCAAAGCGTCGGATGCACTGGTGTAAAGCACGCCGCCACTGGACTCTAGAGCAGTGAAGACGTGTTCTCTGGAGTGACGAATCACGCTTCTCTGTCTGGCAATCCGATGGACGAGTCTAGGTTTGGCGGTTGCCAGGAGAAAGGTACTTGCCTGACTGCATTGTGCCAAGTGTAAAGTTTGGTGGAGGGGGGATTATGGTGTGGAGTTGTTTTTCAGGGGTTGGGCTTGGCCCCTTAGTTCCAGTGAAAGGAACTCTTTATGCTTCAGCATACCAAGACATTTTGGACAATTTCATGCTCCCAACTTTGTGGGAACAGTTTGGGGATGGCCCCTTCCTGTTCAAACATGACTGCGCACCAGTGCACAAAGCAAGGTCCATAAAGACATGGATGAGCGAGTTTGGTGTGGAGGAACTTGACTGGCCTGCTCAGAGTCCTGACCTCAACCTGATAGAACACCTTTGGGATGAATTAGAGCGGAGACTGCAAGCCAGGCCTTCTCATCCAACATCAGTTCCTGACCTCACAAATGCACTTCTAGAAGAATGGTCAAAAATTCCCATAAACACACTCCTAAACCTTGTGGAAAGCCTTCCCAGAAGAGTTGAAGCTGTTATAGCTGCAAGGGGTGGGTCAACTCCCTACGGATTAAGAATGGGATGTCATTAAAGTTCATGTGCATGTAAAGGCAGGTGTCCCAAAACTTTTGGCAATATAGTGTATCTTCTAAATCTGAATTTTGTCATTTTTTCGGAGCACACTAGCTTATAGATAACAGCAAGACTAACATATTCATACTAAAAGCCAAAACATTTCTGTATTTTCTTTTGATATAAAGAAAGAAACAATTAAGTATATAGGCTACCGTTATTGATTCTTTTGCAAAAAAAATTCTCCTAGAGAAAAAAAAGAAGCAAAGGAACAAAGGAAAAGGGCAACTAAATTAATTCTATAGCTTTCTCTTCAGAGGATGTAATCTTGCCATAAGGAAACACAGCAGGTACTTCAATTCCCTGTACACCAACATGTCAAAACAGAAAGCCCGCTACACATATAGGCGCTTGATAGTGTTGCCAAAAGACCAATGGATGGTCTTTACATGGATTGCCTTTACTTGCAACACGTCTTTGCCACTTTTAATGCTTTGAATTTAAATTAACATCCACTTTAAGTAATGATAGATTAGTCCGTTCAATATCAGCCAGTGTTTAGGTTAAGAAAGTACTGTTTTCATACAGGCTTTGAACACCCATCACCTCTTAGTTGTCATGGAAACCAGTGGCCAGTATGCTGAACAGGATTCACTCTCATATTGCTTGTGTGCGAAACCGCAGTATAGAGTATATTCTTTGTGCCTGAACCACAGAGAGGGGTCACTGAGGGACTATACAGACAGCAGGTGCAATCATAACCTACTGGGGATTCTTGTGTTAGGGAAGCACAGCCTTTACACCAGCGCTCTTAATGGATGTTGCTCTCTTGCATCTTGACAAGGAAGGAGCTGGAATTATGATCTCTGGATCCACGTTCTTCTGTCCTTGATCAAGCATTTGTCTGCTTGTTTTGAAGCAGACTCAGAAATTCCCGCCTCGCTGCCTACATCTATCTATCTATCTATCTATCTATCTATCTATCTATCTATCTATCTATCTATCCTTTTTAGCATTATCTATCCATCCATCATCCATCAATCCTTTTTAGCACTATCTATCTATCTATCTATCTATCTATCTATCTATCTATCTATCTATCTATCTATCTATCTATCTATCTATCTTTTTAGCATTATCCACCCATTATCTATCTATCCATCCTTTTTAGAATTATCCATCCATCCATCCAATCTATCCTTTTTAGCATTATCTATCCATCCAGCCATCCATCCAATCTATCCTTTTTAGAATTATCCATCCATCCATCCATCCAATCTATCCTTTTTAGAATTATCCATCCATCCATCCATCCAATCTATCCATCCAGCCATCCATCCATCTATCCTTTTTAGCATTATCCACCCATTATCTATCTATCCATCCATCCATACTTTTTAGAGTTATCCATCCATCCATCCATCCATCCATCCATCCAATCTATCCTTTTAAGCATTATCTATCATCCATCCATCCACCTATCCTTTTTAGCATTATCCCATTATCTATCACCCATCCATACTTTTTAGAATTATCTATCCATCCATCCATCCATCTTAGCATTATCTATCCATCCATCCATCCTTTTTAGCATTATCCATCATAGACGACTGTAAACTACAATGTCCTCAAATTGGCCTTTATGCAAACAGAAATGTGTGTAGTGTACAGAGTATAAACTGCAGAAACAGTAAGAGTAGTATGTTAGTATGCTGTTCCAAACACAGCCGATATCTTATAATCAATTTCTTGACTGAAAGACTGGGTGCAAAATCCATTTAAAATTTCATGCAGCCTGCAGCATTCTGATATAAAACAGCCTTTATCTTTTTACCTTTTGCTGAGGGTCCATGACTGGAACATGCCTGCTTTGTCGAGCAGCAGAAGACAAACACCCTATTACAAGACAACGACCTGACAATGTCTGTACTATAAATAGGCACAAATTCAAATCAATAAAAACGGGGGAACTGCAGAGCTCATAAAGCAGGTCCTTGAGTGGATTTATGCATCCACTAATGCATCCCGACTGTTGTGTGTTCCTTTAAAACAACCTAATGATAATTTAGACTTTGGCTAATCCACTACAAGGTGTTATTTTTGTAGACAGGTCTGAATTATTCTTTCTAAGCACTTCAGTTCAATGTGCTCCGGTGATCAATCGATTTGTTTCTATTCAAGGTGTTGCGTGCTGCTGCAATATTTATCTTATTAGCCACGGGGGGTGGATCACCTAGAGCTGCGGTCGATGCATTTCTCTGACTGACTGAAGGTCCGCACGGACTTTTGCTTTATTGGAAACACGTACAAGAAAATCAACAAAGGATTTTTAACAACACGTTCCATATAACACACAATAAAGGTCATTCTGACAGACACAGATAAGATCATAATCCATCCATCTATCCATCTATCCATCCATCCATCTATCTATCTATCTATCTATCTATCTATCTATCTATCTATCTATCTATCTATCTATCTATCTATCTATCTATCTATCTATCTATCTATCTATCTATCTATCTATCTATCTATCTATCTATCTATCTATCTATCGTTTCCAGCACAGCACAGGCCCATATAAGATCATAATCCACTATCAATTAAAAGCCTCATATCTAGTTCAATTAAATTTTGTATGTTGATTTGCTTTGTTTGGTTTTTCTTCAATTTAAGTAAAATGGGACCATGGGACCAAAAGGATACAAGACTTCAAGGCCAGTACACACAGCACAGACAAACGCCAACAAACACCATCAAACAAGCTGACCGTTGGATAGAGAATTTACCCCAACAGACACAGACAAACTCCAGCACCCACGGAAAAACACGAGATATTCTCCATTCATTTTAACCAATAAAAATAAAAGATTGTAGCTCGTTTTATAGTTCATTTGAGGCCATTTCTATGGCGTTAAACGTCGAGCGCATTATTGTAACGCGAGAGTGCATCCATGTAACATATCTATGGAAGCTTGTTTCCGCCACAGAATAAAACTTTTTAAAAGATAATTGCGACTTTTTATCTCACAATTCTGCCTTTATATCTCGTAATTCTGACTTTATATTTATATCTTGCAATTCTGACTTTATATCACGCAATTCTTACTTTATAACTCACAATTCTGACTTTATATCTCGTAATTCTGACTTTATATTTATATCTTGCAATTCTGACTTTATATCACGCAATTCTTACTTTATAACTCACAATTCTGACTTTATATCATGCAATTCTGACTTTATATCTCACAATGCTGACTTTATATCATGCAATTCTGACTTTATATCACGCAATTCTTACTTTATAACTCACAATTCTGACTTTATATCATGCAATTCTGACTTTATATCTCACAATTCTGACTTTATATCATGCAATTCTGACTTTATATCTCACAATTCTGACTTTATAACTCACAATTCTGACTTTATATCTCGTAATTCTGACTTTATATTTATATCTTGCAATTCTGACTTTATATCACGCAATTCTTACTTTATAACTCACAATTCTGACTTTATATCTCGTAATTCTGACTTTATATTTATATCTTGCAATTCTGACTTTATATCACGCAATTCTTACTTTATAACTCACAATTCTGACTTTATATCATGCAATTCTGACTTTATATCTCACAATGCTGACTTTATATCATGCAATTCTGACTTTATATCTCACAATTCTGACTTTATATCTCGTAATTCTGACTTTATATTTATATCTTGCAATTCTGACTTTATATCACGCAATTCTTACTTTATAACTCACAATTCTGACTTTATATCATGCAATTCTGACTTTATATCTCACAATGCTGACTTTATATCATGCAATTCTGACTTTATATCTCGTAATTCTGACTTTATATTTATATCTTGCAATTCTGACTTTATATCACGCAATTCTTACTTTATAACTCACAATTCTGACTTTATATCTCGTAATTCTGACTTTATATTTATATCTTGCAATTCTGACTTTATATCACGCAATTCTTACTTTATAACTCACAATTCTGACTTTATATCATGCAATTCTGACTTTATATCTCACAATGCTGACTTTATATCATGCAATTCTGACTTTATATCTCACAATTCTGACTTTATATCTCGTAATTCTGACTTTATATTTATATCTTGCAATTCTGACTTTATATCACGCAATTCTTACTTTATAACTCACAATTCTGACTTTATATCATGCAATTCTGACTTTATATCTCACAATGCTGACTTTATATCATGCAATTCTGACTTTATATCTCGTAATTCTGACTTTATATTTATATCTTGCAATTCTGACTTTATATCACGCAATTCTTACTTTATAACTCACAATTCTGACTTTATATCATGCAATTCTGACTTTATATCTCACAATGCTGACTTTATATCATGCAATTCTGACTTTATATCTCGTAATTCTGACTTTATATTTATATCTTGCAATTCTGACTTTATATCACGCAATTCTTACTTTATAACTCACAATTCTGACTTTATATCTCGTAATTCTGACTTTATATTTATATCTTGCAATTCTGACTTTATATCACGCAATTCTTACTTTATAACTCACAATTCTGACTTTATATCATGCAATTCTGACTTTATATCTCACAATGCTGACTTTATATCATGCAATTCTGACTTTATATCACGCAATTCTTACTTTATAACTCACAATTCTGACTTTATATCATGCAATTCTGACTTTATATCTCACAATTCTGACTTTATATCATGCAATTCTGACTTTATATCTCACAATTCTGACTTTATAACTCACAATTCTGACTTTATATCTCGTAATTCTGACTTTATATTTATATCTTGCAATTCTGACTTTATATCACGCAATTCTTACTTTATAACTCACAATTCTGACTTTATATCTCGTAATTCTGACTTTATATTTATATCTTGCAATTCTGACTTTATATCACGCAATTCTTACTTTATAACTCACAATTCTGACTTTATATCATGCAATTCTGACTTTATATCTCACAATGCTGACTTTATATCATGCAATTCTGACTTTATATCTCACAATTCTGACTTTATATCTCGTAATTCTGACTTTATATTTATATCTTGCAATTCTGACTTTATATCACGCAATTCTTACTTTATAACTCACAATTCTGACTTTATATCATGCAATTCTGACTTTATATCTCACAATGCTGACTTTATATCATGCAATTCTGACTTTATATCTCGTAATTCTGACTTTATATTTATATCTTGCAATTCTGACTTTATATCACGCAATTCTTACTTTATAACTCACAATTCTGACTTTATATCTCGTAATTCTGACTTTATATTTATATCTTGCAATTCTGACTTTATATCACGCAATTCTTACTTTATAACTCACAATTCTGACTTTATATCATGCAATTCTGACTTTATATCTCACAATGCTGACTTTATATCATGCAATTCTGACTTTATATCTCACAATTCTGACTTTATATCTCGTAATTCTGACTTTATATTTATATCTTGCAATTCTGACTTTATATCACGCAATTCTTACTTTATAACTCACAATTCTGACTTTATATCATGCAATTCTGACTTTATATCTCACAATGCTGACTTTATATCATGCAATTCTGACTTTATATCTCGTAATTCTGACTTTATATTTATATCTTGCAATTCTGACTTTATATCACGCAATTCTTACTTTATAACTCACAATTCTGACTTTATATCATGCAATTCTGACTTTATATCTCACAATGCTGACTTTATATCATGCAATTCTGACTTTATATCTCGTAATTCTGACTTTATATTTATATCTTGCAATTCTGACTTTATATCACGCAATTCTTACTTTATAACTCACAATTCTGACTTTATATCATGCAATTCTGACTTTATATCTCACAATTCTGACTTTATATCATATAAGTATATCGCCCGGTTTCACAGGCAGGGCTTAGATTAAGCCAGGATTAGTCCTTAGTTCAGTTAGGACATTTAAGTAGCTTTTATGAACGTGACTTAATAAAAAACATTTATGGTGTGCATCTTGAGACTAAACAATGTCACTGACATATTTTAAGATATGCTAAGATATTAGCTTTCAGTTAAAACAGCTCAAACATGCATTTTAGTCTTTAGTTGGACTATCTTAAGCCTTGTCTTGTCTGTGAAAGCGGGGGTAAATCTCCCAATTCTGAATTTATAACTCGCAATTGCCACTTTACATCACGCAATTCTGAGAAAAAAAGTCAGAACTGTGACATGTAAACTCGAAATTGCGAGAAAAAAAGACTTGTGAGATAAAAAGTCGCAATTACCTTTTTTATTTTTTATTCTGTGGCGGAAACAAGCTTCCATACGAATCTCTTTCACTCTAGCACAAAATTTACTGGATAAATATGGCTCTGCAAATATGGCTCTGCTCTCGCTCAGATTTTACGCGTATGCGCTCAAACTTAGTCCAGTGTTCTCTCGCGAATATCTCCTTGCTCTTCCTCTAGAATTCTCTTCTGATTTGTCCAGAAACCTGCCATTTTCACTACAAGGATCATTTAATAAGCATGCCCAGCACCTACTTAGCAAGGGACTTGCCTCGTCGTCAAGACAACGGTTCGTGTCGAGGTCAGATTACGAGTTTGTTGTCGTGTGTTGGAAAATCACACCACACTGCTCAGACATTCCACGACCCAACGAACAAACGCCGATGTTCGGTCGGGTGAAAACAAACTCAGACGCCGACAGGGGTAACACACTGATCCAACAAACTCTGACAGACTTGTTTGTTGGCGTTTGGCTGTGCGGTGTGAATTGACCTAATCCATCTGGATACTGTATTGCTCAACTAAGCCCTCAAATTGTTTACATTTCATTAGACACTGTTTTTAAAACCAATTATTAAATTGAATTAAAATATTTAAATATATATATAAAAAAAAAACAATCAGTTTCAGCATGTCTTTAATGGATATATGCATTTTTCTATTATTGAATGTCATTTTTTCTAAAGAGAAGAGTTCAACCCCGTTATGACAATCCACCCTTTCTGACATCACATTTCATCATATTATAGGCATACACAATATTTGCTAGTTAATACTGTTATTACCTTTATTTTTCCACTGACCCTCAACCCCAAAACATTTTGAAATCTCCAGGTTTTAAGGCCTAAGGGAGGAAAATATGATTTTCTGAAAATTCACTTTTTCAAATAAAATGAAAAATAAACAGAAAGCCTGAAAAAAAAAAAAAAAAAAAAAAAAACATGTTTTTTTTACTGATGTGCATCTAACTGCGTTTAGGTCAAAATATGATACTGATCATTTAAAATAATTTTTCAAGAGGAAATAAAATATATGACTAGCCTATATAAAACTATAAACATTTTTCAAGGAAACAAATTGTATAAAATTTAATTTAATATTACTTGAAATTAAAACAACAGATTTACATAACATCTCTCGTTTGATTAAAAAAATACAGTACATTTCATCACAAATATTTAGCTGGGCTTCAAATTTATGGCACTCACATTGACATCTGCAAGCACTTGTGGCTTTGGCCCTGTGAACAGTGAACATCTTGTCTACTCAGTTTCCATTAACATTTAGGTGAAATATAGATTTATTAATAAGACAAATTTATTCAAAACAACCACCAGAATGACTTGAATACCAGCTACACTGTTTTGTAGGCAGGTTCGCAACATTCGCAGGCAGGTCACGACAATTTGTTCTTCAGATACTCGCAAACATCTTCACAAACTTATTCTCAGAATCCCTCAGTGCAGCTATCATTAGTTAAAAGTTGCCATGTATTTTTCATGTTCAGCCACTTCCATAAAACTATTCAAACGAAACTCACACATTTATTTGCTCTTTAGAGACACAAAAGACGGAGAGAAACTAGATTCTTCAAGGCCTAAGGCAATAAACTCATCTTGCTTGCAATTGCGATTTGTGAACCACACGCACTGACTGGTTGTGAATCAAAAAAATATGAAAAGAAATCTAAGTGATATGAAAAACAGCAATAAATAAATATGGAAAAGCTTTTCCAAATAAAACATGTAATACATTAAAGATGATGAGGGACATGTAAGACTGAAAATCTAAAGCCTTGGAGCCAAATTTATGTTAATCTACAGCGTTATTGCGTCCTCCTGAGGCGGACATGCTTTTAAAAAATGAAATTCTAGGTTTTTTTTCGATCCCAGCAACAATCCATAATGAAACTTTTCCTATGAGAACATGGGAATATAAAAAGCAGATTTTAGTATGCACTAGTTGACTGTAGATTCGAGTAATAGAAATTGAACCATCAAATGAAGTGCAGTTCTGGTATTTTTCCTTCTCAAAATAGCCATTTTCACAGTCTTTTACCTCAAAAAGAGAAATAAATGACACCCGACAGAAGCCATGAATAAGGTGTTCATAACACCTCCCGTCCTCACTGACCTAAATGTGTGAACTACTTCAGAAGCTGCATTTTTGGACATGGAGGTGTTTAATAAGAACAGGAGGAATTTATGATGACCCCTATCTTTCAGCTTTGATGTTACATCTACTATTGGAAATTAAAGTGACAGTTCACCCAAAAATGTAAATGCATATTACTCACCCTCATGCCTTGGAAACCCACTTAACTTACTTTATTCTGTAGAACAGCAGGGAGTTATTTATTGCAAGTTTAAGGTTCTCTTTTGCATATAAATGGAAGTGAATGGTGACAAATGTCAAGTCAGGATTTTCCATTTTGAATAACGATGTGTTCCTCACACAAGCTATTGTATGGCTTCAGACAAATTGGAATGTATAGTGCTGGAGTCATATGGACTTCAGGTTGTTGTTTTTTTTTCCTGTTCTGCTGTGCGTTTACCAAAAGCATCGATAGCCAACTATGGTCACAAGTTCCATTGAACTAATCGTTTAATTTTATTCAATTGTTCATTGAATAATGACGGAACTTGCGACCATAGCTGGCTTTGGGAAACGCACCCCTGGTCAACATCCACTTCCAATGCATTGACAAAAGCAGTTTAGATATTCTGGTCAATTCCTCCTTTTGTGCTTTACAGAAGACAGTTAGTCATAGAAGTTTGGAACAACATAAGAGCGAGTAAATTACAATATTTTTAGATAAACCATTTTTTTAACCGAAAAAATAAATAAAATAAAAACGTTTGGCTTGGCCTTTGGTCGTCGCTTTAGATTTTAATAGTAGCTAACTTGGTTGAAGATATTATGGTAACAATATTGGGATGTTACAATTCTGGCTGTAATTCTTTTCTTGTTATGGTCGATAAGTGGGTATAAAAATTCTATAATATTTTGTTTTAATAAAATACAACACAAAATATTAAAAATTTTAACATTTGAAATGCTTCAAGGGTAATTTAAGCATAACATTATAATGTACAGTACAGAAAAGGTGATTTTCATTTTGAGATTTGTTAAAAAGTACATTTAATAGTGTTATTAAATTATTAGTGCTTTTAAAGATTAACTTCTTGTTTGTATCAATACATTTTTTATAACAGTGAACATGAGCACACAATTAAATAGCCAATATCAGCTGATACTGTTTTAAAAAACTTGTATGGTTGTGATATATCGTGCATCCCTACGGTTTAAAAGTTTGGGGTCAGTAAGATTTTTTTTACTTTTAATATTTCTATTCATCAGCATTAAATTGATCAAAAGTGACAATAAATACATTTACAATAGATTTCCATTTCAAATAAATGCTGTTCTTTTGTGAAGCATCTGGTGTTAAAAAATGCATCACGGTTTCCAAAAAAATATTAAGCAACAGCTGTTTTTATTATTGATAAGAAATGTTTCTTGAGCAGCAAATCAGCATATTAGAATGATTTCTGATTATGTGACACTGAAGACTGGAGTAATGATGCTGAAAATTTAGCTTTCCCATCACAGGAATACATTACATTTTAAAACATTAAAACAGAAATTACTTATTTTAAATTGTAATATTTAGCAATATTACTGTTTTTACTGTATTGATCAAATAAATGCAGCCTTAGTGAGCATAAGAGACTTTCAAAAACATTTGAACGGGATTGTATGTGAACAATATGAACTAAAACTACTGAAGAAATATTTATAGAGTAGCCAATCCAGCAGTAGAGTTCCTGTGACTGGTAGAGCATATGGCTCGAAATGCCAATGTCATGAGTTCAATTCCCAGGAAGCATAATGATAAAATATATAGCCTAAATGCAAGTCACTTTGCATAAAAGTGCCAGCCAGATTACCAGAACAGAAAATCATTCCTCTTTTCATGTCGACTGACTCCACTGCAGAAGAATCAATGCCACTCTCAGTACAACTAACGTTTATTGTACATTCACGCTGGACACTAGCAAACAAACCCTTCCAATGGCAACCCGTGAATTACACATTTAAGACTTTTTCATAGGGGCCATGAACGATGAAAAGCCTGTGGCATTTTATGAAAGAAAGAAAAAAAAAAAAAAATCATGGATCTCACAAAACATTTCTGATCCATATAGATATCGACTGAGAAAAATAACAGACTTATGAATGAAACAATATTTACTGATGACAAATAAAAATCAAATAAAAACATAATTAGCGCCATGAGCCATTACAAACAGCGAGAGCTTTTGGGGGGGGTGGAGACAATGTAGAGCAATCAATTCACGCACTTAGAATGACAAACTTCAGGGTTTAACGCTAATTAGTGTCATTTGTGGCATGCACGCGCACATTCAAACACAATTACAAACACACAACCATTTACAGCGCGCTTGGTAAGCCTTCATGAAGTTGCAGACAGATTAAGCATGCAGAAGATTCGTCGAATAGAAAACCCTCGCACGTTTGCACCGTCTAAAAGCAGCTGTGCAACTAGAAGCACATTTAATCTGATAGTTCACCAAGAGTACATTATTCCGCTTCCCTCTCCAAGGGCTCAAAAGTCACGCTATGACAGACGGATGACGTATGCAACTTCTGTAGAGTTCAGTGCACTGGCGCAGACTGCCACTGAATGTGTCCAGAGATACAGCAAGGGAAAAGAGAAGAGTGACGGTAAAATTACACCATATGGCTAACCACGTTCCTTTCATGTTCTTCGCGAACGGCTTGCTGGTGGGCGTAACGTAGTGCAGCGCTCGTGTACTTTTCTGCATGTAATTACTTACGGGAGACTCACACACACACAAACATACAAGCATAATCACACACATACACACAGAGAGATGCCCAGCAGGCCTTGGTGGAGAGGAGCAGAGATGATCCGGGCGGAGAAGAGCAGCAGCAACGTGTTGCTGGCGCTGAGGCTCCAGTGCTTTAACTGTAAACATGAAGAAAGGGATGGACCCCCTCCATCCCCTCTCGCTCGTTCAGTTCCTTCTCTGCGGACCCAGTCCCAGTTCTGCTCTCTGCGGACTGTTTCTCACTTGCCCAGCCGCTGCTCACACACCGCATAGCACTGCAGAGCGCCGAGTAGGTCGTCGTAAGAGACGTCTATGTGGGACGGCATTGAGCTACAGGTGGAGAGGACAGAAAAATGGAGAGAGAATAAATCCTTCAGCAACACACCAGTTAAAAAAAAATTTGTGTTGTAAAATTTAGCTTTTTTAATTTTTGTTTTAGTTTTAATAAAACAGGTTTAACATTTTTGTGTTTGGAAAAAATACAAAAGACGCATATATAGAGAAATTTTATGTACACTACCGTTCAAAAGTTTGGGTTCGGTAAGCTTTTTTTAATGTTTTTGAAAGAAGTCTCACCAAGGATGAAATTATTTGATACAATAAAAAAGTAATATTGTAAAATATTATTACAGTTTAAAATAACTATTTTAAATTGTAATTTATTCCTGTGATCAAAGCTGAATTTTCAGCATCATTTCTCCAGTCTTCAGTGTCACATGATCAGAAATCATTCTAATATGTTGATTTGGTGCTCAAGCAATGCTTCTTATTATCAATGCTGAAAACAGTTGTGTTGCTTAATATTTTTGTGGAAACTGTGATAGATTTTTTCAGGATTCTTTGATATAGTAATTTCAAGAGAACATTATTTATTAGAAACAAAAACTGAAAAATTTCTATACTTTCTGAATAAAAGTACTAATTTCTTTTATACGGTAATGTACATTTAAATAAATTACATCATAATCAGTCATTTTCCAAATGTGCACATTTAATTTTAGTGGAATGAGCATGATTAGATGTGGTTGGACTATGTCAGTTTCCGCAGGGTAACTGAGCTGATAATCAAAATCCAGCTAATTATATACCTGAAAAGTAGATGCATAATTGTAAATCAATTTTGTGTAATCACTTAAACTGTTTTTTTAGTGCAACAACTCTGATTAACAGCCTATAGATGTGTTATCAGGCACCAAACAACCGTCCAAGGCTTATAAGACTGAATCAGTCATGACACATGGAAGGGAAACTAAACAGATGATCAAGTTTGCTAATAATACAGTAAAAAAACAGCAGTGACACACTGCCCTCTAGTGAAACTCAAACAAATAACAGTGCTGAACAATGCAAATTCACCATCATCATTCGGTTAGCTTGATTCAGACTTTTTTCTTAAGTATCTTTTTAACATAATATAATAAAATATATGAGATTATGCAAATATTACTGAAAAGGAAAATTACCGTTTATCACATTAGTTGAGTGGAAAGAAAGACAAAATTCATATTCTTTTACTTTTAAAATTCACCAATTCCTTGACTCCAAATGTGGACAAAAACTGCCGTTTAAAAACCAGTTTAAGATGGAGCATGTCAGACTGCAGTACAGTGATGGTGGTTGCATGATGCAACGCGGTGCAAGTCTATATGAGTGCAGTGCTCTCACAGAGCTGTACACGTCATCACGCATGCTTGGAAAGCTTCCAGATATAAGTGTGCCAGCGTAGACAGGTTTAGTTGTTAATCTGTTCTGATAATCTCCTAAAAGGACTGAAGTGAACTCTCCAGGCAATACACCATACATACACACTCACACAGAACAAACATGTCAACAATTATATCTAAGCACACACTCTATGCTAACAATCCCACAATATCCCTCTCATAAAAAATAAAAATATTTCTTTGTTGTACATCTTTTAGAAATCCTAAATTTACTATTTCTAGGTTTAAATTCAAGATTTTCATTGTGGACTCAAGGGGCCATATCATACACCCGGCACAATGCGACGCAAGTGTTTTTTGCTAGTTTCAGGCTGACGCAGTTATCATTTTCACGCCCTGAGCCACATTGTTTAAACAGCAAATGCACTCGCGCCCATCTGTTCGTCCATGGGCGTGCTGGTCTGAAAACGTGGTGTGTTCAGGCGCATTGTTGGCGCAACTAAAAAAGGACTGCGCCATTGACCAACTTAAAACCTGGTCTAAAGTCACAGTATTTTTTGTGTTATTTAAATAAAGGGCGCGTTAGTAATATGCGCCTATAGGAGGGTGCACAACGTGCGTACACTCTGCTTATTACACAAACAGTGAGAGACTACGTACAATCCTTCTGGACCATGCACCTGGCGCGCCGACTGTTTTTTCCGTCGTTAAACTAGCAAAAGTGGATTCGGACACCATGCGCTCAGATCGTTAAAATAACTTTTCTGTGTTCTGTATAGCTTGTGCTGGCTCAAATACATCCATACATAAACATACTCACATAATCTCTGTTAGTCTGATGTGCCAGGGAAGAAAACCAAGTGTGCTTTCCACAGGGCCAAACTTCAGCAGCAGGTCTGGGTCAGGTATGTTCTTTGACTCTGCATGGGGACAAAAAAAAAAAAAACAGGCATCAGTGGAACGGAAAAACGGCTCTTTGAGACCGAGGGTGAGTCTGAGGGGCTTCTGAAGATGAATACGGAGACCACACCAGGCTCTTTTGGTAACTGAGATGATCTTGGAGACCATAGAAACAGCGGACAAAGGTTCTGAATGATTTGCAGATTTGCATCACAACATATCCTCCAGGATAAGTAGGGATAAAATGTTCAACGATTCTGGATCCGTGAAAACGGTTAAATGCACATGCATGTCAAAATGCTTTTATGACACAAAATGAATGTAAGCACAATCAGTCATGTCCTGAGAGATTAGACAGACAGGACAAAGATCTGATGTCAAAATAGAGCGTGCAGATATGTTTTATATAGGATAATTTCACAAAGCTGAAGTCTTGTCTCTGAATTCTGATTTTGCTTTAAAATTATGAAATGATACAATCTAATTTAAAACAAAAACAACAGCTCATGTTACACGTGTGTAGCATTTTTGTTTGGATCATGATTAAAATACAGTGGTTGCCTCTGATTTCAAATGGTTAAAGTAGGGGTGTGCGATGTGGCGATTTTTGATCGTGGACGATTAAAATGTGTCCACGATCTGTTTTTGAAGAATTTATGGTAGTATCGTGCTACAGTGCATTCTATCAGTTGCAGTTCTGGCGCCTCTGTCCTAATACTGTACAACTCGACGTACATTCACCTCACATGTTAACACAATGGTAGAGTTACACTCATGTGACACTACACTTATTCGCATTCATTATTTGCATGTGCTTTAAAGCCTTGCCAGTTAAACATTTTATTCGCGTGCTGTTCCGACATCCACTTTTTCTGAGTGCGTACACCTGAAGTGCGCGCACATACTAAAAGCCTGTCAAACCGCGTCAGATTACTGACTTTATTGATTGCGCTAATACTGTCAAATACACATAAGGTTTACATAAACACAGTTGGGTATGTCTAAAGTGAACGAAAACATGGGATGCATGTCTGTATCTAGATCAGATGTGTACAGGTCTTAAAGCGACAGCACCTAAAAGTAAACATGCTGCCCCTTGTCCTTAAAGGGATATTTCACCCAAAAATGAAAGTCATTATTTTTTCACTCTCATGTTGTTCCAAACCTGTATTAATTTCTTTCTTGTGCTAAACACAAAAGAAGATATTTTGAAGAATGTGGGTAACCAAACAGTTGCTGGTCCCAATTGACTTCCATAGTAGGAAAAAAATATACCAATATATGGGACCAGCAACTGTTTGATTACCCCCATTTTTCAAAACAACTTTTATGTTCAACAGAAGAAAGAAACTCATTGAGGTTTAAAACATTCAAAAAAAATCGTGATATGATATTTTTGCCATATTGCCCACCACCTAGGTTAAAAGTATTTTTTTGTTCAAGGTCAGTTTGGCCTGTAATAGAGCAAATATACAACAAATATATTTGCTTAAAGGAAAGAAATTGGTAACCGTTAGAATCGGCCCATTTGCTTGTAACTGTACATAAGTCTCAATGTTTTTTTTTTTGGGGGGGGGGGGGGTTTACTGGAATCAAATTACAGGTCTAAATCCATATATTTAACTGCTAGTTTGAGCTGATGGTCAGCTGATAGAGACCTCACCTCTGAGTATTGAGTCCAGCACAGTGACATCAATGTCTTTGGATGTCCTTTCCTTCTGCTCGACAGCCCTACAGAGCTGCTGGGCAGCCTGGACTATACTGAGCCGCCCATCATCTGGAGATAGGACCTTTACCACTGACTGACAAGAGAACACTATATAAAAGACAGACAGAAAAAAATTGTTTATTAAATGTGGACAAAACATTTAAAAAGACCAAAAGACCCAGGGGATGCACGGACATGGGTCATTATTTCATTTGGAAATTGAGAAAATGACTAAACATGAAGTCACAGTCTACCCGTTTAAGACAGACGTGTGATGAGACTGAGCTAAAAACAGCAATCATTTCACATCTTGCGAACAAGCCCATACAAAGTTACAAAGATATTTTAATATGATATTTTAGTAGTTGAAGATGAAAAAGTGAGGGATAAAATTATAAGTCACAGATTTTGATATAGATTCAGAGCACTAGTTAGTACATGTACATAAAGCCTTGGTGATCACGCAGATGACAGAGGTTTGAAGAAAAGCAAAAAGGTAAATACAAAGTAGAAAAGAATATAAAATACAATATAATTTAAAAGTTTGGGGTCAGTAAGATTTATGTTTTTGAAAGAAGTCTCTTATGCTCACCAAGGCTGCTTTTATTTGATCAAAAATACAGGAAAAAAAACAGTAATATTGTGAAATATTACTACATATATTATTCTATTTTAATATCATTTTAAAATGTAATTTATTCCTGTGATGGCAATGCTAAACTTCCAGCAGCCATTACTCATATCAGTCATTACAGTCTTCAATGTCACACAATCCTTCAGAAATCATTCTAATATGCTGATTTGGTGCTTTAAGAAACATTTCTTATTATTATTATCAATGTTAAACACAGTTGTGCGGCTTAATATTCAGATGAATTCTTTGATGAATAGAAAGTTCAAGAGAACAACATTTGTAAACAAAACAAGGTAGCTGTAATAATTTATAGTCATATTTGATCAATTTAAAGGGACAATTCACCCAAAAATGAAAATTAGCCCATGATTTACTCAGCCTCAAGTCATCCTAGGTGTACATGACATTCTTCTTTCAGACGAATACAATCGGAGTTACATTAAAAAATGTCCTGGCTAATCCAAGCTTTATAATGGCAGTTTCCGTTTTGAAGTCCATAAAAGTGCATCTATCCATCATAAAAGTAATCCACAAAAAAAAGTAATCCACAAAAAAAAAGTAATCCGGCTCTGGGGGGTTAATAAAGGCCTTCTGAAGGGGAGCGATGCGTTTGTGTTAGAAAGATATCCATATTTAAAACTCTACAAACTGTAATCTCTAATTTATGCTAACTGTGGATTACTTTTATGATGGATAGATGCATTTTTATGGACTTCAAAACAGAAACAGCCATTCACTGCCATTATAAAGCTTGGAAGAGCCAGGACATTTTTTAATTTAATTCCTATTGTATTCGTCTCAAAGAAGAGAGTCATATACACCTAGGATGACTTGAGGGTGAGTAAATCATGGGCTAATTTTCATTTTTGGGTGAACTATCCCTTTAATGCATGCTTGCAGAATTAAAGACAATATGTAATTTTCGCCACTAGAGGTCACTTATTCAAAACAAAAGCGTAGCTTGATGGCGCCTTGATTTCGTGGAATCATGGGAGTTGTTGTTTTCACGTCTACAGCCGGTGGAAAAGAATCCGACGCGAAAATCATATTCATGGATGAGCTAATCTGTTAAAGAATTATTACCGTTACTGGAGTATGAAGCAGGGTGGGAGCATTGGAGCAGAATGAGAAGCGATTGCTAATGAGAGACAAGTGCGATACACGGCTCGAGAGCAGTGGAGCTTTTATTATGCCGCAGACGGCCTCTTCCACTTCTGCTCATGCGTATGTGGGATAAAGCTGCGCCGTTTTATCATATTAGATACATTTGAGTGTGTTGAAAGTTATGTTATAATGCTACTCTGTGCGTTCGCTCAGCGGCTACTATGAGACACTTGTTGCACACTGCAGTAAGCTAGATCGATATTAGGCATGGTAAAACATGGTACTACTCGCGGTAAATCAAGAAAACGAGATTTAAACAATAAGACTAACTGTGTCGAGCTATATAACAATGATTCGTTTTCTGTCAATGAATGTATCCAAACAGTTGCTCACCTGTCTAATAAAACACATAATATATTAAAGCGTTTTCGGTGTTTCCATGGTTTCTACAAAATAAAATAAAAAACGGAAATCGAGGGTAACATGGGTATGATGTCACTGATAGCTGAAGCTGGTTAAAATGACTTATTTCTCTGGATTTAAACATTCTTGTAAACATTTGGGATAATGTAAGTACACAAGTCAAGAAAATATATAACATTGTTCTAGTGGATTTTGGATATTTTAATCCAAAAATCTTAAATATTGTGCCTTTAAAAGTATTCATTTCTTCCTAAAAAAAAAACTGAATGGTATAAATATGCTTTCAGGGCAAAATCTGAACTAGTAGTCCAACTGGATCTGCAGAAAAAAGTCCTTATTGTTGAGCTCTAAAAAATATATTGCCTAGGTGTAAAACAATAAGAAAATTGGGTTTTCCCATGTATCAGTGTGTCACTCTGGATTAGGTTCCATATAGTCTTCAAAAGATGACTCGCTCAAGGCACATTTGGAAAAGTAAAACAAATTTCCTGACCTACAGAGTTTGACAACAATGAATATTTCCTTGTAACAACTGCATAAAAGTTTCTGCATTTTTTCCACAAAGCCTGTGGTGAATTAAACAGTTTCCTAACCCAAGTCATGAATACAGATAAAAGAGAGGAACATAAAGGAACAAAACCGGCAGTCATCCTAAATGAAATATTCTGATCCAACCTGTTTGTTCAGACGTCCACCCACAGAGGGTGTCTCAAATAAAAGCAACAGTCATTTTCTCATGTTTTGAACCTCACCTTGATGCTCTTGTTTATCTGTACCATTCTTCAAAAACTCCACTGAGTATTTGGAGCTGTCCATTCCCAAAAGCTCCTGCTGCTTTTTCAGGATTTCCTCCATGAGTCTGGAGTTATTCCTCTTGAAGACACCTATGAAACAAGGGTGACAAAGAGATGATGACCTAAAGATGTCCCACTACGCCCATGAAACACTACAGTTTCAGAGAAAAACTCTCCATGTTCTTCATCCATGAAAGTTAAAAACTACCATAAAAAAATAAAAACTTGCTGTCACTGATATAACAGATGCTAGAGTCTTACTTATATGTTGTCAGCAACTTCACACTTTCAAAAGACAAATTTAGACTCGACATTTGTGGCTAATTGAGGAACGTTACATGAGTGAATTAAACTTGCTAAACTTTTAAATTAATCACTGACAATGTAGTTTAGTTCAGTGGCTTTCAACTGGTGGGACTGTTCTGACAGGGAATAATCAAAGCTAAATAACAAAATAATTCAAAAGCATTCAAATCAATAAAGCGAAATTAATAGGATTATAAAGGGGGGGGGGGGTCTTGAAGCAAAACTAGTTGAGAACCCGTCCACAGTGGCATAAATAGATCTCTGTTCACCCTTACCACACCATTGGCAGTCATAAAATATGTGTCTACGGTTATAAGAAATAAATCATATCACATACTCCCCTAGCTTTATTGAGAAATATACTGAGCTGAAAGACTGTTTTGAAATAGACCACAGACACTGTAACATTATAAAGTTGAGAATAAAAGTTTGAGTAATAGGGATTTCAAAACTTCCTAAGAGGATTCAAAGAAACTTATTAATGCAAATAATTGTATTATAAAGTCTAGTTTCATTCTCAATGTCAAGGAATAAGAAGTTTTGGTGCATGTCACACGTTTTGCCTAGATAGATAGATAATATCATTAGGTTATATTATGACCTCTTTTTAAAGCATGTCATAAAAACAAAACCATTCAACAATAACCTTACTATTTGACTTCAACATGAGGCATAAAAAGTGACACTTTTTGTATTAATGCACACATATCTAAACACAAAGTTCATTACTAAGACTTTAAATGTGTCAATTTAACTCTTTGCTCAAATCATCATGAGTGTTGTTGAAGAAACAGCAGGTGACTGGATGCATGTGACAGCAATTCACTTCCCTTTATTCAATGCAGAAGAATCTCGATAAGTCTTACCTTGATTATCATACACACTGACATATGAGATGCCCACTGCCATGCACCAGACCACTAGATTGGCAATGTCAGTGTAGTTGATCTCCTCCTCAGTGATCAATAACCCCACATGAATGGGCAGCTTCTCTAACGTCCTGCCATCGGCTCCCCAGCGAACCCGGCGGCTGGACCGTTTGCCTACGGGTCCCGTCTTTTTCTGATTATGAAAGCCGAGGGCGAGGGGCAGTAATAAGCCCACCACAGCCCGTTTCCATCTCCAGATGTGAATTCGGAGCCAGGCGAGCAGTGCGCGCTGGACATAGAGCAGCGCGTGCAAAAACCGCCACACCATCTCATACAGTAAAGCCATGCGTATAAGTCTTTAAACGCGTTACCAGTTAAATATCTATCAGATTTTAAAGTATATTCCTCATATTAAAGTAATATGTGTACGTGTGAGCGATGGCCTATAGAGAAATTAGCCATTTTGGTCACTGCCAACACCGCAGCGCGCCGGCTGCCATTTCTTCATCCTGCCAACCTTTCCACTCTGAACCTGCTGCTGTGTGACATGGAGCTCTCTGATTGGACGGTTGACAGAGCGCTTGCGCGTCATTCTAACCGTTGGTCTGGGATCAGTTATGACGTTTGCCTGGCAAGTGTTAATGAGAGAGAGAAGAACTCTTGACGGCTGATTTCAGATCAACAAAAAAAAAAAAAGAAAGAAAAAAAAAAAAATCAACACTGATTTAGCCTTACGCGAGATGGTGCAATGTGATTGGCTGCTGTACCAGTGAACGGAATATGCGTAAATCCTATTATTTTAATAGGATTTAAAATAGCCTAGTCATTTGATTTATGAATATAAAAAACACAATATGTATGTGTATTAAAATATATATCTTAAATCAATAATTTAAATATTATTAATTATATAAGAGTTACTGTCACTAAATAGCTTTTATGGTTCTGTTTCTTTCAAGCAAATCTGGAGGCTAATGAAATGAAAAATCGTAACGTTTATTGTTGATTCTGTAAGGGATGCCAGGAATAAAACAGGAAGTGATGCAAAGCTGTACATTAAGTTTGCATAAAGAACAACATTGCAGTTGTGTTTTCACATGTCAGGATTACTTTTGCAAATCAGAATAATCATATTCCTCATTGTCTATGTGTTCAGCTTGGATCTCTAACAAAAAAATCATTGGTCTGCTGCTCTGCTCCTCACAGATATCTCGTGCCAATACATGCGCTCGCCATTCATCAAAAGGTGCTTAGACAGGCTCGCTGCAGAGATCAGGCCTGATTTTCACATGCTAAAAGGGTCTTTTTGACCTCCAGGAGTTCACAGCTGCACTGCCATGGGTTTCCATCCAGATACAGAAGTTTTAGTTTTAGTAGGTTCAATGCAGGCAGGGTGGAGAGTTTGTTGCTGCGCATATTTAACACCTGCAGTCGCCTGAGAGGCCTCAGCTCACGTTCATGTATTGTGTCAATGTTGTTCCCCTTTAGGTCCAAATAGACCAGTGTCTCAGGAAGCCTGGTATAATATATAAAAGAACTGATTGATAAAAACAATTATTAAGAGATTCTTGAGGCATTTAACATGAACAATAGATAATAGTATTACATCATATTCAGTCAAATAAATAAATGCATACATAAACAAATAAATGCATAATACATGCGTAAATACAGTATATGCATAAATAAATAAATAAATAAGACAAAGGCATTCTAAAATTTCTAATTCACTACCATTTTACTTTTGTAATGTGACACATTTCAAAGCAACACAGGATATTAAACAAGAATAAAAAATATTTAATCTACTGGGAATTAATTAATGAATGAATGATCACCGATCAGGCATAACATTATGACCAAGGAGAGGTGAAGTGAATAACACTGATTATCTCTTCATCACGGCATCTGTTAGTGGGTGGGATATATTAGGCAGCAAGTGAACATTTTCTCCTCAAAGTTGATGTGTTAGAAGCAGGAAAAATGGGCAAGCGTAAGGATTTGAGCGAGTTTGACAAGGGCCAAATTGTGATGGCTAGACGACTGGGTCAGAGCATCTCCAAAACTGCAGCTCTTGTGGGGTGTTCCCGGTCTGCAGTGGTCAGTATCTATCAAAAGTGGTCCAAGGAAGGAACAGTGGTGAACCAGCGACAGGGTCATGGGCCAAGGGCCAAGGCTCATTGATGCACGTGAGGAGCGAAGGCTGGCCCGTGTGGTCCGATCAAACAGACAAGCTACTGTAATCAAATTGTAAAGAAGTTAATGCTGGTTCTGATAGAAATGTGTCAGAATACACAGTGCATCACAGTTTGTTGCATACAGGGCTGCATAGCCGCAGACCAGCCAGGGTGCCCATGCTGACCCCTGTCCACTGCCGAAAGTGCCAACAGTGGGCACGTGAACATCAGAACTGGACCACGGAGCAATGGAAGAATGTGGCCTGGTCTGATGAATCACGTTTTCTTTTACATCACGTGGATGGCGGGGTGCGTGTCCGTCGCTTACCTGGGAACACATGGCACCAGGATGCACTATGGGAAGAAGGCAAGCCGGCGGAGGCAGTGTGATGCTTTGGGCAATGTTCTTCTAGGAAACCTTCGGTCCTGCCATCCATGTGGATGTTACTTTGACACATACCACCTACCTAAGCATTGTTGCAGACCATGTACACCCTTTCATGGAAACGGTATTCCCTGGTGGCTGTGGCCTCTTTCAGCAGGATAATGTGCCCTGCCACAAAGCAAAAATGGTTCAGGAATGGTTTGAGGAGCACAACAACGAGTTTGAGGTGTTGACTTGGCCTCCAAATTCCCCAGATCTCAATCCAATCGAGCATCTGTGGGATGTGCTGAACAAACAAGTCCGATCCATGGAGGCCCCACCTCGTAACTTACAGGACTTAAAGGATCTGTTGCTAACATCTTGGTGCCAGATACCACAGCACACCTTCAGTGGTCTAGCGGAGTCCATGCCTTGACGGGTCAGGGCTGTTTTGGCAGCAAAAGGGGGACAAACACAATATTAGGAATGTTATGCCTGATCTGTGTATAATAGTATCTAAATGATACTAGAATAACAAATTGCCATCCATTTTTTGTTTATGTCAGAATAAATAAAATGAATAACAATATGTGAAATCATTCAGCTGCAAGTAGAATCTGTGGGGAAAAATGACACCCATGAGGAATAGCAGAGAGCAGGTTCTGTTCTAAAGCCAGGTTGGTTAGTTGAATGCAGTTTCTCAGGCCATTAGCGTCAACACTGTGGATGGTGTTGTTTTCCAAAAAGAGATGTTTACATTTTTTTCATCCCTGCTAGCTGTTGAAAAGAGACTTACTGAATATTGTTCTGCCTGCAATCTAGCTTCTCAAGTTTAGAGGCCAATACCAGGCAGTATTCGTAGCTGGTTTCCAGCCAACTCGCAACCAGACAGATTAGGCAGGCGAAGGTGCCCATCCACTGATAGATCTGACAGAAAGGGTTATGAGGTTATGCAGCTGGGACGTCACGTTTCCTCAGTGAGCGGATCTGATTCCTGTCCAAGTTCAGATAGGGTTTGAAGACAAATCTAATGTTTTTAGAAGCTGCAGTGAGGAGAAGAATTTTGATGAAATTGACTAGAATCTACTGCTTCCCATGCTAAGCAAATTCAGCAAGGGCAACCTCGGGGCGTCATGTATTGACTCGATTTTATTTCCATCCAGGTAAAGACACTCAAGCATTTCAAGGAATGTTAGGGTGTTTGCTAAATTGCTAATCTGGTTATTCTGGGGGTTCAGGACCCGCAGCTTCTTGAGGCCTTCCAGGGACGACTCTTGCAGGCTGTGTATCCTGTTGTGGCCCAAATGGAGGATCTCCAGGCCAGAGGGCAGGCCACATGGAAACTGCCTCAACTTGTTTTTTTGAAGGTCTAGAGTTCTTAACAGCATGTGAGATCTGAAGACACTGGCGTCAATCTGCTCGACCCCACCAGACAACAGAACTACTTATTCAAGGCCTGGCAAACCAGAAAAATCTCTGACCTATAAATAAATAATCTGTCAATCAACTTTAATTAGAGAAAAATCACATAGCACAAAAGCGAAAATAAGAATTCACTAGCATTTTACTTTTGTAATGTGACAAAGCAAAACAGGATATTTAACAAGAATAAAAAACATTTAATCTACT
Source organism: Coreius guichenoti (assembly GCA_039654105.1). Lineage (NCBI taxonomy): Eukaryota > Metazoa > Chordata > Actinopteri > Cypriniformes > Gobionidae > Coreius > Coreius guichenoti. Next base: position 32,692,705 of record CM077185.1, read on the forward strand.
GGGAATGAATTAATGAATGAATGATATATACTGTATATTCACCGATCAGGCGTAACATTATGACCACCTTTCTAATATTATATTGGTCCCCCTTTTGCTGCCAAAACAGCCCTGACCCGTCGAGGCATGGACTCCACTAGACCCTGAAGGTGTGCTGTGGTATCTGGCACCAAGATGTTAGCTTTAAGTCCTGTAAGTTGCGAGGTGGGGCCTCCATGGATCGGACTTGTTTGTTCAGCGACGCACACGCACCCGGCCATCCACGTGATGTAAAAGAAAACGTGATTCATCAGACCAGGCCACATTCTTCCATTGCTCCGTGGTCCAGTTCTGATGCTCATGTGCCCACTGTTGGCATTTTCGGCGGTGGACAAGGGTCAGCATGGGGACCCTGACTGATCTGCAGCTATGTAGCCCTGTATGCAACAAACTGTGATGCACTGTGTATTCTGACACCTTTCTATCAGAACCAGCATTACCTTCTTGCAATTTGAGCTACAGTAGCTTGTCTGTTTGATCGGACCACACGGGCCAGCCTTCGCTCCCCATGTGCATCACTGAGCTCCATGACCCTGTTGTTGGTTCACCACTGTTCCTTCCTTGGACCACTTTTGATAGATACTGACCACTGCAGACCGGGAACACCCCACAAGAGCTGCAGTTTTGGAGATACTCTGACCCAGTCGTCTTGCCATCACAATTTGGCCCTTGTCAAACTCGCTCAAATCCTTACGCTTGCCCATTTTTCCTGCTTCTAACACATCAACTTTGAGGAGAAAATGTTCACTTGCTGCCTAATATATCCCACCCACTAACAGGTGCCGTGATGAAGAGATAATCAGTGTTATTCACTTCACCTTCACTTCATAATGTTATGCCTGATCGGTGCACACACACATATATATATATATATATATATATATATATATGTGTGTGTGTGTGCATGTGCATATGCTCACAGATGCAGTTTTTTGGACAGATGTGGCTGCAGTGGACATGTTGATTCATTGTAGAGTAAGACAAACAGAATAATGCAGAATATCATCATTATGAGGAAACAGCTTCACAAGCCTTGCTGAAGCAGCATTTTGAGTGTTAATAGCCGAGCCAGATTCACGCTTGTAAGAATAAGACTCATCTGCTTTATTTAGATTCAATGGCTGAGATCATTATCTTGCTTAGAAAACAAAATTCGACACCATGCAGCAAGGAACTGACATATCAGCAGCAGATCGTCCTGTCTGCTTACAAATGTAAGAAACTTGCTGATAAACTATTTACAACCTATTCTGTTAAGCATGCATTTATCTGTATGCATGAACATTGTTGTTGACAAAATGACATGGTATAAACTATTAATTACACTTTTTTTTTTTTACTTAATTCTTTAATTTGTCTTCAGCATCTTAATATGTATAATATATGAATAATTTTCTTTAAATAAGCTAAAATATAAATAATTTATTATAAATAATAATAAATACATAATAAATAAATAAAGGTTGGTGTGTGCTGCAAATTATAGCAAACAGTAATTATTGCACATCTTTCTTCAAATGTGCCAGCTATAAGTTTTATGTCTGTTTATTTGTGTAAAAACCTTATGATACTGTATCGTAATCATTTATATTAATAGTGTGTAATTAGTTTGAATGCTTTTCGTAATTTTTTTTAAAATGTCAATACTGTTAATCATTAATTTTCATTATTTCTTCATAATTTTCTCTAACTCAGGCTTACATAATTATCATGTAGGCCTAGTTTGTAAACAAATATTAAACAATAGCCTAATAATAACAGAAAAACTAATCATAATTAACATTAGCAAATATATTATACAGTTCAACAAACAATACAATTTTACTCTCTGTATTTATATTATGGCACAAACGGTCTATCTGCTGTAAATTCCCATGAAGAAAATGCTCCAAGCAGATCTGACTGATCGATTCGCTCGTCTATCGACTGTCTTCCTCATTGACGGACCTCATCGTGTGGCAGACCAAACTAATCGATCCACGTTGTTGACTTGTTCGATTTCGGATTTCCTGGTCAGATGAGAGCACGGAAAACACTTCCACAAAACATCACTCTCACTGTCTATCACATCAGAAGCCTGTTATTAATATAACTTAAACGGCCAAGTGATCGCGCCGAGTAAAGAGCTAAATTCAAGTTATCTGTGCGTTTTTCCTGTACCCGTGTTGAATATGTCTGCGTCCGCTGGCGGTGCTGGATCTCCGGGCTCGGCCCTCTCCGCCGGTCCGGCTGCGGCTCCCGGCTCCGGCATGTCCATGTTCCGATGGCTGGAGGTGCTGGAGAAGGAGTTTGACAAGGCGTTTGTGGATGTGGATCTGTTACTGGGAGAGATCGACCCGGATCAGGCTGATATCACATATGAGGGCCGTCAGAAGATGACCAGTCTCAGCTCATGTTTTGCTCAGCTGTGTCATAAAGCCCAAACCATCTTCCAGCTCAACCACAAACTAGAGGTGAGGAAAAGAGACGAATATTATCTTTTAAAGTCTTTAGTCAAAGTTGTTGTTCTTTTATTTACTGACATGGAACTCACTGTAGGCTATGTATTCTGTTTTGAATGTTTCAATCTGAGTGTTTAGGACTGACTAATTATGACTTAAATTTGGAATTATGGCAGTTAGTCTTTAATACCTGTTTTTTATTTTTATTTTACAAAAAATCGAATATAGAGAATATATATGAATGTTCTCTAAAATTGTAGCTACATGTTTCAGGTGGATTTCAAACTACCGGTATTACCAATCTAGACTAACAAAAGTTACCATCTAAATACCTTGGCATATAAATATAGCATTTACTAGACCATAGTATGTGTGTATATATATATATATATATATATATAGAAAGTATAGAATGTATAGATTATGGCAAATTGGAATTATACTTGTGTTCGTAGCATTCATACTAAAATCTTTTCTACAATTTAAAAGATTACACTAAATTTGAGATGGAATTAATATACAGTGCAGGGCTTTTGATCATTAAAGGGTTAGTTCACCCAAAAATGAAAATTACCCCATGATTTACTCACCCTCAAGCCATCCTAGGTATATATGACATTCTTCTTTCAGACGAATACAATCGGAGTTAAATTAAAAAATGTCCTGGCTAATCCAAGCATTATAATAGCAGTATAATGGCAGCCCAAAATTTGAAGCCCCAAAAAGTGCATGTCTCCATTATAAAAGTAAAAGTATCAACACGGCTCCGGGGGGTTAATAAAGGCCTTCTAAAGCGAATCGATGGGTTTGTGTAAGAAAAATATCCATATTTAACATGTTATAAAGTAAAATATCTAGCTTCCGTATTCAATTTATGGAAAAACCATAACTGACACGACGTATGACATGAGACGTTTTGATGTAAGCGTTTTGAACTGTGAGAGGCGTTACACTTTCATTGTAAATTGAATACGGAAGGCGGTCTGGCGGAGGCTAGATATTTTACTTTATAAAGTTTTAAATATGGATATGGATGCACTTTTTTGGGCTTCAAATTTTGGGCTCCCATTTACTGCCACTATAATGCTTGGATTAGCCCAGGACATTTTTTAATATAACTCAGATTGTATTAATCTGAAAGAAGAATGTCATATACACCTAGGATGGCTTGAGGGTGAGTAAATCATGGGCTAATTTTCATTTTTGGGTGAACTATATCTTTAAGTACCAAGTTAATACACAATAAACCAGACAGGGTGATCAGGACCCCGACGCAAAGCAAGATGTCATCATGGACATGAACAGAGGCAAACATGCAAAGTATCTTGTACATATTAAGAGTGAACGTTCTAAAGTTGAAGAGGTAAAATGTGGCAAATTAGTCTGGCAGGAAAATGCTTTGCATAAAACTAGGATGGGATATAAAAACCTGTTAAACCTGCTTAGCTCAGTGCCAGACATGGCCATTCTTCTGTTCCCTCAACATTAACTGCAGCATAACATGCACTTATGTGCCAGCTCTTGACATGTTTGTATTAAGTATTGTTGCTGTTGAGCTCTGCTGTCCTGTGATTTTTCTCTTACATAGTCTAGATAATTAGTGTCTTGTCTGTGTGTTGACAGTTTCAGGCTTCTCAGGAGACCAGATCATGTAATCTGCTTTTCCCACCACTTTTTAAATCTGTTAATGGCTCTTTATCAAAGCTCACAGTCCAATTTGAAAAGCGGTATTACCTTCCACAAGGGAAATGAATCGTCTTTGCCATGGAGGAATCACTTGAGTCCAGGATAGAAAATTCAAAATAACATGTTCTTAACAGTAGTGACTCACAGGTATATTTGTGTGGGAGGCTGAATTTCTTTCCGAGAAGGGTCGCGCATGCATCCACCTCTTCACCGGCGCAGCTGAGCAGAGCAGATTAACACACAGCTTGATAAAAACTCCCTACTGTACAAGAGGAGAGTTGGATGTGACAGTGAAGATTACAGCTTCCTGTCCTTAAAAAAGCACTGTGGCGAGACTATGGCACAGTGATGGTACCGTTCTATGGTATTATAAGATACCATGGTATTAACATGGTACTTATCCAAAACCCTCAGCATTGGTGTCCAAACATAGTAAAGGCCCATTCACATCAAGAACAATAACTATATTAGCATCCACACCAACGCACTGAGTACGAAATCGCATACTCTCTTGAGTAGGTACTTGTTTTGAATAAGTACTTACTTCACAACTGCTAAAAAAGTATGTTCTATATAGTGTGAATGTGTGTAGTATGAATATAATCCGGACGTACATTCGCCAAATTGTCATTATCATGTAATCTAACAATGTCGGTTGTGTTGCTTCACTGCCATTCACAAATCCTCTCTCATGGCCTCATGGGATAAAAAGTGATGGGAGTAAAGTGTCCATCGTATGCCAGAAGTAGTAGGTCATCCGGATCATTTTTGCCTACTCTTTTATGAGTACTGTGAATTCGGACATACTTATTTTGTCATATACTGTTTTCACCTACTAGGGAAGTATGCGATTCGAATGCAGCCATAGTTCTGTGTATTCTAAGCGCATGCTGCAGTTTGGTCGGCTGCTGCTTTAAATGCTCAAGCTCTTAAAAGTCTGGTGGTTTCTGATTGGCTGTCAAGGTTATCGCTCATCAGCTGGAAAAAAATCGTTCTGAAGTGATTCCACTAATACAAACCTGATTCCAAAAAAGTTGGGACACTGTACAAATTGTGAATAAAAAAGGAATGCAATAATTTACAAATCTCATAAACTTATATTTTATTCACAATAGAATATAGATAACATATCAAATGTTGAAAGAGACATTTTGAAATGTCATGCCAAATATTGGCTTATTTTGGATTTCATGAGAGCTACACATTCCAAAAAAGTTGGCACAGGTAGCAATAAGAGGCCGGAAAAGTTAAATGTACATAAAAGGAACAGCTGGAGGACCAATTTGCAACTTATTAGGTCAATTGGCAACATGATTGTGTATAAAAAGAGCCTCTCAGAGTGGCAGTGACTCTCAGAAGTCAAGATGGGCAGAGGATCACCAATTCCCCCAATGCTGCGGCGAAAAATAGTGGAGCAATATCAGAAAGGAGTTTCTCAGAGAAAAATTGCAAAGAGTTTGAAGTTATCATCATCTACAGTGCATAATATCATCCAAAGATTCAGAGAATCTGGAACAATCTCTGTGCGTAAGGGTCAAGGCCGGAAAACCATACTGGATGCCCGTGATCTTCGGGCCCTTAGACGGCACTGCATCACATACAGGAATGCTACTGTAATGGAAATCACAACATGGGCTCAGGAATACTTCCAGAAAACATTGTCGGTGAACACAATCCACCGTGCCATTCGCCGTTGTCGGCTAAAACTCTATAGGTCAAAAAAGAAGCCATATCTAAACATGATCCAGAAGCGCAGGCGTTTTCTCTGGGCCAAGGCTCATTTAAAATGGACTGTGGCAAAGTGGAAAACTGTTCTGTGGTCAGACGAATCAAAATTTGAAGTTCTTTTTAGAAAACTGGGATGCCATGTCATCCGGACTAAAGAGGACAAGGACAACCCAAGTTGTTATCAGCGCTCAGTTCAGAAGCCTGCATCTCTGATGGTATGGGGTTGCATGACAAGAATGGGACAACATTCCTATTCCTAAACTTGAGCAACTTGTCTCCTCAGTCCCCAGACGTTTGCAGACTGTTATAAAAAGAAGAGGGGATGCCACACAGTGGTAAACATGGCCTTGTCCCAACTTTTTTGAGATGTGTTGATGCCATGAAATTTAAAATCAACTTATTTTTCCCTTAAAATGATACATTTTCTCAGTTTAAACATTTGATATGTCATCTATGTTGTATTCTGAATAGAATATTGAAATTTGAAACTTCCACATCATTGCATTCTGTTTTTATTCACAATTTGTACAGTGTCACAACTTTTTTGGAATCGGGTTTGTATCTTTTCTCTGTGCCGTTATCATTATAGTTGTAGTGTAGGCTATTTTTATATTTTAAACTATTTTTAGAACAATATCTTTATCGATAACTTCATAGTTATCTTGGTGTGAACATGCCATAATACTGTAGTACATATTTGTTAGTTAATACACCAACATTATAACTCATGAAACTGCATTCTCAACATGAAACTTCTTTCTTAACCCATTTCACTTGCGTAATGTGACGCATTGCTGAAAGAAACAGGATATTTAGTAGGTATGAGCCACTATGGTCGACTAGTCAACCAATTTTTTCTTATATTTATGTTGTTTTAGTGGCGGTGCTTTAATTAGCATACTGTGCATTAGCTACTAGAAAGTTTGCACAGCAGAAATCTTTCTGAAAATCCCTGGAAAGACTGGCATACACCACCAGAGAGAAGTCTGTTGTTTCACCGGAAGATCCAGTTATGACAATTTGTTTAAAAATTATGAGGTCAAAAAAGGAAGCATTATACATGGATGAATTGTTTACAATAAGATCAATAACATGCATTTAGAAATTTTCAGAATTCAGTAATAGGGTCCATTTTGATTTCATGTTACTACTCCTATGATGTCATGTTCCAAAGGACCCACCCAAATATCTTTACCGAACACTCTCTCTGAAGGCTGCTACTGTATAAAAGGTCCTGGCCTGCAACAATGAGGCATTTTTCTCTAGTCATATGCTGCATTGCAAACACCAAACTCTTTTGAGGTACTTTCGTGCCTTTTGTTTTGAGTCCGATTCAGTTACATTTTCAATTCAAGGGAAGATATTCAGTTTTGCCAGTAGAAATGTTGTTACAGAGAATATAGACTTGCTTTTCACTTATAGATCAGGATGGGCAGCGTTGGGAATCTGAAGTATTCCAAAGGGCCATTGGGTTCAGACTTACCAATTTTGCTGCTCTCGTTTTGAGTACAACAGCACTGACAGATAAATTAACCTCCTCTAATGCATTACTGCTAAATATGAAAGTCCCTCAGCTAACATTGGCTATCAGCGGAGGCTGGGCACATAAATTAATGAATGGATTTTCTATCAGAGGACTTTTATTTCTGTCCTTGATGCAGCTTCGCTACTTAAGAGGCTGAAATGCTGGAGGATTGAGCTGCTTTCTAATGGCGGTGCCTTCGGATGGGCGGATGGGCTCACATTATTCATTGCAGCTGTGGTTGTTAATGGGTGTGTCGGATGAGAATATGAATATGAGAAGATGGAAATGACTTAACCATTTTGAAAAAAAAACATGCTTGTTTGTTTTGGATGAATCTAGGATGAACGAAATGTCACATGGTCTTTGTACAGATTGTTTAGCATATCTGACTCAAATGCATTTAGCTATTGTGGTCTGAACAGGAAAAAATTGTGCTAGGTCACTGCCTAGTCATTCCAGAAGCCACAAAATTTGGTAGCATCATTTTAAATTTGCAGTTTTCCTTTGAATTAGAATCTGTTAGAATAAACATTTGTCTTCATTTTCATGTTTTTTTTTTTTTCCATTTTCGTTGATCTGTATGATTTACTTTTCTGGATTAGGGAAGGATGGTGCAATACTTCATATGCAGACACTATTTGAGTCATCGCAAGTCTCAGCATGATTCATGATTTTTGGATGGCTAGTTAATAATACTCTGTGTGTGTGCTTTAGGCTCAGCTGGTGGACTTGCGGTCGGAGCTGACGGACGTCCAGGCGGAGAAGGTCGTGGTGGAGAAGGAGGTTCACGAACAGCTTCTGCAACTCCACGCCATGCAGCTCAAACTCCAAGCCAAAGGTGGCCAGGCGGTCGACTCGGACTCTATCAAGGACAGGATGGTGAGCACAGCTTCGTATTACTACAAATGTAGCAGAACTGACTGGGATTTATATCTAGATGAGTTACTAAAAAAGTGCCCTGTAGGACACCTAGATATAATATGCTAGCATTAAAGTGATAGTTCACCCAAAAAGGAAAATTCTATCATCACTTACTCCCCCTCAAGTTGTTCCAAACCTGTATGACTTTCTTTCTTCTGCTGAACACAAAAGAAGATATTTTGAAGAATGTCGATAACCAAACAGTTGATGGGTCCCATTGACTTCCATAGTATTCTTTTCCATACTATAAGTCAATGGGGCCCATCAACTGTTTGGTTACCCATATTCTTCAACATATCTTCTTTTGTGTTCAGCAGAACAAAGAAATTCATACAGGTTTGGAACAATTTGAGGGTGAGTAAATGATGACATAATGACAACATATCCCCAACTAAGGCCACCTGGATCTTCAACTCAATCTTTTTACAAAAGTATGTGGACACCTGATCACTGAACATCTCATTCCAAAACTATTGGGATTAATAGAGCTAGTTCTAGGAACTTAGTTATAGGAACTAGCCACTATGGCGGTTCCCGAGAACTAAATGTTCCCCTAGGGCCATTTTCCTGGTTGCATTCGCGAGAGTAAGAACTCTGAAGTGACGTAAGCCGTGCTTGTTGTTGTGACTTTTATTTTGACGGCATGGCGGACATTTATTTTGAAGGTCAATCTATATTGTGAAAAGCGCTATATAAATGAAGGTAGGGCTGTTAAACGATTAATCGCATCCAAAATAAAAGTTTGTGTTTACATAATATATGTGTGTGTGCTGTGTATAATTATTATGTATATATAAATACACACACATGCATGTGTATATTTAAGAAAAAAATGGTATATTTGTATATAATATATTTATATATAATATAAATGATATAAATATATATACAGTATATACATGCAACTATTTCTTAAATATATGCATGTATGCGTGTGTATTCAAATATACATAATAATTATACACAGCACACACAGATATATTATGTAAACACAAACTTTTATTTTGGATACGATTAATCGCGATTAATCGTTTAACAGCCCTAAATGAAGGTGACTTGAAGGTGCTGAGAACGCCAGAGCCTGAGGACACAGCGCTCCAATTCTCCATCTTCATTAGTTTACCATCTGTTTAACAATACGTTATTAGATAGAACTTTTATATAAAGAAAGTAAACAGTATATGAAAAAGTATTAGCGTTTGCCATGTGATTGATGCCCAATGTCGCTAGTTAAGCAGAAATACATAATCATGTTTCGCTTGGTCCCCTCAAATTCGCATTGGATTTTCTCCTTAGCGTAAAAATTGAGAGATCCATCGATCACTGTTTTATTGTTAATAGAGTTAGTTCGCGGAGTAAATATATAGACTATAAACTGTGTGTACATAACTTTTTTAAAAATGGCGGGTGCTGTGTTTTGCGTGCGATGGCCATTCAACATACACTTACGTCACTGGTAGTTCCTATTGTGTTGTTCCCATTGTTAGACCCTATTCTGAAGTAGGAGCTAATTTAGTTCCCCCCAAAAGGCATTCCTAGAACTAAAATCGTTCCCAGTTCCTGTGGTGCGAACACGCCAAAAAGCAGGTACTTCCACCATTAGTTCTAGGAACTATGAAAAAGTTCCTCTGGTGTGAAAGCTTCTAATGTGGAATTGGAACCATTATAATGGCCTCCACTCTTTTGGGAAGGTGTTTCATTTGATGTGACACTGACTGATTGAGAATTTGCTTCTCAACATTGAGAATGTTCGATGATTAAGACTTACTAGTTGAGTGGGGTTAAGAACAGGCCAATCGAGATCTTCCAGACCCATCTCAAAAAAGTATTACTAGATGAACCAGGAGCCTGTTTTGCATACAGAACATTTGTCATAGCATTTGGCAAACAAACCACAGACTATCAATGTGTGCTGTAGGTTTAGATTTCCATTCATTATTAACTATGTTGCCTAGATGCATATTTCCATGGTAAACAGTATGCAAATAGCAGATAAGATGATAGTTACTTACATGTTATGAACAACAGTTGATATATTCTATAATATTTTATTTAAATAAATGAAAAACTAACCCTAACAGAATGAAAAATGCATGTATTAATTTTGAGATTTTGTAAAGATTACACTTAGCAGTGTTATTCAATTAATTTAAAAAGAGTGTTAGGTGATGGGATTAATATGCACAATTAAATATACTGGAGATATATATATATATCCAGTATATGTATGCAAAGCTGAATCTTCAGCCTTCAGTGTCCCATGATCCTTCAAAAATCATTCTAGTATGCTGATTTGCTGCTCAAGAAAGTTCTTATTAATGTTGAAAACAGTTGTGCTGCTTAATATTTTAGTGGAAATATTTATTTGAAATAGAATTGTTTGTAATAATGTAAAAGTCTTTACTTTCACTTTTGATAAACTGAATGCATCCTTGCTGAATAATAAAATATATATCGACTAATTACATAAAACAATCCCTATTTTATGAACCTTCTAACTCAAGCTTTCGACGGCAGTTTGTGAGTTGACAGTGAGTATTAAAGCTGCAGACAGTGTTTGTGCACTTCATGCTTCAGCACTCGGCTGTCCTGTTCTGTGAGCTTCTGGAGCTGACCTGTCGTTGTTCCTAGACTTTTTCACTTCACAGTAACATGGCTTAGAGTAGCCGAGTGCAGAAATCTGAGAAAACTACTTGTATGTCTGTTGAGATAACATGGCTGTATGCTTCAGTTTATCCAGCCGTCAACAACGGGAGTGACTGGAATAGCCCAGTCCACTAATTGGCACGTGTCCACATACTTTTGGCTATGTAGCGTAGCTGTGACATTTGATGGTGTAATTGAAGTATCTTTTGTATGATCAGCTGTAATGAACACTAACAGGCTCTGTTTGGGTTGGCACTCTTGCTCTGTGTCTTAACCCTGCTGAAGTAAGGATGAATGATGAAGCTTCTATAACCGGCCTTCCTGTTTAACCCTGCCTCTCTAACTTTTGACCCTCTGTTTTTCTTCTCAATCTTAAGCCTGTTCCCTCAGTGGAGGACAAGGTAAGTTTTGCATTGTTTTGAATCTGTGTGTGTCCCATCTAACTCCACTCTTTTTGCCTGTTAATGCTTCTGCTGTCTGTTTCAACCATCCCTAATGAAGAACCATGTTCTTTTTGGCCGCATTTACACTGCAGGTCTTGATGCCCAAATTTGGCGATAATCTGATTATCTGATAATCCGAGATTATCGGAATCATGTACTTTTTTCCTGCTTACACATTCATATCTGATCTGTGCCACATGGGAGGAAAAAATCACTTGAATTGGGTCACTTGAACCATGTAATGTAAATGCAGCCTTTGTGTACTAGTAGATTAACTGTTAGAGGTTGTAACAAATGAAGAGGTGCCATTCATATGTAAATCATGTTCGATTAGCTTTCCTGATTGGCTGGATTCATGTCACACGATTGGTGAACTTGTAGTAACTATGATGTTAAATCTACATTTGTTACAATTCTGAGTCTATAGTATGTGCACACATTTAGTGGTATGTTTTAAGGGATGGTTCACCCAAAAATGAAAATTATCCCATAATTTACTCGCCCTCAAGACAGCCTAGGTGTAAATGACTTGCTTCTTTCAGCCAAACACAATCGGAGTTATATCCTGGCTCTTCCTATCTATGTAATGGCATTGAATAGTGCCCGAGTTTTTGAAGCTCCAAGCATCCATCATAAAAGTAATCCATATGACTCAAGTTGGTTAAAAAAAATTCCATAAAACATTAAAACATTATACACTATAATCACTGGCGTCCAGCAATGGCCGTACACATGTTCACGAGAAAGTCGAGTTCCCATGGAAGGTGACCTCTGAGCTGATGTGTGGATGGCTTGAGGGTAAGTAAATTATGGGGTAATTTTCATTTTTGGGTGAACTATTCCTTTAGCTAGAGTGTTTGTCTGGTGATCTCACCTCACCTGTGTGTCATTTGTACTGTTGTGAAGTTGTTGTTTTTGTGGTCATTGTGGTGACGTAGGTCTTCTGCTTCTTGTCCTCTTGGGCAGCATGTTGGAAGAGCTGTTAATGACAATGGTTTGATGTTACTCTGCTGGGATGACTTATCTCAGTATACATACATGGTCAGACCTCAAGCACACCAGAGTTTTGGCGCTCAACTGCACACCTCTTGTCTTTGTTTGATTACATTTCACAGGAGAAGGAACTGGAGGCCAGTAAAAAAGAAAAAGTGAAGGAAGCCAAGTTGGAGGCAGAGGTGAAGATGCTGAAGAAAGAGAACGAGGCACTCCGCAGGCACATTGCGGTACTACAGGCTGAGGTGTATGGAGCCAGACTGGCGGCCAAGTACTTGGACAAGGAGCTGGCTGGGAGGTTAGGGACAGCTTTGTTCTTCTGTTCTGATTGACCACTGTGTGGGTTTCATGTGGCGACTTCTTGCACACAAAGAGCCAAAGTGGTTGGTAACAGGAATGCTCTTTTTTTATTTAGGGTGCAGCAGATCCAGTTGCTCGGGCGAGACATGAAAGGACCAGCTCATGACAAACTGTGGAACCAGCTTGAAGCAGAAATTCACCTGCACCGCCACAAAACAGTGATCCGAGCCTGCAGGGGGCGCAATGATCCCAAGAAGCCCTTGCCATCACCTGTGGGGCATGTAAGACAGCACATTTAGTTCATTTACAAGTTGGCGATATTGCATACAGAAGGGAAACTAGTTATGTCAGAGTAAACTTTGAATGGCCAAGAGAATAATGTGCCTGTAGTATAATTGTATATAAATATATATATATATATATATATATATAATATTGTTATATAAGATATGAAAATGTTTATTGTGTGTGTGTGTGTATATATATATATAAAAGCCTATTTTAAGCAGTTAAGTTTTTTTGGCATTATGGCATTGATTTCAAGAAATGGCAATCATGCTCTCCCTGCGTGCTTACAATTTTACTTTACAAATATGCTATTTGAATAATATTTTTAAAAAAAAATTAATATTGTATAAATATTAATATTGACTTAAACTGTATTTTTAGTATATATTATAGGATATAAGGCAATACATTATATATGTATTAATATACTTAAAATATATTTAAAATATATTAAATATACAATTAAGATTTTTCATATTTAAATATTAAATATTATATTTAAAAAATATTTAAATGAAATAGATTTTAGATTTTAAATATTAAATATGCTATATACTCCCAGTAACGAGAATGAGATTGTTTTCATAGTACTGCTGGCTACTAAGAATATGAAAATAATGTCACAATGCAAAAAAAGAAAAAGAAAAGAAAAAAAGTCTATGAAATAAGCTTAATAACCTATATGCAAAATATACAGTGTGTATATATATATATATATATATTTAATATTATGATGAACTATTACCATTTTCGTGTGATTCACCCTTGAGTGTGTCCTCTGAATATTTACCTCTCCAGGACACAGATTCTCTGAAAAAGACTCAAGGAGTCGGCCCTATACGCAAAGTGGTTCTGAGCAAAGAAGATCATGAAGGACTTGGCATCTCCATTACTGTGAGTTCAACCTTTGATTTAATATGCAGTCTGCTCCATCCATTTTTTTATGATTGTGAACAAGGCATGATTTTATTTAATGTTTGTTCCAAAATCCAAGTCCTGATTTAATGTTTGCATTCCTGATATTAATACAGGGTGGGAAAGAGCACGGAGTTCCCATCCTCATCTCCGAAATCCACCCCACCCAGCCTGCAGAGCGCTGCGGAGGACTGCATGTGGGAGATGCCATCTTAGCCGTCAACAACATCAACCTGAGAGATGCAAAGCACAAAGAGGCCGTCACCATCCTCTCACAGCAGGTGAGACACACACACACACACACACACAGACACACACACACACACACACACACACACACACACACACACACACACACACACTGACTCCCTTTCGGTTCAGTTTGCAGCTCGACAAGGGGGCTGTCAGATCAGGCTTAGCGTGTGACCTATAACTTATTATTAACCATGTTTCAATCCCATTCTCACACCTGCAGAGAACCTCCCAAAGGTTAAGATGGTCTTTAATTGGGCTTGTGAGGTGTAATTATGAAGGATGTGAAGAGAACATGCTGCTTTAAAGGAATAGTTCACCAAAAAATGAAAATGATGTCATCACTTTCTTTTTTCTGTTGAACACAAAAGGTGGCCTCTCTTTTCAATTTAATGAAAGGGAATGAGGACTTGGAATGTGAAGCTCTAAAATTTATATGACTCAAGTCTTCTGAAGTCATACAATAGCTTTGTGTGAGCAACCAAAGGTTATATTTACCTCACACAAGAAACATGCATACAGACACCCACACTTCCAGACACTAACACAGTTGGGGGGGTTTCTCTGCAGAGAGGGGAAATCGAGTTTGAAGTGGTTTACGTAGCTCCAGAAGTGGACTCTGATGACGAGAATGTGGAGTATGAAGATGACAGCGGACACCGCTACCGTCTGTACCTGGACGAGCTGGAAGAGGGATCGGGAGCCAATCACAACAATGGCACTGCTGACCCTGCCTCTCTACAAGGCAAGTCCATTGAATTAAAGGAATAGTTCACCCAGAAATGAAAATTTTGTCATCACTTACGTTGTTCCAAACCCGTATGACTTTCTTTCTTCTGTTGAACACAAAAGAAGATATTTTAAAGAATGTTGGTAACCAGATAGTTGATGGTAGCCATTGACTTCCATAGTAGGAAAAAAATACAATGGAAGTCGATGGCTAATTTTTGGGTGAACTATCGCCATAATTGATTTTCTTCATGGCAAATGACCCAGGAATTACAGCATTTTTTAATCCATGTAAATGTATAAATATACTGTTATTCATTGTCAATTAGGGCTGTCAAATAAAAGTTCGAATTTAAAATATTCGTCGAATTTAAAATAAAAATCCACATTCGAATGCAAAAACGGTGCATTCAAATTTTAGATGTGCGCCTTATCAGTGGCGCACGAGATGCGATGATGATGTAAGAGTTGTTGCGTTTTAATGTTTTTCTTAGCCTATCCAGTTGAACCCACTTGTTGCAGCGCTGCAGTGTTGGTCATTCAAAACATTGCAGAAATAGAGAAGCTTAATGTGGAGAATCAAAACCGTAACCAAGCCGTTCACACAGAACACATTTTCTGTGCTTCTTTTCCATTGTTTCATTTGTAAACAAGTGCTTTTCTGATCTTTGACAGTCACACTTGTGTCTCGCGCAAGAGAGCCGCATGTTTAGAAGCCATGTAAAGTTAAAAGAAGTTTAACTTTTAAAAAAACATGTCTCGAGACTTTTTTTCCCCCATTCCAGTGCATCTCAAGGTTGTAAACGCAAAAAAGTACTCTGTGATCTGCGCTTCGGCTCTTTGTATTGAACTATGAATAAAGACTTGACACTGTTTTGTTCATAATTATGCAATTTACAAAATTATATTATAGTTAATTTATTAAAGTTAGTTTAAACATTATGCACTTTTTTTTTTGTACAGTCAGTCATGTTATTTCATTGCTTTGAATGAACAATTTATTGCAGTGCATTAATATTTTGCTCCTTGCGCCCTCTTGTGGCCTCAGGAAACAAGCCAAAAGCTTTTTCCCCTACCTGAAATTATGTCTTTTAAATTCGTATATAATTCAAATATTAGTCATATTTAAAGGGGGGGGGGGGGGGGTAAAGGGGGGAGTTTCTGCCAATCTCATGTTAATCTTGAGCACCTACAGAGTAGTATGGCATCCTTCATATCTCAAAAAAGTCTTTAGTTTTATTAGATTTATAAAAGACAGATAAGCTGTACCGACTGAAAAAAGCCGAGCTCCGGGAGACACAAGCACACACACATGTCATCGCATCATAGACTCTCTATTCGTTACGGTTAAATCACAAAATAAAATGTACACAAACGTGTCCCTGCTCTTGATACAGAATCACTGATGAACACCTTTGGTTTTAATGAGAAAAAAAACTTTGGTGGATTCGAACCCAGAACCGAACCTCAGACACGCTCGCTGGACAAACGGTCTACCACTGGACCATCAATCTATGTGAATCTTGGGACTGACAATATTGTATTATGCTATAGTTAGGAGATGTAACGTTAAGGATGAAACTATCATGTTAAACATTACTTCTCATGACTTCCCCCGACTTCCCCCAGTCACCCACTTTTTAAAACAAAGTTACGCCACTGCATCGCATTGTGGATAACTTTTGATTCACTATACGTTCGTGTTGTTTACATTGAATGCACTTACACGCTGATTGCCAACAAAACACAGGCATTTGATGCATTTTACTCACCGCCTGCAACGATCTGCAAATCCAACGGGCCTTGCTTATAAAACATTCGTCACCGAAAATGCCAGGAACACACTTGAAAAACAAACTGCGTATTGTTCCCTTAACGCTGGGTTATTTGGAAAGCTGAACAAGGTTATCTTTCCCTCACAACCAAAAACACACTTCTTTAGTGACATTGTTAAAAAAAATCGACTTACAAACCCGATTCCAAAAAAGTTGGGACACTGTACAAATTGTGAATAAAAAAAGAATGCAATAATTTACAAATCTCATAAACTTATATTTTATTCACAATAGAATATAGATAACATCAAATGTTGAAAGTGAGACATTTTGAAATGTCATGCCAAATATTGGCTCATTTTGGATTTATTAGGTCAATTGGCAACATGACTGGGTATAAAAAGAGCCTCTCAGAATGGCAGTGTCTCTCAGAAGTCAAGATGGGCAGAGGATCACCAATTCCCCCAATGCTGCGGCGAAAAATAGTGGAGCAATATCAGAAAGGAGTTTCTCAGAGAAAAATTGCAAAGAGTTTGAAGTTATCATCATCATCTACAGTGCATAATATCATCCAAAGATTCAGAGAATCTGGAACAATCTCTGTGCGTAAGGGTCAAGGCCGGAAAACCATACTGGATGCCCGTGATCTTCGGGCCCTTAGACGGCACTGCATCACATACAGGAATGCTACTGTAATGGAAATCACAACATGGGCTCAGGAATACTTCCAGAAAAAATAATAATTATTATTATTATTATAGAAAGTTAATTTAAAATAAAACTTGAAATATTAAAATGTATTAGTATATGTTAATATTAACATGGATTAATAAATACTGTAAAAGTATTATTGTAAAGGGAAATGATTATTATATAAAAATATCTTCTGCTCACCAAGGCTGCATTTATTTGATCAAATATACAGTAAAATCCGTCATATTGTAAAATATTAAAATAATTAAAAATGTAACTTTTATTATTTAACAGTTATTATAATTAACAGTTATTTAAAATAACTGTTTTATTCTGTGATAAATTTTACAGTTTATTCCTGTGATCAAAGCTGAATTTTCAGCATCATTACTCCAGTCTTCAGTGTCACATGATCCTTCAGAAATCATTCTAATATCTGATTTGGGATTCTTTTCCAGGATTCCAGGATTATTTGATGAATAGAAAAGAACAGCATTTCAAAAGAACAGCATTTATTTGAAATAGAAATCTTTTGTAACATTATAAATGTCGTTTCCGTCACTTTTGATCAATTCAAAGCGTCCTTGCTGAATAGAACTATTTCTTTCAATAAAAAAACAGTAGTGTATGTAATCATATTGTTACAGTCTATGCAGCAGTTAATAATTAAAACCAAAGGTTTAGTTAATGATTTAAAGAAAATTGTGTTGTTTATCTAAACTGGCCGTCTGTTTTCTTTATGCTTACAGCTGTAGGGAAGCACTTAGTGAACAACAGAACAGAGAATGGAGATACCGGCTTGTCCAGTGAAAGCCCTTCAGACGACAAGACCTCCAAGACAGCAGAGTCTGCAGAGAGTTCTACGAGCCTACGAGAATGAGCCTAGAGATGAGAGAGGAGCATCAGGCGCAGAGACAGAGAGCAGAAAGAGATTAAGACTGCACATGTATAGTATGTAACATACGAGATTCTTCTTGTTTTATGCCGTATGGAGAACAGACTGCTTCAACGTCCACTGGAGATGGATGAACCACTGAGAAACACTGAGAAAAGAGGACATAATGTTACTCAGTGGCCACAAAGGATTGTTCGCAAATGTACGTCACCATCTTGGTTTATAGTTGTAAAGAAACACTTGAGGGGACAAAATGACGATCTACGTAGATGACTAAAAGTGATTGGATGGAATTATATGGTATAAGAGTTTTGATTCTTGACTTCCTCTTTTGTGTAACCTCTCTGTGCATTTAATGACCCTCCATAGGTGAGCTGAATCTGAGCTCAGATGTAGAGCTTCTACTTTAATGATTCACATTTCTTCTCTCGTACTGAAGTAGATGGATATAGCAATGAGTTACTGTTTGCTCAAAGTGTATGTTCATGTAAAACCTCATTGTTTTTAACCTCTCTGTTTTAGCCTAGTGTGAGCCAATCCTGATCTAAAGCAAATGCAAACAGGATGATGTCACTTCCTGTTTTGCACAATGGGTGGACAGTAGGAGATGGGAGAGAAACAACACAGCGTGTCAATAACAGTACACACCCACGTGTAATTACATTACTTTGCTTTCCGATCATAACAGTTCAAGAACAGCAGTGGACAAGTTTAAATGTGCCATTTAGTTGATCATTGTCAGTTTGTAGAAGAGATATCCAGGTCATATTTTCATATTTACACCCCCCCCCCCCACTCCCCCCATTTTTAATTCAGGAAAACTTTACCCTCAAATTATAATTTCAGTTTACAAATGTACAATTAAAATGTAATTATTTGTTTATATATTTATTTAGTGCTGTCAAATTGATTAATCGCATCTAACGTAAAAGTTTGTGTTTATATAATATATTCGTACATAGATACATACATACATACATACATACATATACACTCTATATATATGTGTGTGTGTGTGTTTATATATATCTTTGCATACATATATTGTATAAACAAACTTTCACGTTAGATGCGATTAATCGATTTAAGAGCCCTTAGAGCATAAGAGTAATAAAATAATGTCACAATGCAAAATAATAATAATATTTAATGGTCCTAAATTAAACATGCTAATTTGTAACATCCTCATACATTTTTAATTATATATATATATATATATATTAGTGCTGTCAAATCGATTAATTGCATCTATTAATAAAAAAATTTAATAGATTTGACCGCACTAATATATACACATATACTTTTTTTTATATATTTTTTTTTATATTTGCATATGAGTAACTTTTTTAAATGGAAAAAAAAAATAGAGCTGCTGTACTGTATTGGAAAAAGGGTGAATGTGCTTATTTCTCATAATAATAATAATGTCACAATGCAAAATAATAACAATATTAATTCATTGCCCTAAAATTAAACATTTTCTTTATTTAAAAAATAATAAACTATCTTTTTTATTTTTAGAGTGAAATATGACCTGGACATTTCTTGACATTTTTTTTTAATGAGATATACCCATCTGCAGAAGTATTTTTGAGCGTCTTTGCTAAAAAAAAATGTCCATGTAGATCTGATAGTGCCATTGAACCTACTGTATTAACGGTGTCTTTAGAAAAGATACTGATATTATCTGGTTTGGGAAGTGTACTTGCATTTTTACACCGCAATGTAGCATAGCCAATCTTTATATTCTGTGAAAAACATTAAAGGGTACAGAAATCAAGGACAGCTACCTTGCCCTATTCAGTCTTGGTAGAGTTGGCTGTAGTGCCTCAAATCTGTGAATTGTAAGATCTTTACTGTATAAATCACTAGAAGAGGTTCCTATAATCATCATGTTTTGCTTTCCTACCATTGAGTTATTTAACATGTCAATTTTCTCTCATGCCGCTATCTCAATTGCATCTTCAGCTTCAGCCATCTAATGCTCCAGTCTAAATGTCTGTACACTGATTACTATATATTTAACTGAAACATGGGCTACATAGCAATAAGCATTCTCTAAACACATGCTTTACCCTGCTGAAAGAGAAACAGCTTTAACAAGGTGGTTAGACGGTCTAGGCTGGTTTTCAGCAAGGAAGCATAGCTTGAGTGTCAAATATTAAATCATAAGGTATTTGCTTATAACACACATTTAGTCTGGTATTAATCACCTAACTGTAATATAGATGTTATGCAGATGAGGGCAGTCAGGACAATCAGCGCCGTATGGTCTTCTCTTATCAGTATGTGGGCCGGTTCAGTGGACTCATGTTACCTTTATTTTCTTGTTACTGATTAGTTCACATGGGAGATGATGCGTGTCCACGGGCACCAGATGCTTCTCACACTGCCAGTGCATGGCACAGTACAGATGCAGCTTTGACCTGCATCTTTTTAGCCAAATCTTTTTTTTTTTGCCCTTCTGGTTTGTGATTTATTTTTCTGTTAACTGTTTTTTCCAGTGTCATGGGAAACGTGCTTCAGAAACACAGGAGATTGGGAATAAATGTTCCACATGTAGTTAATGTATGACGTGAAATGTTTCAATAAACTTAAATTTATTTGCCCAGAGCATTGTGCTTTGTTGAGGTGTTGATTGATAAATTGATATATTTTTTTTAATACACAGTTGAGTTGCAGTGCCTGATTTAAACACGAGGGGGCAGTACAGCCTGACAACAAATTCACAGCATAAAGTCTGTCTCATATTTTCAAAACTTGAAAGAAATCTTGTACACAATCTACTACATACCTTTTGTCGTCTGATTCACAGTTTATACTTTTTTTTAGTTAAAGTAATTTTAATATGTAAAAGTTACTGTAGAATCTTTATAGATTTTTATTAAGAAATAACTTTTAAATTGTTATTTCAAGATTGACACTTACTGGACTGAAGGAACTTGGTTTTACTTGATTATCCATTATCCTATGTTTTTAGAAAATCAAATTAAAAAAATTGTCAAATATAGGCTATGATACACCAGGCTTTTGAGGAACGTTTATTAGTAGCTTAAATCTCTCAATCATCGCGGCCAATGCATTATATGTTTTGCTACCACAATAAAAACTACAGAACTTTGATCATAAAACTAACTTCTTACTAAGACATATTATTGGGGGATATAGAGTATATATTTATAGTCATTTTATGTAAGTAGTCTATTATGAAGATCTCATTGACTTAATGAATTAACAACTGCACCAAATTGCACATTTTTGCTGTTTCCTCCTCGAATACGAGCTCCATATTATCCTACATCATAAAAGCCTGATGTATCAAACATGATACTCAACAAAAAACAAAGAATTTCTCTAAAGGTTTAATGAAGTGTTCAGTTTTATAAAATAGATTTTTCTTACTATTATTTCATGTCAGGCTTTACAGGGTTAAGGCAAATGCGTGCATGATTATTTTAATCGTACTCACTCATGTAGTGTATAATTTGCATATCTACAAATGCTACCGGCA
Source organism: Coreius guichenoti (assembly GCA_039654105.1). Classification (NCBI taxonomy): domain Eukaryota; kingdom Metazoa; phylum Chordata; class Actinopteri; order Cypriniformes; family Gobionidae; genus Coreius; species Coreius guichenoti. The sequence continues at coordinate 32,714,485 of CM077185.1, forward strand.
GAGAAATTTAACATAGGCCTACCATAAGGCCGCTTTGGGTTCTTCAACATGGTGGTTTCAGAAACGGTCTGGATGATAATACTACAATGGCTGCCCGTGAAAAAGTTTAGTAGACTGACTGAAGTAACAATATAAACCGTATATATATAGAAATAAGATAAACGATAGTTGTGGCCAGAGCCGTATAGAGAGTCTGCTGAAAGGCAGACTGTTGTCTATCCATATCAGGAGTCTTTTGAATAGTATTATTTTTCCGGCCAGATGCCTATATTTTATTATTTATTGTTTAAATTGACTGATAAATAAATCCACGAATATAACAAATCTCATTAAGCATGATAAAACGTAGGTGTTTAACCCTCAGGTATTTCTTTCTTAAGAGCCCGAGCCCCGATGGTGTTGTAATTGCTCAGTCTATTATTATTCTTCTCCGAAATGAATCGCGTTTTTGAGGGCCTAAACATGTTCAAAAACTGATGAAACTTTGCTCACGCGTCAGAAGTGCTGAAAATGTACGTCTGATATGGGTTTAAGATTAGGCGTGACAAAATGGCTCGATAGCGCCACCTACAACATTTCAATTAAGCGATATTCGCGCTACGTTTCACGTACAAGTATGACATTTGGTAGACACATGTAACAGCCCAATACCTACAAAAAAGTCCCTGGGAGCAAAAACTGAAAACCCAACAGGAAGTGAGATATTTAGAATTTTCTCTGCAAAATTTTTGCAGTTCTTGCCATTTCCAGACGTTATACTTTAACGAACTCCTCCTAGAGATTGTATCAGATCAAGATCATATTTGGTCAGTCTAGTCTAAAGGCCTTTGCGATGTTAAATTGCTAAGATCTTGAGTTTTCCCTGAAGGGCGTGTCCGTGGCGGCCTGACAAAGTTTGATGTTTCGCCATGAAACAAGAAGCTGTTGTAAGTCAGGCATACAATGTCCGACCTGCCCCAAACTTCACGCTTGACAAGATTCCTGGCCTGAAGACAGCCACATGGCAATATTCAGTTATAGTCAAAGCGCATCAGAATGACTTTGCCATTTTTCACATCAGAATGACTTTGCCATTTTTCTCCTATATTTACCCGCTCAAATGCATCTCGCTCACTATTCACTGTTTTACTGAGGCCACCGGGTGACGGAGGCCGGGTGCTAGGGCCCTTTCATCGCTGCTTGCAGCTTTAATTAATGTTGTCTCTCTATGACTTCCCAGAATAAAATGCTACTGTGAATGTCGTCAACGTAGTAAGCAAAGCACATTATGCGTTAATACCAGAAACTGCTGCAAATATAATGAAACCATAGACTGTAAACTGTCGTCTGTCTAGCTGATGCAAACATTTTAAACCACGTGACCGCGAGATCAAAGGTTGTCGCAACTCTCTTTCAACGGCTTTGCTTTTAACGAAGGCTCGGCTCATTAATAATAGCATACGACTGGGCGCTTCGGCAAGGTAATGAAAGCAACTTGATAGCGACCTTATTCATATTCATAACCTAGCAGGATTCGTTTTTTAACATGCAGGTGTTAACGGATCACGCACCCTGGCGTGAACTATCAGGCCACACAAAGTTCGGGTTCCCACAAAGACCTCCCACACTCAAAGCTGTTTTAGTTTATGACTCTATTTGGTAACAAGTATAATCATGCAGATGAATAGCATTTTATAATGTAACAATGTATAATGTTCGCTAGTATTAAAGGATTAGTTCACTTTAAAATGAAAATTACCCCATGATTTTTTCACCATCAAGCCATCCTAGGTGTATGACATTCTTCTTTCTGATGAACATTATATTAATAAATATATCCTGACTTCCAAGCTTTATAATGGCAGTGATGGGGTCCATTAAGTTTGAAGCTCAAAAAAGTGCATCCATCCATCATAAACGTACTCCACACGACTCCGGGGTGTTAATAAAGGCCTTCTGAAGCGATGCGTTTGTGTAAGAAAAATATCCATATTTAAAACTTTATACAGTAAAATATCTAGCTTCTGCCAGACCGCCTTCCGTATTCAACTTATGGAAAAAGCGTAACTGGCAGCGTAGCGGAAGCGTTTTGAACTGCGAGAGGCGTTATACGGAAGACGGTCTGGAGGAAGCTAGATATTTTACTTTATAAAGTTTTAAATACGGGTATTTTTCTTACAAAACTCCATCGATTCACTTCAGAAGGCCTTTATTAACCCCCCAGAGCCGTGTGGAGAACATTTATCATGGATGGATGCACTTTTTTGAGCTTCAAACTCAATGGACCCCATCACTGCCATTATAAAGCTTGGAAGCGTCAGGATATTTATTAATATAACTCCGATTGTGTTCATCAGAAAGAAGTAGTCATACACCTAGGATGGCTTGAGGGTGAGTTAATCTTGGGGTAATTTTCATTTTAAAGTGAACTACTCCTTTTAATTTACAATTAAAATTATGGTAAGTGCTGCTCTTTCTACCTGTTTGATTGCATGTGCATCCATACCAGAATTGAATACATGAAGACTCATATTAACGTGTGCCAGTAGGTCGGGCCAGCGATTCACTAATGTTACACACTTTGGGTGGGAAATGTGATACAAGGCGCCTGAACGGTAGATTTAAACAGCAGGGTCACCATCAGCTGCTGCCCCATAACTAACACCCCACCGTTACATTCCTGATCAATCTCCTACTAGGACACCTCGTGTGCGACATCCTGCTTTCACCAAATACTTCGTGCTGATTGTTCCCATTTTTTAGACATTCACATATTTTAAAGCAAGAGACCATCACAGGACAGGCTGAACTGCTGGTGCTTTTAATCAGGGTTTAGACAAGCACAAACACAGCACTGAGATTCTCAGTGGCAAAGCACTTCAACTCACCAGCATAGCCAGATCCTCATGGACATATCAAACATTAACCATCGAGCACATCCCCCAAAATATTTCACAGAAATTAAGACCTGTCAGTAATCTTTAACAAGGATTGTCCTTTAAACAGCAGCAACTCCCAGATCTTCTGGATGCTTAAAAGGAAAGTTCACCCAAAAATGAAAATTCTGTCATCATTTACTCCAAACCAGAGACTTTATCTCTTCTGTGGAACACAGCTTAAAAATTGATGTCTTCCACTTTTTTTTGAGAGCTTGACAGCCTCTCACTTTAATTTTATTGAGAAAAAAAATAAATATATTCTTGATCATTTCTCATCATATGGGTTTGGAATGAAATGAGAATGAATACATTTTTGGGTGAACTAAATCATTGACAGCACAAAGTAACATCTCATTTTGCTTTTTAACTAAATATACATTTCAAACTGTACATACATATGCATATTACTCCTTTAGACAATCCAAATAAAAATAGGATCAGATACAAAATTTTAGTCTGTTATTGCTCAGTTTGCACATGGAACAAGGGGCGTCCAAAACAATGAAATCAACATCAATATTCAGCATGGAAGAAAGATCAGAACATTTGAGATTTAGCAACGTAATTACAGCAGAATGAGAGATGAAAAATGATCCAGAATGGCTGAATCTAACAACCCTTACACCCAATAGTTTAAAAAAAACGAGCAGGATGTCAAAATCAGATCATCATTTCGCTTGCATTATGGGAACAAGCCAATTTTGTTGCATCGACACACAGTTTGCGTCCATTTTAGATTGTGTTAGGCTTTTTTTAAAGGCTTATTTCATGTGTTTTGATTGGTGTAGGGATAGTTCAAACATGAACAAGGAGCCTCTAGATCACCTTTTATGAGAAACTTCCCAATGTTCTCCTACTTGCACCAGGAGAGCTTCTGATCTGCTGGCTGTAGTATCTTATTTTCTGCCTGTGGACCTTTGCCAATTTTCAAACAGCTTTGCAATGTTGGTAGTACAGTATGTAAATGAACAGTGTATATATACTCTTTCTCCATGTTACCTTGAACCAGATCCCACCCATTTGTTCATCGCCAAAAGTCCACCAGATAAAACGCAAAAAGTGTCAAAAAGTCTTTTGCTGACAAATAAACAGAGATATCATGGTGCACATGGAGAAAGAGCACACACTGGTCATTTACATATATTACCGACATTGTCATAATACAAAGCTGGTTGAAAATCAGTGAAGTTGTCCTTTAAGAATGTTCAGAGAAGAGTTTAAGAAGAAAATACACGGAAATCTGGCTCACATTCACAGTTTGTGTCCGAGTAGGAAACAAATGCACCATTGCAGTTATCCCTGCAAATCTCTGCATATTGCATTTGATTGAAAATAAAACTGGAACAAACAGGACAATTTAAAAAAAATCTTAATTCGTCAAGGCAAAGTATCTCGTATGTACAAAAAAAAAATGTTAAATTACACAAACTGATCACGGCCTCCACTGTCCTTTACAACTGCAGAAATACAAAAACAAGTCCCTCATACACAAATAAGTTAAGAAGAGTCTGGAGGTGATTTTGTTGAGTCAGGTAAATCAGGAACATCACAGTATGGTTCTCAGCTTCCCTCTGAGCTGCTGCCCTCTGGGTCGGACCTACTGCCCTCCGGGTCCGGTCTGGGTCCAGAGAAGGGCAGTCTGACGCAGTCTCTCGGAGTGGAATAGCACTCCTGTACGGGGGACTTAATCTGGGGTCTTTGGTACGCCGAGCAACTCCCGTTCTTCATGACGGGCTTCGAGATTTTAGGGCTGTCGTAGATGTCCTCTGGGTAATTCCCCCTGTCCAGTTTGACTTGGGGAGTCTGGTAGCCCCCAGCCAGTCCTCCGATCACTTTCCTACAATTACTACCCTCTACTGCTCGAAACGACGGGCTTTTGTTTAGTACCACCCCTGGGACACTGTAGCTGGGATCAGGAAGGAAGGGATCTTTGCGGAAGGCATGGCGCTCGATGATGGGCGTGGCGTACTCTGGCTCCTGATTGGTCAGTGGCAAGGCGTACTGGATGCCTGTCTGCAGTTGGTCGTAGTGCGAAGTAGCCTCGCTGTCCTTGTCTTTGGCCTCGGTGTCCATGGGCCTGAACGTCGAGCCTTTTCGAGACACAGTGTCCGTGCCAAGCATGAGCGGCTGCTGGTATTCGGCTTAAGAAAAAGAGAGAAATAGTTAGTACTGGAATGGTTCTCCTAAAAATGCCTCAGTGTTTACTAGCAGTGTTATTTTAGCATTATTAATATACCATTTTAGTATTTGTTAAAGGGGGGGGTCTAATGCCATTTCATGCATTCTGACTTATTTACACTGTTAGAGTTGGATTCTCAAAATGTCAAAAAAACAAGTTGGAGGTATGATGGAGTATTTCTGTGCCAAATACACTCCTTCAGGATTCGAACAAGTTTCGGAAAGTTTTTTCCAAGTACGGCCCTGTATGACGTCATAAAGGGCGGAATTCCTTGTATGGGCATTTCTCCCAGGTGAGCGCGTGCACGTCAACCAGTGCGAGAGCAAGAGCGCGCCCATCAACGAGCTTCGTTCGGTTACGGAAGCTGTTGGCAGCGCTGTCATTTTGTTTTTAGACCACGAAATCAACAATGGTCACTAAAGAAGTGTGTTTCTGGTTGTGAGGGAAAGATAACCTTGTTCAGCTTCTCAAATAACCCAGCGTTAAGGAAACAGTGGATGCAGTTTGTATTTCTGGAGCAGCAACAGAGTTCTGCAAGTGCATATAATGTCAACAACACGAACATATAGTGAATCAAAAGTTATCCAGGGATAATGCCACAATGTATTTGTGTGTGTGTGTGTGTGTGTGTGTATGTGTGAGATAGGTGTGTATGTGTGCTCGTGACTCTTTAGCTCCGCCCACTGCACGCCTCCACGAGTTCGGCTGTTTTCGGAAAGAATCGGTACAGCGTATCTGTCTTTTATAAATATGATAAAACTAAAGACTCTTCGGAGATATGAAGGATGCAATACTACTCTATATGTACTCAAGATTAACATGAGACTGGCACAAACTGTGTGTTATGTACCCTTTAATATTTCATTTAATATACCCTTTAAAAATTACTACTTCAATTTTAGTAATTTTAGTACTTCAACTTAAACATTTATTTCGGCTAGTTTCCAAGGCAACATTTCTAATTTAAATTTTCATTATTTTTTCATCTAATATTTTTTATTTGATTTTATTTCAGATTTATTTTAAATTCAGAAAACAGTTTGTACTAGGGTTATTATTGTTAACTAAATCTAAAACTATATAAGAAAAATCTGAATTTGAAATAAACATTAAAATAAGAAAATTACAAATGTTGCATTAGCCACTAGCTGAAATAAAATAAGTTTAAATATTAAAATAAACTAAATGAAGTAAAATTAAAACAAACTATATAATGACTAAAACTAAAATTAAAATTAAAACCGAAAATATTAAAATCCAAATTATTAAAAACTATAACAGTATATCAATGATACTAAAAGTAACACTGGTTTCAGTTTAATATAACTGTTTATTGTTCCACACTCCATACAACGAAACTCAATAGAGTCCAATGTTGCTTTGGACCCCATTTTATAGAAGAAAACAGTTCTTTAAAATAATATTCTTTTGTGTTCCACAGATAAAAGAAAGTCGTACAGGTTTGGAATGATATGAGGGTGAGATAATGAACTTTAATTTTTGAGTGAACTATCCCTTTAAACTTGCTCCATGCCAGCATAAACCAGGTTTTACTGTTCTTTATATCTAGCTATCCTGAAACATACCTGGCTAACCAATAAGCCATGATCATAAACATCATAAACTCTTAATAGCATCAAACATGAAAGAAAATGTACTAGCAAAAAGGAAATCAATGAAATGTTTCAGTATTTTCTCAAAGGGACTCCAAGTTAAGCGTCAGGCTTGAAATCGGAGCGCCTGTAATCTGTCTGACGTCTTGCACAAACCTTGAATCATCAATAATTACAGCCCTGGAGGAGAGTAGGGGGAAAACTGCCAATTAAATATCAGCAAGCGTTTCCATCTGGCAAGCATTCAGGCTGTTACAACTTCAATAAGGTTTTTTTGACTTCCTTGGCACATTGGAGGATGAAAAATTGCCTCACAAGTTGAACTCCTTTATAATCAGACCATAAAAAACTCTGCTTAAGAAAGTGTGCCGTCTCCTCTCAGACTTATGCTGCGGCCAGAAAAATGAAACACTCTTTGAGTCCATATTTCTACTTGAACACAAATGTCCTAACAGAGCATGACAAGCAATAAAACAAATCAATGAATCACATCTCTTCTATGTTAAATGTTTTTGCTCTGACTATGACAAGCAAAGCGTGCTATGAGACATTTTGTTGGTCACTTGAGCTCCATTACAGTCCCGTCTCAAATGGTAGCTTCAGTGTTGGGGAGTATTTAACATTAAACTAACATAAACTACAATTTCAGTAGCATGCTAGCAGCTCAACTGTTTTGTTTCTTTGGATTATCATAGTAAATTATTATTATATTAAAATTTTTAATGTTTTTGAAAGAAGTCTTCTAATGCTAACCAAGGCTGCATTTATTTGATCAAAATACAGTAAAAACAGTAATATTGTGAAATATTACAATTTAAAAAAAACTTTACATTTTACCATACATTTAAAAAGTAATGTATTCATGTGATGGCAAAGCTGAATAAATAATATTAAAACAACTGTTTTCTATTTGAATATATTTTAAAATGTAATTTATTTCTGTGTTGGCAAAGTTGAATTTTCAGCATCATTACTCCAGTCTTCAGTGTCACATGATCCATCAGAAATTCTAATATGCTGATTTGGTGCTCAAGAAACATTTCTTATTATTACCAATGTTAAAAAACAGTTGTGCTGCTTAATTTTTTTGTGGAAACTGTGATACGTTTTTTAAAATCAAAATCTTTTGTAATATTATAAATGTCTTTTAGTGTTGTCAAAATTACAGACTTCGGTACCAAGTCGGTACTGAAATTTTAAAAATGTGACATACCAGCATTTCCCTCTAGCATTTTGAGCGCTGTTGAACGGATTCTTAAACACCTCTAATTGGCCATCGTGTTCACGAGCTCGACATGTATGTCTCTGATTGGCCATTGTGTTCACGAGCTCGACATATATGCCTCTGATTGGCTGATCGTGTTTGACGCGCTTCATAGAGTGTTTGACTTAACGCTCCCGTGTGCATCTGTGTAAGTCAAACACGTCTATTTACAACATGTTTTTGAAGCGTTGATCATTGCAGCCAATCACAGACATATATGTTGAGCTTGTGAACACAGTGGCCAATCAGAGACATATATGTTGAGTTTGTGAACACAATGGCCAATCAGAGACATACATGATGAGCTTGTGAACACAATGGACAATCAGAGACATACATGTTGAGTACGTAAACACAATGGCGAATCAGAGGTGTTTAAGAATCCGTTCAACAGCGTTCAAAATGCTAGAGGCAAATGCTGGTATTGTCACATTTTAAAAATATATCAGTACCGAGGTACTTTTGAGTACCGAGGTACTTTTGAGTTTGACAGTAATGTCTTTACTGTCACTTTTGATCAATTTAATGCATCCCTGCTGAATAAAAGTATAAATTTCTTTAATGTGCAACAGTCTCCCAAGCAGCTTCTTCAACACAGGGTAGCATTTTCGATCATCAGTGAGGACAAAAAACATGCTTGATAATGGATGGGACATTGTGTAAGAAACAAAATCAAATTCGGTCAATCTTTACCTGCCATTGCGCTGGTTACCAGGTCCAGCTTCTGGATGGGGTCTTTCTCAGAGCTGTATTTGATGGTGAACTCTGTGGACTGGTGTCTGGCAAACGGCTGTTTTATCTGTCTCCAACAGCCTGTAGACAAGAATCATTCACCTGTCAGCCAGTCTCTGAAAGATGGTTTTATCTCTCTGCGAGTCAAGCAGCTAAGCCTTAAATTATACATGTCTGAAAGGGCAGAACACAACATATATATTGGGAAGGGATGTGTCATGATGTCTAAGAACATTTTTTGAAGACTTGGAGAACAATAAAAGTAAAAAAACTTTGTTAAACATTTCTTCAAAAGAGTTAACTGAATAAAAAAAGGTTTCTCACAGGCTTAAAAGCAGCACAAATCAATGATAGAGACTTTCTGTTTGACAGAAAGAACATGTTGGTGGATTGTTTCCTAGTATTAAAAACTTGTGTGTCATCCTGGAATGGCCTATTCTGCAACAGGTATAAACCAGTGTTTCCCAACCACTAGATATTTAACTTTATAAAGTGTTAAATATGGATATTTTCTTACAAAAATGCATCGCTTCACTTCAGAAGGCATTTATTAACCCCCTGGAGCCGTGTGGATTTTATAATGGATGGATGCAGTTTTTTTGGGCTCCCATTCACTGCAATTATAAAGCTTGGAAGAGCCAGGACATTTTTTAATATAACTCCGATTGCATGTCATATACACCTAGGATGGCTTGAGAGTGAGTAAATCATGGGGTAATTTTCATTTTTGGGTGAACTATCCCTTTAAGAAGCACAAAACTGCATGGAAAACAGCAGTTTAAAATGTTAACATTTTTGGATGAAATATTCCTTTAAGTGTTCCAGCCAGTTCAGTTAAAGCGACTGTTTTACCTGTGTGATGTGTCTCCGCAGAGCCGTACGTGTTCTCCTTTGTCTTCTTACTGTGGGACAATGAAAAACATCAGCGTCAGAGACACAGGTGGCAGATTCTAGGGTCTCTCACCACCTTCATCACTCTTAAACAAGAGAAGATGCCTTACTATTCCCTTGAAACATGTCCATAAGAGGTTTCCATTCATTCATCCTCATTTCCCCACAATCCCCCATCCCTGAGCTAACTCTCAGGGGACTAATGCAGCTGGCACATCTCGACACTGACCTTTGACCCTCAACCCTACTTTATCCCCCACAGCCCTCAGTCTCCCCATTCTTTACGAATCTAAATATCGCTGCAATGTGTTGCTATGGAATCACAACATGCTCACTCATATCAGCTTACACTCGCTCTTTTATTGACACCAGTGGCTGTGGTATCTATTAGGGCAGGCTGGGAATCACTGGTGTGTGCACATACGCGATACTGAGACTGTCTGCTGTGTTTGATAACAGGACTAGTAACAGACGGTAACTGAACTGAGATAAGCCCGCTGTGCTCCAATGAATGTTAACATAGCTGACCCTGCCACCCTCTCAACACGGAGAATACAGACAAAATAGTCCTAACTTGCATCCTTTGTTCTTTAAAGTCAACCTGAAATCAAAACTGGCCTATTTACGTAATGCACATTTATTGTGCACAAGCTTTTTGTAAACCTCTTGTTGATGCAGGTAAATCATAACAGAGGTCATTTGCATCTCGAAAGCCTTAAAAGGTATGGTAGCAAAAAGACTTAAGGGAAAATATAAACCAATATGGCAACTAAAGAAACTTAATAAAAATTACTTACTTGTATAGCATTTTAACCACACAGATTCCCACCAGGAGCAGGACCACAAGAAGAACGGTGGGCACAATTATTATGACCAAATTAACTGAAGAGAGAAGAAAATACAAGATGTAAAAGTTAGAGATGAGGATAAAAAAAAAAAAACACCCTTTGTATAAAATAATCTAAAATGTATCACAGTTAGGGTTAAATTTCCAGAAACTTTCCATGGGAACTTATTCTGGGGAACTTTGGAAATATTCCAATTTGGAAACTTAGCCGGAATTTATGGGAATTGGAAATTTTGGGAAATTTATATAAACTATCATATACAAGCATAAATATAAACATTTTGTTTGGTCATAAGCGGACATGTTACGGACATGTTACGGACATGTTACTTCTAATTCAGTCAATATGTAAAATAAATATATATTTATTATATTCTATCACTTTTTTAAAATCAATTTAACATCCTTGCTGAATAAAAGTATTAATTTCTTTCAAAAAAAGAAAGAAAAAAAAATACTGACCCCAAACTTTTGAACGGTAGTGTATATTGTTACAAAAGATTTCTATTTTAAATAAATGCTGTTCTTTTTTAACTTTTTATTCATCAAAGATTCCTGAAAAAAGTATCACAGGTTGAAAAAAATATTAAGCAGCACAACTGTTTCCAACATTGAGAAGAAAATCAGCATATTAGAATGATTTCTGAAGGATCATGTGACAATGAAGACTGGAGTAATGATGCTGAAAATTCAGCTTTGCCATCACAAAAATAAATTATATTTTAAAGTATATTAAAATAGAAAACCATTATTTTTAAATTGTAATATTTCACAATATTACTGTATTTTTTATGTGGATGTTATGGAGGAATGCACAGTGCATGCAGGGGGTGTGTCTTCAATAGCCCCACAGTAAATAGTGTGTTGTGTGCATGTGATTGAGGAATGTGTAGGGTAGAAATTCAACTGAAATTGCAATCTGGTTGTTTTAACCAAGATTATGCTGCAAGATTTTTCTTTTCAACTACATTGAAGTTCCCTGGTATAGGCTAACCTGCAATTTTGCAAATTCCCAGTTTATTCCCATTAATTCCCATATATTCCTGTTAATTCCCATGGAAAGTTTCCAGCCTTCAAAATTCCCGGAATTTTGCAACCCTAATCACAGTTGTTTGTATAACATAATCTGTATTAATTAATGAGTGATTAGTGTGCGTTCTTAAAACTGTACCAAGATTAGCCTGAGAGGGCATTGGTTTCGTCATGTCATTGTGAATGGGCTGTGTAGGCTGAGCCTCCTGTGTCACCTGAGACGATGAATTTACTACATGAGGAAAAACATTTTTAGTGAACATTTAATGAGAAAAATGAAATCGTAAAGGCCTTTATGTGTCAGACATGCACCTGGGATGGGTTTAACATAAGGACAGCCCAGTAGCTGCACTCTCATGGCAATTATTCTGTGCCACTGTTGAGGTACGACACGAATGCTTCGCGCTACGATGGAGGGATGGAAGGTGTTGCGTGTTTGGTGGAGGCTGTCGGTATTTCCTTCAAAAATCTGAGGTAAAATACAACACTGCAACATTAAAAACATGAATGATACACACAGTTAAAAGAAAAATCTCAAGAAATCTAAATTGATATGGACTCTTAATAAATATCTCTGGTGTCATTGTGTGTGATTCATTAGTGCTTTTGATTCAAAAGAACATTTTCATAATTGTTTTGCAGCTAAAATAATATTTTTGATGCCATTTGGCCAGGGATAAATGTTACACAATAATTTATCTTTCTTTCTTTCTTTCATCTGTCTGTCCGTCGATCATCCATCCTATCTATCTGTCTATCTATCCATTCGTCTATTTATCTGTCTGTCTATCCATCCGTCTATGTATCTGTCATTCTATCCATCCATCCATCCATCCATCCATCCGTCGTTCTATCCATCTACCTGTCGTTCCATCAATCCATCTATCTGTCGTTCCATCCATCCATCCATCCAGCCATCCATCATCCATCTATCTATCTGTCTGTCATTCCATCCATCCATCCATCCATCCATCCATCTATCTGTCATTCCATCCATCCAGCTAGCTATCCATCCATCTGTCGTTCCATCCATCCATCCGTCAGTCCGTCGTTCCATCCATCCATCCATCCATCATCTATCCATCCATCCATCTATATAATTATTTCCAACTATTGCCATAATTATTATTATTATTATTATTATTATATTATTATTATTATTACTATTCTGTCTCACTCTAAAAAAACACCTTATAGCAGAAGATAAAATGCCATTTACCATTGTATTGAATATATGATGATGGAGTGATATAAAGACAAAAGTCTTACCATATCATCAGAGTTATTGTACTGGACAAATGTCCGCCAGCGGTTCCTCTCCTTGTACTCAATCTTGTAGTTTTTCACGAAATATTCAAAGTTTGCAATAGTCAAGCCTGTGGTCAGAATGCCTATGAAGCAAAAACATGACTCAGAATTATTTCATTTGAAAAGCACAAAAAAAAATACCATTTAGTTTAGTCTTGTCTAGTCACACAACATTTTGCCTCAAATGCTGCTGAGGTCATTCTCCTGAGAACAGTGATGCAAGTGCTCAGCCAGCTGAGGAATGTGACAGCATGTAGGCTAAAGACTTCACTTCAGAGTGCGGCCCGTCATCTGCATCAAAGTGGAAACCTGCGGCCGGCCTCTTTCGGCTACAAAACACATTCCTGAGGGAAACACTCAAGTGGCATGTTCCCAGCAGACACAGAAACACCAACTGGAGACCCTGAGGTCTGTTATTACTTCCTAACATTAACTACATCACAGACGTGAGGACACCACCGTGATCATAAGAGCCATTCAAAGTGTGAAGCTGTGAGATTGAAGTGTGATGACTTGAAAGTTGTGAAAGGAAGTTACTCATCATCAGAGAAAAGCTTGAAGAGTTCAAAGAGATGCCACAATATAAAGAAAGTCAGGAAGCAAAGCTGAAGAATCAAAGTAATAAAATCAAAGCACCATTTTTAAGTGGTCAAAGATGAATATACTGAAAACTAAACAAGCAGTTAAAATGGAGTATAAAATGTATAATTGCGGTTCAAAATTGACTGGATGACGTAACCTGTAATTCTCCCACCTCCTACGTGAAAAATAACCACTCAAGAGCAGACATTCGACGCTGGTGAGAAGTGTCATTTGATGTCATTTCTAAAATGGCATCGACTAAAGCAAAGTTCCATTGGTTGTTTTGGAGAATTACAAGCATGACTGGAGCGTTTTGTGGTCAGAAATGGGACATTTCAGTTTTTCCTTTCCGAATGCCAGTATTACCACCAAAATCCTACAGATTTAGTAATCCTCAATATCACTGCAAGACGAATTACTAATTTCAACTGACAACTATTATTTGTACAGTATATCCAACTTGCACATTACACGATACACACCAAAGCTCACAAAATTTGGGGTCGTTAAGATTTTTTAATGTTTTTGAAAGAAGTCTCTTATGCTCACCAAGCATTTATTTATTTGATCAACAATACACTAAAAAATTGTTAAATACTATTGCAATTTAAAATAACCGTTTTCTATTTGAATGTATTTTAAAAGTAATTTATTCCTGTGATCAAAGCTGAATTTTCAGCATCATTACTTCAGTCTTCAGTGTCACATGATTCTCCAGAAATCATTCTAATATGATGATTTGGTGCTCAAGAAACATTTCTCATTAATATCATATACTTGTGAAACTTTTTTTTTAGGACTCTAATGAAGAACGGTCAAAAGAACAGCATTTATATGAAATCGAAATATTTTGTTACATTAAAAAAGTCTTTACTCTCACTTTTGATCAATTCATCCTTTCTGAATAAAAGTAATCATTTCTTTCAAAAGAAAAATAAACTAACACCAAACTTTTGAACTATACTGTACATTACAGTGATTTTACCATGTTTAAGGGTGGTCCTAATAGCTCCCCTTAACCGTGGTAAAATGGCTTTTTGTGGCTCATTGCTTTTATACCATACTCTCTACAGTGATTGGGGGGGGGGGGGGGGGATGGGTTGAGGAAAAATAAACATTAATTTTTCATGCTTGTTGACAAAAGCTCTCTTAGAAAGCATCGTGTGAATGCAGAGTGGTGACCCCACAGATAAAGAGATGCTTTTTCTCTAGTTTTATTTAGCCCCACACATGTACGCCATCGCTACAATGATAACAGTGCTTCCTCTTTGAGACGGGCCGGTTTCACTCAGGGTCATCATGTCCAAAAGCACAGATTCCCTACAGGAGACAAAGTGAGCATTCTCTCGCTCCTTGAGCTGTATGAAATTAACTCGGTTGTGCTGTCTACAAACAGTCATGCTCAAAATAAACGCATGTCCGGCGTGTTCCTAAATTTAAATGTGCTTCTGTAAGAGGGTTTGTATGTGTGATGAATGGACACAGAGAGGGCCTTTCTGTGCTTTTATGCAATACCAGGAACTGCTCAAAAGACGCAGATACCAGTTAGTTGTCGGGGTGGGGGGCTCATGTGCTCCGGGTGTGTAATGCTCCTCTGCACTCCAGAGCCGATCACGAGAAAGACCTTTTGCGTGGATAACACAAAACTTAACACCCTCTGGAAACCTTGGGTCTTTCGGACATGTTTGTGTGTGTGTTGGGATCTGAAGGTGTGTTCACGACATACCGGAATTATGGAAATTACGAGATTCCGACTTGTAAAATGCGCTCACATCCTCACTGAACTCTTAACTCTTTCCCCGCCATTCAGGGGGTTTTCCGGTAGGGCTGGTTGATATGGCCAAAAAGTTTATCACATATATCAATATATTGAAGTTAATATCAATTTCCGATTAATGCTTTTATATTAATGGTTTTTTAGACCTTGAGAATGAACGAAGCATTATACCATTATATTTCTTTCTGAAGTACAGAAAAACTATTCAATTATGTGCATTGGAATGGGATTCACATCATACAAGAAAACCAAATTTGCACATTGAGGTGTCAAAGAGGAAACTGGCAAAGTCAGGTTACCCATAGATAAATCTGGAAAAAAAATATAGATATATGTAAATGAGATCAGATACTACAAGTATTACCTGTGATCCTCCTCTTTTCTCCAAGATCAATCTGTAGCCACTTATGGTTGAGGTCATCAGAGATACCCCGTTGGGTGCTGTTAGGGAACCAGTTGACTTCAGACCCATCAGAGGAGATATTGTGTGATGACAAGCTTGTAGTTGTGCCCACTGGATGAAGAACAGTCTGTTGGCTGCAATCTGTAGGAGAAAGAGCACTGTAGTCAAGAACGCATTTAAAATGAAGCATTTACACTACTTTTCAGAAGTTTGGGTTCTGTAAGATGTTTTTGTTTTTTATTCATCAAGGATGCATTAAATGAATCAAAAGTGACAGTAAAGACATTTATAATGTTACAAACATTTTCTATTTCAAATGCCGTTCAAGTAAATGGGTAACACTTTACAATAAGGTTTCATTAGTTAACTACTTTAACATGAACTAAGAATTAACAATACTTCTACAGCATTTATTAATCAATGGTAATGTTAATTTCAACATTTACTAATACATTTAATAATACAAAGGTTGTATTTGTTAACATTATTTAATGCACTGTGAACTAACATGAACAAACAATGAACGACTATTTTTATGAACATTAACAAAGATTAATATATACTGTTTTGTTCATTGTTAATTCATGTTAGTTAATACATTAACTATTTTTAACAAATAAAACCTTATTATAAAAAGTGTTACCAATAAATGCTCTTTGAACATTCTATTATACATCAAAGAATTTTGAAAAAATTATCTATTACAGGTTCCAGTAACAGTTTTCAGCATTGATAATAATAATAATAATAATAATAATAATAATAAAAAATGGTTCTTGCGCAGCAAATCAGCATATTAGAATGATTTCTGAAGAATCATGTGACACTGAAGACTGGAGTAATGATGCTGAAAATTCAACTTTGCGTCACAGGAATAAATGACATTTTAAATAGTGAGCCTAAGAGACTTCTTTCAAAAACATAAAAAAAAAAAAATTGCACCAACCCCAAACTTTTGAATGGTAGTGTAAGTGTCAGATATCTTGGTGATGGTAACATATTAATTAATTCCAAACCAAAACTTTTAATAAAAAAAATGGAACATGAAAAGAGTAATGTTAGTTCTAGTCGTGTCTAGTGCTTGCTTTTGACATAATAAAACACACATGTGGAGCAAAAACTCAGTTACGTGTACACTGACTCAACAGGAAGCCCTGAGCTCTTAAAATACCCACCATGTGTACAGTTAAATGGAGACGTATGTGCTATGAACACAACAATATTACAATAAAAGATGGGGGGAAAGCTCCCACTTCCTTTAAAGAGAGAAAAACAGGGCCAATACATCCTGTTGCTTAGCCCCGATTTAGCTAACACTATCACATTCCACACATTTAGCATATGTGGCCAGAGGAAACTCAGGAAGAAGACAAGGAGAATCCCAGCAGGAGGTCGGAAAAGATCCTCCGATTGAAGATCCTCCGATTGAAGTCACTAGAGAAAAAGCTTCTGTTTTTCTTTTCAAATGTTTTAATTATTTTTTATTATTACCTAGAAATAGCAAGGAAACGTAACTATTTCTTCATTTCACATCATAATGTTTCTTTGCTTGAATTTCGAAATTGAATTTTCGAAAACTGTTTTAAACAGGATTTTCAATCTCAGAATTTCAACATAGTATCTGGACTTCACTGTACACACGTTTGAGTATTTAGTAAGATGTATAACGTCATAAAATTGCATCTTGATACCTCAGCTCCCTTGTAAAAAATATTGTTTGTGAGTGTTAGCATCTAGCTAGGGGGTTGGTAAGGGTAGGGTGCTCGCTTGATGGTAGTAGTCATTGCTGGGTTAACGGCTGTGCTTTAAACTAATTGGATTAATGGGAATCAATTGACATTCATCGACTGGTGTCCACACATCTATCAAATCCTGTCATCAGGAACTCCTGCAATACATCAACAATGCACACTGAACACAGGTCCACTTCTGACCAGAAGAGATTAGGATCACGTCGATCAGAAAAGGTACTTCCATAAATCTATAATAACAACTGACTAAAGCTTGTGTGTGTGTATCACTAAAGCAAACAGTAACCAGTCAATGTATACAGGTTGTCAGTAGTGTACTTGTACACCCAAAGTAGTAATGAGAGAAGGTTAATGCGTTGGACAAAATACAGAATTTAGGGGTAATTTTCTAAATTACAATTTAGAATTAAAAGAGTTGCACCCCACAGGAAGATGATTTTGAATCGACTGAAATGCAGACATTCAACAGTCACACAACAGTGGAATTACATTAGTCCAAGGAGTAATTTTTAACTAATTCTGAAAAACACATTTGTTTTGTGAAAAAACATATTTAGTTCACCCAACAACGTCTGCTTGTCAACATGACACCTAGTGCTCTTGTGAACGCGCTGGAGATTAATATTTTGTAAATAAAGTGGTAAATGATGTGTTTTTACGCAAACAAAGAACTCATGTCGCTTCATAAAATCGAGGTTAACCCACTGGAGTCCCATGGATTACTTTAATGATGACTTTACTACCTTTCTGGGGTTTTTAAATGGTTTTAATACATTGTGCAGTGTTAGAAAACTAATAACGAGAATCATGGATTCTTGTCCGTGGAATGTGTCACTTCCGGTATTTTGCGGTTACTCGACACGGGCAAATTGAAATTGAGGATTTTTTTTTAAATAGAGTACTCGAATTTAATCGAGGAATTGGGACGGTCTAATTTGCATAACTTTATAAAAATTAATAATGACATAAAAATTTTAATCTATAAGATCATTACTATATTAACTAAATCAGTGCATTCTGGGAAATGAAGTGTTCTTCCATTACAAAAAAATATAAATAAATATAAATACCAAAAATGTTATCAATTAAAAATCCTATTTTATTTTCTCAAATTCAGAATTTTTTATTTGCTACTGCAATTCAGCAATTTGCAATCCATTCAGAATTCAGCACTCCGCACAATCGTGGAAAACGAACATTTGGAGCAAGTGTTGGCACATGCATATGTTTGGCATCCAGCGTGTGAATTTGATTCATCAGCGCGTCCGCACAGGTAACGGACTCAAACAGCCAGAGAAAAACAAACTCAGGTGATAAGATGTTCCCACGCCTTTCATTCACCCTGATAGTGCAAACAGGGCTTCCTATATCCAAACTGGTAAAACAAAAAACCTGTTAGGCTGCTACAAGGTGATTAAGCTACTTCCTTTTTTGCAGAGGTGCAAATATACCAGTCAAACAAAACTGTAACACACAGCGGCAGCAGGAATAACAGCAGGTGGCGAAAACCAATCAATGTCACCACGGTCCAGGAAATAATAGGATTAATCCCATACCAATATGTGGACTCAGTTCACATCACCATTGAACCATAAAACAAAAGTGCTTACCGTTTGTCACAAACGTGAAGAGGGTTTCAGACAACGAGCCACTGAAAGACATGGAAAAACAAAGATATCAGTGAGCACTGAGCGTTTTAGACACAAAAGATCATTACTACAGTGATTAATTAAGGCCCTGTCATGTGAAAGTAACGCCTACAGAGGCCAAGAGGGAGATTCCCATTGTCAACCCTGTTGTGTTGCCAAATTCAGAGGATCTCCCTCACTGCATCCCGCATCTCCCCCTCTGACAGGAGGAATGGGGTACAGCTGGGACGGTGAAAAGAGCAGTGTGGTGGTAATTAGAGGGGAACAGGCTAGGAAATTGCATCTCTGTCAACCATTACTTAAAAACCTGTCATTTTCACAGGCTTCCTGGATGTGATTACTTTTTCATTACTTTTATGGCAGTTGAGCAAACCGTCTCAGAGTTCAGGGTACAAAGTGGTTTACGACAGCGTGAACGAACTGAAATAGGATATATAGTGGATGGTGTGCCAACAACAACAAAGAAGTCTGAAGCCTGGAAATACAAGCAATAAACTGCTGGTGACAGAAATATAATCTAATAAAATCAACGGCAAAATGAATCAAGTGCTGATCAGAGTCTCCAGATTGAAATAACTGTTTAATAAGCACATGCAATAAAACAAAGAAAGCCTGAGATCAAAACCCTAGCAATGTAATTACAGGAACTGCTATTGATCGTCGTTATTCAGTTAGGTTAAAGTGGACCCTGAAAACTGTTACATCAACATAATCTCCTTAGAGTGCAGATGGATTTAGTTTGACAAATGAATGGCGAATCCACCTGTGCAAATTCACCAGCTGCATATGCATCTTTAGGAGTTATTTTTTGTAGTGCTTACTAATAAAAGCAACACTATTACCATTTCTCATTGTTCAGTTTAGTTAAATAAAATGAAAATTAATAATATTTATAATTAATAAAAGTATGCAAAAAACATTTACATAATCCTACATCCAAAACACCCTACCAACCACATTGCAACCACTGCAATGCACTAAAAACCATTCGGAACATCCCAGTAACTGCATAGCAACACCCTAGCAACAGCACCCAATAAAACAGATAGCAACGCACTAAATCTATTCAAAACACCCAGTAACCACCTAGCAACAGCCTACTAAACACCCAGAACACCCTAGAAACAGCATAGCAACACACTGAAAAACGCTCAGAACACCCCAGTAATTGCATAGCAACTCCCTACTAAACACCCCGAACACCCTAGACATAGCAACACACTAAAAACTGCTCAGAAGACCTCATAACTGCATAGAAACTCCCTACTAAATAACCAGAACACCCTACAAACAGCATAGCAATAGCACTAATGCATAGCATAGCAATAACACTAATGCATTCAGAACTCTCAGTAACCGCACAGTAAGTTAATGCACTGCGCTCACACCATGTCGTAATTACCGTAAATAAAGCACTGTATGCTTTCAAATCCTGATTTTGCAGAGTTAGACACCACATTTTGTTAATCCTGGAACAATATTCCTGTCAGAAGATTTAATCCTAACCATATCCCTACACCTAAACCTAACCCTACCCAAGTTATCCCTAAAATCAGAAGGAAACGATAGGTGAATAACACTGCTGTAGAAACTGTAAACTTGTCCCTCAGATCTGATTGGTTGATTGAAATGTTGTTCCTGGATCAACAAAGATGTTGATCCAGGAAAACGTTGTACTTACTTGGTAAAATCAGGTAAATGTCATACACTGATCGGTCTGCACAGCGTCACTTTAAGTCGAACACACCTTAAATCTGCAGTGGTCAGGTGGTACAGTGGCTACATGGTACAAGTCGTAGCTCTCAGAAAATTACGAGTTTACACGTTGTAATTCTACAAGCATATGAAGGCTTTTTACAGTTCAGAACCGTTATGGAAATTACGACATGCCGTGAACGCACCATAACACCCTAGTAAACACCAAAAAAACCCTAGTAACAGTATAACAATACTCCAAAATCCATGCAGAACACCCAATAACAGCATAGTAACACCTTAGTAAACACCCAGAACACCCTAGCAACAGTATAGCAATGCTCTAAAATCCATTCAGAACACCCAGTAACCGCATTGTAACATCCAGAACACCCTAGCAACAGTACAACAATGCTCTAAAATCCATTCAGAACACCCAGTAACCGCATTGTAACACCCAGAACACCCTAGCAACAGTACAGCAATGCTCTAAAATCCATTAAAAACACCTAGTAACCGAATTGTAACACCTTAGAAAACACCCAAGAAACCACATAGCAGTAACCGCATAACATTACAAAAAAATAATTTGAAGTATCAAAAAGGTCCTAAACATTCCCACATGAGTGAATTTACTATTACAAAGACTGCTGTGAGATACTTTTAGCTTGCTTTTAGGGAGCAATGGCATATTAAACCGTACTGGTCATTTAGCTGACACCAGTTTGAGTCTGACCTGCATCATTTCCTGATGCCCCTTTTCTTCCTCTTCTGCTCATAATTTCCTGTTTTCACCATCTACTTTTCCTATTAATAAAAGTGCCTAACCAGTCAGAAAAAGAAAAGAAAAGAAAAATAACTATCTGGAGAGCGAGGATTTGTTCCGTTCAGGTTTCAAATGGATCATAGGAAGTATCTCTGGCTCTAGAGAGCGGCCCATTGTCCTCTTAATAAATCACTCCTCAATGGACACTTCAAACACTCCTCAGAGACTATAACGAGAGGCAATCTCGATTTCTTCCTCAACCTGCCCCCCAATTCCCAGGTGACAAATCTGTGAAAGACCAGCAGTCCAGACAGAGTGTCCCTGACATTAGGTAGTACCTAAACCGTCCATCACGCTAAAGAAGGCAGGAATCACCACTTAATAATAACTGCTGTACGGCTAGAGAACATACCAAGGTCATATTCAGCCACAGCCGTTAGTTGAGGCACCAGAATAAGACATGTTGTGACTTGTCAGGGGAATTTGTAAAAGACTATTTCAGTTTTTCTAACTGTAATCTAACCGTTTTCCCTGGCAAATTTACAACAGAAATGCACTTAAGATGGATGTCTATGAAGCAACAGTTGCGTATTTGCCCTATAGACTCCCATAGTAAATGCATAAATGTCAAAATTGTTATCAATTTTTT
Source organism: Coreius guichenoti (assembly GCA_039654105.1). Taxonomy (NCBI): domain Eukaryota; kingdom Metazoa; phylum Chordata; class Actinopteri; order Cypriniformes; family Gobionidae; genus Coreius; species Coreius guichenoti. Next base: position 32,736,541 of record CM077185.1, read on the forward strand.
TCTATTCTTTTCATGTGGGAAAGCCCACATGCTGATGTCTAACCCACCTAAGAATATAAAGGCATTCATGATAAAATCTGAGGCTTCAAGCTCCTGTCAAAGAAAGAACACAGAAACCACTGCAGTAACTCACTCTTTTGACTGGATGCCATTGGCTCTGACCGCAGGGTAGTGACTGAGCCCTCGGCGCTCCTCCACTGTGATTGGTCCTCCAAACTGGTCCATGATGACCCCAGCATGCACCGCTGCTTTACACAAAACTGATGTCTGAAATGAAAAGAACAGACAGCACTCAGACACAATAATGTAGGGATAGACAGAGATTGGCCTGCAAAACTTAACATGCATGTTTTCACTCATACACAACTTGGTCTTAACTTTAACAACTTCTTTGGAGAAAAAAAAAAAAAAAATTCAAATCTGTCCTTTAAAAAGAATCCATATTTTGTTTATTAATTTAAGACTGAAATGGCATACAAATTTAGCTGACGAAAATAATATTAGTACAATATCGATAAGCCATTAGTATGTTACATATTGCCATTTTGAGAAGTGGTTGATATTAAAATCTAAAGTTAATATTTTGTCTAAATATTTTTTTGTTTATTGTTATTGTATATATATCTTCTATCTGTCATTGTGCATCCATAAAACACACACACACACATTTAATTGACAAGGTTAATACTGCATTGATGTTGTGAGCACAGTCTCAGCTACCATAAAACACTATTATAAGCACAGGCATTTCAATTCAATTTGCTCTGGCATTTCATAATTAGTAAGACAGACCGCCATTGAACATTAAGCATGCATGTTTTTAGTCACAACATAGATTAATTTAAAATTTCTGACTGAGGAGGGCTTTATAATTTCATTCTGAGGCTCAATTACAGTAATTGTAGCAGCCAGTGGAAATGCTTAGCATTCCTCAGCTACTGCCGCTAATGCTAGTACTTTGTCACAGTAAATGCCTATGCGTGAATAACCTTTCTAAGGTCCCTTTTATATAACAGACTAGGTCAGGTAACAGCCATAATGGGATAAAAGACCTTTCAACACTGTGGTTTTCTGATTTAAATCATGTTATGACAACTTGAATGTGGGTTGATGAGTAACATTAAGCTTTGACCCTGACAGCACACGCATGTCTAATCAATGCAGACATTTCAGAATAAGTATATCTGGAACAGGTCATTTTTCACTTGCTTATCAGCAATATATGACAAAAACATCCCGTGCTCAATTTAAGAACAAAATTAAGCAGATTTTTGCGACATTTTATGGTTGAGAATGTGTCAATCTGCTCAGATTTTTTTCCAGAGATGACCATTGATTGTCATTCAAAATAACGATCAATTCATTTTTAACATTAATAACACAAACACAATACATTAAGCACACAGTTTTACCAATATTCAAATATGTTTTTGCTTTGAATCCACTGCTGTAATCTATTATTTCATCCTGGAGCTGAAGATCAAATGAATTACAAAAATACTTCCCAAAAAAAAGGCTGCTTAAAAAAGCTTGAGTAAAATGACATACTATGGGAAGAAGACTGAGAGAAGAGTGTACAGTCTCTAAGGTGGTCCAGTGTTCTTACACTGAGCCCATTAACCACTTGCAAATCATTACCGTGATGAGGTAACAGAAGACGTATTGTGTTATCAGCAGAAACAGCTGCTCTGCATTCAGACTGAGATGCTTCATTAACCTGAACATGTCTCCTCCAGTCAGGGCCATAAATACAGCCCTATCAAACTGCTGCAGTCTCTACCTTTGATTTATGATACAGAAAAGTTGTGCTGTCCCATGCAAAACTCACTACCGCAATGCTACAGTGCTCTGGGTGGTTTTTAATGTGTTGCTATGTGATTGGCTAGTAAGAAACCACACAAACACCCTAGCAAAATAAAAAAAGCCCCACCCCAAGTCTCTACGGGTGCATCTCAATCAGCTCCCTAGCATCTTAGGTCGTGAATCAGTATATCGTGCATACAAATTCGGGCACTGGTAAGGACGGTAACGACTCGCTACACATTGGAACACTGATGACTATTTTGGGCGACATGAAAACGTCCTCATTGCACACTGCAAAAAATGCTTTTCTTATTTAGTATTTTTGTCTTGTTTCCAGTCTAAATATCTAAAAAATTTTAAATCAAGATGCTTTTACTAGATAAGTAAAAAGACATAAGGTATTTTTTTTTGTTTTCTGGAAAATAAAATCAAAATGAAGTGAGTTTTTTATTAAAACAAGCAAAATTATCTACCAATGGGGTAAGAAAAATAATCTTGTTTCTGTTTGAAATCTTGTTTCTGTCCCAAACAGAAATAAAATTATTTTTCTTACCCCATTGGCAGATAATTTTGCTTGTTTTAAGCAAAAACCCCAGAAAACAAGAAAAAATATGTTATGTCATTGTACTTATCTAGTAAATGCATCTTGATTTAAGAATTTTTAGATATTTGGACTGGAAACAAGACAAAAATACTAAGTAAGAAAAGCATTTTTTGCAGTGCAACATCACTACTGGTATTTATGAACAACAGTGGAACTGATATCTTTCTGATATTAGTTTTTAAAGTTATTTAAAGTGCATTTTGATAATTATTTTGCTTGTTACATATACATGCAACATTTCAGCCGTAAATAAATGTTAGCTAGATTATGTTCAATACCTGTCTAGCGATGCAGGTTTATGCTGAAATATAATTAAATGGCTTGTGTTTTAAAAAATATCTATCGCGTGCCATTGTTGGCTCACGTGATTTATGTTTCATGCTTCAGAACTTCTGTTAAGGGAACATAATGAGCATCAATGGTCCCTGGTTTTCATGGTGCATTGTGGGACTTATTAGGGAGCAAACATTTCAGTAAACTGAAAGGATTTTGCAATTGAGACAGCCCTTATAATGGCCGACTCCCTGATCAGTGCCCTGACTACTGAACTAGGGAGCTGATTGAGACGCACCCTTAGATATTCAATTCCACCTCCAAAATAAGCCTAAATAATCTTTTTGGACATTTTAACAGTGAGTGAGTGAGTGGCCATTCCGACATTTGCATGTGATTATTGCATTTTTTCACCTAGTGGCAGTCGCATGTCACGAAGAAGCCTTTACTCTAATGATGAATATATGAACATATCCACACAAACCAAATAACCACCAATATGTCTAAAAGACATGTTGATTTTCTAGGGCTAAATCAACGGAAAATTTATTTCATACAAAATTATTCATAACCGCCCATTTTACAGAAATAGTGTTTAAAAGAATGTTTTAGTGGAAAAATACTGGTAATTCTCACATAGCACTTAATTTTGATTAGACTACATATTCGGTCGGGTAGTTGCATATGGTCTAGCCGCAAAAGTCCAAATATTTAAACATCCAAAGCTCAAATTGGATCCGGAAATTCTTCATAATCATACGTATATGATCCAAACTCCACACAGCTCTCAAAATGATCGACTTTTGTCATTAGTCAGAGATAGTGAAAAGACGGCTTAAGTACATGCAATAGTAGTGATGCTTGCCTTAGCAACTGAGCAAGCACATGTTTTATTGGTTGATTTGTTTATTTGCATGTTTATTTGTTTATTAACTGACTCTACGTTGCTGTCATTCATATGTAGCTTCTTTATGCAAATACAAAGTCCTCATTCTTAACCGTCCTTTGAAAGACCTTTGTATACTGACTCATTCAGTGAGAACATGAGCTTGAGTTAAATCTCCTCTCTGCAGGACGGGCCACAGCATGAAGCCACGAAAACTTCCAGTTTTTACACAAGAATCAATGAAACTTCCTGCTGACAACAAACTCACAATACCATTCAAACTTTGGTTTGTAACTTTTTTGTAATGATTCTGAAAGAAGTCTCTTATGCTCAGCAAGGCTGCATTTATTTAATCAAAAATACAGTAAAACAGTAATATTGTGAAATATTATTACACTTTAAAATAAAAAACTACAATTTCTTCACTAACAGGAAGAGATGTCAGTTTCACTTATTTGCATGTAGAGGAGGGTGGCGCTATCTGTGCAAACAGATTTCATTCAGATGATTCAATTAAGTCTTTCAAAGTATTAATGAACCTAGAACTTAGATTAAGGTGGCATAATAATGAATAAATGTGTGTGTGTGTGTTTGTGTGTGTGTGTTGAAGTGACTGTTGAATGGTTTTGGTGGGCAGATCCACACCCTCAAACTGTGGTGGCATTATCTGCCTGTAATCCCAGAGTCCACTGCTCCACCCGATCTACACAAAAGCCAATGTGCAGTAATCAATCGCTCTGGGTCTTTCTAAAGCCCTCCACACTCGCATATCAAAGCAGATGGCAGCAGGGTGGAAATGTGCGCCCTTGTCTTCCATTGTCGGTTAAGACCCTGTTGTGTGAGTATTGAGCCTGCAGCCGTGTGTCTGTTGTCTTTCTTGAAATTCTGTGATCCGTGATGGGGGTTAGGACAACTTAAAGCAGAGAGCGTTCCTCCTACCATCACTTTAGTCTGTGGACATGTATCATTAGTAAAATACAATACAGGAGATAGTCACGCTCTGATACACTGGACTTTTCCCACAACCAGAATGTGTATTTTGTGGTTTCTTTTAGTCTATTTCTCTCTCTCTATATATATATATATATATATATATATATATATATATACGTATATACATACACACAATGTATAGACTAAAAGATGTAAAACACAGAAAGAAACTCTAGAAACTACTCACTATATTTCTCTCTATATACACTACTGTTCAGATGTTTATTATTCTCTTCAAGGCTGCATTTATTTTATCATAAATACAGTAAAAACTGTAATATTGTGAAATATTATTACATTTTATATTTTATAAAATATTTTTATTTTAATATATTTTTTATATGCAATTTATTCCAGTGATGACAAAGTTGAATTTTCAGCATCATTACTCCAGTCTTCAGCGTCACATGATTAGAAATAATTATAATATGCAGATTTGATGCTCAAGAAACATTTCTTAATACTACCATAGTTAAAAAACAGTTGCTTAATATTTTTATGGAAACTGTGATGTATTTTTTCAGGATTCTTTGATGAATAGAAAGTTCAAAAGAACAGCATTTACTTGATATATAATTTTTTTAAAGCCTTTACTGTCACTTTTGATCAATTTACTATGTCCTTGCTAAATAAAAGTATGAATTTCTTTCAAAAACCTTTTATGAATGATACAATATAGTAAAAGTATAAAGTATTTAATTACTACTAACTATTACAATATCAAAAACGTATTTTTCAGATCATAACTACTTTGTTAATTTTTTTTTTTTTTTTTTTTTTTTTTTTTTTTCATATTTTACATGATGATTGGGGTCCAGAACTCTGAACATGTGTGACACTGAAAGTTAACATTTTCCTACATGAAGCACAAAATACTCTTTGGAATATTCTCAAACCACCCAGTCCTATTCGTAATGAAAAATCCTGCATCAAATTAGAAAAAAGCAAAATAGAAGCATTTGGTCTCAGACTTTCGTACCTGACGGTATTTTTGCTTCTGCAACACAACAATTTCCCTTCTCACAGTGATCAGCAAGGTTTGCTCTACTCTACTTTTGAGTTTAAGCTATGCATAAGCAACAAACATCTGATTTGAATGAAAAGGACTTTTTACCCTCACAAAATCAACACAACCAGAACTTTGAGTCAAACATAAAGCTCGGCCAGCTTAGCTTTCACAAACAGGAAGAGATTTTACCACAATGCAAATCCTTGAGAAAGACCCTTAACATCTTGAGTTATAGCTCAAAGCCCAAGCACATGATTCATTCCACATCTATCCATTGCTGCTCGGCCAATCCCTCAAGTAACCCAAAGCTCTGACCCCGATTCGCTGGAGAGGTATGCACAATTACATAAACGCCTTTCATTCAGAGTTCACTGCCCACTAAGTGACCAGGGAGAACAATGGAGCCAGCACAAATGATCTGTCACCGCGTATCCTCGGGGTGTCCACACATGCATACACACAAGCCCTGTCACAACAAATGCCTGACAGACAATGGGACGAGCCATTAGTGCATTCCACCCCCGACTGCCGACCCGCTTAACATTCCCCGTGAAGGCCCTAGAGGCCTGAGCACCTGTGGGAAAATCTGCTTAGAGCAGCCGCTTTTCCTGGCTGAGTTGTTGCATCTGAAACCTGCTTGGGAAGCACCCCGCCGAGCATCTGCTTGGATGCAAGTCGTCCTTGTAAATAACCCCACAGCTTGGCTAAGGTTCTTCCGCAGATGCGAAATGAGCCGCGGCATACAAGCCACACCTGAGGAAAACAATGAGACGCTACTCACATGTCTGTAGCCCAGAGAAACGTCCCCAGACACGTCTCCCGTCACTGCTGCACATCCGGCCGGACAGTACTTCCTACACAGGGCGAGAACAAAGACAAATATCTGCTTACAGCATGTCAGTTAATTATAGCCGTCGGCTATAGATAAAGCAATGGATGATGTGTTGATAATAGCCGAGTGAAGAACTAAAATTATAAGCACCAATGCAATGAGATACAGTCTGGAAAACTGTGACCACTGCCCAAGTATTTTGTAATGTCTTGTGGCTTGGATACATTTCAAATGAATAGTTTCAGATATGTCTGGGCGATATATACAAAACATTCACTATATATTCAAAATGCTATTCAGTATGGAAGCTTGTTTCCGCCACAGAAAATAAATAAATTAAAAAACGTTTTCTCTCACAATTCTGACTTTTTTTCTCGTAATTCTGACTTTTCTTCTCAGAATTACGTGATATAAAGTCGCCATTGTGAGTTATAAAGTCAGAATTGTGTGATATAAAGTCGCAATTTTTTTCTCACAATTGCGAGATATAAAGTCAGAATTGCAAGATATAATATTGCAATGGCGACTTGATATCACGCACTTCTGACTTTATAACTCGCAATTGTGAGAGAAAAAAAGTCAGAATTGCAAGATATAAACTCACAATCGTGAGATAAAAAGTCGCAATTATCTTTTAAAATGTTTTATTCTGTGGCGGAAACAAGCTTCCATAATTCTGACTATTTAAATGCATTTTTTTTTTTTACCAAAAGGGTGTTATTTTACAGTCCTTCTTTGCCTCATGAGTCATTTGATTAATTTCTGTGAATCAGTTGCATTTGTACATTAATAATAATTTTATATACTGTATATAATTTATAGATAATATATAAATAAAATTCAGCCTTGGTATAATATTATATAAGTATTTGTCAAATGGTTGAAAAAAATAGAGCTATATCGGGCAGCTTGTGTAAGTTTAACTTTTTCAGGCATCTATATCCCGACCAAGACCAACACGCATTCGCTCTCACCTGTACTTTGATGCTGGGAAATGACTGCCTCTGTCCAAGCATGTCAGCAGCTCTAAGGAGGAAAGCAGAGGAGGCCACACAATGAGGGTAAAAATGGAGCAGATGATAAGTGTCTCCACAAAGGAAACAGGCCCTCCGACTCAACAAAAACAAGAACAACAGGACATAAGCATCACAACAGGATGACAGACCTACTTCCTGCACCTCCATGTCTGAATAGTTAACTGAGCTCTCTTTTATGTCTTCTTGTGTTTGAACAGACATATTCAAACAAAATTATGTCATAATGCCTGTCTTGGCAAGTATCCTTAACTGAACGTAAACAGTTGAGAAATAAAACGCATGTGTAACAGTATATTGGATCCGTGGCCCATGCATTAGCTCTTAAAGTGACAGCAGCCTAGTATTCCTGCTGCTGTCTGTGTTTTTAATGTTAATCAAAAACAAAAGACAAAGAACAACCACTTATTGATCTTGACTGAATAACTTTTGTAACTTTAAGGTTTATTCTATGTTTCATGGCTGGTAAAAAATACGAATGGCTGGTAAATTTTCTTAAGTCACCAGCCATTGGCAGGTGCGGCAAAAACTTTTTAGGCCCTGTATTTATATTATAGAATGTTTCATGCCAAGATTAAATGTGCAAAAGTTAGAGTTTTAGTAAATAAAGATGACAATTTTGGTCTGCTTCTTACAAAAAAAAAAGATATTTCACAAATTAACAGAACTTAAATTCTAGTCTGTTCCTTTTGTATGGTGGGGGTTTTTTTTATCCCTTTTGGAGTTTGACTGCCGCCCGCTGGTTACTGTATGCTTTCAGTGTATGGAAAAGATCAGCCTGGGCATTTTTCAATTTTATCAAAGAAAGACAGTCATACAGGTATGAAACAACATGAGAGAGTAAATTATGACAGAACTTTCATTTTTGGATCAACTATCCTTTTAATATTGCTTTGTTCAAACTTGTTATTTAAAAAAACATCCCTAACGGATCTGTAAGCATCCAGAGAAGGGAAGGGGGCAAGCCACGGCATGGGGCCATCGTACTGCGGTTAACATGGGGGTCAGCCAAGAGACAAGAAAAATAGTGGATTCCTGAGAGCTGAAGCTACACATGTACAAAGTTGTGTTACGAAGATACACACTTTTCCTTTTAAAGTAAAGATACCTTTGTGGTTTTCTGTGGAGTATGACAGCAGGAATCCTCTTCCGGAGATGTGCTGGCTGCTGCGAAAGCGGACAGTCAGTTCACTGGAGTCCGTGTGAATCTGCGTAGGCTTGGGCATTGGACCACCACAATACTCCCAAAACACTAGGTGAAATGGAAGGAAATGTATTAATTAATAAAAGATAAGGAATTAGAATCATATTGAGGTATTAGCAGTAAGATACAAGTTAGACCAAAATTAACACCAGTCAACTGCAAAAAAAGTGAAAAAACAAAAAAAAAGTGAAAAAAAACAAAAAAAAACAAAAAAAAACAAAAAAAAAAAAAACAGCCAGTTGGCTGATAACTTGAATATTAAATATTAAAAATAAAAAAATAAAAAAATAAATAAAAAATAAATATAAGTAAATAAATAAATTAAAAAAATAAAAAAATAAATAAAAACAAAAATAAATAAATAAAAAATAAATAAATAAATAAAAAAAATAAAGATACATACATACATACATTTAACCATGTCAAATTAGGGATGCACGATATATCGGCCACCATATCGGTATAGGCCGATATATGTGATCCTAGACCACAAAACCAGTCATAAGTCACACGGGTATATTTGTGGCAATAGCCAACAATACATTGTATGGGTCAAAATTATCCATTTTTCTTTTATGCCAAAAATCATTAGGATATTAAGTAAAGATAATGTTCCATGAAGATATTTTGTATATTTCATACAGTAGATATATCAAACCTTTATTATTTGTAGTAATGTGCGTTGCTAAGGATTTCATTTGGATAACTTTAAAGGCGATTTTTGCAATTTTTAAATTTTTTGCACCCTGAGATTTTCAAATAGTTGTATCTCGGACAAATATTGTCCTATCCTAACAAACCATACATCAATGGAAAGCTTATTCAGCTTTCAGATGATGTATAAATCTCAATTTAAAAAAAAAAAAATAACTCTTATGACTGGTTTTGTGGTGCAGGGTCACATATGTTCATTTTTAAAAGTTATCGTTATCGGGCCGATAAGAAAATTTGGCCGATATATTAAAGCCGATAAATAACTAATTATTTCCTTCAGCTGAGACACTTCAGATGCGCACCGTTTGCCATGATGGTTTTTAATTGCTTGAAATATAATTTAAATCACTTCAAAAACAACGTGCAGCGCAAGTCTGTCATATAGGCTACATAAAATGAAAAAACATTATAATTGTGTGCTTGGGACATGTCTTTTAATGGTGAGTCTTTTGTTTTTGTAATCAGGCTCTCAAATTATATAAAAATTTATATTTAGATTTATCAGCCAATATATCGGTTATCGGCTTTCAAATATAAAGAATTATCGATTATCGTATTGACTAAAATTTTCATATCAGTGCATCCCTATGTCAAATGTCAAAGTAAATAATAAATAAATTTTTAAATCAAACATTTTTTAGCAAAAATGTAATAGTGAAAATAAATAAGTAAATAAATACAAATCAGGCGCAGTTCTTAAGCTAACTCTGAATGTCTTCTCGATCAACAGTCTCTAGTCTGCATAAAAAAGGTGTAGAAGTAATTTACTAAGAACCAATAAGGCAGAGATGGTGTTTTTTTGGAAAGTTTACGACACGTCCGCTAAATGAAGAATGACACGTTTTCTGATGAAAATCAAAACACTATAATCTATAAAACATTATGACCGAACGCACCAAAGGGTCAACACGCTAAGAAGTGTGAATGACACAAGTGTCAAACTCTGCACCAACACAAAGCTGTAGTCATCCCATGTCTCTCAACCACTGTTTAAGAATCGCTCTGAGAGGAATTCCAGTCGTTCCGCTGAAGGATGCTTTGATAAGTGAATGTGGCTGAGGCTCGACTCTGACACCATGACAGCGTTTGTGGTTTAAGGGTTGGCAGGGGAGGAACCAGACAGTGTGGGAAGATTCATGTCCTCCAGGCTCTTTATCTGATGCTGTTAATTATATACACAGTTAATTAATTCAATGGTTCTGGCTTCAATAAAAACACCCACTGCTCTGTTTTATCAGAACAACATTTCAATGCAGGTAGGAAAATGATTTCTCCAATAATCTATGCATGCACAAAAAGGAAGGCAATTCATCTTTTTTGGGCAGGATGACCAAGAAAGACCTCAGGTTCAGGGCTGAACGATGATAGCCTAATAAAACAGAACAGCCCATTCACTTTAAGTGAAGCACTACGATATCCTTTTCCCTCCCCATCCATAATTTACAAAACAGTAGGTGGGTAGTTTCATTCACATAGTGGTACAGACGTAACCTGGGGTCATATTAGTATTTTGGAGTGAGCAGTGATGCTCTAGAAGAATTTCTCACTTCTACCAGGATCTGCCAATGACTAGAAGGAAGCATAATGCTTAATGTAAAGAACTTTAAACATGTATTCAACTTTAAAAGGAATTCAGAATGTTGGAATGGATCAAAAAAATGTAACTGGCAAATACAGGAAATGGAATTAATTCAAAACCTCAAAAACCAATCATATTTTTTTTTTCCTTTTTTGAATCAAAGGTACCAAAATTCCATTCTGCGACATTTTTTAACCTCTAGCTATTTTAAATCAGTTCTTCCTTGCAAGGGAGCAACCATTTAGACATTTACCTAATTCAGGAAAATATTTCATTTAAATATGTAAAATTACTGACATGAATAGTCTTGTTACCTTATTAATTGAAATGCATTTGTACTCGAAAAACATTTCTTTTTGAATAGGAAGTGTGCATAAATACAGAATCTGTGCACAGTTCCTGTTAAAAAAAGAAATGCCACTTCATCTGCAATTACTCTTATGCCAATAAATTGCAAAAACGGCAAGCTCATTCAAAAAGGAAGATATCAGAAATGGGAGATAAGTGACAATATCCTTTAGGAAACAGGCAGAATTGCCAGCACTTCACCATAATCTCTAAAACATCATGACACACTGGCCTCTGTGGTTTCCTCCTGCTTTACAGTAAATTTATCAATGTGTGACTGGTGCTGACTCATAGTAATGCATTGAATTAAAGTGCTTTACTCAGGTTTACTCACAGTAATGTGAACTAGAGGAGTTTAAACTGACTAAAGAGCATATGATCAACTATATCACAATATGATTGCAACTAGACTTAGATTTGTAAATGTTTCCTACAGGATTCTGTTTCTGCCCAACACAGCAATAGTGTCTCAACCAATGGGATCAGATTGGGGAAGGACTAGATCTGTTTATCCAACCAATAGAGGTTTGGGAAACCTGTTTGAAAATAATCATTATGATTTGTGCCAAACTTCACCTTTAAGTTCAAAATGTCCTTAATTCTGGTATAATTCTAATTCTGCTTTTCTCAAGAAATCCATCATACTTTCCATTAATCAAACAAGGAAGCCCTGATGCACTATGACAAAAGATGAAGACATCAAAACACAAGAACCTGTGCCATCAGTCGCCACTGAGAATATCTGGTTTTCATATATTGTTCGACCCAGACACAGGATCTAGTGGGGAAATCACTAGATAATGGCTACAAAAACAACATATGCAAGCAGCACGTTCATTGCATCAATGATTAAAACAACTCACCATTTTCCACCCCATATGATCCTTTTAGAACCTTTAAATAGTCTGACTCGCAGTCCTTCTTCTCCATGTTCAGGTCTCCAAACTTGAGGATGATCGTGTGGCCTATGGGTACACGGATCCGCCATTCACACCAGGAGTTGTTGGGGTAAGTTCCTGGGTAGTTCTTGGAGGACAGGACACCACTCTCTTGGCCCAGGACATAATGACCACAGCCATCATCTGTAAAAAGTAATATAAGAATTTGTTGTAATAAAGCATGGTGAATTCAGACCCAGGAAGAACAAGACTAACACTTAAATGTTTAGTACTTAAGCCTCTTATGTTCACTATTTTTGCAATTCAGTTTGGTATCAGTAATGGGAAAGAAATCACCTTACATGTAAGTTTAAAAAGCTTATTCCTAAATTTTAGAAGACAATATTATATTTGATACAAGCCTCAGACCAGTTCACTCTGGTAGATACCAAAATAGCAATCCAACCTGTTATGCAACGGCAAGTAAGACTCCAAGTGCACATAAATGTCTGATTCTGTTGCAACAAAAGACTGCATGAACTCAACAAGCCAATGCATGTCAACCTAACATAAACCAAATAATATTATATCAGCAAGCAAAAAGTTTAATTAACTTAATGTTTCAACATGTACAAACCCCTAAGACAAGTTAAAACACCAGAAGAAGTCTCTACCACTATAAGTTTTGTAATTAGAAGCAAAAGACGATACAGCACTCTTATTAGAGAGGAAATATGATTTTCCTCACATTCTCACTGATCAGTATGGAAGATTGTTTCTGCCACTGCATGAAAAATCCCAAAGGTAATTTTGACTTTCAATTGCGATCGAGTTAATATCTGGTTGTAGTTCTGGGTTTACACAATTCTGACTTTTTTGCTCAAAATTCTCAGTTTCAATCTCACAATTCTGACTTTTTACCTCAGAATTCAGGTTACATCTCACAATTCTGACATTTTAGCTCAGAATTCAGTTTAGGCTACATCTCGCAATTCTGACTTTTTACCTCAGAATTCTCAGTTTACATCTCGCAATTCAGACTTTTTACCTCAGAATTCTCAGTTTACATCTCGCAATTCTGACTTTTTACCTCAGAATTCTCAGTTTACATCTCGCAATTCAGACTTTTTACCTCAGAATTCTCAGTTTACATCTCGCAATTCAGACTTTTTACCTCAGAATTCTCAGTTTACATCTCACAGTTCTGACATTTTACCTCAGAATTCTCAGTTTACATCTCACAGTTGACTTTTTACCTCAATTCAGTTAACATCTTGCAATTCAGACTTTTTACCTCAGAATTCTCAGTTTACATCTAGCAATTCAGACTTTTTACCTCAGAATTCTCAGTTTACATCTAGCAATTCAGACTTTTTACCTCAGAATTCTCAGTTTACATCTCACAGTTCTGACATTTTACCTCAGAATTCTCAGTTTACATCTCACAGTTATGACTTTTTACCTCAATTCAGTTTACATCTCGCAATTCAGACTTTTTACCTCAGAATTCTCAGTTTACATCTCACAGTTCTGACATTTTACCTCAGAATTCTCAGTTTACATCTCACAGTTATGACTTTTTACCTCAATTCAGTTCACATCTCGCAATTCAGACTTTTTACCTCAGAATTCTCAGTTTACATCTCACAGTTATGACTTTTTACCTCAATTCAGTTTACATCTCGCAATTCAGACTTTTTACCTCAGAATTCTCAGTTTACATCTCACAGTTCTGACATTTTACCTCAGAATTCTCAGTTTACATCTCACAGTTATGACTTTTTACCTCAATTCAGTTTACATCTCCCAATTCAGACTTTTTACCTCAGAATTCTCAGTTTACAATCTCGCAAATCTGCCTTTTTACCTCATAATTCCCAGTTTACATCTCGCAATTCTGAGTTTATAAAAAAGTCTGAATTGTGAGATATAAACTAAGAATTGCGAGAAAAAGTTAGCATTGTGAGATAAAAAGTTTTTATTTAATGTCGAAAACATGCTTCCATAGATCAGTGACAAAGGTGGAGTTAGAAACCGTCAGCTGCCAGACTCTTGTGGATGATCCAAGGGTGAAGAGCTCCCACGCTGGGGGGTTAGCGCATGTATATGCGCATTTGTGCATGTATTGTCAAGACTACTGTTCACTGATATGTTATGGCTCCGTTATGTCACTGTCTCCCATGGTAAAGGCACTCACACCTGTGATGGCACCACAAACTACTCCTTTCCTTCCAGACAGCTGAGTCTCCAGCAGCCACTCAGGAACTTGGCGCTTATGTATGCATATAACAAACTCAGAGACCCCAGAGTTTTGTGACATTGAAGGAATTCTTAAATGACACAAGGAATGAAACAGGACTAATGCTATAAATAGCACCAGTGTGTTTCTAAGGGAACATTCGCCCACACTAACCAAAAATGCTTTCTTTGACCTTAGCTGGTACTACGTCAGTGCTAAATACTCGCAGACACACAGTGGCCTTTGTGGTGGCGTCTGAACTCTATCCAGATGTAGGGCTGGGTCATGCAAAAAAAAAAAAACCTGATGGACGGAAACCTCAGGGCAGGTGTAGAGGAATGACATCATGTTAATCATGGCCATGCAAACAAACTAAGCTACAACGACTACACAGCTAAAGAATATTTTTGGTTATTTTTTAAGAATTTCAACATAAAGTAGTAGGTCAAAAATAATATTTATTCAAAATGACCAAAACCATGTAGCTCGCTTTTGCATTCATTCCAACGGGGAAAAACATGATGGAGCTTCTTAAACCAGCCCTTTCAGCATGCTGAGGAACACCTGGCCATCGTTTGCCCCAGGGTGGAGCACAAATATTCACAACAGAGAGAGTTCTGCAAGTACAGACAATCCGACTGTCTCCTAACATAGACCAAATATGGGTTCACACTAATAGAGGATAGCTATTCAATTAAGTCTGTGATACACTCTTAAAAATAAAGGTTCTAAAAGTGGTTTTTCAAAGCGATCCCATAGAAGAACCATTTTAGGTTCCCCAAATTACATTTTAGTGAACAGTTCTTAGGTGTAAAGAACATTTTAATGATCTGAAGAACCTTTTTCCACTTTAAAGAACCTTTTGTGCAATGGAAAGATTCCATGGATGTTAAATGTTCTTCATGGAACCATTAATGCCAATATAGAACCTTTATTTTTAAGAGTGTACAATCAAAAACAATATGCTTAGCAAGAATACTGCCACAAAGTAATAACTCTTGGATAAAAAAACTAGGCTATAATACAAAAAGAAAGACTCCATCAAGGGGGGTGATACTATGCAGTATTGAAGTATTTCACCCTTGAGTTCACTCAAAAATAAAGATTTGGTCATTATTTAGTCATTCCCATTTTGTTCCAAATCCATGTAACTTTATTTCTTCCATGGAAAACAAAATGAGAATTGTACTTTATGCTCTTTTTCATGCAATTAGTCCTTGTGGAGAGTGGAGACTAAAGTTTTCAAACTTCAAACAAAATTCAAAAGGTAACAAAGTGAGTGAATTACTTAAAGCAGTTTTGGGAACTAAATCATTAAAGGTTTAACACAAAAATTAAAATTCTGTCATCATTCCTGTAGCTCAAACAGTAGAGCCATGTCATGGGATCGATCCCCATAAAATGTATTCCCTTGGAAAAAAAAGAGCATAAATGTAAATGTAAGATCAGACTCAGAAGGATACATTCCCAAATCTACTTCTCTCACGAACCCGGAAAGGAGAGCTGCAGGTGTTAAGATTTTCAATGAACAACGATTTAAATTTCAATCTGTTCATCACACAAAGCTATCGTATTGCTTAAAAGACGTGTAAATTATAGAGTACGAGTCATATGGATGTTTTTTTATGTTGTTTTCACATTCTTGAAAACCTCAATCCCTACTTTTAGTAATTGTATGCAAAAGTGCAACCAATAAAAATCAAAATTTCTCGATTTGTGTTCAACGGAAGAAAGTAATAAAAGTTCTGGTAGTAGACAATGACAAATTATATTATTTTTGGCTGAACTGTTCCTTTAATAACCAAATGTTTCTCCACTCCAATGTTATTGTCTCTATAATGTGTGCACTGTATGCTACTTTGGATCTGGTGAATTAAAAAACGTCCCAGCAGTAAAAAGACCTCTGTGCAACTAATGAAGTTCAAGACAAAAGATATCTGATACAATGCAGATCAGATGCTGCTTTGACCATCCAGAGACACTTTTAACACACACACACAATCCCGCTGTGAGAGTGATTCGAGGGAAAGTTGTCCTCATGGAAAGACACGGCCAGCATGTTGTGTGTCAGCGCTGTGCTACAATATAGTCAGCACATTTTCTAATGAGACAAATTTGACATCAAATATCTTATCCACCTTAAGGATATCAACTTTAACTTTCAAAGGTAGGCTACTCCAGTTTCTAGGAGAAACTCATGCAACATGAAACTCATAAACACATAAATTGCAAAACAGCATGATGTAGCCTATGTAAGCAAAAATACAAACATACATCCTGTTTTAGATTTGAATCCCAGACTATTTAATGATCTGAACTAAGAACGAAACCCACTACGCTCAAAAGTTTACAGGATCTGAAGCCCATGTAACAAAGTTTGAAACATTATAACTCCCCATGAGAAGCTGTACGTTTACTTACAATGATATATAGAACCATAAAAGCATGTTGCATGCAAACAACTCAAAATCCTCCACCAGTAACCTCTGACGCCTCGGCAAACAGACTCTTTTGTTTCCGATCATCTGCCGTGTTTTTGTTCACTTACCCGGTTTCTCTGCGAGCACGAGCGGGTGAATTGAATATAAGAGTATCAGTCCATGCAGTGCTCTGTATCCAGACATCTCCACTTGAAACCGCTGTGAATGAGAGTAAAACGCGAGAGCGCATTGGAGAAGCTTCACGATAGCATGTTTACCGGGGGAAACTCGTGTGTGTGTGTGTGTGTGTGTCCGCGCGGATCCCCAAACGCCTTGAATGAACTCTTCCGTGTTTCTCCCACAGGCGGCACCAAGCGGTTACTAGACCAGTCTGACGGGTCTGTCTTGTGTCAGGCTGTTAGTAGGCTATGGCAGCCCAGTATAGATACTGAGTGATACTGTATGGATACAAAGTGATACTGAATAGAGAGATATGCATAAACAACATTTTTTTTTTTAATTTCAGGCAATTTTATGTCTCAGGATTCGACTTTTATTAAACTATTAGATTTCAAAGTTTTTATGTTTTTTATAGCCTGTCACATTAAAAGTGCCTTTATTTTTCATGTAGGCTACATTTATTTATTTGTAGCAGACGCGACAAATGTAAGTCAAAGGTACAACAAGCGATTCATCTTGAGAAATGCTAGCAATAGTAAATTTATTTGATTATTTTTAATATTTTAATTTTATATTATTTAATAATAATAACATCAGATATAACAATTATATATTATAATAATATAATAATAACAATGTATCATAATAATAATATACGCTAATAATAATACATAATTTTTCTTTGCTACTTTTCAAATGCTTTTCAAATATAGATATTGTTTTACCCTTGTGCTAGACCCATCGTTTTAATCGTGAAATATGAAAATTATAACTAAAAACATTACATTTACAAAACTGTGATTTAAACAAAGAGAGAAATATTACATTCACTAGCCTATTTATTGTGTGAAAATGTTTTTTTTTTTTTTTTTTTTTTTTTTTTAAAGAATTCAATTTACAAACATTCAGTCATCACAGTCCATGAATATACATCAAATAATTATAAATAAAAAAAAATGTTGTTCCCCCTCAGGTTCTTACTCTATGGCGTCATTTCCGCCACAACCCCCTAATAAAGTTTTTCAAAAGTTAGTGTACTAAGAAGAGATGAGATATCTTGTGGAGAAAACAAACAAAAGGCCAGGTAAATATCTTTTTTTTTTTTTTTTTTTACTGTGCATCACCTCCAAATCGTGCTTTAATTTGGACAAATAATGTACATTTTGGACAGCTATAAAATTAGCCTTAGCAATATAAAACATTTTTTATTTGAAAAATGTTTAAAATGACATTTGCACCACATAATGAATGATAATTTAAGATATAGGCTGAAATATTGAGATATGGTTAAAGATTTTCCAAAAAACAAAAACAACAAAAAAACGAATACAAATAACGTTAACCACAATAACAGAGTTCTCTTGTGATGAGTGTATGTACACTTCTAGACATTATTAGTGGAAATAAACAAATAAACTAAGGAGACACTGTTACTGAAACTAATGGAAAGTTTTTGAAACTTCATCTGAATAAAACTGTTGTTATAAAACTATGTTGTATGTTGCTGTAATGTCAGGCAGTGACCGGTGGATTTCCAGTAACATATGGCCATTCTCGACTCCACAGCATATGACGCATCATCTGTGCCTGGAGAGCACAGGCCTGTCTTTAACTTCCTGGGCCATAAAGTTTTATTACTGTCGTTATGAAAAACCCTGCAGACAGTCACCGTACAAAGATCAGATTAATGATAATGCAGTAAAAAGGCATATTTTTGCATGTTACTTCTTTTGCATTTGCTTTTACACAGCAAATGCCACAAACATAGATTGTAATAAATACATATTATATAGCTAAAACTATTGCGCTCTCTGCTGGAGAGAAATCAGTCTACACAGAGTCTACAGGTATAGCTGTTATTTTTAATTTTTTTTTAAATTTTTTTTTTTTTTTTTTTAACATTTCCAGTTCCAAAACATTTTATTTTTGTTCTGAAAAAACAACAACATTAATATTTAGTCTCTATTACACTGTTTCAATGCAGCAATATTTTCTTTTCAGTGCCAGTTTATATGTGTATGTAAGGGTCATCCTTTAATTAAAAATATCATCTTGTGAATTTCTATTGTTTTTGTTTGTAAAGTTTTAATAACAAAGAGTCACAGTCACCACAGCATGTAAAAAAAAAAAAAAAAAAAAAAAATTGGTTATGATGGAAATGAGAATTTTGCAATACTTGCAAAAAAACAAACAAACAAAAAAACCTGTATAGCGCCTAAAAAAAATCAGTTTGATCTCTAAACTGACCAGAAATGTTGTTATATAATGGATTTTACTGGTGTTTACTGAAACACTGATCATAATTTGCATATATTTTTTCCACCCAGTGAAATCTATAGTAAAACGCTAGATGGTGCTGTTGGTTATATTTATTTGACAACTAAACAATCTTCTGAAGTCATCTAATGGCAGTCAAAGCAGTTAAGAGTATTATATGCTCGAAAGTAATTGTAAACAATGCACTAGTGAGGTTTGACTGTCTGTTGTAATAAAAACGTACATAACTGAGCCAAATATTTTATTTTTATTTTTGTTGTTGTTGTTGTTATTTAGCCTACAGATGAATGCGATTGTACCTGATAGACATACATACAATTACAAAATTATGTGCAGTAAAACTTTGAGTATAGCTCCCATTATTTTGGCACCTGAGCACAAGTGCAGCTCATAACTGAATCATCTGAGACATATGTTTTGAATGAAGACCTGTAATGTAATACAGAGGCTGTACAAGATTATGTCTCATTCACACTTGGGTTACTACACCTGTTTGAACTGCCCATAGAATTATTAACAGAGCAGATACATATACTGTAAATGATTAAAAATGTTCGTTTTAAAATGGTCTTAAAAATACATTAAAGTTCTTTCTTTCTTTCTTTCTTTCTTTCTTTCTTTCTTTCTTTCTTTCTTTCTTTCTTTCTTTCTTTCTCCAATAAGCACAAAGGAAAAGTGAAATCCTTGAGTTGGGTTTAAAATAAAAAAAAAGTTCATTTTATAAGAACAAAAATTTGGCCATGCTCGATATTAGACAAATCAAACACTCAGAAAACAGTGATTCAGACACTCATTTGGGATTATTTCTGCACAATGACCTGAACCTAAAAATACAAATTAATAATTTAATAATTAAAATATAATATCATAACAATAATAATGCAATCTTGATACATATATGTGACCCTGGATTTTTTTTTTTTTTTTTTTTTTATAAATTAATTTATTTTTAGTATAATAAATAAATAAGCTTAAATAAGCTTTCCATTGATGTATGATTTGTTAGGTTAGGATAGGACAATATTTGGCCGAGATACAACTATTTGAAAATCTGGAATCTGCAAAAAAAAATCGAAATATTGAGAAAATCGCCTTTAAAGCTGTCCAAATGAAGTCCTTAGCAATGCATATTACTAATAATGATACATTTTTTATTTATATTTATGGTAGGAAATGTACAAAATATCTTCATGGAACATGATCTTTACTTAATATCCTAATGATTTTTGGCATAAAAGATAAATCGATAATTTTGACCCATACAATGTATTGTTGGCTATTGCCACAAATATACCTGTGCGAATTATGACTAGTTTTGTGGTCCAGGGTCACATATATAGTGATAGTGATATGGTATAGTGATCTAGCTTGAAAAAATGTCATCTGCCTAATTAAAATAATAATGTCAACATATATTTTCTCACATTTAAGAAGTTTGGCCCAGTAAAAAGCTTTGTTCTTTATCAATATTTCATTTAAAAAGTTCAGATTAAATAATCTTGCTCCCTTTAATGATACCAGAGGGTTTCTGTTTCCCTGCTGCTAACACACTCCGCAAGTAACCTACAATAACACCAAACCTGTTTATTTCAATACACTCCTGCAGAGTTCAACAGCTCAGTCATTGTCTGACTTCTTACATTTCTTTCATTTCTGCAGAGAAATCGTTCAGGACACCCGCTCTTGAGGATGACATCATGAACAAATGCTGTAGATGAGATTTATTTAACAATCACAGCAAATCATATCAGAAATATCACAGCACACTGAGGGTCTCTGAGACCACAGGTTAGTGTTTCACCTCATTGCTCACATACTACTTCAAAGATGATATTTTAGATTAACTTTGCGTGGGGTTTCTACTTATTGGCACCACATTCCTCACATACTTTACAATTCGTTTAACACAATCAGCTGCCATGTTTACTCCTGGAATTGAGATTTGGTCGATCTGGAGAGGAAGGTCGAGGGAGACATATTCCCGTTTACACCTGGGATGCTTCTCATTTCTTATTCGTGTATCCTCGTTTTCTTTCCTCGCATCTTAGCTCCACCTCCTTAGGATACGAGGCAAGGTCGATGCCAGAACATATAGAATGGGGGGGGCATTTAATTTTTATAGGTGGGGGGCACACTTTTTTCATGATCTATGAAACATACATTCACCAAAACAATAACATTCCCTATTTAACCTAATATAACTTAAATAGGCCAAGTTCTATGTTAAAACAACACCAAAACACAAAATATGAATTTTCTGCTTCCATAATAGCAGCATCAGGCAATTGAATGAGAAAATTCGTATAAATCCGTGGCCAGGGGAAGGTAAGTCTTTCCCAGCCTTACACATGCTCCAACTAATTTTTCATTCGTATTTCTGAAGACAATTTGTTATTTACCGTTGTTGATATTAGTGTTCCTGTGAGCTAAATGCTGCTGAAAACGTTTCGTTATGGAATACGTGAATGGCCAAATCCACAGAATTAAGGTTTTTTTGCTCTCAATAGTAAGTTTGCTGAATGACCATACGATTAGGGGGGCACTGCCCCCCAATGCCCCCCCTTGGCAACAGGCCTCATGCGAGGAAAGGATACACCTGTGTATCCTCGCTCTTGACTCTTCAGGAAGCTTCCCCACTCCTCGTTCCTCGCGGTGCAATTAAAGAATTAAAATGTCGTTCAAGATGGCTGACTTTGATTTCCGGGTTTCCGGGTCACAGGATGGAGGACAGAGGAGTGAGGAAACAAGAAAGCATCATTTTGAGTATTGAGAAGCACCCCAGGTGTTTTATGCTGCCTTCACATGCTATCAGAATTATACGAATTTCCTAGTTAAAAATTGGACATGAATGCCCTCTCAAGTTGTATTTACCACTGGGAAGTTGTAATTTTGGTTCCCGAGATGGGCGGGCTATAAACTTTAAATATGGTGGAGGGGAGAACGTTTGCTGCTGTGTATTACTAGTGAATACCAGTTATACTGGTATTTTTTCCACAAAAAAAAAATACAATATTAAAAAATTTCCACTTTATTAGTTTTTTCCACAAAAGCTACATCACCTTGTCTTGTCATTAAAGTTGTGTATATTTACATATATGAATAATCACATACTGTATGTTTTATACACAGTATAGCCTGTATTTGACCGAAATTCCGGAGTGGTCAGCAAGCTGATTATCTAGATAATACAGTGAAAGTTTATATGGTTGTCAATGAATGGGACGCTAAATATCATTTTGGCTTTAATAAGATTTTCCCAATAAATAGACAAGAATGAACCTGGTATCCTCCATGGCTGCATTTAAGTCTTAATGCAGAGATCCAATCTTTTGACCATATCCGATTTTTTGGCCCGCTTTTACATTCACTTTAGACACGACTGGTATCCGATATCTGTGTTTACATTAATTCCCGCCCAAAATAATTGCTGGTGATTGCTTTACTATGCACATGGTAGACCCTGTGGTTTTGAATGGCCGTGCTATTAAAATTATTTATATAATTCATGTCGGGTAGCCATGATTATTTGCCAGCATGGACAAAATAACAGCTGTCATGGATGTTTTGCAGTGCAAAATGTGACCGAGCAGACAGTACAATATTAGTAATTTTCGTTTGTTATTTTATCTACAGCTCGTTAGATCTAGAATTCTGAAGTGAAATAAAGCACCTCTGTAAGATTACATTTTTTTTTAATAAATTCGAATTAACTAGAGAGAGAGAGAGAGAGAGAGAGAGAGAGAGAGAGAGAGAGAGAGAGAGCGAGCCTAATAGTGAAGCTTGTTGGTTTAATTACAGTGAAGTTATCACCTCATTGTTGAGAAATATAATGTAGCTTTCAGTAAAGTAAAGCTGTTTAATTTATAAATCTCATGGGGCAGAGGTTGAAATCCAGCTCCTGAATGTTTCTGTGCACGCACAATTACTTTCCTTCATAAAGTTTCCACATCAATACAAAAGCTGTGAGTGAGTGCATACAGGCACATCGGCTTCATAATACGACATTAAAAGCTATCATTGTGGGCAAACGTGTTGCCATCGTCTTGTGGTGGCTTGGAATTCAATGGGGAATCGGATATACGTGTTTAGACGTAGGTCGGATGTCCAGATATCGGATATGTATCTGATTTAAAACCACATTTGGAAGCGGATGCGAAAAAATTGGATCTTGTGCGGATTTTTGTGTTTACTCGTGTGCAGGAAATTCCGATGTGAGTAAAAAATCTGATTTTTTTTGTGCCAGTGTAAACGCAGCCCGCGATTCCTGTTCTTTCCGACAATAAAACACTTGAATTTGACAAGCTTGTAATCACGACTTCAGAAGTGGGAAGTAGGAAATTTCCGATAGCATGTCCTGATTTCTTTGAAAGGAGGGGTCTATGGCTGGGGAAATCTATGGGCTTTCTCAGATCTAATGGTAAAAATAAGCTCAGACAATATACAAATGAATGCAACAGGAGACGATAGAAAAACATAAGGAGAGCTGCAGCTTTCGTTTCTGCTTTGACAGCCATAAGACCATGCCGAACGCTAGAGAACATTGTGCTTGGTAAGTTTGTCTTTAAAACCAAACTTAGGTCAAAGTTTAAATCCTGGCCAGCGCGCTTCCCATAATGTTTACGCGTTAGGTCAGTAGATGGAGAGTAGGCGGTCTTTTGTGTTTGTTTGAACGCATTCGACCACATGAGCGTCTACACTCAAAGCTCAAAATGTTTTAGACCCTGTTTACACCTGTAGGCCTATTTTCAGTCATCCTCTTGTGATCGGATTGATGGAAACGCTTCTTAATACCAGGTGTAAACAGGGAATATAGATATTCCTGTATAGATTTTAAATTGTATTGGCTAGAATGCATTTTAAAAGTGACAATGCATGAAAGAGTCTTATCAAGTCAGAACTGTGGTGAGACAGGCAGCAAAAAATGCTAAACACAGAGGCAGAAAGGTAAAAAGTAAAGGAAACTGGATGTGTTTATTTGCCACTGTAGTATTTGATATGCATTTTTCTTTTAATTAATAAGAGGATTGCTGGAATAACTGAGAGATTTCATCGCTAGATAACAAAGAAACAATGGTGTGAGACCTTGGTAGCCCCTTTTTACATGAAGGATAGGCTATTGACTACACTTTTAAACCGATGTCGGGCTTTTCTCCTTTTGAGAACATGTTGCCGTATTGCGATTCAGTTTATAGGAGCGTGGAGTGATGTTAAGTGTTTGACGATGGGCCAAAAAACACTCCTCCTTTTTTGTAAAAGAGCAATTTAGAAGAATGAGGCAGATTTTACTGAAGAAAGGCAAGGTTACATTTCCTTATTCAACAGAGATGCTTTTCAACACATGCTTTTTTGTTTATGGAGTGTCATTCCAGTCATTTGGAGACGGCATTTTTTTTAAAGTGTACGATAATTTTAGACAAAACGAGCCACGGTATAGGTTGATCAGTTGAAGTGACCTTGTATTTGACTTCCATGTTTCAGGATGAAATAAAATCCTTCATACCTCTTTGACCGTTTTGGTTTATTCACATGCACAATTAATTTTTTTAAGCTTGCATAGACTATTTTTAACGTACATAGGCTACACTTTCTCTAATGTGTGAATTGATTTTATGAAACATCTTGTCACTTCATAATGAATATTAAACAAATATACCAAGTTTTTTTGCCATGCAAAGCTTCAGCTTTTTGAATATGCTTGCATTGTGTTCTCTGTACAGACTCTGTAAATAAAGATATTTTCAAAAATGTATTTTAAGCATTAATTAAAAAATAACACAAAGCACCAAGGCAAAATCCTAAAAACCTCCATTCCTCCTCATATGAGGTATTTTTGTGTGTGTTTTACTGAAAAAAAATCTTCAAAGTAACCGGATGTTCAAGGAGGATAACAGACTTGTGACCAAACTGTTTCAAATAATATAGGAGAGCAAGAATTTAGGGTCCCTTTACTCTATTAATTGTCTTTTAACGTTGTTGCTTCATAATGGACTTCGAGATGAGGCTTCAAAGACATCAGAAACACTTTTGGACAAAGAATTTGAGGTGATGGAACTCGCTTTCATGCTTTCTAAAGCCCATAGACTCCATTTTGTGAAACCAAGCACATGCTGTGGCGTTTTGTAAAAATCACTATACCTTCATATGGTTCAAGGTTTCTGAGGGATAATAGCTATTTCAGGCCAACAATGGCAATGTACATGTACGTATAAATCGTGTCTGAGCTGAAACTGGTTTAGGTTGACAATGTCAGACACTTATTCCGACACTGGACTGAAAGAATGAATGTGAGAAGGAATTCCAAGGATACTGTGCTCACACTTCTGTTCTGCTGTGTCTTAATATCCATGTAATTTTTATAAATTCTTAGGAAGCATTGAGATTTGCCTCTTTTGACATAGACAAATCAAGGAAATGGTTGTTTACAGAAATGTATTTAATTTCAGCTGAGTGATAAATGTTCAAACTATAAATAAATTGAAAAGTACACTGAATAAAAGTGAGTGTGTGGATTGAGCAATGTGTAGGTTATTTGTTGCTTTCAAGGTGCTTTGATTGGGTTTAAAAATTTTAATTTGTTTCTGCTGTGCCTCCTTTATGCTCTACAAATATGTGTAATTCCAAATATGCAGAATCGATATGTTTGATTTATTGCTGTTTCATCCACTCCGATGTTGATATGACCTGTCATTGTGAAGGTAAAGCCAAAGGTGATGTTCAATTACAGCAGTAAAACATCTGTGCACTTTTTCTTTTCAACTTTGATTCGAGCTGGATGGATTTTTTATTACAGTTTTTCTCAGTTGCTTTGGTACGTTTCTCAGATCACAACTGAAATTCTCAAAACTACTTGTTCAGCCTCCACAACATCTAGTCACTTGTGCACATCATAAAAGAAATTTCTCATTCTTTTGAACAAGTTGCAAATGCTTTGGTACATTCATGCTATTGATTATGTACAGTTTTCTGCTGTTTCCTACATTATCAATGGCTAATGTCATGTTGCTCAATTATACTATTAATTATACAAATTATAACTGGTGATTGAGGAAACAATGTTCTTCCAACATTCGGCTGCACCTTTCGACAATGGCTGAGGCGGGTCGAAAGGTGCAGCCGATTGTTGGAAGATCAATCGTTTCCTCAATCAATCTGTCACGGTCTTGCAACCAAAGATAGCCTGCAATAATTTTCTGACAATGTCATTTTTAGCATGATCATCTCACAGTGTGTTTGCTGCTATGACCTACGTCTACTGACTAGCCAATAAAAACGTAACATGAAAAGGTGTATTGATCAACACGACATGGCACTAAAACTTAAAATTACTTACCTCAATCTCCATTTGTGAAATTGGCATACCAAGTTGGCCTCTTTTCCCTAGCCATGACTGCGTCCATATTCTCTTTTGCTTCCTCTTCTTTTTTCAGCTCACGTAAAAACCACAATTGCCAAAGTGCGATTCATCTGGCACTATTTATACTAGTGCATGCTGATGATGATTTATTCTTCTATACTAACTTGTGTCGTAGCCTACGATTCAATAGTGTCATCATCACAGTCTACATACATGTAATACCCAAGTTTATTAGATCCGTGTCATACAGTGTGATTTGTAATGATCTTACAGGATTGCCAAAATCGGTCCACTTTAAAAACAGATTTCCATGCTTTTAAAACTAACTGATAAAAAGACGAAGTACCACTCAAATCCAAATCTGTCAGCCTTATTAAAAAAAAGCTGGTTATCATATTTAAAATTGTCCACTTTTTGCAGTAATGCATAAGCTGTATCAGTCCACACGGATTCCATAGAATACAGCACCGCTTAGAGTCTGAAGGTCATAATTCGGCTTTGTACATCCATTAGTCCATGTACACCTTCATTAACTAGTAAAAAAAAAAGCTCAGCTGCCTTTGTCCAGTGGTATCCAGACAAAAAAAAGTCAATTCATCTCTTTTGAATCTCACAAACAACATCATTTGGTGGGTTTATTACAATAATTTTATGCCAGATCATAGAGGCAACTTAGTTGTTAGCGACCATGACCCTCCCCCTGTATGATAGTTAGGTAACACCCACTTCTATCTAGACAATTTTTCCCACCATACCCTCCCAGTTCTTTTCCTGATATCTTTCCATCCCTAGATATACCCCTAGAAATTTCAGCCCTTCCTTTCCCCTATTTTACTCCACCTGGGAGTACTGGAGTAGGCTTCTCTTGCCAATTCCCTATAATAAACCCTTCACCTTTTATTCCAGTTGACCTTTGCAGATGAGACCTTTTCATAAATGTTGAGGCTTTCTTTTAATGCTTCAACATCTTTTTCATTTTATATACAGTGGGGAGAACAAGTATTTGATACACTGCCGATTTTGCAGGTTTGCCCACTTACAAAGCATGTAGAAGTCTGTAATTTTTATCATAGGTACACTTCAACTTCACTTGAGAGACGGAATCTAAAACAAAAATCCAGAAAATCACATTGTATGATTTTTAAGTAATTAATTTGCATTTTATTGCATGACATAAGTATTTGATACATCAGAAAAGCAGAACTTAATATTTGGTACAGAAACCTTTGTTTGCAATTACAGAGATCATACGTTTCCTGTAGTTCTTGACCAGGTTTGCGCACACTGCAGCAGGGATTTTGGCCCACTCCTCCATACAGACCTTCTCCAGATCCTTCAGGTTTTGGGGCTGTCGCTGGGCAATACGGACTTTCAGCTCCCTCCAAAAATTTTCTATTGGGTTCAGGTCTGGAGACTGGCTAGGCCACTCCAGGACCTTGAGATGCTTCTTACGGAGCCACTCCTTAGTTGCCCTGGCTGTGTGTTTCGGGTCGTTGTCATGCTGGAAGACCCAGCCACGACCCATCTTCAATGCTCTTACTGAGGGAAGGAGGTTGTTGGCCAAGATCTCGCGATACATGGCCCCATCCATCCTCCCCTCAATACGGTGCAGTCGTCCTGTCCCCTTTGCAGAAAAGCATCCCCAAAGAATGATGTTTCCACCTCCATGCTTCACGGTTGTGATGGTGTTCTTGGGGTTGTACTCATACTTCTTCTTCCTCCAAACACGGCGAGTGGACTTTAGACCAAAAAGCTCTATTTTTGTCTCATCAGACCACATGACCTTCTCCCATTCCTCCTCTGGATCATCCAGATGGTCACTGGCAAACTTCAGACGGGCCTGGACATGCGCTGGCTTGAGCAGGGGGACCTTGCGTGCGCTGCAGGATTTTAATCCATGACGGTGTAGTGTGTTACTAATGGTTTTCTTTGAGACTGTGGTCCCAGCTCTCTTCAGGTCATTGACCAGGTCCTGCCGTGTAGTTCTGGGCTGATCCCTCACCTTCCTCATGATCATTGATGCCCCACGAGGTGAGATCTTGCATGGTGCCCCAGACCGAGGGAGATTGACCGTCATTTTGAACTTCTTCCATTTTCTAATAATTGCGCCAACAGTTGTTGCCTTCTCACCAAGCTGCTTGCCTATTGTCCTGTAGCCCATCCCAGCCTTGTGCAGGTCTACAATTTTATCCCTGATGTCCTTACACAGCTCTCTGGTCTTGGCCATTGTGGAGAGGTTGGAGTCTGTTTGATTGAGTGTGTGGACAGGTGTCTTTTATACAGGTAACGAGTTCAAACAGGTGCAGTTAATACAGGTAATGAGTGGAGAACAGGA
This sequence comes from Coreius guichenoti, assembly GCA_039654105.1. Lineage (NCBI taxonomy): Eukaryota > Metazoa > Chordata > Actinopteri > Cypriniformes > Gobionidae > Coreius > Coreius guichenoti. The sequence goes on from CM077185.1 coordinate 32,765,503, forward strand.
GGGCTTCTTAAAGAAAAACTAACAGGTCTGTGAGAGCCGGAATTCTTACTGGTTGGTAGGTGATCAAATACTTATGTCATGCAATAAAATGCAAATTAATTTCTTAAAAATCATACAATGTGATTTTCTAGATTTTTGTTTTAGATTCCGTCACTCACAGTTGAAGAGTACCTATGATAAAAATTACAGACTTCTACATGCTTTGTAAGTGGGCAAACCTGCAAAATCGGCAGTGTATCAAATACTTGTTCTCCCCACTGTGTATATATATATATATATATATATATATATATATATATATATATATATATATATATATATATATATATATATATATATATATATATATATATATATATATATATATATATAGTTTAGGGGTGTAATGGTACACAAAATCACATACACAAAATGATCGCGTTCACTCGCACTGCCGCTTGAACTGAGTTGCCTATACAGCGATCTGGCACGCCACTTTAAAGAGCGTCAAAACTGCATTTTTTTTGTTTGAATTTTGTGATAAAATGGACAGAATTTGAAAAATGACACTTTGTTTCTTACCGAAAGAAACAAAATGCGGAGCTTATTGCTATTCTTGGTGGTTAGGCTACAACGCTGTATTCATTGTGTACACAAACTGAAAATTTGCGGGACGAATACGTGTACCGTTACATCAGATGTCAAGGAAGAATTTAGTTTTGTGACATAAGGTAAAGTGAGGTCAACCTCAACAATGGGCCAGGGCAGCAGGGCGTTCGGTAAGCCATGAAAGTACCGCGGTACGTTCCGTGCATAAGCAGATACTTTAATAGGCCTGTTTTCATAACCTTTAACTTGGGGGTAGGGGTTCAATTGCTGAAGAATAGAGTTGTCCTGATAAAAGACCTCCCTGTCAAATATTTCTTAAAACTGGCTGACTAAGCCCACCTCCCACCTTTAGCATGACTAATGCCCCAGTGTATAAAAGATTTATCCCTGATCAAAAAATCCAAATTCCAAAATCTTTGAGAGTGTTAAACAAATAACAGTGGTCAACTCTATCAAAAGCATTTTCTTGATCAATAGAAAGTATACCTAAATCTTAATTATCCATGTATGCCAAATCAATGACATCTTTTAAAAGAAAAAGGTTATCTATTATAGTACTATTTGGTATACAATAAATCTGGTTTCTTTGTATCATAAACCCAAGGTATTTTAGTCTATTTGAAAAACACTTCACAAGAATTTTATAGTCTGTACATAATAGTGCCACTGGTCTCCAGTTTTGTAAAAGAACAAGGTCGCCTTTCTTGGGTAGTAATGAAAGTACAGCTCTTTTACAACTAGTTGGTAATTCCTTATTTTCAAAAGAATCTTTAAAGATTTCCAACATATCTTCCTTGAGTACATGCCAAAAATGTTATAAAATTCTGCAGGAAGTCCATCAATAACAGGGGCCCGACCGACCGAAAGCTGCTGCACTGCTTTTGATAGTTTTGTATCTTTATTTCCTTTACTCCTTTTGGTCTTCAGGTATTGCTGTTTAGGTATATCTTTGAGTAAAAAGGCCATACTTGAGACAGCACACTTTTGTGCTCCATACAATGCCTTATAAAGAAGCTCTAATTAAAGCTCCTTTTGCATGTTCATGAAGAAGTTCCTAAAGCCTTCTTTTTTCTTTCCAAATCTCTTACATCTGCTAAATTATTATTAATTGCATTTATTTCAAGTTGTTCTACATCTCTCTCAAATTCTCTGATCTTTTTAATCAAACTGTTAGTGTGGGCAGTATAATTCTGACAAAACATCCTTATTTATTTCCAGTTATTCCACAATAATGCAAATTTCTCGCAGAAAAAATACCACTTTTACCCACACTCCGCTCTTAATCAAGCAACCAACCAAACTCTGCTCCTTCAAGAAGATTACAACGGCCTTGTTAAGTCACGAGGCTGAAACTATGTTTTCAAATAGAATTTTTTCACCCACAGCGACAAGTATATCCTCCACGGATGCATCGGCATCAGGCATGATGCACCTGACTCCATGACGGAGTGAAAGAGATTCTCACACTCCGCCACGAGGCCAAACGAAAACAAAACTAACAACAACAACGTAAAAAAGCAAAACTAAAAGAAAAAAAACAAACTAACCAAAAAAACTGAAACAATTTCCCAAGAAAAAAAGGAAAAAACAGTTGCTCTTCTCTCTCAGAGAGAGAGAGAGAGAGAGGAATATTACTATAAAAACTGTAATACATTCAGCAGATATATTGGCATGATCATTAAATAGTAATTTACTCATGTTAAGGTGAAAATTATGGCCCATAGAAGGACCATTCTTGGACTCAAATTGACTAGAGAATTTAGAGAGCTCCAGTGTGTCCTGTCCCTGTAAGAGACAACACATTTTCCTTCAGTGCAGCACAGCTGTCTGTGCGGAAAGAGAATACCCAGCAGCACCGTAACCCGTCACATCAATCTCTGCCCACTTGACAGGCGCTATGCCCACCTGTTCATGGGCACTGCTTTCCTGGCCACAGCTTGGGGCTATGTGTGTGACAGTCAGGGGTCTGGCTGCTTGTGCTTTTCAAGCCTCAGATTACACATGTACACTTTTATGACATAGGCTACTGTTTATGTCACAATCTTTTGTATTTAATATCCAAATGGCATGACATTCAAGCAGTAACAGCAGTGTGACTTTACTCAAATATAACGACTTTATTCAAAAAATGTCTTCTCTTCCCTATCACTCTCTTACGCTATTCACGTTGTTGGGCAATTCACACAGTGCAGCACTTCCAGGTTCTACGGCAGAACGGCGGCTCACTATTGGCTGAGCACCACATGCATGCGTTGTGGTGTTTACGTGAATGCCCCCCCACCCCCCACCCAACCCCACCCCAATCATTATTCTCGCATCAAGCTAAACTCAAAAGTTTGCAGCCCTGATTAAACCAATATTTCCACTTGCCATTGTGTAGCGTTTACTACAGTTGACCGAGCAGAACAGGTATAGTCCAAGCTGGTGTGAGTGAGTGCAGACAGGGCTAATTTGCATATTCATGTTTCCACATATACTAAATGAAGCAAGGGTGTAGAGTTACATTCAAGCTATTTTAAGTCATGATGAAATTATTTTCACAGGGAATTTTTTTTTAAATATGTCATTTTAATGATCAAAGGCGAGTTTTAATCGATAAAATTATTGACTGCAGGGGGACTCATTTTACTTTCTGACATGCAAGTCTTTTATTATCTCACTGAATGCAAAGTACACATAATCAAGATGTGAAATGATCTTACATCACTTAGTATGCACTTAATCTGATTTGATCATTTTGATGGGTTTTAAGCTTTTGAATTAAGCTAAATCTTTTACTTGCATCATCTCTTCTCAAGATAATCACCCCAACAAATCAGATTTTAATGTGTGCATTCAGCAACAGATCTGATGAAATATCTTCGAATTCTATGCTAATATAGTAATATTAGTCATCAAGACTGGATGTATAAATAACATGAAGCAACTGCTGTGGAAGTGTGACCATTTGCATGACTGGGATCAGTCTGACAGATCGCATTCACTTAGTCACCATGACCTGATCATGAACTACATGAAGTTGACATGCAATCAACAATACAGACTTGTTTCAATATATTCCCAGTCAAACAGTTAGTTAAACTGATATACAATAAATTGTGTTTATTGTCATTATGCTCTATATGATGCAAGGTAGTGTATAAACATCATATACATAGTATTATATAATCTTGGAATACAGAATGGAATATTTCTAAGGCTCATGTGACCCTGAAGAATCGAAAAAAGAATCGGAAAACAGTTGTTTTAAATTGTAATAATATTTCACAATATTATATTGTTTTTACTGTATTTTTTACCAAATAAATGCAGCCTTGGTGAACATAAGCACCTTTTTTCAAAAACATTGATTTTTCTGTTGCCTTTTACATGAGTTTACAAACATTTCTTTGTAAAACCATTCAATTGCTTCTAACAGGATATTTAATGGCAGGTTTTGTGACAACTTACCTTCTGTTGTGACATGTTGTCACAAAAGTTCAACATGTTAAATTAACTGTATCTATTGCATTGCCAATAATGGTGAAGATGTTCAGTTGATTTTTTTTATATCAAATTCTTTAGGGTATGTGCCTATACAGACATTGAAAATAAAGCCAACATAATAAATATTCACTATAGTAAAAAGTGTGAGAATATGCCCCAATCTTGTTTCATTATCTTTATAATGAATGTTTGTATATGCATGTTTGCTGAAGTGAAAATATTATAAAGTAGTTAGTTTTATTGTAGTTTATATAGTTAATATTTTGAATAAGCTTTTAATATTTTTAGTTGTATGTTAATTTTTTACAAAATGTGTTCGTTCGCAAAAGTTTTGCTTTCCCCCGAGAAACTTTGCGTTTGCTCGCAAAACTTTTACGTTCTTGTGAGTGAACGCAAAGTTTCTCGGAGGAACGCAAACATTTGACGAGCAAACGCAGTTTCTCGGAGGAACGCAAAGTTTCTCGGAAGAACGCAAACATTTTGCGAGCAAACGCAGCGTTTCTCAGAAGAACGCAAACATTTTGTGACCGAACACAAAGTTTCTCTGAAGAACACAAACATTTTACGTGCAAACGCAAAGTTTCTCGGAAGAACGCAAACATTTTGTAAGTGAACGCAAAGTTTCTTGGAAGAACGCAAACATTTTGTGAGCGAACGCAAAGTTTCTCTGAAGAACACAAACATTTTACGTGCAAACGCAAAGTTTCTCGGAAGAACGCAAACATTTTGTAAGTGAACGCAAAGTTTCTTGGAAGAACGCAAACATTTTGTGAGCGAACGCAAAGTTTCTCGGAAGAACGCAAACATTTTGTAAGCGAAAGCAAAGTTTCTCGGAGGAATGCAAACATTTTATGTGCGTACGCAAAGTTTCTCAGAGAAACGCAAACATTTTGTGAGCGAACACAAACGTTTCTCGGAGGAACACAAACATTTTGCGAGCAAACACAAAGTTTCTAGGAAGAACGCAAACATTTTGCGTGCGAACGCAAACATTTTGCGTGCGAAAGCAAAGTTTCTCGGAAGAATGCAAACATTTTGTGAGCGAACACAAAAGTTTCTCGGAGGAAAGCAAACATTTTGCGAGCAAACACAAAGTTTCTCGGAAGAAAGCAAACATTCTGCGTGTGAACGCAAAGTTTCTCGAAGGGACGCAAACATTTTATGAGCGAACTAAAGTTTCTCGGAAGAACGCAAACATTTTGTGAGCGAACACAAAAGTTTCTCAGAAGAACGCAAACATTTTGCAAAGTGAACGCAAAGTTTCTCGGAAGAACGCAAACATTTTGCGAGCGAACACTGAGTTTCTTGGAGGAACGCAAACATTTTACGCGCAAACGCAAAGTTTCTCGGAGGAATACAAACATTTTACGTGCGAATGCAAAGTTTCTCGGAAGAACGCAAACATTTTGTGAGCGAACACAAAAGTTTCTCGGAAGAACGCAAACATTTTGTGAGTGAACGCAAAGTTTCTAGGAGGAATGCAAACATTTTACGTGCGAACGCAAAGTTTGTCAGAAGAGCGCAAACATTTTGCGAGCAAACGCAAAGTTTCTCAGAAGAACGCAAACATTTTGTAAGCGAACGCAAAGTTTCTCGGAAGAACGCAAACATTTTGCGAGCGAACACAAAATTTCTCGGAGGAATACAAACATTTTACATGCGACTGCAAAGTTTCTCGGAAGAACGCAAACATTTTGTAAGCGAAAGCAAAGTTTCTCGGAGGAACACAAACATTTTATGCGCGTACGCAAAGTTTCTCGGAGGAACGCAAACATTTTATGAGCGAACACAAACGTTTCTCGGAGGAACGCAAACATTTTGTGAGCGAACACAAAAGTTTCTCAGAGGAAAGCAAACATTTTACACGCGAACGCAGCGTTTCTCAGAAGAACGCAAACATTTTGCGAGCGAACGAAAAGTTTCTCGGAAGAACACAAACATTTTGCGAGCGAACGAAAAGTTTCTCGGAAGAACACAAACATTTTGCGAGCGAACGGATAGTTTCTCAGAAGAACGCAAACATTTTGTGAGTGAACGCAAAGTTTCTCAGAGGAAAGCAAACATTTTACACGCGAATGCAAAGTTTCTCGGAAGAACGCAAACATTTTGTAAGCGAAAGTTTGGTGAGGGAATGCAAAACATTTTTGAGGGAACACAAAAGCATTGAACTTTATTTTTTATATTATATAATATATTAGTTCCAGTCAATAATTTTAGTGCTTTAACTTAAACTTGTTTCAGTTTATTGCCAAGGCAACATTTGTAATTTTCATTTAGTTTGTTTTTCAACAAATATTTATATTTTATTTTATTTCAGCTTTATTTCAGTTAACAGAAATGTTTTTAATGGTTTTAGGTAACGATAATAACCCTGAGTGATACACACCATTAAACAGGTCAAATTATTTTATAATCAAAATTATATAATGACTTAAATTCAATAATAATTTATAATCAAAATCTTATACTTGATATGTAATCAAAAGTTATCGATTCACAAGCGTTCTTACACATCTGTGTTGATGTACCAGTAACCTTTTCTAGTTAAGCTGAGCAAACCATAGTTCAGTTTCACACTCTACAAATCACCTCTCATCTTAAATCTCTTTCCCCAATCCCTTTCCCCTTCAGTTGCTGCCTTCAACTTAATGTATCTGAGGTCCATTAGTAGCCCTCCAGACCTCTCCACCTCCCCCCATCCCGTAAAGCCCCTGCACCCTTAAGGCACAGCCCTAATGGCAGGGGTGGTTGGAAGTGAGCTCTTAACGGATCCATGGCAGGAAGTCAGCGGCTCTCATGTTACCTGGCCAGGTAAGACAATGTTTGTTTACTTTTATCATAGCAAGTCCGGAGGTCATGGGACATGAAGAAGTGCTGAAGCATTAGAAGGTGGAGGCTTGTTGATGTTGAAAAGACTGACACTCAATCCTGAGATCCAGAGTTTAGAACACTGAGGCAAACACATTCCCGAAAGCAGTCATATATCTGGACTGGCAGTGGTTCTGCTTGGGCTGTGCAGATATATATTATATCCTCTGATCTTCTCTATAACCTAAACAAACATGTATGTCTGCGATGGCAAACCAAAGGTGATAATTCTCTGAACAAAAGTGAATGAAGACCATGAAGATGTTGAGAGACACACTCTCTGTTTTTCATTAATCATCAGGTCACACTGGTGGCAAGCTGATCATGATATATTTAGTTCATATGACTTGTGCTAACAATTTTACAAAACAAAAATATGAACATATAATAGTGTAATATATACTGTATACTCCTGCTAATAAAGTTTGGAGTCTAAAAGATTTTCTTTATAAAAGAAGTATCGTGTTTACCAAGGGTGCATTTATTTGATCCAAAATACTGTATAAACAATAATATTGTCAAATATTATTACAATTTAAAATATCTGTTTTCTATTTGAATATATTTTAAAATGTAATTTATTCCTGTGATGCAAAGCTGAATTTTCAGCATCACTACTCCAGTCTTCAGTGTCACATGATCCTTCAGAAATCATAATGCTGATTTGCTGCTCAAGAAACATTTATTATTATTATTATCAATGTTGAAAACAGTTGTGTTGCTTGATATTTTGGTGGAAGCCATATATTTTTCAGGCTTCTTTGATGAATATTCAAAACAACAACATTTATTTTATTTATTTTTTTTTGACATTTTTGTAACAATGTAAAAGTTTTGACTGTCACTTTTTTGATGAATTATTTTTTTCTGAACAAAATAAATCATTAAATATTAAATTAAATTGTAATAAATTAAATAAAAAATATTAAATATATTATTAAATATAAATATATAGTAAGCAATATTTTGTATTTTTGCATTTTAATTAAATTTATATGTTGATAATATACAGTATATCAAATGCAAATTCTCAGAAGTTGTGACATTTGTTGACATATTTGTGATCATACTTAAAGTATTAGTTAACTTCAACATGAAAATTTCCTGATAATTTACTCACCCCCATCTCATTCAAGATGTTCATGTCTTTCTTTCTTCAGTCGAAAAGAAATGAAGTTTTTTGAGGAAAACATTCCAGGATTTTTCTCCACATAATGGACTTCAATGGCAACCAACGGGCTGAAGGTCCAAATCAATGCAGTTTCAAAGCGCTTCGAAGGGCTTCAGAGGCTCTGCACGATCCCAGCCGAGGAATAGGGTCTTATCTAGCGAAACCATCGGTCATTTTCAAAAAAACAAATATTTTTAAACCTAAATTGCTCATCTTGTGCTGCTCTGTGGCGCGCCACGGATTACGTAATCACATCGGAAAGGTCACGCTAGACATAGGCAGAAGTACCGCCCTCGTGTTTACAAAGCACACCTGCGAAGACTAATACAAATGTTCTTTAGCAAAAAAAGGTAAAACAGCGATGTCGGACGATTTTGTTGGAGATGGAGTTTTTTTTGGTATAGGACATTTGTATTAGTCTTCACACATTCGCTTCGGGCGGTACTTCCGCCTACGTCTAGCGTGACCTTTCCGACATGATTACGTAATCCGTGCCGCGTTGCAGAGCAGCGCAAGATCAGCAATTTAGGTTATAAAGTATATAAATTTTTAATTTTTTTTGAAAATGACCAATGGTTGTTGGCTAGATAAGACCCTATTCCTCGTCTAGGATCGTGCAGAGCCTCTGAAGCCCTTTGAAACTGCATTGATTTGGACCTTCAACCCGTTAGTTGCCATCAAAGTCCATTATGTGGAGAAAAATCCTGGAATGTTTTCCTCAAAAAACTTAATTTCTTTTCGACTGAAGAAAGAAAGACACGAACACCTTGGATGAAATGGGGGTGAGTAAATTATCAGGAAATTTTCATTTTGAGGTGAACTAATCCTTTAAGACTGTTACTAACCAATTTTTCAATGACCTTCAATCTTGAAACATGATGTCAACATGATTCTCAAAGCATGTTTTGAAAGACAAATGAATGAAGTATTGATATGAATGAATATTTTTCAATGATTTAATATTACACAATTAACAACCTCTTGATATATAGCTTACCACTAAAAGTGTAGTATGTTCCTCCAGAAGCCAAGTGTCCGGCCTACTTCATGGGAGTCGGTAACAGAATAGCTTCCCCCAAGTTGAGCTACTCGGTGAAGTCACTGCGATTAACACAGAGAACCTGACGTGTGAGATGGCAGCTACCCAACCGTGATCTGAGCAGCCTTGATCCATAAAAAGACCCAAGGCCCTGTGTACGAACACACAGGAGGTAGTCCTGAAATAGGAATAACCACATGAGCACTCTTTACGCTTCCATTTTTTAATGTTCTGGAATGTTCTGTTCCTTTAATCTGTGTGCAACACACTACTTTAAACTCTGCCTTAGATTAGCGCAACGTGACCGAACATATGACGTGATTACCACAAACTATTTTGCTTATTTTATGAGAACATGTCTCGCTGATGGAAGTAATTGTTCAATGATTGACTCTTCATTCGCACACAGACATGTTCTGTCCATTTGTGACACACACGTCTCTCGGACATCCTGTAGAATTCAACCAATCAGATGACGACATCGAAAATATATATATTTTTTTAAAACTTGAATTTATGAACTTGAATTTATAAGTTAATTTTGTTGCAACCACTTCATGTAACGTTGCCTTAAAATTCAAAATTAGTTTATTTAAATGATTTCTGTAGTTATACTATACTTTAACTCTCTACAGCACAGCGTTACCCTCAGGCAACGGAAAGTTTTCTTAAAGGGATAGTTCACACAAAAATGAAAATTCTGTAAAAACCAAGCAGATCTCGGCAGCCATTGACTACCATAGTGGGGAAAAAAATACTATGGTAGTCAATGGCTGCCGAAATCTGCTTGGTTACAAACATTCTTCCAAATATCTTCCTTTGTGTTCAGCAGAAGAAAGAAACTCATACAGGTTTGGAACAACTTGAGGGTGAGTAAATGATGACAAAATTTATATTTTTGGGTGAACTATCCCTTTAAGCCCCATGTTCAGTACATGTTTCTTTAAATGATTGAAGCCAATTAGAATGGTCAAAAAAGTATCAAAAAGTATTATCACGTATTAGTGCACAATATAAGCTCTAAATATAGTTGTATTTATTTATTTTTGATTTCTTGACATTTTTGAAAAAGATTTTGTATTTCTAACCACATTTTTAACCACACACAGACATGTTCTGTCCATTTGTCTGTCGTCATCTGCAGCTAAAAGCGAGTATTTGTGAACTTGAGGTTATTTGATATGTCTGACCCTGGTATGGTGAAAACGTTAACTTTAAATAGGCATATTATTCTGTGCTTTGTTAATATTTTCACTGTATAAATGACATGACATTGAATTAGCCCCAGAGAGCCATAAACAAAACTCAGTAAAAGTCTCTCTACTGTATGTTTTGCTTTCATGCGGTGGTAGACGGTTTTGGCAGCAGAAACTTGACTGTTTTGCTAAAAAGGTCCATATTTCCAATCAGTAGCTGTAGAAGTGACAAAACACTCGCACATTCTCAAATTAGTTAATGTAAGCTGGCAATGGATTTGTTGATGCTTGTATTTCAGCAGTGAGCTTTGGCTCTGACCAAATGTCCTATGTTTACATGTGTTCTCACATTCATTTAAAGTCTATTACGGCGCACAAACTGCCAGGGGATGACGTGAGTTTATGGAGCAGGAAATGTTAGCAAACCTAAACACAGTTGTGGAAGAAACCCATTGAATTCACAGACTGACCCATTTTCAAGTCGGATTCTGATTATTCGTCCCATTTACCCTGCTTCTAAAATCCTTCATATGCCCTTTAACAAACACCTGCCATTAACAGAACAAAGTCCTTTTTTGAATCCTGCTTTGTGTCCTCCATCAGAAGAACTGTAGTAAAGCACAAGAGTTATTTGAGGAATTCCCAGCTCAAGACCTTTGGATTCATTTGCTGCTGTAAGGTGTGTTTAGCTTCAGTGAAAAGCCAAACACTGCACACTGGAGTGAAATGTGATATCTAGGCTTAACACTTCAGACACAACATCATCTTCCAGATCTGCACGATGCTTTAAAGTAAAAGTGACGCTTCATCTGCGCACATTAAAGTACGGTTAAGTGGAATTTGACTAGTAAAACCCTTAAGCCTATAGGTATTGTTTGAACATAGTGCTGGAATTAATGCATTTGATATCAAACCACTAATTAATTAGTCTTTATTGAAAAATAATCTCTAAAAGCATTTAGAAATCATTCTAAACCTTATGAAAGTGATTGGTATAGTCATGGTATCGGATACAGTACTTTAATATATACAATGTAGTCTCGTGTGGACTCCGTAGCAGCTTTCATTGGCCAAGGACCGCCCAGAGGCCGTCTGACTGACATGTAAAGCAACCAGTAACAGTTCGTTTTGTTCTGTGTTATGTTCAGGGGCGTGAAAATGTAACGTCGATGTCCCTACAATAACAGACCGGTGTGTAAAACTCTTGGACGTATTTAAAAGAGTCTATGTCACAAACTTTACATACTCCGCATACTTTTGAAAATCCAGCGTTTACTTGACCCTCATAAGCGCTCATTGTCACAGTTGTAAACACGACGCCGTTCTTCTTCCATGAGGGGGTTTGGCATCACGGCATCTTTGTTTCCAGGCGTACCTTTAAAGAACGTGACACACACGTCTCCTGGACATCCTGTAGAATTCAACCAATCAGATGACGACTTCGAAAATCGTTTATTTCTTTAAAACTTGAATTTATAAATTAACTTTGTTGAAACCACTTTGAGTAAAATTGCCTTAAAATTCTAAATTAGTTTATTTAAATTATTTATGTAGTTATACTTTAACGTGTTTTATAATATAATTTTCTATTTTTAAACAAAACTTGAATTTATATGTGAAATAAGTTACTTTTGTTGAAACCACTTTGTATAAAAGGTCACACAATTAAATTTCTGAATTGTTTATTTATTCTGATTTATTTTCATTGGTATAGACTATCAATGATATTTTGTATATAATATTAATTATATTAATAAAATATTTTATAATATAATATTAAACTTGTTGTCACGCTTTAGTTTAGGGTCCATTTCTCACTGTTAACTAACTATTAACTATGACTTTTGCCTAAAAAAATCTCCTAATTGCTGTTTATTAATAGTTAGTAAGGTAGTTGTTAAGGATTGGGTAGGATTAAGGATGTAAAATATGGTCATGCAGAATAAGGCATTAATATGTGCTTTAAGTACTAATAAACTGCCAATATCCTAGTAATATGCATGCTAATAGTGAGAATTGTACCCTAACTAAACTTATTTTAGTATTTTTTAAAAATCCAGGAAATCAAAGTAAAGAATGATTGATTAACCATTTATGTGACATTAAACAAGGCAACATTTAATCCTACAAAAGACCTGTGTTTAAAGCCAAAGGTGTGATGTTTGTTCAGGAGCATTGTGTTGTCCGTCCTCTGCCGATGAGTGACAGCTCCAGGCTTTGGGATATGGGCCAAAGATAAAGGTTTCACAAACCTGCTGCTCTTAGATGTGGGATCAGCAACATTCTCCATCCATTAAAGCGTCTCTGCAGCTCCTCAACCTTAAAGTCATTACCCTCGTAATTAAAATTGTAATATCAGTCCTGTGACATTCTCAAAATGGTTCCAGCATAGTTTTATGCTATTTAATTAGCTAGATTAACAGTGGCGCGGTAATGCCCTTGATACAGAAAGGCCACAGTGTTCCTGGGAACAAGGTTTTGAGTCTGGCTTGCCTAATAAATAAGTAAAATTAGCTATATGTTTCCTATGCAAATCTGTCTTTGTGATCTGTAAATTTCAGCTGTGCATCATCTGTATTCAAATACTTACTGCTTATGGTGACTAATGTGAAAAATACCACCAGCAGTGGTGTGAAAATTGACAGCCATGTGGCACTTGTGGATGTTCTGAATGTCATGTCATATAGAGCTTGGCCTTCAGCTCCGGCATTAGCGAGGTTCACATTCCTCCTCCACTAGGGCGAGATGTTATCACACGTCTACCTCTTCCGCCCGCAAAGAGAAAGTTCTCTCCGAGACAAAAAACACAACCTTGATCACTTACTTGTGTTTGTAACTGTTTCAAGAAAGACCACACAAGACAGAGGTGACATGCTCAATTGGTTGTCATCAGGGTACAACATGAGATCTTAAAGGAACAGTTCAACTTAGGGGCCGTTTACACAACACTGTTTTCAACTAAATTTATGTGTTTTGGCCTTTCATTTACACAACAAAGGCAATTTGGGGACCTGAACACGCAAACTTTTGAAAATGAGTTTCAAAGTGCAAGTTTTAGAAAATGATACCGTGTAAACTACACTGTAAACCTGAATAAGTTGGCAACACTCAAAAAAATTGAGGTAATCGGTTACATCAAATTTAAAGTTTAAGTAAGCAGAACTTTCAGATTTTTATTTTGTACTCATATTTTAATTGCTCTTAACTTCAAATATTTAAGTAAGCTAATTCATACATTTAAATTAAAATTATCAACTTAAATATTTTTAGTAGTGGAAACTTGGCTAGCTTTAACTAGCTAATTCAATAAATGCTACCTTGCTAATTGGTAACACAATGCTTTGATAGCATTAGCATAGCATAGCACTTGCTGAATGAGTACAGCAATATAGAACATTTAACATATATCTGTTCTCAAACTAAGCTCATGCTCCACTCGTCACCATGATGGTAACCCTCCAAAACCCCCACATAACAGAAACTCTTCTAAACTAACATAGTAAAACATTGAACACCACTAAGGCCCTGTTTACACTAGTGCGTTTTCGTTTTAAAACGCATACCTTTTGCTACTGTTACACCTGTTGTCTACACTACTCTGCCGTTTTCGAACCTTGAAAACGGATACTTTTGAAAACGCTGCAGACCCCGTTTTAGTTTGAAAATTCCGGAGTTGCGTTTCACTTTTGAAATTGATGGAGTGGCTGCCCACATTACGCTACCTGAACACGACAATATCAGACCAGGGCTGTGTTTCCCAAAAGCATTGTACGCCTAAGTTGATCGTAGAGGCCGTTGGTGGCTATTGTTACAATGCTTTTGGGAAACGCAGCCCAGAGCCGTCTCTCTCAACAGCTCTGTAACATACCAGCCTCGACGACCGTGTAAACATTAACATGGAGATGGAACTGCATGCTTTGCTGACTTTGTGGTCCTTTATAGCAGCCGTTGTGCAGTTAAACGCTGTATTGTATAATACTGCAGCTGTCTACATGTGCAAGCGGCAACTGTTTACACTTGTACGCGCATGCCCAGTGTGCATGAACGGTCATGTGACATGCGTTTCTGGTCGTGCAGTGTAGACGGAGATTGTTTCTGAAACGCAATGGAAGCGCCAGTGTAGACGAGGATCGTTTTCATTTTAAAACGAAAATGCACTAGTGTAAACAGGGCCTAAATCTTCCACTTAACATTAATCTTGCACAAAAAACATTATATAACACTTAATTTTAGCATTTACTCTCCCTTTTGAGTGTCATTGCAAAGCATGGTGGGAAATAGAAATCCCAGCCCAGTTTCAGTTAAATTTAAGTTTGTCTAAATTAAAAGAAACAAGTTCATAAAACGCAAACTAATGAAACAATTCAGATTACTTAAAATGTGTCAGTTTTGTGAACTCAAAAGAAAAAAGAAAGTTCTAAATACTCATAAAAGTTAATTTGATTGAACTAATTTGTTTAATTTGAGTTGGCTCAATTAATTATTTTGAGTGTTAGGGTTTACAGTGAAAACGGTGACATCATGCACATGCACATTTCTTTACAAAGTGATATCTCCTACTACTGGCCTGGCATGCATAATACAGCATTTTTAAACGGTCATGAAACCCCGTTTCAGCAGGAGTCAGTTTTCACCACAGTTTTTAAAAATGCTACATAAGTGGGTGTGGTTAAGCTGCAGATGGAAGAGAGACTGACAACACAGCAACAGCTTCTGATTCAGACAGTTTTATTTCACTCTCATTAAAAGCATCAAATCTTGACACAAATGCACTTACATGCAACATAATATATTTTGTAAGCTCACTGTAAATTACACAAATACATACATATCCTGTGACAGCTATAATTTAATGCACAAATAAATGCACAGCCAGTCGCATTTGTTCTCTGTAGGGCTGGGCGATATGGCCAAAAAAATCATATCTCTGTATTTTTTGGTTGAATGGCGATACACGGTATATATCCCGGTATTTTCTACATTTTTCTATTTGGATAAAAAAAAAAATCTGTATTTATTTTAATGATAATTTTATTTCACATCCTGCCCAATGATGTCCTAAAAACAATGTTGATATTGAAGGCTATAAACAAATACAGTGAATGTAATGTAGGCTATGCGATATATTATGTGCAAAAAGGGGGTTTACAATCTAAAAACAAAATTAATAATTTTGTTTTTAAATTCACTAAACTAAAAATGAAAATAAAAACAAAAGCATATTAGCCTATATTTGATTACCCCATTATAATGGGGGTCACTTTCATAAAAATATACTTACTTGTAGGTTTCCACATATTGGCACATTTATTGTCCAACAACAAATATATTTAGAAATATGTATACTTTAGTCAGAATTATTGCGTTCCTATTCTATTGCGATCCGTCTGTTTGCCGCGCATGCGCGTGGCGGCGCTCATTCACGGAAGCCTGAATTTTAGCTGAGATTAACTTGCAGAAGGATTGTCCTCTCCTAACAGAAAAATGGACATATTTGCACGACTTTCTAACATTTACAGATGGAGAATATACCTGTGAAATGTAAGTTATGCTCTGAGGAAAGCACCACATTTCAAACGCATTAAACAGCGCAAGTATTTATCTGTCTGTCAGCACAAGTAGCCTATCTCTCAGAGCATCCGACAGGGCAAGCTGCTTTAAACTATACATGTTAACTATATCTTACCAGTTATTTTGAAGCCCTTAATACAAAGCATGTGTCATGTTTAGGACAAATTGTATCATGCACTTTCCCTGCATCAGCTCATTCTGCGTAACGTTACTCCGCTATTTTTCGTATCAATCTACTGTACATCGATATAAACGGTATTGCCTCATTCCATATCGTTTCTAAAAAATATATCGATATATTGTACAAACTCGATATACCGCCCAGCCCTAGTTCTCTGCATCGAAAATACATATGAACACGCTGTTGCATCTTTTATAACTTTTGAGGCTTATTTCGTGTCGTTTTTATAAGCCGGTTAAAGTCCCGTAAAGAACGGTTACACTCACAGTGTGGATGAATCACGTTTGTGTCAAAGACTCAAAACTCAGAAACTCTTACGAAGCAAAAACACTCATTTTTGATCCATCAATGCATCTCTCACTTACTGTATGCAATCTCACTGTTTGAAGCGCCTGTCATAGGAAATCAGCACTTGCTCTCATGAATAATTAAAGGATTAGTTCACTTCAAAATGAAAATTTCCTGATAATTTACTCACCCCCATCTCATCCAAGATGTTCATGTCTTTCTTTCTTTAGTTGAAAAGAAATTAAGTTTTTTGAGGAAAACATTCCAGGATTTTTCTCCACATAATGGACTTCAATGGCAACCAATGGGTTGAAGGTCAAAATCAATGCAGTTTCAAAGCGATTCGAATGGCTTCGATGCCAGCTGAGGAATAGGGTCTTATCTAGTGAAACCATCGGTCATTTTCAAAAAAAATAAAAATGTATATACTTTTTAACCTCAAATGCACAACTTCGGTGTTGTTCTTCTTCACGACGTATGACGCCATCACGTTCGGAAAGGTCACGTCCGTGACGTAGGTGGAAGTACTGACCCAGTGCCGAAAAACTCCATCTCATGTTCTCCTCCAACTTTAAAATTGTCCGACATCGTTGTTTTACCTTTATTTTTGTAAAGGGCGTTTGATTTAGTCTTTGCACGTTCATTTTAACACAGTCAGTACTTCCACGTAAGTCATGGCCGTGACCTTTCCGACGTGATGACGTCATACGTCGTGAAGAAGAACAACACTGAAGTCGCGCATTTGAGGTTTAAAAGTATATAAATGTTTTTTTTTTTTTTTAGAAAATGACCAATGGTTTCGCTAGATAAGACCCTATTCCTCGTCTCGGATCGCACAGAGCCCTCTGTAGCCCTTTGAAACTGCATTGATTTGCACTTTCAACCCGTTGGTTGCAACTGAAGTACATTATATGGAGAAAAATCCTGGAATGTTTTCCTCAAAAAACTTAATTTCTTTTCGACTGAAGAAAGAAAGACATGAACATCTTGGATGAGATGGGGGTGAGTAAATTATCAGGAAATTTTCATTCTGAAGTGAACTAATCCTTTAAGCAAGGCGTCTTCCCATAGGATAAGGATACATGCAGTATCATGAATAATTATGAGACACAGATGAGTCATCGCCGTACTATAGTACAAAAAAACGTCAGATCCTGTGACAACAATACGAAGACGAATTTAAACCCCGAAGTTGAAAATGGCGCAAAAAGGTTTAAAATGAACTAATTTTCTCCTACATTCAAAACTAATGGATGGTAACATTGACTTCTATGATGTTCAACACACATAACTCTCGTAAAATATGAGAAAATTTGGTTTAGGGTTTCATGACCCTTTAATCGTTTTCGTGGATCCGTGTGAACATGGATCATTTTGACAACGTTGTCATCTGTACGTGAAAAATGCAAAAGGAAAAACTTTTCCTTTTTTATTACATCGTTGTCGTGTAAGCGTACCCTAAAAATTACAATTCTGCCATCATTTATTCACCCTCATGTCATTCAAAACCCATATGAATTTCTTTCTGTGGAATTTATCATATATTGAAAGTATCAGGATCCAAAAATAACAAAAAATCACTAAAGTCCCATAATAGTCCATATGTACAATATTCAGAGTCTTCTAAAGCTATAGCTTTGTGTGAAGAGACCAAATGTAAGCCCTCAAATATAATTCATGTTCAAATATATTTACATATGGTGCAACTTTTGAGTGGTAGTGTATGAGATTTAAAAACTATGCTGGAGAGGAAGAATATAACTTAAATTATGGTCTGTAATATGTACTGCTTGGTACTTTTATAGTGTTTTTTGTTTGTCATTTTTGGAGATTGACAGTCCCTGATCATCGTTCACTTTCATTATATACAAAAGAGCAACATTAACATACTTTAACATTAACAATCTAACATCTCTTTTCTGAACTATGCAAGAAAAAAAGTTTTTTTGTGTGTGTGTGTGTGTGTAAATGCCTGTAGGAGCCAAAGGTGGCCACAGTTAGCAGAACTACAAGATGTCTTTTAATATATTTACTGATCTCTCAGGAATGAATTACCATTAGAAGCAAGTTCTTTTATTAACAGTAACAGTTGTGGCACAGTGCCTGTAGTCAAGCTTGGTAGATATTCATTTCAGTCTGTGTTTGTGCAGCTCAAAGTGTGAGAGTTTATTCAGAGCCTAAATAAAAATCAATTCCCTCTGTGATTTGGCCAACACGTGTTTACATTCGCATCTTGACTATTGAGGTTGGATTACCACAGGCGATACACTGAGATTATGTTTGGCAAAATTCTGATGACAGGGCTCTGGTCGCTTATAATAGAATAAATGATAGCTGGAAGCTGTAATGCTTTGTAGTTGAGTGCATTCATTCAGACAAATGAAAGAGAGTACGGCAGCATCCAGAAGTTTCATGCTCATTCAGACTGCATGTGCCTCCTTAGATGTTCGAGCCAAGTGCATTTTAAATGCAGCTTCCAAAGAAAAATGAATCTGCTGAGGCAGAAATCTCATTTTTGTTTGTGTGTAATATATATATATATACACTCACCTAAAGGATTATTAGGAACACCTGTTCAATTTCTCATTAATGCAATTATCTAATCAACCAATCACATGGCAGTTGCTTCAATGCATTTAGGGGTGTGGTCCTGGTCAAGACAATCTCCTGAACTCCAAACTGAATGTCAGAATGGGAAAGAAAGGTGATTTAAGCAATTTTGAGCGTGGCATGGTTGTTGGTGCCAGACGGGCCGGTCTGAGTATTTCACAATCTGCTCAGTTACTGGGATTTTCACGCACAACCATTTCTAGAGTTTACAAAGAATGGTGTGAAAAGGGAAAAACATCCAGTATGCGGCAGTCCTGTGGGCGAAAATGCCTTGTTGATGCTAGAGGTCAGAGGAGAATGGGCCGACTGATTCAAGCTGATAGAAGAGCAACTTTGACTGAAATAACCACTCGTTACAACCGAGGTATGCAGCAAAGCATTTGTGAAGCCACAACACGCACAACCTTGAGGCGGATGGGCTACAACAGCAGAAGACCCCACCGGGTACCACTCATCTCCACTACAAATAGGAAAAAGAGGCTACAATTTGCACAAGCTCACCAAAATTGGACAGTTGAAGACTGGAAAAATGTTGCTTGGTCTGATGAGTCTCGATTTCTGTTGAGACATTCAGATGGTAGAGTCAGAATTTGGCGTAAACAGAATGAGAACATGGATCCATCATGCCTTGTTACCACTATGCAGGCTGGTGGTGGTGGTGTAATGGTGTGGGGGATGTTTTCTTGGCACACTTTAGGCCCCTTAGTGCCAATTGGGCATCGTTTAAATGCCACGGCCTACCTGAGCATTGTTTCTGACCATGGCCATCCCTTTATGACCACCATGTACCCATCCTCTGATGGCTACTTCCAGCAGGATAATGCACCATGTCACAAAGCTCGAATCATTTCAAATTGGTTTCTTGAACATGACAATGAGTTCACTGTACTAAAATGGCCCCCACAGTCACCAGATCTCAACCCAATAGAGCATCTTTGGGATGTGGTGGAACGGGAGCTTCGTGCCCTGGATGTGCATCCCACAAATCTCCATCAACTGCAAGATGCTATCCTATCAATATGGGCCAACATTTCTAAAGAATGCTTTCAGCACCTTGTTGAATCAATGCCACGTAGAATTAAGGCAGTTCTGAAGGCGAAAGGGGGTCAAACACAGTATTAGTATGGTGTTCCTAACAATCCTTTAGGTGAGTGTATGTATATATATATATATATATATATATACACACACACACACACACACACACACACACACACACTCACTGGCCACTTTATTAGGTACACCTGTTCATCTGCTTGTACAGAAATATCTAATCATCCAATCACATGGCAGCAACTCAATGCATTTAGGCATGTATGGGCAAGATGATCTGAAGTTCACACACAAGCATCTCTAGGGTTTACAGACAATGGTCAGAAAAAGAGAAAATATCCAGAAGTTCTCTGGGCCAAAAATGCCTTGTTGATGCCAGAGGTCAGAGGAGAATGGCCAGACTGGTTCGAGCTGATAGAAAGGCAACAGTAACTCAAATAACCACTTGTTATAACCAAGGTCTGCAGAAGAGCATCTCTGAACACACAGCATGTCTAACCTTGAAGCAGACGGGCAACAGCAGCAGAAGACACACCAGTGCCACTCCTGTTAGCTAAGAACAGGAAACTGAGGCTACATTCGCACAGGCCCACCAAAATTGGACAATAGAAGAATGGAAAAAAGTTGCCTGGTCTGTAAAGTCTCGATTTCTGCTGTGGCATTCAGATGGTTGGGTCAGAATTTGGTGTAAACAACATGTAAGACCCGCCCAATCGTCCCAACAACGGCTTCTGATAAGCGGGTGAAGGTTTCTGCGCTTTCTGTCTTTTCAGCGGCGCAAAGTAATTTAATTCCAGTTTACCTTTATCTGACTCCATTTTATCAAGACCTCGAAATTAGGTTAGAATGCCGATTGGTTATTTGGTCATTTGTATAATAGTTTAACTACACATTTGATTATTCTGTTTAACCCTTTGTTGAAATTATACCCGTTCATCCGGATCCCAGTAACACTTCAAGTCTCGCACCGGCCGGATTACAATCTCTTTATCACAAACTCGTCAGTCTTGATCATTAGACAGAGGCGGTTAACTGATATCCTAGACGCCCGTGCTCCATGTTGCTCATTCTAGAATATTTTATTCAGTCCCCATAGATCTGAACTCACTTAATTAATGCAAGACTATATCTAACCAGAGGCCATGACCATTACCATAGAACCAAGCGACCAACTTAACTTCCTCTAATGGTAACTTTACATAATCATGCCGTGGTTTCCCATGTATACGTAGTTAGAATAATATTACAATAATCAGGAGTTGAGGCTCACCCTATTTAGATTGGTCTACCAACTTTTTGTTGCTCTAAACGGAAGACCCATTTGGTCTACTAGCCTCTACAGTCCAAGTATACGTAACTAATGCCAATGTGTTAGTCAGAGCTCTAAAACATCAGTCTGGTGTGCCCCTCTGCTTTACCTAAACTGTGTTCTAGTCCGTTACTAACCTGAGCATAGATTTGCGGTGTTACTGACTTAAAGTAATCTACTAGAGTTAATTCCAGAGTACGTCAGAATAAAATCAAATGAAACAATTTATTATTAGTCAGGTAAATGTATCATGTCAATTACATAATCAATTCAAATATAATCAATACACAACATCAAATGCTCTGAAGTAAAGAGTAAAAGATGGATACCTGACAATTACATAACACTGAGTGTCTGAAAGACACCCAGCGTTACTGGCTGACCTGAGTAAAGGATCGCGCCCTGACCCTTCTGCAACATCCCTTAAATACTCAGACCAAGACAGAAACTCCTTTCAAATGTAAACATGAGTTCACAATGGGAATTTGCATTAATCAAGACCTGTAATTTAAACCTTATTGAAGACAGGAGGTAAAGACCGATTGGCAGAGGACACACACACCACAATAAGCAAAATATCTCTAAACTCTTAAAACCTTTGTTACCTTTTGCTTTACTTCTGTGGGAATGAGACCTTTGTACCAGTCGCACTGAGATGTTTCAAATGATTCCAAACATGTATAATACTGTATAGTACTTGTTCACAATAACCCATATAGATTTTGGGTGAATTTCAGCATGTGGAGAGGAGAGATGAGGGTGAGGGGGATAAAATGTAAATTAAGGTGATTGACTTTGTGTGGCTGAGCCTCGGGTGGGGATGCCACTTTCACAAGAGAGAGATCAAATGTTAATTCCCCGAAACATCCTTTATTTTCTCGGGAGTAGTTGTTCCTTAGCCCAGACGTCCCGGCATCTTACAGTCTTACAAACATGAAAGCTTGGACCCATCCTGCCTTATATCAACGGTTCAGGCTGGTGGTGATGTAATGGTGTGAGGGTAATTTTCTTATCACACTTTGGGCCTCTTAGTACCAAATGAGCATCGTTTAAACGCCACAGCCTACTGAGTATTGTTGCTGACCATGTCCATCCCTTTATGACCACAGTGTTCCTATCTTCTGATGGCTACTTCCAGCAGGATAACGCTCCATGTCACAAAGCTCAAATCAACTGGTTTCTTGAACATGACAGTGAGTTCACTAAACTCAAATGGTTTCCAGTCACCAGATCTCAATCCAATAGAGCTGCTTTGGGATGTTCTGGAACTGGAGATTTGCATCATGGATCACAGCCAACAAATCTGCAGCAACTGCGTGATGCTATCATGTCAATATGGACCAAAATCTCTGAGGAATATACACTCACCTAAAGGATTATTAGGAACACCATACTAATTCTGTGTTTGACCCCCTTTCGCCTTCAGAACTGCCTTAATTCTACGTGGCATTGATTCAACAAGGTGCTGAAAGCATTCTTTAGAAATGTTGGCCCATATTGATAGGATAGCATCTTGCAGTTGATGGAGATTTGTGGGATGCACATCCAGGGCACGAAGCTCCCGTTCCACCACATCCCAAAGATGCTCTATTGGGTTGAGATCTGGTGACTGTGGGGGCCATTTTAGTACAGTGAACTCATTGTCATGTTCAAGAAACCAATTTGAAATGATTCGAGCTTTGTGACATGGTGCATTATCCTGCTGGAAGTAGCCATCAGAGGATGGGTACATGGTGGTCATAAAGGGATGGACATGGTCAGAAACAATGCTCAGGTAGGCCGTGGCATTTAAACGATGCCCAATTGGCACTAAGGGGCCTAAAGTGTGCCAAGAAAACATCCCCCACACCATTACACCACCACCACCAGCCTGCACAGTGGTAACAAGGCATGATGGATCCATGTTCTCATTCTGTTTACGCCAAATTCTGACTCTACCATCTGAATGTCTCAACAGAAATCGAGACTCATCAGACCAGGCAACATTTTTCCAGTCTTCAACTGTCCAATTTTGGTGAGCTCGTGCAAATTGTAGCCTCTTTTTCCTATTTGTAGTGGAGATGAGTGGTACCCGGTGGGGTCTTCTGCTGTTGTAGCCCATCCGCCTCAAGGTTGTGCGTGTTGGGGCTTCACAAATGCTTTGCTGCATACCTCGGTTGTAACGAGTGGTTATTTCAGTCAAAGTTGCTCTTCTATCAGCTTGAATCAGTCGGCCCATTCTCCTCTGACCTCTAGCATCAACAAGGCATTTTCGCCCACAGGACTGCCGCATACTGGATGTTTTTCCCTTTTCACACCATTCTTTGTAAACTCTAGAAATGGTTGTGCGTGAAAATCCCAGTAACTGAGCAGATTGTGAAATACTCAGACCGGCCCGTCTGGCACCAACAACCATGCCACGCTCAAAATTGCTTAAATCACCTTTCTTTCCCATTCTGACATTCAGTTTGGAGTTCAGGAGATTGTCTTGACCAGGACCACACCCCTAAATGCATTGAAGCAACTGCCATGTGATTGGTTGATTAGATAATTGCATTAATGAGAAATTGAACAGGTGTTCCTAATAATCCTTTAGGTGAGTGTATAGTGGTGGCCAAAATTATTAGAACACTTGGCATCTGGGAGTCGTCTTATTGGGCCTGGATTTATTTTCCAAGAGGACAATGACCCGAAACATTCGTCTAACTATTGCCGGAACTACTTGCGACGGAAGGAATCTGCTGGGACATTGAAAATGATGGACTGGCCCCCTCAAAGTCTGGACCTCAACCCAAGTCTTGAAATTGCGACCATTTTGGTCGCATATGCGCCCGAAATTGAATCTGTGCGATCTCAAAAAATATTTGGGAGCATTTGTGCGAGTGCAAATAATTGTTGAGGTGCGACGTGTTTTCATTTCTCTACAAAACATTCGCTTATTACTGCACAGTATGTGCCCGCTGTGAGCTGATACAGTGACCGGTCCACCGTTCTATAAATAACAAATTAAACTTCATTTTCACGCTCTTAACTTTAAAGCAGACTTTAGGCAACTGCGCTCCGTTGTCACGTGACAGGGAGCGAACTAGCACACAAAATGTAAAGAGCTGAAGAAGAGAAATATTTTTTTGAAGGGGCAAGTGAAAGAGCTAGATTAAAACGTCAAAAATAACAAAGCAATCACCAAAACATGAGAATGATTCTGATTTTATTTCATTTAGTGTAAGTGGCGATTGATGATGGATATGCACTGTAATGTTACTGACAGTAAGGTTGCGCTGTTGAGCCTCGCGCTGCCTCTCAAGGAGAAATCAAAACAAATCAGCGCAGCAGCACACAAAGGTTAAAAACATGACATTGATTTCATACAACAGTTCAATAAACAGTTAAAAATCAAGTCGCTTACACTTTAGACGCAATATTGACTGTTTTTGTTCTGTTTCAGCAACGAAAACAGTTCAAAACAAAGATCACGGCACAACCACAGCGCGTCTCATAGCAACACTACTCCATTAATGAATGATTCAGCGTTTTGAACGAATCGTTTGAATGAACGACTCGATTCACTCATTAAGTCGGTCACTGCGCCACCTACTGGCGGTTTGGTGTCATGTTTAAAGTATCATTCTTTCCAACCTTTCTTATTTGTATATTCAAAATATATTTAAAACAATCTCATAACATTATTCGATGCAAATGTAATTTTTCAGTGTAAATGATTTAATTTTATTGGCAACAGCCAAATAGTGTATTATTATTCTAATTGAATTTATTGATCAAATGTAATCATTTAAAATGAAAGATGAAGCATACATTTAATAAGATTAGGGGAAAAATGCCCTTTATAAAAGGTAAAAAAAAAAAAAAAAAGCCCTCAGGGTAAATATCACAAATATGCAGATTTAAATAGGACACTGGTAAGAATATTGCTTCAGAATAAATTATATTTATAACACAAAAATACTATTTTTTCCAGACAAGCAACTTTTTTATTCTGACAATTGAATGACCGATTTATTTGCACATGACACACACACACATTTTAAACATTATATAGTACAATATATACATATTTTAGTTGTGGTGCTCCTAAATTTTTGCTGGTGCTCCTAACTTTTTGAAGTTGGGAGCACCAGTGCTAAAATAGTTAATTTTGAGCCCTCCCTCAACCCCATTGAGCACATTTGGGTCGAGTTGGAAAATAAACTGGACAGATCTATTGTACATTCAAAGGAAAGCCTTTGGCTTCAGTTGCAGAAGGCATGGGATAACATTAGTGTTGAAGTTCTCAGAGGAAACTGACACTATGCCAGAGAGATGTGCTGCTGTAATTGCTGCAAAAGGTGGACATACCAAATATTAAAGTTAAAAAGTGGATAAAAACAGCACGACTCACTTCGTCTGATATTTGATGGTCAGAACAACCATCTGTTTCATGAACATTATGAAATGAAATCATGTTTTGGAGGCAAAAAAAGGTCAATATTTTCAGATCTGTCAGGTGTTCTAATAATTTTGGCCACCACTGTATAATATAAAATGTTTTATATAATAGGCCTACTTATAATTTATACATTTTATTTTTTATGTAATGCGTTTTTTAAGTGTGGATAAAATATTTTGGGGGGTGACTGAGAAAGATACATGTAATAGCTAATTAATGTCTTAAATTAAATGTATTTTTAGCACAATTCACGTTTGTAGCCCATTGTAAATGTATTAAAAACCCAGCGCACATAATAATTTTACCAGGCAAAGCATAACAGTTATCACATGGTCGTTTAACCTAACTACTTGATTGATAGAGAACATTAGACTCAAGCTGATTAAAATGCCAGCGGACTGTTAATATGCTTTTTAAAGTGTGGGGCGTTGACCTTTCACATGGTTGATGTGTGTCCTTTCGGCAAACGGTGGGCAAAGTGACAACTGGCTGCGGATTCCTCGACGCCACTCCAAAAAAAGTACATGTGAGTGCGTTTGAATTTTTGGGATAATGTGACTGACAGCTCGGCCTCTTGCCCCTAATTAGTGCTCGGCAATTTATGAGCTACTGCTACGAGATTATGCCTCAACATCACAAATCCTCCAGTCACTGAAACGGCGGATATCAAGTGTCATTCTGCGAGTAATTGCGCGCGCTGTTCTGGTCCTGTGCGCGCGGCGCGACTCTAAATAGTCCAGTCATGCTAATATTGGCGCGGAGTTACTGGGCAGGGATAATGTGACAACTTTGCGTAATCATATGTTTATAGATTTATGAGCACATTAGCCGTTGTATATACCTAATTTATTGTAGGCCTATTGTTTTATTTTCCTATCGCTAATAATTAATGCTACTTATGTAGGCTACTCTGTCACACTGGGATGTGGTTACAAAAAAAGTGTTTCCAATGTTTTTTTTTTTTTTTTTTTTTTCATGTTAATTGGTTTCAAATATCTTTTATTTTAAATTAGATTATGTTTGTGAATTCTACCCTCTTGTTCTTTGAAATAATATTGTACATATTGTTTCACTAATTGTTGTGCCTTTCCTAATGGTTTAGGCCTACTTTTAAATATCTTTGTGAAGCAATTTCATTTAAAGTCTATAACTGGCGTATATACTGTGTGACAACTTGCTCCGCTCAACATATAGAAACTAGTGTCAATACAGAAATGTTTATATTGAAACTGACATTCAAAAATAAACTGAGATATGTGACAGCAAGCCCTGGTCTCCTCTACACTTCTAATTTTTCTAGACCTATATTACTTTTTTTTTTTTTTTTTTTTTTTAAATATAATTTATTTCTATTTAAGTTCAAATAGTGAGCTTGAATGACACATTTCAATGTCAGCCAGCAAATATGCTGTTGTATATGACAAATAAAATTAACTCAACTTTAAATTCAAGGGAGACAAACAGGCTACAAATAGTCTTCATTTATAAAATACCCATACTTTGCAGCACTGTAGTCACAAAAAACACAAGTTGGCTTAGTAGTAACTGCTTACACCAGTTATGCATTTTGAAATGTGACTGTTTAATCTGCCACATGAACTACATTAGTTTCTCATGCACCCCCCAGCACTTTAGGACTGCACTCAGTGCTACTTTTAAAAAAGAGTCCTTTGTTTTACCCACTTTAGCAAGAGAAACTCCTGGCCACACATCTCTTGTCCATCATTGCTGTTGTCATAAGCCAATATTAATCAACAGCTGTCTGGTATTCACTGCGAACACAACCAAAAGGCAAAGGATCAAATGTCAGCGTGATAACATTCAGTCTCCCGCTTTCTTTCTCGCTTCACGTTTCCTTTTCATTGGCTGAATCTATGGCTGAGTGGACAAAAACATCTGATTAAAAGGCACCCATCCTTCTTTTACATGTCGAACATACTGACACAGAAAAAACATCTATATTGAAATAAATCAATAATTTAATCTCTGATGGTGTCGCTTTTGAGGTTTCAAAGGTTGCAGCAAGTTTATAATAGTCTTTTGTTTCCTTCTTAAGAGCCTAAAGCAAGCTTGAATAAATGTCAATATGTGTTTGGTATAAAAAGATGTCACTATACTCATATAAGAGCAACAAAAAAGGTAATATAAAACATTCACATACAGCGTGGGGAGACGGCAACCTAAGCTGACGGCGACTAAAAGTGGTTCTTAAAAAAGTACAAATTAAAGAATCAGTGTTTTTGATGCACATTGTCATGCTAAATGCTGAAATAAATCAATAATTTAATCTCTGATGGTGTCGATATTGAGGTTTTGAAGGTTGCAGCTAGTTTATAATAGTCTTTTGTTTTCTTCTTAAAGGGATGGTTCACCCAAAAATGAAAAAAATTAACATTTTGTCATCATTTACCTTCACGTTGTTCCAAACTTGTATGAGTTTCTTTCTTCTGTTGAACACAAAAGAAGATATTTTAAAGAATGCTGATATTAACCAGACAGTTGACGGCCCATTGACTGCCATATTATCTTTTTTCCTACTATGGAAGTCAATGGGTGCCGTCAACTCTCTAGTTACTAACATTATTCAAAATATCTTCTTTTGTGTTCAACAGAAGAAAGAAACTCATACAGGTTAAGAACAACTTGAAGGTGAGTAAGTAATGACAGAATTTTCATTTTTGGGTGAACTGTCCCTTTAAGAGCCCAAAGCAATCATGAGTAAATGTGTAAAAGATGTGTTCGGTATAAAAAGATATAATCACTTTCGCAATTTTACAAGCTGCCTCTAAAACACTTAAGTGCAACAAAAAAGTGTGTATTGCCTGGTTTTATTTCCATTTTTGTTTCATAGGATGAAGATACACAACTGATGAAAACAGGTAACTCCTCATTTTCCTCAAAGCACTGGAAAAATACTTTCAAAGCTAATATGTTACATGTGATACATTCACATACAGCGTGGTGAGATGTCAAAGTTGACGGCGACTAAAAGTGGTTCTTAAAAAAGTACAAATAAAAAAATAAATTGAGATTTTGAAGGTTGCAGCACGTTTATAATAGTCTTTTGTTTTCTTCTTAAAAGGGATAGTTCACCCAAAAATCATTTACTCACCCTCATGTTGTTCCAAACCTGTATGAGTTTCTTTCTTCTGTTGAACACAAAAGATATTTTGAAGAATGTCGGTAACCAAACAGTTGACGGCACCCATTGACTTCCATAGTATTTTTTTATACTGCTATGGAAGTCAATGGTTGCCGTCAACTGTTTGACTACCAACATTCTTTAAAATATCTTCTTTTGTGTTCAACAGAAGAAAGTAACTCATACAGGTTTGGAACAACTTGAGGGTGAGTAAGTAATGACACATTTTTAATTTTTTTGGTGAACTATCCCTTTAAGAGTGTGTTTGGTATAAAAAGATGTCACTATACTCAAGTTAGTAAAATCGATCGTATTCGTAATTTTACAAGCTGTCTCTAGAACACTTGACTGCAACAAAAAAGTGTGTATCGCCTGGTTTTATTTCCATTTTTCTTTCATAGGATGAAGATACACAACTGATAAAAACAAATAACGCCTCATTTTCCTCAATGCACTGGAAAAATACTTTCAAAGGTAATATATTACGTGATACATTCACATACAGCGTGGTGAGACGTCAACCTAAGCTGACGGCGACTAAAAGTGGTTCTTAAAAAAGTACAAATGAAAGAATCAATGTTTCTGATGCATATCATCATGCAGTTTGATCTTACATATAGCACTGGACACACTAAGACACAAAGTATATACAGTACGGCTTAATAGTGTTTGTATCTACTTCCAGATGAACCCACACCACGCCTCACAAAAAATGAAAAGCCAAACCAGTTGTTCCCTTTCGCCGTGTGTCCAGATACAACAAAACGCCTCTTTTATGAAATCCAGGGCGCTTGCTCGGTCAAACGACACATAGCGCCGTTGTCTGTGCGTCTGCTAAGTTCCACAACAGTTGTCGATGACAGGTGCTGAAAGCAATATAGATAGAGTCAAGTGGCTTCAAATAGCCCTTCTCTGTCTTCAGCGATTATAGGGAATGCTGCTCTCTCGTCAGAAACTCTCATTTCTGCTCAAAAGAAAAGTCTTCATATAGACAGTCCGTCTTTTCTGCAGGTTCGGCTCTCAAATGTCCCCCTAAAGTAATGTTTGACCTTTTTTAAATCTCATTTTGGGTCCGTTTTGCTGAGAGCGCTGAAGGTCGGGGGAGGGAAGGGGCGAGAGCAGCTGCTTGTCACACCACTACAGTATGTTTGTTCCTCTTTACTGAGAGTTTTGCAATCATCCGAAGGGTTCTTATCCACTTTCAGCTTAGGATGGTCCCGCTGCAAAGGGTGTAGCGCCGAGCTGCAAGTGAGATGAGAATCTGTTACAGAAAAGCCAGAGAAAGACAAGCCAGCGGAGAAAGAAGTGGACGCAGGGCACTAAAACCAGTACAAGTCCTTGCTCTTATCCTGGCTCTGTAGACCTGAGAGGAAGAAGGAAAGGGGAAAAAAGGATAAAGACATGAAGAGGGGGAAAATATGCAGCAAATACAGAGTGAGAAGTGAGAAGACTTGAAGTAAAGAAAGCATTAAAGTCTTAAAAGATGAAGAGTGAGAAACAATATGTAAGCAGGGCAATGGTCAAAGTCAAAAACCTTGAAGAGATTCAAAAAAGATCTTAAACTTAGGATAAATTCACAAATTGATCGTGTACAGTACTTCAAGAAGCTCTTGGACAGTATTGTTTTTAAATTATATGACTGAATTTTTCTCTCTGACTTTTATGCTGTGAGTTTAACCTTTGGTGGCCCTAAAAAGTAAGTACAAAGTAAGTAAGTAAAAAGTACACTTTAAGTCACAAATGTCATTGCATTAGATAATAAAACATTAAGTGGCATTTGCAGACAAATCATACTAGAGCTTTTCAGAGAATTTCCTGCACAATTTTTGCACTCAGTCTTAATAAACTGATGTCAAGGGGATTTTTTTTTTTTTGTGGATGTATGTCAATTCTCCTGAAATACACACACGCACCCTAGCAGAGTAACCACGTGTAGTTTATCACATTACCTACACTACCATTAAAAATTTGAGTTGAATTGAACAAAATTAATACTTTTATTCAGCAAGGATGCATTAAATTGATCAAAAGTTTACAATTTACAATGTCTTTTCTATTACATTCTAATACATTTCTATTGCAAATAAAAGCTGTTCTTTGAACTTTCTATTCATCAAAAAATTATGACAAAATGCATCACGGTAATCACAAAAAAATATTTAGCATATTAGAATAATTTCTGAAGGATCATGTGACACTGAAGACTGGAGGAATAATGCTGAAAATTCAGCTTTGCCATCACAGGAATAAATTCATTTTAAAATATATTCCAATAGAAATTATTTTAAATTCTAATAATATTTCACAATATTACTGTTTTTACTGTATTTTTGCCCTGGTGAGACTTCTTTCAAAAACATAAAAACTTTTGAATCACCAGAAACAACTAGAAAGTGTCAAAACATTTTGTCTCCTTTTTTTTTTCTTCTTTTTAAAACTTATTTTTAATGAAATTTTTGTAGAACTTTATTTTACAGTCCTGTTCCCCATGTACATACTATGTACTTATTACAATAACTGGGTAATAACTAGGTACTAACCCTGAACCTACACCTAAACCTAACCTTAACCCATGATTTACCTAATATTACCCAGTAGTGCACGTACTGTAAAATAAAGTGCAACCAAAAAGTGTTATTTTCTTTCAAATAAATGCCTTTGGATATTTTGTTATCAAATGCAATGACATCCATATGTTTTTAAGTGTAGCTTATGTGCATAAATACATTGTGGGGCTGCTGTGCTGTTCACACCTGTATCCATGTTCAGACTCATATCAGAGCTCGCCGCTGTGAAAGCTCCGGTCCACGCCGAGCTGCCCGGCTCGCTCTTGCTGATATCGCATGGCGAGGCTCCAGGTGCGGGCACTGTGGCTGGGGGAAGTCTATGCGGCCGCACCGAGGGCACAAGCAGAGAGCTGTAACGGGGGTCAAAGTGCGTTCCGTACATGTCGTGCATGGAGGGCCGGGGGTAAGCGGATCCCTGGGTGCCAATGGTTCCGCTGAGTGAGTAAGGGTGATGGTGGTGAGAGGGATGCCAGGGCTCTGGGGTGGCTTGGTGGAGGTGGCTGTGTAGAGAAGCGGTGGAATAAGGGTCCGCTGAGAAGGGGAGATCTGTGTGGGAGGAACCCAGGGCGCTGCTGAGAGATGCTGTGACCGACGGCTGATACGCGCTGTTCCAGAACGAGGGAGGGAAGCTTCTCTGGCTCATAGGGAATGAGCCTTCTGGGGAGGAACACATTTAGATGGTTTGCATGTTAATATGCATAAAAGCATGTGATAATTCAAATATGCAACAATTAAAAATGAACCTTTAATATTCTGTTTGAGATTTAAAATTAATGCTCACACATTTGGATTAACAAAACAAATGCAACAAACTGGTTGTAAAAAAAATATGTCCTAATTATCTCTACATGCTAATTTAATTATTTTCCATTAGCTTTAAAAAAAAAAAAAAATCTGGTCACACTTTAGATTAGGGTCCAATTCTGACTATTAACTAATTATTAACTACAACTTTTGCCTCAATAAACTCCTAATTACTGCTAATTAATAGTTAGTAAGGTAGTTAAGTAGGTATTGGGTAGGATTAAGGGATGTAGAATATGGTCATGCAGAATAAGGTATTAATATGTGCTTTATTAGTACTAATACACAGCCAATATATTAGTAATATGCATGCTAATATGCAACTAGTTAATAGCCTAAACTAAAGTGTTACCAAAAATCTATACAGATTTTGAAACAATGCAACATAAACAAATAAAATAAAATCATGCCTGTGCAATCATAGAGGATGCAAAGAAAATGTATATTAATTAAACTGATTGTAAAAAAAATCATGTCCTAATTATTTGTATGTATGAATTTTATTAATTTGTATTTGCTTTTAAAAATCTTTCTAAAAATCGACCTTAAAACAATTTTTTTAAACCCTTGTCATGATTAAATAAAGGATGCAAGGAAAAGACATATTATAGTATAAATGAAAATTTATTCCTATTTAAATCTATTTCTTTCTCTTTTTGTGCAATATCATATTTAAGTGCAATACTTATTTATATTAACTTTAAGTAACAGGATTATCATTGCTTTATTTTGCTATTTCTATGCGGATCAGTGTGTTATTGTATTGAATGCGGGGTTACCCAAACTGGATATGTTAGGCACGGTAATGTGTCCTGTTATTAGTTTTAACAATATGTATTAATATGTTTCGTTTGTCAAGCACTGTATTTGTTATCTATAAATACTAAAATGCATTGCATATATGTGTAAATGTGCACTGCGGGGACACCTTATACCGGTGACAAATTCCATGCTCAGGCATACTTGGCCAATAAAGTTCAGTTTAACTCAATTCAATTTAAAATGCAGGTTGCATGAGATTCCCACCTCTCCAGGACGATGTACCTCTCGCGGTCTTGCTGTTGGTGGATCCAGGCGCGTAACTACTAGACTGACTCAAAGCTCGACTGAAATGTTCATCCACCACCGAACTGATGTCCCCTTGGAAATACGTGAAAAGCACACATCTGGAGCTGATGTACTCAGCCTCCGGCGGGTGATCTTTCTCCCGGGCGCAGTCCTCCTCTTTTATGGGTGGCCCGGAGAGGTTGGAAAAAGAAGAACTGCTTCCGCTGACTGTTTCTGGTGATTCTTGCATTTTCGAGTAAAATGCCAATTTCTGAAAACATAAAAAAAAGGCTAAATCAATTTACATGATACAGAAATACACTCACACACAATCTATTCATACATAGACAGATTTAGTTGTGTATTGCACCAGTGTGTTTGGTGTTGCACAATTTGTGTTGCTACAATGTTAACATATACTATATATACTGTATATGTCACCATATACACACACATACAAAGCTGTATCTATATTGCTGTATATATATTTAGCCTAAACTAAATATGCATTCAAGATGCATTCTTTTTAAGGAAATTAATACATATAAATATATCAAATAACCTATGTCATATCATAATATATACAAGTGATATACTACAACATTTTCAGAAAACAAAAATATGTTCACAATCATTTTAAATAACACTTAAACTGACATTAATCAAGTTGCATATTTTTCCATCAACATCTAACTATGTGACTCATTTTAAATTTAAATTTTGTCAACATCAGATCCAGGCGCAACAAGTCGAGGAGAGAAAGTTTTACAGGATCGAAACAAACCACAAACTGCTTTAAAATAAAATGAAATTGCATTTTCTTCTAACACAATAGAATAATAATAAATTGACGTTATATTGAACATACCTGATGGTGATAAGGTGTGTATGCTGCGGCAAAATAAGGCTGAGGTGGACCATAAACTTGATACATGACATCCAAGCAGCTCATGGCGAAGACAGCTGTTATATCACGTATAAAAACTTATTAGTGGAATGAGAGGACGCTTCATTTGAAATAAAGCGCTGGTTCAGTGTCTACAGACAGAAAATGAAGCTCCGCGTCGTTTGAGGGTGAAGCGTACTGAGCACCTTTTATGTTCTGTACTCTGTCTTTACGCACGAGTCTGATTCATTTGAGAGACTCGGTTCATTCAAATGATGAATGGTTTAATGAGTCGATTCATTTGAATCATCACTCAAAGTGTTCCTTGTGCTATGCACTGCATGCAGGTTCTTGCTTGTAGTAAAATAATTTACGACGTGTCACGTGTTGGATATTCTTCAAACAAGACAACATTGCACAACAATATAACCTGGTAGGTGTGTTTTGGAACAAGTTAGCTGGTCATTAGCATTAGCATGTTCCAACAATAAAGTTGTAAATTTAGTCATTTACTCGTTTTAGACGTCTTCCTAACTGAGATATTAAACGTGCCAGTAAACATAGCCTCTGTTGTACAATTCTGTCTTGTTTGATATTTTGAAAAAAGTGTTTCTTACCTCATCGCGTTTACTTATGAAAGTTGAAGTTCACGTGATTAGAAACACTGCAAATCGATTCATGAATCGGTTCAAATAAACGACTCCTCCTCGAATCGGACTTCTATGAAACGAAGCGTTTTGACGTATCTCTACACCAGAGACCAATAGCTCACTATGAATCTTCCCTACAAGTAGCTCATACATATGTACAGTATTTGGATTTGAATAGGCCTACATGTTTTGCTATTGAATAGAAAATGTGTAAATCTGATTGCTTGCACAAACTAAAAAGATAAATTATTGCTAAATAGGCTAAGTGTGCTGCCATCAGTCTATTTAAGATGCCATGGTTATCTGTGCCCAGTTGCCCTGAGCTCTTTAAATTTACAGGTCGGAGGTCAAATAGTTTTCATCCAATTGGTGCTGGGGTCAAGGGGCATTTTTCTGTCATTAGGACCCTTAAAATCAACAATATGCTGCAACTGAGAAAACACTGATACACTGCTCAGTCTGAGACAATGGCACTGCTGCTGTAGTTATCAATGCACTTCAGAACAGCAGCTGAAGTGGTGGTTAAAGCTCATCCTTATTTTACTGGGAATTTCACGGGAATGTTTGGTATTCCGGCACTATATACCCCACTTCATGGAGTCTTTCACAAATTAAGCTAAACTAGCGCTGTCCAGAGTGCTGGAGGTGAAATATTCTGGTTATTTCTCAGCAAACACTAATACCAGTATCTGAGGTGTAAAACGATCCTTACAGTTTTAACTTCTGTATTTACTGTAGAT
This sequence comes from Coreius guichenoti, assembly GCA_039654105.1. Taxonomy (NCBI): domain Eukaryota; kingdom Metazoa; phylum Chordata; class Actinopteri; order Cypriniformes; family Gobionidae; genus Coreius; species Coreius guichenoti. The sequence goes on from CM077185.1 coordinate 32,801,122, forward strand.
GGATTTTCCCAGGATTTGTACATTCTTGTACTAGACATTCGCATTTATTTTCCAAGGGTTCAAACAATGAGACAAATGGTTTTCTTTTCAACAACAAAACACTCACATGAGCCTGTAAAATGAATGGCTTGTCAAGAGAGATCATCTATGTACCACGCTTGTCATGTTGGCTGTTGTAAAAACATAACCAAGAAGGAAATCCTTGATTCACTGATAGAGAAAAAACACTTTTGTGCTGGGAGAACAACTCTTGCTAGAGCATATAGGAAAGAATATCTTGTCCACATACAAATTACATTGTCAAATGACAACAAATACCAAAATGAAATGGCATCAAAGCATAACAGGAATGTAATCATTAGAGAACATTTTTTTTGTTCATTCATTCATCTATTTATTGTATGAATATATATATATATATATATATATATATATATATATATATATAATTTGTACTTTTTTATTGTTATAAATTAAAGAAATTAATTAATATATTAAATTTATCACGGAAACTATGCAAAATCTTTCATATTTAATCAAAATATAATTCCATATTTCCCAGAAAGACATTAAAATACAGCAACTAATTATTTGTGATATTAAATTATAGGCTATGTAACATTTTTATTGTAAGACCTACAACACAGCTCAAATATTGAGCTAAAATATACACATAAATGAACAGGTTTTTTTGCATACAGAAAATCAAGTGTGAAACAATATTGAAATAATCATTTTAAAATTAAAATAAATATTTTAAAAAGATACTTTAATATTATTTTTTTAAAATAAATATTAATAATTATTTTGTTCATAAAATATTTATTTTTTATAAATTCTAGAAATTTAAACTTTTTTTTTCTATAAATTGTATTGCAGGGTGAATATGGCAATAATAAATATGGCAATACAAAGATACTAATTGCTTCTTCAACTCAAATTCATTGTTCCCTCTTCAAGTTTAGCGCTTTCACACCTGTTCACAGATAGAGTTACAGCGTGCAATAACTCTCCATTTCTGATGTGACAGCTCTCAAACAATGGGGGTTTTAGACTGTGTAACCTGACAAGGTTTCTATTTCTACCCAAATAGCTTAAGGACAAGGAAATGTTGAGTGCTAACACCCAGCTAATAGGACATAACCTGCTGAAACAGCACTGCATTCAACACATCTAATGAATCAGGGAAGATCAGGGACCATCACTTACAGCTTTAACCGGCCCACAGTTTTCAACATGGGCTCTTTTCTCTAATATGTATAAAGGAATAAAGGAGCCTCCTGGCTTTGTGCCTCTGCTGACAGAGGGGACCCTTGGCCCCCAGTCATCCATTTGCAGGTAATCTGCCTGGGTACGTTCACAACGAGGGAGAAGGGGGGTAGGAGATGAGAGAAAGAGAGAGCAAAGACATTGTCAAGGCAAGTTGAAGAGAGAATGGAATGTAAACATGTACTTGAGTAAAGGATGTAGAAATGTTTCTACAAAATAGTGACAGTGATTTTATGGTGAGCCCACATGGGATTGCACTCCATAAGCACATTTATTGATTCAGTGAATGTCTTGTTCATGCTTGATGCAAACTTGTTAAAGGAAAGTCATTTGGAACGACATGAGGGTGAGTAAATGATGACAGAATATTCATTTTGGACTTTACAAAACAAACAAGACAGAAGTGATTTTAGCTGGACTGTGGTCAGGGGAACAGTTGAGCACCATGTGTTGCTGATGAGGCAACAGAAGCCCTGGTGAATTGTGGGTTTGTGACATGGAAGTGAACCACTGCACTCAATGTGACCACGGCAACTGTTGAGGGAAGAGGGGGGTCTGCTGTGGAACACGAAACAGAGAGTGTCTGTTTTTGGAGAGCTGTAGTGGCACCTGTCCCAGCCGCAGAGAGAGCACAACGTATGGACAAACCGTTTCAGTCCACCGAGGGTCTTTAGATCTCTCATGGAGACCACCAGAACTTGTTGTTTTACTGTTTAATGGTTGTTGTGGGGTCAAAGGTCAGATTTAGCAATTGAACACTTAATATTCAACAATATTACTGATCTGCCTGCATTGACACCATTGTATGAGAACTGAACTGAGCTAGACGATGACATCACTGTTTTCTCCAGAGGATAGATAAATGAACTAAATTAATAACTAAAGATTTTTACTACGGAAATGAACTTACTTAAGCTGGACAATGACACTTTTTTCTTCTAGAGCTGCTGTACAGCCAAAACAAACTTTGTTGCATTACTTTCCTGTTATCACTGTAAAGCTGAAACAATCCGTATTGTAAAAAGCACTATATAAATAAAGGTGACTTGACTTGGCTATTAGGACCTTTCTACATTTTCTTTATAAACTACAAATTACATTTGGGATAAAAGTCAGCTATATTTATTAACAATAAAAATTAAAGGTATAAATTATATATACTTTATTTTTTATGGTTATTAATTAAAAACTTTAAAATATAATGCAATTATGACAATTATAAATATATAAATATTATAAATAAATATATTATTTATAATATATTATAAATAAATAAGCTTCATAATATATATATATATATTTTTTTTATTTATATTTTAGTTGTGCAAACATATCAACGAAGCCCATATATATATATATATATATATATATATATGTTTTCATTTGAATATTGCCATTTTGAGTGGTGACGTAATTGATTCTTTAAATTAGAGTTTTGAATCAATTAATTGAAACGGGGAGTTGAATCGAATTTGCAAATTAACGTTTTTGAGATAGATACATCCAGACACATCGACACGTCCACCATCTTGGAACGGTCAACATTTCACAATGCAGGAAACATGTGGGGATATAAATTTACTACTATTGTACTATGTAAGTATTGATTTACATTAGCCTATTTGGAAAGCCAATTTGCCGTCACGTTTTAAATTGTCAGTGAGCTTTGTTATTTGTGACCAGCTCTGTGACTGGCACTCATTGCCCAGGTTCAAGTGATACAATGTAATTTACTCTACGGGACCTATTCAGTCTACTAAATATAATAACCTGAATTACAAGCTAGTAGGTAAAAATCACATTTTATATTAAAATAAATTTCCTTAAGTAGTGAATAGTTTATTTCCCTTTATTAGACTATGCAAACAATAAATGTGTTTTACTGGATTCAGTGCATCTTGAACTTGTATTGTTTTTTGTTAGATCTGGCAGGTTTAAGATGGTATCCACGTGTTTAGAAGAAGTCCTGGCTGGTACAGCTATATTTGAGTTTTAATGATTTCCACACTGGTTCCTTTGCTCCGTCCACGCAGTTGTCATCAGCAGGAAAAATCACTTTCAATGAATGCATTGGTTGGTTTTTCTGCTCTAGCTACATGGCGGCTGGAAGATATTTGGAAGAATGTTCTCAGGCCCCATTGACTACCATAGTATTTTTTTTCCTACTATGGTAGTCAGTGGGGCCCAAGATCTGTTTGCTTACCAACATTCTTCAAAATATCTTCCTTTGTGTTCAGCAGAACAAATAAATTTATACAGTTTTGAAACAACTTGAGGGTGAGTAAATGATGACACAATTTTCATTTTTGGGTGAACTATCCCTTTAAGTGTCCCCAACTAAGCAGTCCAGAGGCGACAGTGGCAAGGAACCCAAACTCCATCAGGTGACAGAATGGAGAAAAAAACCTTGGGAGAAACCAGGCTCAGTCAACGAACGAACACGGTGTGATTATGATTCAGGCTGCATCACAAGTCAGAATCAGATTGTGGATCAGTAGCATTCAGATATTTCATCTAGTTCCTTTTGCTTGAAGGTCAGATTCATCACGCCAGAGCATTGTATGGCTGGTCTATATAGGCAGATATATATGGCCAGAAAAATCATTGTGTATTTTCAATACATGGACCAGCCATAGTGAACAATATTCATGTATAATAGAATTACATGAACATGCATTTCAAATGTACCGTTCACTGTTGCCCAGAATACTTAATGTCTACGAACCCGAAATATCCAGGGACAAAACGGATGTTTTTTTAGGATGAACTGCAGTCGCCCAAGTAGAAGCGCATGACACACCTGTTGCTGCTTTTGGGCAGTGATGAAGTGGTGACCCAGACTGAGGAGGAAATGTGGAAATCCACGCTCACTGGATCAACTCTTCACACCACAGCGTCAGCTGTGAATTTGGCTCCCAGTGCCATTCGAGTGTCAGTAGATACAGATCCACACACAGTGTCTCCATTCAGTCATCCCTTCCATAAAGCGTTGCTTTAGACACGCTCTTCATGGCTCTCACAGGTCTCATTGTTAAACAGGCCCTGGGCCAGGAAATTATATTTTTGCTATATTGAATTCTAAATGTGACGTACATTATTCTGAAATTTGTTTGTATTTTTAAAAAACACTTTTACATTTTGAGCTTTTGATTTCTTTTAAGTGACAGTGCCAATGGAGTAATCTGTGCATCAGACTAGACAAAATTCTCTCTATTCAGATATTAAATGGAAAAAAACTACATGAAATCTGCATGTTAACTTGAAACAGATATGTGCCAAAATTCAGCATGGATGAATTTTAATTACTTTTTTCATTCACGGTCAATTACAGAAACTGATTATTTATCCTTGCCAAGTTCTTCTATTATTCCGTTTGGGCAGTGTTAAAACATCCTTTTAGGAAACACTTTCTCCTTCCTCATTGTTGAAAATAAGCCACTGCCCAGACATTCAAATATCAAACTCAATAGCCTATACAAGTGTCATTATGCTTTGTTAAATGCAATTTCCATTAATTTTTTTAAGTTATTCTTACTGCTGAGAATCGCAAGGCCAGCTATTTAAATTGATGTTTGAATAACCCAATGGTTCGGTGGAGCTATTTGGCTATCCAAACTGGTTAAGAAAGGACTAATGTAGAGTTTCTGCAGTGAAGACCTTGAAAGTTCAGGGACTTATGAAGTGTTAATGTGCTTTTGTTGAAGAATTACTGCACAGATCACTTTGAAATCTCCTGTTTGCTCCATCAAACTACACATGCAGTCAGTCGGCATGCTTCCTTGTTTATTTGTGATTTTAGAAAAGAGAACTGGCAAGGAACAGGAACCACTTTTAAAGAAATGAAGGCAACGTCAGGTTTGACCCTTTTGATAAACGATAGATCTGTACTGACCAGTCTGGTTACATTTACTTGGGATCCATCATGCAGGATAATGTTTTAGGGTACTTGGACTGATGCTCAGGAAGATGCTTTTTATCTTCAAGTGTTTTTTGTTATTGCAAAAAAAAAAAAAAAAACCCACAAAAACGATGTTATTCTTCTGAACAGTCTGCTGAAAATTGCTCCTATATGAGCACCAACATCCAATTAGTTTTTAAAAGAGCATATGTCTGAGATGCTTGTTTAGACCCAAAAATAGACCATTACATGGAAGAAAAGTGCGTTCTTCTCTGGTTATCTATTTGGAAGAACTCTTGAGTCTTGTCTCGTAAAGATTACAAAGAGATGCTGCTATTGTAACATGAAAATCCAAGTAACAAGAAATCAACCAAACTAGTGTTCGTGAGAGAACTGATTTAATTAAATTAATTGGTTTAATTAAAAAAAAACTGAAAAGAAAACAATTAAAAAATATTAAATATTTAATTTGTGACCATGAACCAACATTAGAGAACCGAACATGCGAAAGTGTTGTTAAAGTCGGCATGAAATGGAAATTCGCCCAATTTTCTAAATGCATGTTATTATTCTTATTGTGAATGATTCATCTATACATGTTTCTTTCTTTTTTTCAATTTTCAAACATTAAACCATGAAACTTTTATTTTGCCATTGTGCCAGCCAATATGCTCTGAAGGTTTCAGAGCGAAGCGCGACACTGTTCTTTTGACCACATGCAGCTTATGATACAGCGTTTCAACATCTCATAGAGGCTTGATGCACAGTAAATAAACAGAGCCATTCTGATATGCTGAAAACTCTATTATGAGCTGCACGTATATGAATTGATCACAGTGCTGCGCTTCAAAACCACAGTGAATATACAGTAAATTAAATTTGCGATTTGACAATCACACCATATTGCAATACTGATCTTATTTCGACATATTGTGTAGCCCTAACTGAGAGAATGGCAGGAAGCAGCATCAAATGTGTTAAAATATTGTCACAGAAATCTTGTCATAGATTCTTTGCATGCTTATTTGCTGAAAGACATTCAAGAACCAAAGTATACGCAAACCAATGTGTGATGGCAAAAAAACCCCAATCTTTTCTTTTCTTAAATTTACTCCATTTACTCTACCTTGACATCATTCCTTACTGTGCCCACTGCCCATTAGGGATGTCACGGTACTAAAATTTCAGTAGCTGGTACTAATACCAAGAGCAAAAACTGTTGAATTAAGTACTTTAAAACTTTTTGTCCCGTTTTGTATCGTCTGTTGGTTATCAGAGTCAATTGTCGTAGTTTCCGATTCAGTTGCACATTTAAATATGCTTGTCAATCCAGAAACTGCAGCATGAAACACTAAATTTGTATTCAGATTGTGAATGGTTAATAAACAGAAAACAAGAGAAGAGCCTCGCTTTATAGTCACTAAGGCTGTCAATCTCTAAAGCACAAGTTCACTGAATTCTGCAATCTCGCGAAAACTCCCGTTATAATAAAAAAAGCTGTATTAAATGTACAATGAATCTCTTATTTACAAAGTGTTTACTCTTTGTGGTTAAAAGAAAACCTTGTGCGTTTTCAGGAGTACAGTATGTGGATTCTGACTAACTTACTGACTAGCCCCTCTTAGGGGTTGCACTAGTCTCATGTAGCCAAACCTTCAGACTGTCGGCAGAAGGTCTGGACTCCATCGCAGCTTTCATTGGACAAGGACCGCCTAAGAGGACGTTTGACTGACGTGTAACGCAACCAATCACAGTTCGTTTTGTTCCGCGTCGTGTTTAGGGGTGTGAAAATGTCGAAAAAGTCGATGTCCCTGCAGTAACGGACCGGCGTGCATCTATAAATTATTCATTCAAGAACGTTGTGCAAGTTTACTGCAACAATGGAGCCGCGAATTTCACATACTTTTGAAAATCCAGCGTTTAGTTGATCCTGGTAAGCACTCATTGTCACAGTTGTAAACAAGACGGCATTCTTCTTCCACGAGAGTTCTGTGTCACAGCATTTGTTTCCAGGCGGACCGTTAAAGAACGCAACACACACCTCTTGCGGACATCCTGTAGAATTCAACCAATCAGATGACGACTTCAAAACTCCTGAAGTGTTTCCAGAAAAGTGTGCCATATGCATCAGACGTTCAGCCAACGGTCCGTGGGCGTGACGTCTGAGGCTTAAGGCTGATTTATACGACTGCGTCGGACCTGCGGCATAACCTCTATGCCGTGGGCTACGCGTCGATTTTCATTTATACTTTTGCGTCATTGTCCGCGTCGACATGCAATTGCACATGCAGAGGGAGCATGATAACCCCTGAGGAAGGGGTTCTGGCAGACCAATCACAGCGCTTGCGGTCCGCATAGAATTAATGCGTTGTTACATTTTTGGAGAGGTGCACGTCAGGCTACGCCGTAGGCTACGCATGCTACACACAGCCTACGACGTAGCTACGGTGTACACTCGACGCAGAAGTATAAAATGGGCTTGAGACTAGGGTTGCACAGACTAGTCACTGATCATGGCCTATAGAGGGCGCAACAGGATAAGAAATCTTTGAAGTCCACTTTTACGCTCCGTTTCCAAACAGTTAAAGATATGTTTGATTATAGGCTACCATCTCGATGCTCAAAATTGATCAGGTGAAGGCACGTTTTAAACAGCTTATTGTACACGTAAGATAACACCACTCCAGGAACAAACACAGCAGCTCGCACACCACGCACAGATCGCACACACACAGAATCACTCAGTAGCGCAGAAATGTATTGTCAACACCGTTCTGTGATTTATCAATAAAATAGCTTAGAAACTGAAAAGTTCTAGCGTATATTTCTTAGTAACTAAAACCCACAGCTTCACTATTAGTAGAGAGACTGCCAGGTAGAATTAATTCACACGCAATCACTCTTTCACTAATGCATTCATATAAATGTAATCTTTACTGTGCTACTTTATCTGTATCTGATTTAGAACGAGCGGAAATCTGTGAGAAATATATCAACCGAAAGACAAAAGAACTTATAAAATTAAGCTGTTATATAGGAGCAATAGTCTTGTGGGCAGCGCCGTGTCATATACCATAGCTGTGCAACCCACGTTCGAGTCTCGGCTCGAGGTTCAGGCTTATTTGTTCATTTTTGACATCATCTGCAACCAGTCTACTCGACTTTCATCACATAAATATCGACTTTAAAAAAGTTGTTCAACCTTTAGCCCCTCTGATAGGCCATTGTGTTCACGCACTCAACAGATATGATTGTGATTGGCTACAATGCTTGTAAAAATAGAGACCTTTGATGCTCAGAGAGCATTTAAAGAAACACGAACGAGAGTGTTTGAAAGCAGCATCTATCAGTGGGTACCGAATATACCCAGTACTCTGTACTACTGATACTCCAGAAATGCTGGTACCGTCAACTTTTCAGATTGAAGATGCATTTAGGGGTTGGGATGAAGCCGGACAGGTCATGAGGGCGGCAACTGTGACGTGAAGGGGCAAAAATTGAGAAGGAAGATATTAGTGCTGCATTTTCACAGGGGTTAAGAAATTCCACCCGACTCGAATATGTTTTGGCTGCAGTCCTGGCTCCTTGTCAAACCCATGACTGTCAGTCGGTGGGCTATTTCTGGCCGGGACTTGGATCCAGGCAGGGCTGGGCCCATTAGCGGTTAAAATTAGGGTGGTCCGCTTGTAACAACACACACTCTCTTCCAACAAAGGCGTGCGACGATGAGGATAGCGGAGCGCTAGGGTGCGGTGTCATGGTCATGTGCCGTCCATCATCATTGGGTCCTGTGATTCGGGAGACAGCTGAGAGCGAGGGGAGCGGGGTTCTGGGTAGTGGAGGACACCCTCAGCCCAAAGCTTTTTGTGAAGTCATGAATGGGGTCCTAAAACATTATCAGTGTTGGTTGATTGAAACTCACACGAAAGACAACTAACACGTACACATGTGTGTTTGGAATCAAAAGGGTTAGCTGACAAATGAAGCACTATCTTTGTGTTTTTCAGCTCCAGTGGGGCGATTAGGGGACCCGGTGGACAATGCAACACAATATAACATGATTTGATTGTGCCTCTGCAGACCACATGGGCAGATGTGTCCTTGGTCTCTGAACCCCCTATTGAAGTTTTTGTTTCTACACCTTATTTATAAGGGGCTATAAGTGGGACAGCACACGTCTGCAGGAAAATAAAACACATTTCTTTCACACACACACACACACACACACACACACACACACACACACACACACACACACACAAAAATCATCATTATACATTAAATCTAATGGTTAGCTTTTAACCATTTAGATTTTACAACCTAAAGATTCTGCCTTTAGAAAAGCATCATTTTTGGAAAGTAATTTATAAAAGAACCGAAACAATTGTTGTTTTACTGTTCTAAGATTTATGAACGTGAGATTTTTCTAATGTACGTCACTTGATTGATTGTTCTGTTTGACTGATTGTACTGTACAAGACTAGCTAAATGTGTAATGCACATTTGTCTCAATGGTGACAGACCTAAAGCTACCTACTACTTAGGTGCTATTCACACATTGTCAATACTAATATACTTTTTAATTTTTTGATGCACTGCTCATGGTGCGAGATGCATTTTGAATAAAAGAAACAGTTAAAATAGTTCATGGTGTATCTTTATCATTAGTGTTTACTGTATTTATTATGGAAGCTTGTTTCCGCCACAGAATAGAACATTTTAAAAGATAATTGCGACTTTTTATCTCACAATTGTGAGTTTACATCTCGCAATTCTGACTTTTTTTCTCAGAATTGCGAGATATAAACTCGCAATTGCGAGTTATAAAGTCCGAATTGTGAGTTATAAAGTCCAAATTGTGAGATATAAAGTCAGAATTGTGAGATATAAAGTCAGAATTGTGAGATATAAAGTCAGAATTGCGTGATATAAAGTCAGAATTGTGAGATATAAAGTCAGAATTGCGTGATATAAAGTCAGAATTGCGTGATATAAAGTCAGAATTGCGTTATATAAAGTCAGAATTGTGAGATATAAAGTCAGAATTGTGAGATATAAAGTCAGAATTGCGTGATATAAAGTCAGAATTGCGTTATATAAAGTCAGAATTGTGAGATATAAAGTCAGAATTGCGTGATATAAAGTCAGAATTGCATGATATAAAATCAGAATTGCGAGATATAAAATAAGAATTGCGTGATATAAAATAAGAATTGCGTGATATAAAGTCAGAATTGCGTGATATAAAGTCAGAATTGCGTGATATAAAATCAGAATTGCGAGATATAAAATAAGAATTGCGTGATATAAAGTCAGAATTGCGTGATATAAAGTCAGAATTGCGAGATATAAAGTCAGAATTGTGAGATATAAAGTCAGAATTGTGAGATATAAAATCAGAATTGCGAGATATAAAATAAGAATTGCGTGTTATAAAGTCAGAATTGCGTGATATAAAGTCAGAATTGTGAGATATAAAGTCAGAATTGCATGATATAAAATCAGAATTGCGAGATACAAAATAAGAATTGCGTGATATAAAGTCAGAATTGCGTGATATAAAGTCAGAATTGCGAGATATAAAGTCAGAATTGTGAGATATAAAGTCAGAATTGCGAGATATAAAGTCAGAATTGCGAGATATAAAGTCAGAATTGTGAGATATAAAGTCAGAATTGCGTGATATAAAGTCAGAATTGTGAGATATAAAGTCAGAATTGCGTGATATAAAGTCAGAATTGCGTGATATAAAGTCAGAATTGCGTTATATAAAGTCAGAATTGTGAGATATAAAGTCAGAATTGCGTGATATAAAGTCAGAATTGCGTGATATAAAATAAGAATTGCGTGTTATAAAGTCAGAATTGCGTGATATAAAGTCAGAATTGTGAGATATAAAGTCAGAATTGCATGATATAAAATCAGAATTGCGAGATACAAAATAAGAATTGCGTGATATAAAGTCAGAATTGTGAGATATAAAGTCAGAATTGCGAGATATAAAGTCAGAATTGCGAGATATAAAGTCAGAATTGTGAGATATAAAGTCAGAATTGCGTGATATAAAGTCAGAATTGTGAGATATAAAGTCAGAATTGCGTGATATAAAGTCAGAATTGCGTGATATAAAGTCAGAATTGCGTTATATAAAGTCAGAATTGTGAGATATAAAGTCAGAATTGCGTGATATAAAGTCAGAATTGCGTGATATAAAGTCAGAATTGCGTTATATAAAGTCAGAATTGTGAGATATAAAGTCAGAATTGCGTGATATAAAGTCAGAATTGCATGATATAAAATCAGAATTGCGAGATATAAAATAAGAATTGCGTGATATAAAATAAGAATTGCGTGATATAAAGTCAGAATTGCGTGATATAAAGTCAGAATTGCGTGATATAAAATCAGAATTGCGAGATATAAAATAAGAATTGCGTGATATAAAGTCAGAATTGCGTGATATAAAGTCAGAATTGCGAGATATAAAGTCAGAATTGTGAGATATAAAGTCAGAATTGTGAGATATAAAATCAGAATTGCGAGATATAAAATAAGAATTGCGTGTTATAAAGTCAGAATTGCGTGATATAAAGTCAGAATTGTGAGATATAAAGTCAGAATTGCATGATATAAAATCAGAATTGCGAGATACAAAATAAGAATTGCGTGATATAAAGTCAGAATTGCGTGATATAAAGTCAGAATTGCGAGATATAAAGTCAGAATTGTGAGATATAAAGTCAGAATTGCGAGATATAAAATCAGAATTGCGAGATATAAAATAAGAATTGCGTGATATAAAGTCAGAATTGCGTGATATAAAGTCAGAATTGCGAGATATAAAGTCAGAATTGCGAGATATAAAATCAGAATTGCGAGATATAAAATAAGAATTGCGTGATATAAAGTCAGAATTGCGTGATATAAAGTCAGAATTGTGAGATAAAAAGTCAGAATTGTGAGATATAAAGTCAGAATTGCGTGATATAAAGTCAGAATTGCGAGATATAAAGTCAGAATTGTGAGATAAAAAGTCAGAATTGTGAGATATAAAGTCAGAATTGCGTGATATAAAATCAGAATTGCGAGATATAAAATAAGAATTGCGTGATATAAAGTCAGAATTGCGAGATATAAAATCAGAATTGCGAGATATAAAATCAGAATTGCGAGATATAAAGTCAGAACTGTGAGATAAAAAGTCACAATTACTTTTTTTATTTTTTATTCTGTGGCGGAAACAAGTTTCCATAATTTATAGTCAAGTTGTCACTGTGTTGGTAGAAAATTGTTTTAATGTCCTTTAAATGTTAGTTTTTAAGCAGGAATGCTTCCTATTGCTACATAAAAAGATGTTCAAATAATGTATGCAGTCGAAGCCGAGGGACCGTGAGAACGGCACGAGGCCGGTGGCTTGATTTGATAATGAGCGCCAGCTGCGCGCCGCACTGGTTTTGTATCTCACGGAGGAGCTGTGAGACATAAAAGGGGGAGCGACGACTGTGAAGGACGATAGAGGACCAGGCCTGGATTTTGTGTTGTGTTTACGTTTTATTATGTGTGTGCGCGGCAGCCGTCCGTGAGGGGCTGCCTGCGTTTTTACTTTCAGTTTGTTTATTTATTAAAGTTTGTTAAACGTTTGCCGGTTGCGCCTCCTTCTTCCCATATCTACATATCTCATTACAATGGTATATAATATATTATCTATTTTATTCATATTAAACCACATTCTCCCTTAGTAGCATTATAGAACAATGGGTCTCATTCACTAAGCGTGCATGCATGAATTTGTGCGTTAAATCTGCGCACGAACGTTTTCACGAACAAATCTTAATTCGTCAATAACTTTCGTTCTAAAATTGATTCTAAATTATGAAAAAATGTGGGAACAACTGAAACCACTCGTACGCAAAAATACATACTCTTGGTGGCCTTATAAACATGTTAAGATGAAATTTTAAACATAGATATAGATCTTAAATAGGCTATATTTCATCATATATAGGCCTATCAGTAAAAAAGTAAGAAAAGGTGTGTTATAGCTCAAGCTGCGAGAAAGCTCTACATAAAGACGCAAATGCGCGTGCGTATAGCTACCTAATCAGACGTCTGTAATGTCTGTTTAAAAGGTGTTTATTGCGTTTGAACACTTTTGAGGATGCCACTTTTGGGATTGCTTGGTGATCTTGAGTGCACACCAAAAGCGAATTTAATTATGTGCGCGAGTAGATTACATATAAAAAGTCAATGCAAAGACGCGAATAGACGCAAATCCACGCCGGGCGAAGCGAATGATGCAAATTGGGCGATGCGATTGCCGCGAACGCGCGATATTCGCCTCAAAAGCATCTTCGCATGACACATGCAAGCCAATCAGTGAAGAGTTTATGGACACGTTATCAAACTGGTCACCGGTCATCCTCAAGTAACGCTGGAAGCGGCTGTCATTCAGGCGCAGTTCCTGGAGAAGACGGTGAAATTCACCGAGTTGTGTGCGCCTCTGGATGGTGCTGTGAACCCAGACACGTCGGCGTTTGGCTTTCCGGCGTATTTGGGACTTCCACAACAGGTACAGAGCAGCAATAGTAGTTATCTCCAAGATGGTTGATGATGGATCGCGCAGTGTTTTTATGCACGCAAGTGATGCGAAAAACGAGTAATCTAGAGCGAGTAACGTGATGCAAATATTTGATTCGTTTTTGGTGTGCACACACCATTAGAGAGCGTCATGTTTGCTGAAAATGACGAAAGAAAAAGGTGTGCGGAATGCCCTTATATGGACATGGTTTGGGCGTGTTTTATGTAAATGACTTACCTCGGGCACGTGGTCGCTCATTTAGAATACTCCGAATTCATCAACATTAGAACGAGGTAAATAAAAATAATTGTTCACAAAAAATTAAAAAAAAAAAAAAAATGAGGTTACAAACAAATTCACGTGTGCAGTTGTGCTGCTTAGTATTTTTGTGGAAACTACTTTCTTCAGGATTCTATGAGGAATAGAATGTTCAACAGAACAGCATTTATTTGAAATGGAAATCTTTTGTAAAGTTATAAATGTCTTCACTGTGACTTTTGATCAATTTAGTGCGTCCTTGGTGAATAAAAGTATTCATTTCCTTCAAAGTTTAACATTTTCACAACTCAAGTGTAACTACTTGAAAGTCGCTTTTAGAAAATGTTTTGAACTGTGTGTGTGGGGCCAAGCAGAAGAATAATGTAAATCAATGAGAGACAGATGATGACAGCAAACTCATATTGGCAGAAAAACAAGTGTAAGGTACATACGTGGGAGCACCTAAAGCCACCCAGAGCCTGCAGTCTGACCCCGGTGGTGACAGAGGCAGCTGTCCTGTCTTTTTTGCCCTTCTCTGTCGCCATTAATTTCCCACAAAGGCCCCCAGTGACAGTTCCCTCATAGTGGCCATACTTGGAAACAAGGTGCATGACAGACATGGGGAGAATGGGATACGCAATTTGGGTGCACAAAAACAGCCACTGTGGGACCAGACAGCAGGGGACCACTGTTACCTGGAAGGGGAAAAAAGAAAAAGAACACCCCCTCACACTTATTCTGTTCAATCATGTCCAATCAGCATGCAGTAAAAATAATTCAATAGATTAAAATATATATATACACACACACACACACTACCATTCAAAAGTTTGTGATCAGTAAGATTTTTTTTTTAATATTTGAAAATTCTCTAATGCTATACAGTAAAAACAGTAATACTGTGAAATATTTTATTTTATTTTTATATATTTTAAAATCTCATTTATTCCCGTGATGTCAAAGCTGAATTATCAGCATCATTACTCCAGTCTTCAGTGTCACATGATCCTTCAGAAATCATTCTAATATTGTCACGGTTATGGACTTTTTTTATTCTGTTTTGTTTAGTTCCTGTTTCGCTGCTCCGTTCAGTTTTGGTTTTCTTGGTTACAGATTATCTCCACGTTTGTTTCTATATATATGTATAATTATCACCTGTCAGTCATTATGTTCATCTTGTATTTAAACTCCATGGCTGTGTCTGAAATCGCCCCCATACCCTTAAATAGGGCACTATTTGAGGGGACAGCCATTTGTAGTGGTGTCTGAAACCATAGTGGACGTTATCGAGTGCACTCATTCAATCCCACAATGCACCGCAATAACGAGTGTACAACCAATGTACGCTCAACCAGACATAAAATATACAAATAGATTCATATTATTTCTTATAGACCTCATACGCCAGAGAAACAAGCACACAGCCATCTTTAAAATTTAGTTTGAACTTCCGATTTTGTGGTAGCTCTGTATATTTCTGTGGCATCGCTGTCAAAGACTAATTAGCGGATAAAGAGGATTTACTTATTGTAGAGTTAACGAAAGTTATCATGAGCATTATAATGTTTGAAGCGGATGTCATAACAAATGTCAGTAGACCGGGAAGATTTTAAAACGAACGGTTAATTCATAAATCCGTAAAATCTGACCTTCATGCTGTGGAAATACAAACACAGCGAGAACAGAACAGAACACAACGAGTGCAGCACTGAAAAGGGGCAGGGCTACATAAGGTCTATAAAGTCTCAGTTTTCATAGCTAACTAGCGTTATCGCTAGCTATTAATAGTATGACTTTGGTGGCCAACTAGTTCAGACTTAGTTCAGTAAACAACTGTTCAGATTTACATGTGAAAGGTAATTACCTGAAAAAAAGTTTGGATTTAACGGCGGTTTATAAAACCTCAAAATAATCAGGGATATTTTCTTCAGTCCACTTATATGAGGCAAGTGGCCCGGACTAATATGGCAGTGCCGTTGACGTACGATCCAGCGGCCAATGAGGCGTCTATGGCTGTGTCCCAATTCAAAGGCTGCATCCTTCGAAGGAATCAAACTTCAAAGGCCATGCTTTCACAGACCGTGAAGGTCGGACTGAGCGTTGTTAAATGCAATAACTTTTGTTCTGGACTTTTTTTAAAAGTTATATTCAACTGTCTAAATATGTTCACCTTGGTCCATTTATGTACATAATAAAGAGTATAAACTATATAAAATCACATCTTGGTAAGATAAGTCAACATTTGAACTGCTTTAAAAAAAAATATATTTTTACATTTGTGTCATTAGATATTTGAGTTATCTCAAAAGTGTGAGATAATTACACTTTTAAAAGTGTAATTCTGCAATTTCTCTCAAAAAAATCCTATCATCACTGGCGCGCAATGAATTCTGGGCTTATATGCATGGCCGTGAAGGATCCGTCTGTTTTATCCTTTGGGCCCTATCATACACCCGGCGCAATGCGACGCTAGGCGTGACGCAAGTGTTTTTTGCTAGTTTCAGCCCGACGCAGTTATCATTTTCATGTCCAGCGCCACGTTGTTTAAATAGCAAATGCACTCGCGCCCATCTGTTTGCCCATGGGCGTGCTGGTCTGAAAACGAGGTGTGTTCAGGCGCATTGTTGGCGCGTTGCTATTTTGAGGCAGCTGAAAACGACTGCGCCTTTGACCAACAAAAACTTGTGTTTTTTAAAGGGCACGTTAGTAATATGCGCCTATAGGCAGGTACATAGCGCGCATACACTCTGCTTGTTACACACACAGGGACGCGCAACAGCATACAAACATTTTTAAACATTAAAATTTAAAAGTCTTTCCGTTCACAAATTCTGCCATGTAAATAGCGAATCCGCCATGGTGCAACTGGCTTTTAAAGGGAATGGGACATGATTGGTTTATTGCACATTATGCCCAAACCACACCCATGGCTCATTAAGAGACTAGGTACAACCCTTTTGGACCATGCGCCTGGCGCGCCGACCTTTTTTCTGCCGTTAAACTAGCAAAAGTGGATTCTGACCACTAAGTGCACCTGAGCCATGCGCTTCAGACCACATGCTCAGATCGTTAAAATAGGGCCCCTGATTTCACGGGAAACAAAGGCTGCATTTGAAGGAACCTTCGAATTGGGACAGCCTTCATCGTGCCGCGGTGACGCAATCAGTCTTCGAATGCGCCCTTTGAAGGATGCAGCCTCTGAATTGGGACGCGGCTTATGTATTTTATATGCCTATGGGTTCTCGTATGTGTTTATTGGTTTGCGATTCCTCCTACGTTTCCCTGTGTGTTCCTGAGTATTATGAAGTGTAAATAAAATCTATTCTGAGTTACTATTTCGTCTCATCATGCGTGCTGTAGAACAGACCGTTACAAATATGCTGATTTTCTGCTCAAGAAACATTTCTTATTATCAATGTTGAAAAAAACAACATTGGACAGCGTGATCCTTTTTTCAAGATTCTCTGATGAATAGAAAGTTCAAAAGAACAACATTCTTTGAAATGGAAAGTTTCTGTAATAATGTAAAAGTTTTTACTTTTGATCAATTTAATGCGTTCTTGCTGAATAACATAATTAATTCCTTAAATAAATAAAATATTTGAGAGAGCGCATTTTCTCTCCGCTTGTTTGGCAGTATAACTGCGTGTAAAATTAATGTGCCACAAAAAAGCAGTGTAGAATTGTTTTGGAAACAGCTAAGCTACTGAATGTGGTTACATAGGTCGCGTTGCTAATTTACAACTCTGGAATGCATAATGCATCAGTTTGACAGTTAAATTTATGCATTGTTTATGTAATTTAATATTAATTATAAACCATTTGTGTGGTAACACTTCAGTTCAGGGTCCAATTCTCACTATTAACTACTTGCTTATTAGCATGCCTATTACTGGGATATTGGCTGTTTATTAGTACTTATAAAGCACATATTAATGCTTTATTCTCCATGACCTTATTCTACATCCCTTAATCCTACCCAATACCTAAACTTAACGACTACCTTACTAACTATTAATAAGCAGTAATTAGTTTGAGGCAAAAGTTGTAGGTAATAGTTAGTTAATAATGAGAATTGGATCATATACTAAAGTGTGACCATTTGGCTATGCATTTATTTATAAACTGGAACTGAAAATATGTCACAAATTACCATACCGGTAATTTGTGACATATTTTCAGTTCCAGTCCACCTGTCCGTATTTTCCAATTGTTAATGGTGAGAATTGGACCCTAAACTAAAGTGTTACTGGTTTCTTAAGAAACCATCATCTATCTGGTTGTTGCTCCTTGGGGCCCTAAATATCACCTCTCAGCTATGTAAATTAGAAATGTTAATGAATAGCTTCTTTCATCACATGGAGTGCAAAGCAACAATTCTGTCTATGTGTACCTAGGCTTGTGTTTATGAAGAGAGTGTGCCAAGCACTCAGAGTAAATGAAAATATACACTGGGAGAAGCATCTCAGGCATCTCCTATA
Organism: Coreius guichenoti; assembly: GCA_039654105.1. NCBI lineage: Eukaryota > Metazoa > Chordata > Actinopteri > Cypriniformes > Gobionidae > Coreius > Coreius guichenoti. The sequence continues at coordinate 32,819,606 of CM077185.1, forward strand.
ACAAGCTGCAGAAACTCTCTAAAGCATTGCTGCTATGTTGTGGGGAATCTTGAGAATCTGAAGCTTAAACCACCATGCCTTCGAGCCTTCAGCAGGACCTCAGGGGTGAGGGGGTGACCGTGGATCATCACCACCCGCTCACACGATTAAAATGATTTTCCAGGATCTGGGCCACAAAGGTTTATGTCACGGACAGCTGGAAAGTGATTTGCTGGAGTCTTAGTTGAACGAGTTGGCGCCATTGTGTGGTCTTGACTAAAACCCTAAACTTAGGCCACATAGGTCTTGACTGATAGAAGCTAAAAGGCTGACAATGCACAGTGATAGTGTGAATACTGGGTGTTAAATTGAGCAGTGAACTGGGAGAATGCACACTTTTACAGCATGGCACCCTGGGAAACATTCCCCCAGTGTAAAACGCTCAGAAACACACTGGTAGCACTTACATATGGATCATGTTCTGCATGGCAAGATTCTTGTGGCGTCTCAATAAAGACACAGTAAATAAACACGAATGTATAGTATTAAAACGCATCGCCTTACTCGATAAAGAGTGTCAAAACGTCAATCACATGATATAGATTCAGATAAATGTCATTAGGCCTCATTCATGTATAAACAAGCAAAACTAATTTCTGCGTAAATTATATCATCATTAATATTATTGAAATTGCCAATATTTTTTATAGATTTTTTTTTTATTCGAATATTTTTTTTGTTTAATAATATATTTTAATGAATAATATACTTTGTTGTCTCTTGCTTTCATTATGAATGGGCATAAGTCTTTTATCAGTCAATATTTCAAAATTTTAGTATTTAAAAAAAATAAATAATAATAGTTAATAATGTGACTCATTATATATGATATAACTTTTTACTCTTTTTAGAGTAACCAAAAAATAAAAAATGTAGTGTTGACTGATAATATATTAAATATATTATATTATACTATATTATATAATATAATATCTTTTTTAAAAATATTAAAATATAATATTTAAAAAATATTAAAATATATATTTGTTGGAAACACTGTTTTTCAAATCATAATAAAGATTACAAATTTAAGAACCTCTGTAAGTTTTCTCTTTGTTTATTGACGCTAATATTTATCATGTAACCACTTACTTCTACAGTATCTAGCGGGGAAGCCGGCTTCAGAACTGGCTGTCGTCGCTGTCATGTGTACACATCATAAGTCTTCGGTGTGACTTTTGCTTTAACTCGATCAGGTTTCATTTGAGAACCTAGAAAAGCACTTTTATGTCAGTGGCTTGGGTCCTGTGACCAGCAGGGCCATCATCTTGCAGTATTTCAGGATGAGGTCACAATCTTTTTCTTTACTCAGGCGCTCTGCCAGTTTCTCGACACCTGGCTCGGGACTGACAGCTCTATGGGCGTCCCCATGAATCAACGGTCATGTGGCGGGGCCTCCACACACTCGGACAGACACCAAGTTATAAACAGCCTTGCAACCCTAGTAGGACAGCTGAAAAAGAGACACAAGAAACAAAATATGAGCCCGAGAGCAAGGAGAGTTGAGTTTATTTGTGTATCTATCTATCTATCTACAAACCCGATTCCAAAAAAGTTGGGACACTGTACAAATTGTGAATAAAAACAGAATGCAATGATGTGGAAGTTTCAAATTTCAATATTTTATTCAGAATACAACATAGATGACATATGAAGTGTTTAAACTGAGAAAATATCATTTTAAGGGAAAAATAAGTTGATTTTAAATTTCATGGCATCAACACATCTCAAAAAAGTTGGGACAAGGCCATGTTTACCACTGTGTGGCATCCCCTCTTCTTTTTATAACAGTCTGCAAACGTCTGGGGACTGAGGAGACAAGTTGCTCAAGTTTAGGAATAGGAATGTTGTCCCATTCTTGTCTAATACAGGCTTCTAGTTGCTCAACTGTCTTAGGTCTTCTTTGTCGCATCTTCCTCTTTATGATGCGCCAAATGTTTTCTATGGGTGATCTGGACTGCAGGCTGGCCATTTCACTACCCGCATCCTTCTTCTACGCAGCCATGATGTTGTAATTGATGCAGTATGTGGTCTGGCATTGTCATGTTGGAAAATGCAAGGTCTTCCCTGAAAGAGACGACGTCTGGATGGGAGCATATGTTGTTCTAGAACTTGGATATACCTTTCAGCATTGATGGTGCCTTTCCAGATGTGTAAGCTGCCCATGCCACACGCACTCATGCAACCCCATACCATCAGAGATGCAGGCTTCTGAACTGAGCGCTGATAACAACTTGGGTTGTCCTTGTCCTCTTTAGTCCGGATGACATGACGTCCCAGTTTTCCAAAAAGGACTTCAAATTTTGATTCGTCTGACCACAGAACAGTTTTCCACTTTGCCACAGTTCATTTTAAATGAGCCTTGGCCCAGAGAAAACGCCTGTGCTTCTGGATCATGTTTAGATATGGCTTCTTTTTTGACCTATAGAGTTTTAGCCGGCAAGGGCGAATGGCACGGTGGATTGTGTTCACCGACAATGTTTTCTGGAAGTATTCCTGAGCCCATGTTGTGATTTCCATTACAGTAGCATTCCTGTATGTGATGCAGTGCCGTCTAAGGGCCCGAAGATCACGGGCATCCAGTATGGTTTTCCGGCCTTGACCCTTACGCACAGAGATTCATCCAAAGATTCAGAGAATCTGGAACATATTATGCACTGTAGATGATGATAACTTTAAACTCTTTGCAATTTTTCTCTGAGAAACTCCTTTCTGATATTGCTCCACTATTTTTCGCCGCAGCATTGGGGGAATTGGTGATCCTCTGCCCATCTTGACTTCTGAGAGACACTGCCACTCTGAGAGGCTCTTTTTATACCCAATCATGTTGCCAATTGACCTAATAAGTTGCAAATTGGTCCTCCAGCTGTTCCTTATATGCACATTTAACTTTTCCGGCCTCTTATTGCTACCTGTCCCAACTTTTTTGGAATGTGTAGCTCTCATGAAATCCAAAATGAGCCAATATTTGGCATGACATTTCAAAATGTCTCACTTTCAACATTTGATATGTTATCTATATTCTATTGTGAATAAAATATAAGTTTATGAGATTTGTAAATTATTGCATTCCTTTTTTATTCACAATTTGTACAGTGTCCCAACTTTTTTGGAATCGGGTTTGTATCTATCTATCTATCTGTCTGTCTGTCTGTCTGTCTGTCTGTCTTGCTTTTGTTCCTCTTTGGATAAAAGTGTCTACTAAATGCTAAATGTAAATCTATTGATCAATCTATCGTTCTATTGATTCATCATTCTGTCCATCGCTTTATCTGGACTGTTGATCTATCTGTCATTCTATCTGTCTCTCTGTCTGTCTGTATTGAGGTGTTAATCAAACACATTAGTCCTTAATCCATGCAAACTGATACGAGATGCCTGAGGAGTCATTCATTAGCTCATTAGTCGTGGTATTTGTATTAATTAACATCTACGTATCGTTAAAACCCGTTAAGTATGCCGATGCCGTGGAGTGACACAGACATGTGATGTTGGTCTCGGTGGGCAGCGGGGACTTTTTTTGAGGAATATATTGCAGTTGCCGAGGGCCCAGGTATTCATCAGCTTGAAGTCAGACAGGTCATTCATTCTGCAGCTATAAAAGACATCATTATACGGCCCTAAATACACCATTTGAAAAACATTTCTCACATTTTAGCTTTGCTCCATTTGGGATCATCTCAGAATTTGTTCATTGACGCACCGATATCGTTATCCCGGCATCACCTTAATTAAACATCTAGACATATCTCCTAATTAAGACCCTTTTCAAGTCTTTTCAATGTCCTCCTGGAAGAATAGGCCTGTTTTTCTTGCTCGTCTCCTCCCCAGCATTTTTCTGCCTCCTCCAAAGACTTTAATTGAATGCTCATATGGTGCGTTTGCTGTAGGTGAGCCGGGCGGGACAAAAGGCAGGGCAGCCGAGGGGATGAAAAGGATGTCGCCAGCTTGAGGAGCCTTTCTACAAACGCACTCATTAACAGATGAAAGATCTGCGCTCTACATATTCCACTAATTCACGCCGCAACAGGTGCAAATAAAAAAATGATTGTGTCTTGGTGATATGACTCTTCCCCCCTTGTTTGTTGGTACAACACTCTCAAAGGGCTGGGGGGGTTTCGTTAAATGTTTGAATGCGCATGCAGAGCCTTTGTGTGCGTAGAGCGTGATTCTGAGTTTTCATTATGAAGTATCCTTTAGAGACTGCTTGTATACATCAGAGTAACTGATGTACTGTATAAAGTCAGTATTATTGAAAGGAAATAAGGATACTTCATACAATGAAGTCAGGAGGCGCATGGCTTCTTATGAAGCCTAACAATATATGTATTAAAAAGCTCCAAGAATAAAGCATCTCGAGTTTAGTCTCCTGGTTTCCATGCAACTTAGAATAGAAGGTCGAGCAAGAAAAGGTGGACAGATAAAATAATGCAGGAAATCTTTCCATAGAATACAGGAAATATGTGAAAATTGCAAAGACAGAAATTTAGATTTCTAAAGAAAATATTATAGTGCTGGAGAGAGATCTCAGACTTTAATTCCTTAAAATATGTATGTTTAATTAAATAAATATATAAAATTACCAGCTATAGCTATACTGTAGTGGAAAGAGAAGAAAATAAATATTATGAAGTGGGAGGAATGAGAATGGGAAATTATTTTTTTATTTGTCATTTAGAAACTAAAAGCTAAAATTTTTTTTTTTTTTTTTTCATACAATGAAAAAATATAAGCAAAGCAAGTTTATCTTTACACGTGCCCATCTGGTGGCACATGAAAAGAAGTGTATTCTTCCGCTACAAGGACTTTATAGTCAGAAGGATTGTCGTTAAAATATGTGGCTCATTCTGGACGTCCACACATTTATTTTTCCCATCCTATTTGTTAAAATGACATTGAGCACTAGCTGTTCCATCAAGGCCAAAAAGGAAAAATAGTGCCCCTCAAGAGGCTCCAAATGCTTTATTTAATTACATGTTATATATAAAGGCAAGCAAAGCATTTTCTTTTTGTATAAATCGTTAGATAGCATCTGTGTAGATCATATTAGTGTTCAGAGTAAAGTACTAGAAAGCAGTTAGTGAATGTAGCATCTGGAGTGATTTATGTCTTTGTTCATTAGATGTTATACTATACTAAGTGTGTGTGTGTGTGTGTGTGTGTGTGTGTGTGTGTGTGTGTGTGTGTGTGTGTGTGTGTGTACACACTAAGAAATAAAAACTTTTTTTTTAAAAAAAGCGTTAAAAATACTGAAATTTTTCAGAGAATTTATTATTTCAGAGAATTTGTTTTACAGAATTTCTTAGTAGGTCATTTTACTTTTATCACAGCAGTTCTCATGATTACATTATCTAGCTATAATGGGGAAAAAACATTTCTTTTCAATAATATATTCATATACATTTTCAGTAAAACTTTGTACATTTTGTGCAAAACTGCCGATAATTTATCTGTAATGAAACATTTTGTATTAAATTAGAAAATATATAATTAAACCATATATCATTTTGATTTCTAATATATTTTCATATTTATATATATATTATATTATATTTTCATTATATACTGTACATAAAATATATATATATATATATATATACAGTATATAATGAAAATATAATATATATTTTTTATTTCATTATATATATACAGTATATTTATATTTATATTAATAATTCATATCATAAATTAAAATATTATAACAGAATATTTATATAATATTATATATTAGATGGTCACAAGATAAATCCCATTAAATAAAGACATTAGCCTTCATATTATATAGTAAAATTGTATAATACAATATATTTTGTCACAATACTATGATTTTAAAATAGCTTTCTATTTTAGGTGGAGGTCTAGGACAAGTGTTTTATAAACAAATAAAAAAAGAGTGTGTATTGCCACATCATAGTGTTACCTCTAAACGCTGTCTTAATATTTGTGGGAGTGATTTGTCTCGGCACATCTCAACAGCCCCATTGAAAAGAGTCCCGTCACACCTGGCCATCTCACCCAGACATCACATGTCTTGCCTTCACTGAACCTCATCTGGGCTGCCATAGAGACATGGGACGTCTTCACAAAAGAGACACACTGACACAGTCCAGTGAGGCAAAGGGTCCATAACAAAGAGACAAGGGGGATGGGGACATTCATTTGGCTTGATGTACACAGTCAAAACGCAAGTGCAAAATATCAAAAAGCTAACAAAAACCCCTTATGTGATTCTGCATTAAGGCTGTATCAAATCAATCAGCTGCAAATGATATGAACAGTGAGGAGGATGTTTGCAAATTTGGTTTCAATAGTGTTTTTACTAACATTATTTTAAGATTTTGTTCACATATCTTTTGCTTCCTGAGGACGAGGCATGAACGTAGAGAAACATATTAATTTGATTTTACCCATTTGACACTTTCATTCCATTTGCATCAAGTGGCCCTCAATGGGCGTCTCACCTCCCGCTCTAATTAAAATGTTTTGAATAGAATCCTTTCACTCCACCCAGCTAATAGATAAACGTGTAAAGACTCCATCTCCAATAGAACCTCCGTCAAATGGAGATTATACAGGGCAAAAGCAGGAGAAGAACCAGCTGGATGCTCAGTGTTGGCATAAAGGGCGTTCGAATTCACATTGACACGATTAAGAATTGCATTTGCAATTATTTTTGCTTTAAAAAGAGGAATAAAATGGGGTGCACAAAGGAGGTTAAGTTGTTTTGACCAACTTGATAACTATAAAGACACTGGAGAAGCATTGTAAAGGGAAAGTCAAATGCAAGATAAAAGTCAACGTACATGGCAGAATGATAATAAATAAATAATCTGTATTTTTTTTTTACCTTTTTTAATAGCGAATAATAACTTAAAAACTCCTATTATACGATTCTCCTCAAGTAAATGCATCTTGTTTTATGACAAATCAAAAAGGATGGGGTGGAAATTATGAAATCGTTGAGGCTGAAGCAACTCTTCTTTCGGTGGAAAACCCTTTTCTGCAAGCCTCCAGAAGACATCTGAGCAATACAACATTATAATTGCAATCTGTCTGAGAGGTAAACATTTCTGCCTGGGAAGATGCATTAAAGATATTTACCATCCATTCACCCATCAACCCACCCATCCATCTGTCTGTCTATCATCTATCTGTCTGTCTGTCTATCTATCTATCTATTGGATAATTGGTTAAGCATAAATATAATTGTGTGAGGTTTATGCTTTAAAACAGTTTGTCAATAGGATGAGAAAATTAATAAACTCTCTGAAAAGAAGTTATATTCCACAGTTTTGTTTCACACACTCTTAGGTTTCAAAAGGTGGGTTTCGCAGTGACGCCATATATAACAAACATTTTGGGTCACCCAAAGAACCGTTCTTAAAAGAACCTTTTTTTTCCCTTAATATGAAGAAAAATTTTTCCGGTCCAGTATAAAGAACCTTTTGCGCAATGGAAAGATTCCATGGATGTTAAAGGTTCTTCATGAAACCATATGCCAATAAAGAAACCTTTTTTTTTAAAAGTGCAAGTAAACTTTTCCTGGAAAACAAGCAAAATTTTATATGATTAAAAATACATATTTTCGGCATTTCCTTCTTTTAGGTTTACTTAAAAATTATAGTCCTTTGCTTTTTACATTTGCATTGATTCAGATGCTTCTATATGCAAAGGACCTATACAAATGAGGAAATGTACAATCAAAAATTGAATGTCTGTGCAACCAGATTCAAAGGGCTATGGTGAATTCAAATACATCATCAGATACATTTAGAATTCAATTCTAAAACAGTGAGTATATAAAATGGCCAAAGTGCTCCTGAACAACCTGATGCAGAGGGACAGTAGTATTCAATCTCCTGCACTACACTGCCCCTATGTGGACATAAAGCACATAACGTCTAACAATACTTGTACAAAAGACATCAAGATGCATGTGCCCTTATAAGAGAGTCATTAAGTAGAAAACAAGAATTATGCCAAATTTACGCTGCAAAGGTGGCACAGAAGTGCTTCTGAAGTGGCAATTAGGTGTCTTTACACAGACTGCTTAATGCTGCTCAGAGGTGGCATAAATGCATTTACACAATTTTAACTGCATATTGTTATACTAAGGGACTGAGGTGGGTCAGAGCAGGCACAATTTAGTCTGGCTTTTATGCTGCATTGTGTCTTTACACAGAATTCTGAGCAGGCACAGAGCAGCCTTAACTCGGCTGTGTAAAGATTAGACAAAAGAGATGGAGGACCAAATTAGTAAGCACTTCTTCTCTCCATATGCCTAAATGAATGCAATTGAGAGCAAATTGTCAGGTCGGGCTGGTTGTCACATGGTTTTTTTACCCCAATTTTTGAAGTTCATTTATTGTTTTACTTTTTACTGTTTGCTGAAAAGCCTGCGGATGGCAAGTCAAGTCACTTTTATTTCTATAGCTCCTAATACAAAACAGATTGTTTCAAATAAACAGGAAAAAATTATCAATGTGGAAGTCTCAGGACAAAAAAATGTTCGTCCAATCATTGCATTCGGACCAAATATATGCATTACATGTCATCAGCGTGTTCCATGAGCTGTAGACAGTACTGCCTTTTACATTTCCTCCTGAACCAAAACAAGAGGTTTATGCTGCTTTCACATAATGTCGTATACCGTACAGCTCTGAGAGATGACAACTTGTGATGTTTTACTCCGAACTATTCACGTCCTCAGACTCGGAATATGGCAACATGACAACATCAATGCTGAAATGACACAGTCAGGTGGTACAAGTCAGAGCTCTTTAAGTTGTTTACGTTCATTATTATTATGTAATGTTATGTGAGGTAATTTAATAATGGAAGCTTGTTTCTGCCACAGAATAAAAAAAAAAGTAACTTTTTTTCTCAGAATTGCGTGATATAAAGTCGCAATTGCGAGTTATAAATTCAGAATTGAGTGATATAAAGTCACAATTGCGAGTTTATATCTCGCAATTCTGACATTTTTTTCTAACACGCAATATAAAGTCAGAATTGTGAGATAAAAATTTGCAATTATCTTTTACATTTTTTATTCTGTGGCGGAAACAAGCTTACATATTTAACCCTAGAATGCACCAATTTAACCCTAGAATGCACCAAACCAAAACACCTACACAAATGCATAAAGGGGGTCAAAATGACCCGTATTAGAATGAATGATTTTCTTCGAAAAAATGTATTCTATTAATAAAATAATTAAAATAATTGATGATACACAAATGTTTAAATATATCAAACATCCTTATTTATCCACTTTTCTTGTGCATTACAAAAGACGAAAGTAGTATAAATGAAGTATTATCAAGCATGAATGTGTGTAGTATGAATGCAATCTAAATGTACTACATCTGCTGCCATGTTAGCATTATCAAATGAGCTACACTATATTGCCAAAAGTATTGGGACACCCCTCCAAATCATTGAATTCAGGTGTTCCAATCACTTCCATGGCCACAGGTGTATAAAATCAAGCACCTAGGCATGCAGACTGCTTCTACAAACGTTTGTGAAAGAATGGGTCTTCAGTGAATTCAAGCGTGTACCGTGATAGGTTGCCACCTGTGCAATAAGTCCATTCATGAAATTTCCTCGCTACTAAATATTCCACGGTCAACTGTTAGTGGTATTATAACAAAATGGAAGTAATTGGGAACAACAGCAACTCAGCCACGAAGTGGTAGGCCATGTAAAATCACAGAGCGGGGTCAGCGCATGCTGAGGCGCAGTGTGCAGAAGTCACCAACTTTCTGCAAAGTCAATAGCTACAGACCTCCAAATTTCGTGTGGCCTTCAGATAAGCTCAAGAACAGTGCATAGAGAGCTTCATGGAATGGGTTTCCATGGCTGAGCAGCTGCATCCAAGCCTTACATCACCAAGTGTAAGGCTTGGATGCAGCCTTACACTTACACTTACAAAGCGTCGGATGCAGTGGTGTAAAGCATCCCGCCACTGGACTCTAGAGCAGTGGAGAAGCGTTCTCTGGAGTGATGAATCACTCTTCTTTGTCTGGTAATCAGATGGACGAGTCTGGGTTTGGTGGTTGCCAGGAGAACGGTACTTGCCTGACTGACCACACCCCATTATGGTGTGGGGTTGTTTTTCAGGGGTTGGGCTTGGCCCCTTAGTTCCAGTGAAAGGAACTCTTAATGCTTCAGCATACCAAGACATTTTGGACAATTTTATGCTCCCAACTTGGTGGGAACAGTTTGGGGATGGCCCCTTCCTGTTCAAACATGACTGCGCACCAGTGCACAAAGCAAGGTCCATAAAGACATGGATGAGCGAGTTTGGTGTGGAGGAACTTGACTGGCCTGCTCAGAGTCCTGACCTCAACCTGATAGAACACCTTTGGTATGAATTAGAGTGGAGACTGCGAGCCAGGCCTTCTCGTCCAACATCAGTGCCTGACCTCACAAATGCACTTCTAGAAGAATGGTCAAAAATTCCCATAACACACTCCTAAACCTTGTGGAAAGCCTTCCTAGAAGAGTTGAAGCTGTTATAGCTGCAAAGGGTGGGCCAACTCCATATTAAACCCCACGGATTAAGAATGGGATGTCATTTAAGTTTATGTGCATGTAAAGGCAGGCATCCCAAAACTTTTGGCAATATAGTGTACAAACCCGATTCCAAAAAAGTTGGGACACTGTACAAATTGTGAATAAAAAAGGAATGCAATAATTTACAAATCTCATAAACTTATATTTTATTCACAATAGAATATAGATAACATATCAAATGTTGAAAGTGAGACATTTTGAAATGTCATGACAAATATTGGCTCATTTTGGATTTCATGAGAGCTACACATTCCAAAAAAGTTGGGACAGGTAGCAATAAGAGGCCGGAAAAGTTAAATGTACATATAAGGAACAGCTGGAGGACCAATTTGCAACTTATTAGGTCAATTGGCAACATGATCGGGTATAAAAAGAGCCTCTCCGAGTGGCAGTGTCTCTCAGAAGTCAAGATGGGCAGAGGATCACCAATTCCCCCAATGCTGCGGCGAAAAATAGTGGAGCAATATCAGAAAGGAGTTTCTCAGAGAAAAATTGCAAAGAGTTTGAAGTTATCATCATCTACAGTGCATAATATCATCCAAAGATTCAGAGAATCTGGAACAATCTCTGTGCGTAAGGGTCAAGGCCGGAAAACCATACTGGATGCCCGTGATCTTCGGGCCCTTAGACGGCACTGCATCACATACAGGAATGCTACTGTAATGGAAATCACAACATGGGCTCAGGAATACTTCCAGAAAACATTGTCGGTGAACACAATCCACCGTGCCATTCGCCGTTGCCGGCTAAAACTCTATAGGTCAAAAAAGAAGCCATATATAAACATGATCCAGAAGCGCAGGCGTTTTCTCTGGGCCAAGGCTCATTTAAAATGGACTGTGACAAAGTGGAAAACTGTTCTGTGGTCAGATGAAACAAAATTTGAAGTTCTTTTTGGAAAACTGGGACGCCATGTCATCCGGACTAAAGAGGACAAGGACAACCCAAGTTGTCATCAGCGCTCAGTTCAGAAGCCTGCATCTCTGATGGTATGGGGTTGCATGAGTGCGTGTGGCATGGGTAGCTTACACATCTGGAAAGGCACCATCAATGCTGAAAGGTATATCCAAGTTCTAGAACAACATATGCTCCCATCCAGACGTCGTCTCTTTCAGGGAAGACCTTGCATTTTCCAACATGACAATGCCAGACCACATACTGCATCAATTACAACATCATGGCTGCGTAGAAGAAGGATCCGGGTACTGAAATGGCCAGCCTGCAGTCCAGATCTTTCACCCATAGAAAACATTTGGCGCATCATAAAGAGGAAGATGCAGTTGACAGTTGAGCAACTAGAAGCCTGTATTAGACAAGAATGGGACAACATTCCTATTCCTAAACTTGAGCAACTTGTCTCCTCAGTCCCCAGACGTTTGCAGACTGTTATAAAAAGAAGAGGGGATGCCACACAGTGGTAAACATGGCCTTGTCCCAACTTTTTTGAGATGTGTTGATGCCATGAAATTTAAAATCAACTAATTTTTCCCTTAAAATGATACATTTTCTCAGTTTAAACATTTGATATGTCATCTATGTTGTATTCTGAATAAAATATTGAAATTTGAAACTTCCACATCATTGCATTCTGTTTTTATTCACAATTTGTACAGTGTCCCAACTTTTTTGGAATCGGGTTTGTATATAGTGATTTGCGTTGTTTCCCTGCCATTTTCAACTCCTCTTCCATGGTCTATGGATAGTGAAGTGTCCATTGGATTTGAACTTCAGAATCTTGGCAGAAGAAGTAGGTCATCCGGGTACTATTTTACCTATACTGTTTAACGAATACTGTGAATTCAGACATACTACTCATTTTACATACTGCTTTTCACCTACTATATAGTAGGGAGATACACTGGGTTGTTTCAGCCCATGTTTGGGTCAAATATGGACAAACCCAGCTGTTGGTTTAAAATTTTGAGTTTGTCCATATTTGACCCAAACATGGGTTGAAACAACCCAAGAAGTCACAGATCTTTAAGTAATCCATAAAGTTGCAAGAAAATAAATATTATTATTGACAAAAATGTATACAAAAATACTGTGTTGGGTCAAAACTCCATAGGAAATAAATATGGGTCAATTTGACCCCCTTTATGCATTCCTGGTGTAGTGATACAAAATTTTTTTTTTTTTTTTACCCATCCTATGACCAAGAAATATGAAAATGACATTGAAGGTCAGAAACAAGTTTTTTGAAGAATTCGTGGAAAATCAAATAAATGTTTTCACTGGTAACATATTTTTAAAAAATCACAGCATGCTGAGTCAATTTGACCCCCTTTATGCATTCTAGGGTTAACACAGTCTCTCGTTACGCTTTGCAGACTCTGCACAGTGTACCCTACCTTAATTTAAGATATAAAGCAGCTCTACAGAAAATAGTGTTGTTATTCAGCTCAATGTTTATTCTATTCAGTTCAATAACAGTGTAGATGTTGAAATGTCCGTCAGTTATGAAACTAATCCGATTCAGCTATAAAGCAGCTCTACAGAAGACAGTAACATCAAGCTCAATTCAATTCATGTTTTTGTTCTCATTCAATAGTGTCAGTACAATAATAGCTATTACTGAACATTAAGTGTCTTTTAAACCCCAACTAAGCAAGCCAAAGACAACAGTGGCAAGTAACCAAAACTCAGGTGACAGAAATTGAGAAAAAACCTTGGGAGAAACCAAACTCAGCTGCAAGTGATGACTTAACCCATCCAGTGTAACAACATGCCCTGCTATTGGCCAAGACTTAAGTTATGTGTCTATATAGAAAACAATTTAAACAAAAGTATGTATTTTACAATTTAAAAGTAATTTAAAAGCAATACACATCACAATATTTTTTGATAGAGTGTCTCATCTTAAAGGGATAAAAAAACTGCATCTCCAAAACTGCAGCTCTTGTGGGGTGTTCCTGGTCTGCAGTGGTCAGTATCTATCAAAAGTGGTCCAAGGAAGGAACAGTGGTAAACCGGCGACAAGGTCATGGGCGGCCAAGGCTCATTGATGCACGTGGGGGGCGAAGGCTGGCCAGTGTGTTTCGATCAAACAGACGAGCTACTGTAGCTCAAATTGTTCAAGAAGTTAATGCTGGTTCTGATAGAAAGGTGTCAGAATACACAGTGCATCGCAGTTTGTTGCGTATGGGGCTGCATAGCCGCAGACCAGTCAGGGTGCCCATGCTTCACCCAAAAATGAAAATTCTGTCATCATTTACTCTCCCTTAAGTTGTTCCAAACCTGTATGAATTTCTTTCTTTCTTTTGAAATTCTTTCAAAATATCTTCTTGTGTTCAGCAGAACAAAGAAATTCATACAGGTTTGGAACAACTTAAGGGAGAGTAAATGACAGAATTTTCATTTTTGGGTGAATTATCACTTTAAGTTCTCTGACAACCTGTTAACAAACCCCTACTGGGAAATCTAGTCAAAAGCCTCCTCCGCAAACTGTACACACTGATAAAGTTCCTTCATGGATGTGTTGCTACAGATGCTGTAGGGCTTTTTCCTCTCAACCCTGCAATCTCAAGTGTTGAGGAAACACTTCTCCTGCAGAGCTGATCCTGGCAATAACTTGTAAACTGTCTGAATCTGCATTGCTGTGTGCCGCTCGTTATTGAAAGCACAACAATATTGTCATTCAAATCCTTGTTACAGTATACAATAAAAAAAAAACGAATTAAAGTGTCTACACTAAAAGTAATGTCCATATTTTTATCTCGTTCTTGACTGATTATTTGTTCGCCTGGCAAAAAAGTGAGTCATTTTTACATAAAATTGAATTAAATGCAAAATAATCTTACAAATTTTACAAACCCGATTCCAAAAAAGTTGGGACACTGTACAAATTGTGAATAAAAACAGAATGCAATGATGTGGAAGTTTCAAATTTCAATATTTTATTTAGAATACAACATAGATGACATATCAAATGTTTAAACTGAGAAAATGTATCATTTTAAGGGAAAAATAAGTTGATTTTAAATTTCATGGCATCAACACATCTCAAAAAAGTTGGGACAAGGCCATGTTTACCACTGTGTGGCATCCCCTCTTCTTTTTATAACAGTCTGCAAACGTCTGGGGACTGAGGAGACAAGTTGCTCAAGTTTAGGAATAGGAATGTTGTCCCATTCTTGTCTAATACAGGCTTCTAGTTGCTCAACTGTCTTAGGTCTTCTTTGTCGCATCTTCCTCTTTATGATGCACCAAATGTTTTCTATGGGTGAAAGATCTGGACTGCAGGCTGGCCATTTCAGTACCCGGATCCTTCTTCTACGCAGCCATGATGTTGTAATTGATGCAGTATGTGGTCTGACATTGTCATGTTGGAAAATGCAAGGTCTTCCCTGAAAGAGACGACGTCTGGATGGGAGCATATGTTGTTCTAGAACTTGGATATACCTTTCAGCATTGATGGTGCCTTTCCAGATGTGTAAGCTGCCCATGCCACACGCACTCATGCAACCCCATACCATCAGAGATGCAGGCTTCTGAACTGAGCGCTGATAACAACTTGGGTTGTCCTTGTCCTCTTTAGTCCGGATGACATGGCGTCCCAGTTTTCCAAAAAGAACTTCAAATTTTGATTCGTCTGACCACAGAACAGTTTTCCACTTTGCCACAGTCCATTTTAAATGAGCCTTGGCCCAGAGAAAACGCCTGTGCTTCTGGATCATGTTTAGATATGGCTTCTTTTTTGACCTATAGAGTTTTAGCCAGCAAGGGCGAATGGCACGGTGGATTGTGTTCACGACAATGTTTTCTGGAAGTATTCCTGAGCCCATGCTGTGATTTCCATTACAGTAGCATTCCTGTATGTGATGCAGTGCCGTCTAAGGGCCCGAAGATCACGGGCATCCAGTATGGTTTTCCGGCCTTGACCCTTACGCACAGAGATTGTTCCAGATTCTCTGAATCTTTGGGTGATATTATGCACTGTAGATGATGATAACTTCAAACTCTTTGCAATTTTTCTCTGAGAAACTCCTTTCTGATATTGCTCCACTATTTTTCGCCGCAGCATTGGGGGAATTGGTGATCCTCTGCCCATCTTGACTTCTGAGAGACACTGCCACTCTGAGAGGCTCTTTTTATACCCAGTCATGTTGCCAATTGACCTAATAAGTTGCAAATTGGTCCTCCAGCTGTTCCTTATATGTACATTTAACTTTTCCGGCCTCTTATTGCTACCTGTCCCAACTTTTTTGGAATGTGTAGCACTCATGAAATCCAAAATGAGCCAATATTTGGCATACCATTTCAAAATGTCTCACTTTCAACATTTGATATGTTATCTATATTCTATTGTGAATAAAATATAAGTTTATGAGATTTGTAAATTATTGCATTCCTTTTTTATTCACAATTTGTACAGTGTCCCAACTTTTTTGGAATCGGGTTTGTATTTCCAAGTTTACACCACTCAGCAACTTGAGTTCATGTGACAACAATGTACATGTAGCAAACAATATAATAATTTTAGCAAAGGTAGCATACAGTATGTATGCATTGTTTAGTTAGTAGTACACTTATACCCATCATATCAAATAAAATGTAGTGCTATCAACTAAATCTCCCAATGCTAAAATCACAATAGTGGAAATGATCTTTAGCGACTCCTGCTGGTTGAATTTAAATGTACATTTAATGTTAAATTGGATGAAATTAGCATGAAATTAGCCATTAGATACAAAAACCACTTACACATATATTCACTAAACAAGAATGAAAATACGAATGTATAGACTTTAACATTGCACTGTGGGGGTAATATGTAACAATCACAGCCTCAGGTCAGTAAGATTTATTTGAAAGAAATTAATACTTTTATTCAGTAAGGATGCATTAAATTGATCAAAAGTGACAGTAAAGACATTTATATTGATTTCAAATAAATTCTGTTCTTTTGAACTTTCTATTCCTGAAAAAATGCATAATGGTTTCCACAAAAGTATTTTCAACATTGATAATAATAAGAAAAATTTTGTGAGCAGTAAATCAGCATATTAGAAAGATGAAGGTAATGATGCTGAAAATTCAGATTTGCCATCACAGGAATAAATTACAGTTTTTGAATATATTAAAATAGAAACATATTTCACAATATTACTGTATTTTGATCAAATAAATGCAGCCTTGGTGAGCATAAGATACTTCTTTCAAAAACATTAAATAATCTTATCGACCCCAAACTTATGAACAGCAGTAGTTAGACAAAAAGTATTAACTAATAATACATTTAAGTTAAGCTTAATTAAGATTAGCTTATGCATGTCTTTTGAATGGTAGTGTATTACCATGGACACGAATGATTGCTATACTCCTATGATGAGAAAGAAGCCTACAGATGTGAATTAAGATTTGAAAGCTGTTGTAAGAAGAGTGTAAAATGATTGTAAAAGCATAAGTGGTAAATATGATTGTGACCGGTCAGGTAAGCACACATTACTAAACTAACCCCATCTCTCTCTCTCTCTCTCTCTCTCTCTCTCTCTCTCTCTCTCTCTCTCTCTCTCTCTCTCTCTCTCTCTCTCTCTCTCTCTCTCTCTCTCTCTCTCTCTCTCTCTCTCTCTCTCTCTCTCTCTCTCTCTCTCTCTCTCTCTCTCTCTCTCTCTCACACACACACACACACACACACACACACACATACACAGTCATAATTACACAGGATCTGTTGATCTTTGCTCTGCCGGAGCTGCATATGGAGTCTCCCTGCCTAATGCAAAGTTCTGGTTAAACATTGTCCCAAGGTTTGCGTTCTGCCTTCTGTTGTTTTTACACTAAAGCCCTGGCAATTGTTGGAGGCATTATTGACTTTGTAATTAAACTATTTTAACGTCAGGATTTTGTAATCATTACATTTCAAGCCATCTGTTCCTGTCCGAGGCTTGAAATGGATTTTCCCTGTGAGGAGATAAAGGCCAGCACAATGTGGCCAGTTTTATCATTTACCGTCACGTCTTTACACACAGACAAATGCTGAAATCCTCATCCGAGCCGTGGCGAGTTTGCACCAGCACCATACATACAAATATATTATGATGGAATGATATCATTTCAGCCGATCTGATTATGGATTTATTAGCGTCCATCTGCTCAAAGACTAACAAATCTAAATTTAAAGAACCCACACCAAGATTCGCAATGTATGAACAGCTTGTGGCCTGGATGCCTGGTTTTAGTCAACACCTTTATCAACTTGTATGTTAACCTAGAGAACAATGCAGAAATCAACTAATCTCGTCACATGTAGATAACACCCAAATTTGATCCACAATCGTGCTTCTGGTTTGAAATCTCTTTGGTGTGAACCAGAATTATGAACTATTAAAAACATATTTGTTAATTGAAATAAGATTAAATAAAATAAAATATAAATTTGAGATGAAGAACTTAAACCAAATGAAATTGAGAAATGTTGCCTTGGCAACTGAAAATAATAAAAAAACAGAACTTAAAGGGGCAATATGTAAGAATTTTCATGTATTAATCACCTTTTAATTGCCAATGTGTGAGCAGCTTATAACGAAATTCAAATAACTAAACATTCCCTGACTTCCTATGTTGCATGTGAGGCCTTGTCCACACTAATACATTTTTGTCTTTTTTCTTTCCGTTTTGGCATTGACATTGAGAAATTAACATATTAACAAACAATATCAGAATTTCACAGTGATGTTTTTTAGTTTGTAGTTTATTAGATAATAAATTTCAGCCTCCAGAATAATTAGAACAAATTTTATATTTTTTTATTAGTATATACAAGAATACTAAACTAAGAACAATGATGAACTGATATTATATTACAGTATATACTACACAACCTTAAAAGATAATTGGGCCATTAGCTGTCATTTGTTAGCACAAAAAAACCCCAATTCAAATCAAACAATTAAAAATATATCAGTTAGCCAATGTATTTGGCAATGAAATATTTACTGTAAGATATACAGATGAACTAAAACATGTCTCACCTCCAGTGAGTATAACAGAGATGTAGAAGTACATATAAGATATCAGTCACGGTGGCCCACCAGTTGAGCCCATGAACACGGTGTTGATGGGGGGCAGGGACGACACAATTTCTCTGATCTCTGTGGTCCCCTGGAGAGGCAGGAGTGCATTCTGGGAGTGATAAGAAGCAGGAGTTCCATACATGCAGGGTGTTGAGACGGAGCAGGAATGAGCAATGCTGGATCCTGAAGTAGAACAGAAATTGCATAAGACTGATATAATAGCAGATATCTATCTATCTATCTATCTTATACACACATTTGTGACTAGTTGTCACACTCTGTTTAAGCACATATTCTTGGCTAGAAAACAGCTATTAAATATAAAGAATAAAGATGTAGTAGTTCATTTAAAACACATTGAGCGGGCCAAGTTATCACAATGGGAACTTGCCATTAAATAGTTCATTATAATGACATGAAATGGCTTTTCAATTAAAAAATGTAAAGAGTAAATCATGTTATGAAGCAATTAACGAAATGCAACATTTTACAACATACAATACCACTGAAAAGTTTGGGGTCAGTAAGTGTTTTTTTTTTGTAAAAAAATTAACACTTTTATTCAGCAAGGATGCATTAAATTGATCAAAAGTGACAGTAAAGACATTTATAATGTTACAAAAGATTTATATTTCTAATAAATGCTATTCTTTTGAACATTTTATTCATCAAAGCATCACTGATAAAAAAAAATAGTGTGGTTTTCACAAATATTGAGCAGCTGTTTTCAACAATAATAAGAAATGTTTCTTGAGCACCAAATCAGCATATTAGAATGATTTCTGAAGGATCATGTGACACTGAAGACTGGAGTAATGATGCTGAAAATTCAGCTTTGCCATCACAGGAATAAATTATATTTCAAATATACTAAAATAGAAAACAGTTCATTTAAATTACAATAATATTTCACAATATTACAGTTTTTACTGCATTTTTGATCAAGTAAATGAGCACACTGTAAGAGACTTCTTTCAAAAACATTTAAAAATCTTACCGACCCCAAACTTTGGAACAATAGTGTAAATAAAACATGTTAAACTTCTGAAAAATACCCTTGTCCTGACAACCCAGTTTGCTTTAATATTTAATATTTTAACTTACTTAACATAGTTGACTCTTGTGTGGTTTTAAAGTGTTTACCCAGCAGCTGTTATAATTGCTGAGATAAGCACCTGTGTGACAACTAGCCCTGGTCTCCCCTAGAAGGATTTTTGTCCTCACCTGCTGTGTGTGTGCCCATTGCAGACAGTTCAGTGTAGTAGGGTCTTGTCTTCCTGCTCGTGTCGTCCAGGATGTTCAGAGGGTCGTGCACTTCAGCGTAGGCCGAAACGGAGCGAATGCTGCTCACGCTGCTGATAACTGACACATGCTGATCGATAAACGTGCCCATCCTCTGAGCGTCCATGTAACCACTGCTGCTGTAATATCCTGGTCAGGACAAAGATGAACAATAATGTTTCAATAGGAGCCTCTGCAAACAAACTCATATTTACCATGAGCAGCTTAGTAACATACTTAAAATACATGATAAATCTTGTCCTCTGAGGACCTCTTTCAGTTTTGGGGTTTGTTATGTGTTACAGATAAATCTGGGGGTAAAGAAAATAAGGTAAATCACTTTTTTATTTCATTGTATGTTTTTATTATTATTCCTGGTTGCACTTTATTTTGATGGTCCCCTTTAGACATTCTGTTGAATATGTTGCACCTACATGTCACTAACTCTCATTAGAGTATTAGTTAAGTATTAGGAGACTGTTAGGGGTAGGGTTAGTAGAATAAGTTGACATATAGTTACCTTGTCAGCAGAATGTCTGTTGGGGGACCATTACAATTAAAATGTTAGCAGATATTAAGCAGACAGTCTACTAATACTCTAATGAGAGTTAGTTGATATGTAGGTACAACATTACTTATAGTCAACAGACTGTCTGAAGGAGACCATCAAAATAAAGTGATACCTTATTCCTAATTTATTTATTTAATTCCTTTTTTTTTTGTAATTTTTGCAAGTATATACAGTATACTATATATAAATAAATAGTGAAGAGAGGACAGGAAACGCTTCAACTGGTACAGTATATTCTTTCATTTTTATTTATTTTTTGTAAAAAAAAAATATTATTTTATTAACAAAAGACAAAAGTGACAACATTTGAACTAAGGTCACCACTAGACATGTCTATATGGATAAGATAATCTTAACTTAGATTTAGGGTTGGTAAGATTTATTTAATGTTTTTTATTTAAAGTCTCTTAAGCTCACCAAAGCTGCATTTACTTGATCAAAAATACAGTAAAATTGTGAAATATTATTACAATTTAAAATAACTGTTTTCTGTTTGAATATATTTTAAAATATAATTTATTCCTGTGATGCAAAGCTGATTTTTTAGCATCATTACTCCAGTCTTCAGTGTCACATGATCCTTCAGAAATCATTCTAATATGATGATTTGCTGCTCAAGAAGCATTTATTATTATTATTATTATTAATGTTAAAAACAGTTGTGCTGCTTAGCATTTTTGTGGAAACAGTGATACATTTTTTCAGGATTCTTTGATGAATAGAAAGTTCAAAAGAACAGCATTTATTTGAAATTTTTAATTTGTAATTAATTTTTAATTTGTAACTTTATAAATGTCTTTACTGCCACTTTTGATCAATTTAATGCATCCTTGGTGAATAAAAGTATTAACTTTAAACTGTAGTGTACATTTGTATAAATGTATGTAAGTGCACTCTTAATTGGCCAATAATAATTTCAGCTTCTCTTACCATTGTGCCCAGAGCTGCAAACCGGACCTGAACATCCATCCCCATTGGCAGTACTTCCTCCAAAGCTGTACCCTGTGGAGTCCAGCAGCTGTACGGCATCAGTATCCATCGCAGGGTCACCTGTGGCTGCGTATCCAGTTGATGCAACCCTCGAGCTGTAGGGAGACACGGTACAGCCGCTGCTGAAGCAGTCTTTGGTCAGTTGGTGTCCAGAAAAGGGTACGTAGCGTCCGCTTTCGGCATGAGCCTGATAGGCCGAAGTGGGAGTGTGCGTCTGAGCTCTGAACACAGGCTGGTAGTAAGAGGAGTTGGGGTAGGAGCCAGAACTAGCACTGTGCAGACTCTGGTACATGGTGTCAGGGAAAGTCTGGCAGGACACTTGAGGTTGGATGGGGCAGCTGCTCTGCGGCCTCACAGCCATCGGGCCCTGGTTGATCACGCTGCTACGGTTGATCATGGCTGGAGAGATCGGAGGGGTCATCAGGGGGGCGCTGTTCTGCGAGTAATCCATTTGACCTGGAAAAATATTAGTAATTATATTAATATCAATTATTATATTCAAATTATTAAATAAGTTTGGAATAATTCAAAATTTTTTATGGTTTTTGAAAGATGGCTCTTATGCTCACCAAGGCTGCATTTATTTGATCAAAAATACAGTAAAACTGTGAAATATTATTATAATTTAAAATAACAGTTTTTTATTTTAATATACACTCACCTAAAGGATTATTAGGAACACCATACTAATACTGTGTTTGACCCCCTTTCGCCTTCAGAACTGCCTTAATTCTACGTGGCATTGATTCAACAAGGTGCTGAAAGCATTCTTTAGAAATGTTGGCCCATATTGATAGGATAGCATCTTGCAGTTGATGGAGATTTGTGGGATGCACATCCAGGGCACGAAGCTCCCGTTCCACCACATCCCAAAGATGCTCTATTGGGTTGAGATCTGGTGACTGTGGGGGCCATTTTAGTACAGTGAACTCATTGTCATGTTCAAGAAACCAATTTGAAATGATTCGAGCTTTGTGACATGGTGCATTATCCTGCTGGAAGTAGCCATCAGAGGATGGGTACATGGTGGTCATAAAGGGATGGACATGGTCAGAAACAATGCTCAGGTAGGCTGTGGCATTTAAACGATGCCCAATTGGCACTAAGGGGCCTAAAGTGTGCCAAGAAAACATCCCCCACACCATTACACCACCACCACCAGCCTGCACAGTGGTAACAAGGCATGATGGATCCATGTTCTCATTCTGTTTACGCCAAATTCTGACTCTACCATCTGAATGTCTCAACAGAAATCGAGACTCATCAGACCAGGCAACATTTTTCCAGTCTTCAACTGTCCAATTTTGGTGAGCTCGGCAAATTGTAGCCTCTTTTTCCTATTTGTAGTGGAGATGAGTGGTACCCGGTGGGGTCTTCTGCTGTTGTAGCCCATCCGCCTCAAGGTTGTGCGTGTTGTGGCTTCACAAATGCTTTGCTGCATACCTCGGTTGTAACGAGTGGTTATTTCAGTCAAAGTTGCTCTTCTATCAGCTTGAATCAGTCGGCCCATTCTCCTCTGACCTCTAGCATCAACAAGGCATTTTCGCCCACAGGACTGCCGCATACTGGATGTTTTTCCCTTTTCACACCATTCTTTGTAAACTCTAGAAACGGTTGTGCGTGAAAATCCCAGTAACTGAGCAGATTGTGAAATACTCAGACCGGCCCGTCTGGCACCAACAACCATGCCACGTTCAAAATTGCTTAAATCACCTTTCTTTCCCATTCTGACATTCAGTTTGGAGTTCAGGAGATTGTCTTGACCAGGACCACACCCCTAAATATATTGAAGCAACTGCCATGTGATTGGTTGATTAGATAATTGCATTAATGAGAAATTTAACAGGTGTTCCTAATAATCCTTTAGGTGAGTGTATTTCAAAATGTAATTTATTCCTGTGATCAAAGCTGAATTTTCAGCATCATTACTCCAGTCTTCAGTGTCACATGATCCTTCAGAAATCATTCTAATATGCTGACTTGGTGCTTAAGAAACATTTCTGATTATTATCAATGTTAAAAATGAGAAAGAAATACTTTTATTCAGCAAGGAATTGACCAAAAGTGAGTCCACTAAAAGGTTTTAAAGTACCTTTTCCATCATAACTCATTGTCCAATTTCAAAATGGTTTTCACAGGATGATTTTGAATGTTTAAGCTTATAAAAAAGCTCGCCAAGTGTCCCGCTACCAGCACACGGACAGTTAACAGTTTAATTCCCTCTTTGACACCCTTGTCTTTGATTTCAAATACAATTTGCAATGTTGTGATTCATCTTGAACCTGAAGGATTATCGATGGAGAAAATGAATAGGAAAAATACTTCTGGAATAAAGGCTCCTAAAAAATGTGCATTGACTTTTGCACTCTATAACAAATGATTTTAACCAAAAACATATTAAAAATTACTATATTAAAAATGAACATGTCTCTAATTCGTGTGAGCTGCGGTTTTTAAGTACCAGTTATAGTAAAGTTGTCCGGATCGGTACTATGGTACACAATAGTACTGGCCCCGAGCCCCTGCTGTGCAGCTGTGAGTGACAGGAAATCATGTTCTGGAGGGTTCTCGTCCTTGACAGTCGAATCACTGGACGCCACACCGGATTTATTCCGATTGGCCAAGAAGCAGGAACTTGGGGAGGCGGTGAATGTAGCCTTACTAGCATCTGTCAAAATGGAAACATCAGATAATTGGGTTAAATACATTTGCATATACACCACCATTCAAAGGTTTGGGGTCAGTAAGATTTTTCATTTTATTTTTAGGATATTAATAGTTTTATTCAGCAAAGATACATCAAATTGAACAAAAGTGAGACTCGAGGCATTTATAATGTTACAAAGATTTATATTTAAAATAAATGCTGTTCTTTTTTATAAAAGAATCCTGAAAAAACAGATAAGAAATTTAATAATGTCTAATAAGAAATGTTTCTTGAGCAGCAAATCAGCATATTAAATTTCTGAAGGATCATGTGACACTGAAGACTGGAGTAATGATGCTGAAAATTCAGCTTTGATCACAGGAATAAATTACAATTTAAAATATATTCAAATAGAAAAGAGTTATTTTGAATTGTAATAATATTTACAATATTACTATATTTTTTATCAAATAAATGTAGCCTGGGTGAACATAAGAGACTTCTTTCAAAAATATTAAAAAAATCTTACCAACCCCAAACTTTTGAAAGGCAGTGTACAGTAAAATAACAAACTAATAATATAAATAAAACAAAATTATTAGGGTACCTGCACTCCTCATATATTTCTCCAGTAGATTCTGAAGGTCCTGCTCTTTGTCGTTGTTGAATTGTGTTTCAATTGCTAGCAGGATGTACTCATCCAAAAGCATCCGAATGAGGTGGAACGAGCCTGTAAGAAACATGAAATCAGCTTAAAGTGATAGTTCACCCAAAAATGAAAATTCTGTGATCATTTACTCCCCCTCAAGTTGTTCCAGACCTGTATGAATTTCTTTCTTATGCTGAACACAAAAGAGGATATTTTGAAGAATGTCGATAACCAAACAGTTGATGGGCCCCATTGACTTCCATAGTATTTTTCCCCCATACTATGGAAGTCAATGGGGTCCCATCAACTGTTTGGTTAGTGACATTCTTTAAAATATCTTGTGTTCAGCAGAAGAAAGAAATTCATATTCATATCCCATTAAATAGTTTTAGTAGGCTATATGTTGCAAAAAACACTTCCTAAACAGTAATAATCCGACTGCTTCATTAATGCTGCTCATAAACTGGCTTTGCGCTCAAAAAAGTGCAGTATGCAACAAAGCACGCTATGCAGAGTACTGTATCCCACAATGCAATGCTCTCAACTTCACTTTCCCACGGGTTTTACTGAACTAGTGCTGAGGTCAAATGGGTGGCCTTCCAGGTAATACTGTTTGACTTTATGAACACCTGTAGGGTCATCAAATGTTAGGAGCACTGAGAAAGGTCACGCTTTAATCAGAGCGAACACACGCAGCACAAGATAAAGGATTGTTTGTACAGGCTTTTATGGCTCATTCTCAGCAGTGGATCCCCAGCTAAAAGCGAATGGTATAAATTTGACTATACTATGATGCTCCAATTATACCTAGAGAATTTAAAGGGTTAGTTCACTCAAAAATGAAAATTCTGTCATTAATTACCCTCATGTCGTTCTAAACCCATAAGACCTTTGTTCATTTTCGGAACACAAATTAAGATATTTGATGAAATCCGAGAGCTTTCTGACCCATCCATAGACAGCAATGTAATTAACACTTTCAAGGCCCAGAAAGGTAGGAAAGACATTGTTAAAATAGTCCATGTGACTCCAGTGGTTCAAACTTTTTATAAAGTGACAAGAATACTTTTTGTGCGCAACCCCCCCGCCAAAAAATAACCACTTTATTCAATAATCTCTTCTCATCTGTGCCAGTCTTCTACGCTGTTGACGCAGTAAATACAGTGCAGCGCTTTCGAAGCGCTACGTCAGAACGTCGGCTTACCGTTGGCCGACGCTGTTCACATGAGCACCACGATGTATGCGTGTGACGCTGAAGCAGGAGCTAGCCAATGGTAAGCCGTACAACTCAGAAGTGCTGTACTGTTTACACTACATCAACAGCGTAGGAGACTGCCACAGACGAGAAGAGATTGTTGAATAAAGTTGTTATTTCTGTTTGTTTTTTGCGCAAAAAAGTATACTTGTCTTTCCTGCCTTTCTGGACCTTGAAAGTGGTAATTAAATTGCTGTCTATGGAGGTGTCAGAGAGCTCACCGATTTCATCAAAAATATCTTAATTTGTGTTCCGAAGATGAACAAAGGTCTTACGGGTTTGGAACGACATGAGGGTGAGTAATTAATGACAGAATTTTTATTTTTGGGTGAACTAACCCTTTAAAGTCACCATGAAATCAAAATGGACAATTCTTGTTTTTTTCAATGGAATTATTGCAGTGTTTATTAAAAATGATTTATCCGTGCACATCAAAATGGTCGCTCGGAATTAATTTTGTGCCCTCGTAACCCTTAACCAAAATAACTTCCCGTCCTTCTTGCAGCAACATCTCTTCTCTTCTCTGATGACGTGTTTACCTGCCCGAGGACAACCTGTCACTCACATGAGATCGACCAATAGCAAACCACAACCATCCAATTAATTCCCCATGGACAAAGTCAAGTTCTGCCCTACACTTTTTCTAGTTCAAGAAACCGTTTCACTTGTATATACAACGATCAGGCATAACATTATGACCACCTTCCTAATATTGTGTTGGTCCCCCTTTTGCTGCCAAAACAACCCTGACCCGTCGAGGCATGGACTCTACTAGACCCCTAAAGGTGTGCTGTGGTATCTGGCACCAAGATGTTAGCAGCAGATCCTTTAAGTCCTGTAAGTTGCGAGGTGGGGCCTCCATGGATCGGACTTGTTTGTTCAGCACATCCCACAGATGCTCGATTGGACTGAGATCTGGGGAATTCGGAGGCCAAGTCAACACCTCAAACTCGTTGTTGTGCTCCTCAAACCATTCCTGAACCATTTTTGCTTTGTGGCAGGACCTGCTAAAAGAGGCACAGCCACCAGGGAATACCGTTTCCATGAAAGGGTGTACATGGTCTGCAACAATGCTTAGGTAGGTGGTACGTGTCAAAGTAACATCCACATGGATGGCAGGACCCAAGGTTTCCCAGCAGAACATTGCCCAAAGCATCACACAGCCTCCGCCGGCTTGCCTTCTTCCCATAGTGCATCCTGGTGCCATGTGTTCCTCAGGTAAGTGATGCACACGCACCCGGCCATCCACGTGATGTAAAAGAAAACGTGATTCATCAGACCAGGCCACTTTCTTCCTTTACTCCGTGGTCCAGTTCTGATGCTTACGTACACACTGTTGGTGCTTTCGGCGGTGGACAGGGGTCAGCACGGGCACCCTGACTGGTCTGCGGCTATGCAGCCCCATACGCAACAAACTGTGATGTACTGTGTATTCTGACACCTTTCTATCAGAACCAGTATTAACTTCTTGAGCAATCTGAGCTACAGTAGCTTGTCTGTTTGATCGGACCATATGGGCAAGCCTTCGCTCCCCACGTGCATCAATGAGCCTTGGCCGCCCATGACCCTGTCGCCGGTTCACCACTGTTCCTTCCTTGGACCACTTTTGATAGATACTGACCACTGCAGACCAGGAACACCCCACAAGAGCTGCAATTTTGGAGATGCTCTGACCCAGTCATCTAGCCATCACAATTTGGCCCTTGTCAAACTCGCTCAAATCCTTACGCTTGCCCATTTTTCTTGCTTCTAACACATTAACTTTGAGGACAAAATGTTCACTTGCTGCCTAATATATCACACCCACCAACAGGTGTCGTGATGAAGAGATAATAAGTGTTATTCACCTGTCAGTGGTCATAATGTTATGCCTGATCGGTGTAAGTCACAATAGATAAGAAAAAACTATCGCAACTTCCATTTCATGTTGACTTTAAAATAATCTTTTGTATTTGAAAGAAACCGAATCATTGACTACAATTTGTATGAATGCATGCTAAAGGTTTACCAAAGCTGGTAGCATTGTTTAGGGTGAGATTATGCATCACTCGTGCTCCAAAAAAACTCCACTTCAGAAGAAAATCTTGAGCTCGCTTCTTCACCGACCGACCATTTTGCTTGCTGGGCTAAAAGACAAATAATATACAAAATCAATATTTACATTCATGGCTAGCCTGAGTGCTGTGGGTTTGCAGTGCAACAAACCTTAATGACTTTCTGCTCGACCACCGAGTCCAGCCATTCAATGAAAGACTCTACTGTGGCATTTTTCCTCAGGAGGTCTTTCAGCTCTTGAAACACTGAAATGGAGTCATCTAACAGATAAGATCAAGAAATCATAAATATATTTCAAGGCTTAGCATATGAGATTTTTTTAAAGGGGTCATGAACTGCATTTTTTAAAAATGTTATAATGTTCTTTGAGGTCCACTTATAATGTTAGCATAATTTCTACATCAAAAAAACATCCTAATTTAGAATTCTCTCTGAAATTTATGTGTCGAACTGTGTCTTGTTTAAAAATGATTCCGCAGTAAAATGAAGCGAACAAACAAACAGTGTCTTACTGACTGCGATCTGGAACTTAAAATTAAAAATTAAGGTTCATCCACACTTCCTCAATGTTAGGCTCACAAAGAAGGCAATGCAAATACTGTGTTTTTCCACAACTTGGCTCTACAAAATGTCTTGTAATCCTCAGAGATTACAAGATCCTTTGTTGCTAGAGTAATGTTTGTGTCTCTCTCATATTTACTACTACATGACATATGCAAATCGGTGGGTGGGGCTAAAGAGGCAATGATGTAGAAAAAGCATTGATCTTCTGCATAGGTGGCCTTTCGCCGCACTATTACATCATACCTAGACAAAAATCCGAAATGAGTTGTTTTGAGAGCTTGGTTTCACAAGGAAGTTTTGAGTTCTTAAAAGTACATGATACTTTTAGGGCCCTATCATACACCTGCCGCAATGCGTTGCCAGGCACGCAGTTATCATTTTCACGTGCAGCGCTACATTGTTTAAATAGAAAATGCACTCGCGCCCATCTGTTCGCCCATGGGCGTGCTGGTCTGAAAACGAGGTGTGTTCAGGCGCATTGTTGGCACGTTGCTATTTTGAGGCAGCTGAAAACGACTGCGTTTTCCCTTTAAATAACACAAAAAATACTGCGCCATTGACTTTAGACCAGGTTTTTGTTGCTCAATGGCGCAGTATTTTTTGTGTTATTTAAAGGGCGTGTTAGTAATATTCGTCTATAGGCGGGTGCACAACGCACGTACACTCTGTTTATTATACGCAGCACACAAACATGCCAAATATTAAAAATAAAAGGATTACAACATAAAAGATTATTATTGTGTACATAAAGATAAAAACTGATAAACTGACTCGTCAGTTTGAGGGTCTCTATATTCCGCCACGTAAATAGCGAATCCGCCATGGTGCAAGCGCACCTGGCTTTTAAAGAGAATGGGAGATGAGACTCTGATTGGTTTATTCCACGTTACGCCCAAAACACACCCATGGCTCATTAAGAGACTAGGGACAACCCTTTTGGACCATGCGCCTGGCGCGCCGACCTTTTTTTCCGCCATTAAACTAGAAAAAGTGGATTCGGACATGCCCTAAGTGCACCTACACCATGCGCTTCAGACCATGCACTCAGATCCTTAAAATAGGGCCCTTATAGTGCAAAGACCTCTTATATGTCAAAAGGTCAAGGAAAATATGATTTCTTAATTCATGACCCCTCTAAAAAACATCCAAAGTTTTGACTACCAAGCCACCAGTAACTCACATTCGGAATAGAAGTCTGAATCTTGGTCATTTGAAATTGAAAGGAGTGCTTGAGAACCAATACTGTTCAGATCCACCATATCAATATCATTCACCATAGAAGTCACAACATTCTGGTCAAAAAGTGCAGGTCTTGCAATCTGAAAAGACATAAATCCATTACAGTTGCACCAATATTCACAAAATAAACAAAAGCAAGAATTATTGATGTGTCTGTAAAACATCTACCTGTGCAAGATGTAAAAAGGAGGTCTGTCTCTTTAAGGAGGACACAAACTGTCGAGCTATCGGAAGTTTCTTGTCTGAGAGGATTTCTGGGAGATTCTCCAATGAAGACACCATCCAGTGTTCCCAGTGCTTGGCAAAATTTCGAATATCTGCCAAAAGACTGGAGATATTTTCCTAAACTCACTCAAAAACACTTAACAATATGAAATTCAGCATCTTTTTGAATTCACTGCATATAAAAACAAATGTTGTGTATAGCAGCAGTCTAAAAGACAAACCTCTCTGGCATGTCCTGCATAGTAGCAGGGATGAGAACATCTGTCAGAACCTGTGAAAAACAATTCAGCCAGCTGGTGATAAGTCAAACATGATGTGACAATTATGAACTACTGTTAAAAAAAAAGTAATGGAAATTGTTGGTTTTGATGGAAATGACACCATAACTATTAATGTTATTTGTGTAAAAAACATTACATAAATCATTTTCACACAATAAATATTGAAATAGTTCATGATTATTTCACTCTTTTTATATTATTATACAAAAAAATGGTTCAATGGGTTCTATATAGAGCTTTAGGGTTCTTGACTCAATTTTAAAGAACTCATTATGCCAAAAAGGTTCTATAAGGAGAAATATCTTGATTTAATGATTGCATAATACTTTCATGTTCAGTAGGTTATTTTATTTTTTCTAGTGATAAAGTACAGTGGTGGTCAGAATTATTGGCACCCCTGGTAAATATGATCAAATATGGCTGTAAAAAATAAATCTGCATTGTTTATCCTTTTGATCTTTTATTCAAAAAAATCACATCTAACCTTTCATTGAAGTAAAAGAATTGAAAGTGGGGGGTAAATCACATTATGAAATAAATGCTTTTCTCCAAAACACGTTGGCCACAATTATTGGCACCCCTAGAATTTTTTATGAGTAAAATATCTCTGAAGTATATTCCCATTAATATTTACATTTTTTAGCACACCAGGGTGACTAGGAACATGAAATTGTCCAGCTATGATGTCTTGTTCCACAGGAGTATAAATATGAGGAAACACAAAGGCCAAATTCCCTTAATCATTCATCACAATGAGTAAAGCCAAAGAATATAGTTCTGATGTGCAGCAAAAGATTGTTGAGCTTCACAAAATACAAAGTGGCTGTAGGAAAATAGCTAAAGCATTGAAAATTCCCATTTCCACCATCAGGGCAATAATTAAGAAGTTCCAATCAACTAAAGATGTTACGAATCTGCCTGGAAGAGGACGTGTGTCTATATTGTCTTAATGCACGGCGAGGAGGAAAGTTTGAGTGGCCAAAGACTCTCCAAGGATCACAGATGGAGAATCGCAGAGATTAGTTGAGTCTTGGGGTCAGAAAGCCTTAAAAAAAAAAAAAAAAAAAATCAAACAACCCCTACATCACCTCATGTTGTTTGGGAGGGATTCAAGAAAAATCCTTCTTGCTCATCCAGAAACAAACTCCAGCATATTCAGTTGTCAGACACGACTGGAAACTCAAAAGGGACCTGGTTCTATGATCAGATGTATAAAAAGATCAGAACTATAAAAAGAGCTTTTTGGCAGCAAATCCACCAGATGGGTTTGGTGCAAACAGGGATAAAAAGTAGCCCATGCCCACGGTTAAAAATACCGCTGGATCTTTAATGTTGTGGGCCTATTTTTTTGCTGGAGGTCCTGGACATCTTGTTCAGATACATGGTATAATGGATTCTAGCAAATACCAACAGATAAAAAAAATCAAAACCTGACGGCCTCTGCTAGAAATCCTATAATGGGCCGTGGTTGGATCTTCCATCAGGACAACGATCCAAAACAAACATCAAAATCAACACACAAATGTGTCACTGAACACAAAATGAAGCTTCTGCCATGACCATCCCAGTCCCCTGACCTGAACCCTATAGAAAATGAGTGGGGTGAACTGAAGAGAAGAAGCACCAACATGGATCTGGGAATCTGAAGGATCTGGAGAGATTCTGTATGGAGGAATGGTCTCTGATCTCTTGTCAGGTGTTCTCCAAACTCATCAGGCGTTATAGAAGAAGACTCAGAGCTTGGCAAAAGGAGGTTGCAAAAAGTATTTAATAAAAGGGTGCCAATAATTGTGGCCAACGTGTTTTGGAGAAAAGCATTTATTTCATAATGTGATTTACCCCCCACGTTCAATTCGTTTACTTCAATGAAAGTTTAGATGTGATTTTTTTGAATAAAAGATCAAAAGGATAAACAATGCAGATTTATTTTTTACAGCCATATTTGATCATATTTACCAGGGGTGCCAATAATTCTGACCACCACTGTGTGTTTACAAGCTGCTTAATTCATAAAACGTAATTAAGATTGAAAATTAAAACAAAATTATTTAATACATTTATAAAAACTACATCCATAAAATGATCCCATGATGGGATCCCCTAAATATTTCTATATATGAAGCAGCTGACAGAACCCTTTAAGCTTCTATATAGAACAATTTCTTCAAAGAGTGTAGCTTTAAAAATGTAACAATATTTCTGTGATTGATTTTCATCTTTTAAGGTTCAAAGTCTTGGTCTGGGACAATGGTTCAACAATAAAATTTAAAAATAAATTACACTTGAAAAGTAGCAAAAAATTTATGACAAATTTCATAAAAATATTAAGCAGCACAACCGTTTTTAACCAACCCCAAACCTATGTACAAAGTGCCCATATTTGAAGTAACACCCAGATGTGGTTCATAAACACTCACTTTGTAGAGTATAGAGTCACACACACAGAAGATGTCCACAATCACTGGATTCTCTAGCAATGGAAGGAGATGTTCAGGCATTCCTTGCCAGAAGTGAAGCAGAAAGTTCTGGATCTGGAACAAATGGGAATGATTACTGCATTTTTCTAGAATTTAGATGTGATGACAACAAATTCTTTAAGAGCTTAAAATAGCACCTCCTCAAAGTTGACATTAATGGCATTATCCAGAATGCACTGACAATGAGTTTTGTACATCATAATCAATGTGTCGACCTAACAAATGAAAAGCATAGCAGAGTCTGAGGTAAGTAAATTAGTAGCAGTACATATAAACAGCATTTTGGAATGGGTCTCCATTGAAATGAACAGACCTTATCTTTTGAAACAGACTCCTGAAGCACTAAATGCTGTGCACTTGGGAATTCAGGTAAAAGAGTTCCTGTTTTAGAACTAAGAGAGTATTTCCTGGTGAATCCTCCCTGTGAAAAATAAGAAGCAGGCATATAAGTCATATTATTCTGCTATGTTGCAGATATAAAAACATGACAACATTTTCTAAATATTTATTTGCAATGTATGTGAATTATTCTATTTTGCAAGCATACATTTGAGTTATGGGTCAAAAGTTTACAGGGTTTTTTTTTTAAAGAAATTAATACTTTTGCATAAATTGATCAAAAGTGACACTAAAGACATTCATAATGATACAAAAGATTTCTTTTTTTAAATAAATGCTGTTCTTTTGAACTTCATATTCATCAAAGAATCCAAAGAAAAATGTATTAAAAGTTTCCACAAAAATATTAAGCAGCGCAACTGTTTTCAACATTGATAATAATAAGAAATGTTTCTTGAGCAGCAAATCAGTGTATTAGAATGATTTCAGAAGGATCATGTGACACTGAAGACTGGAGTAATAGAATTAAGCTTTGTCATTACAGAAATAAATTACATTTTAAAATATATTAAAATAGAAAACAGTTATTTTATATTATAATAATATTTCACAATATTACTATATACACACATTATATATATATATATATATAAATTTAAAGAAAGGTTGAGATACTAAAAATGAAGTATTGCACTCCTATTTCATACATAAAAATCATAATTTATTTCTATAGTAAAACTGCCCACCTCATTTTTTAGCTTGCTTCCAGAGAATCTGTGCAAAACACATAAGAGACATTACTGAGATGATAAAACATTTAAAAACGAAAATGAAACATGAAAATAACTTCAATAAATATAATGTGTCTCTGCATGGGCATTGAAAAATCACTCGCCTTTCATGTGATTATTCAAAACATTCAAGGACTTATGATTGGACGCTGAATTAAAGGGATGAAGGTCAAAACTAACCGTGTCAAACCTTTTCCTGAGTACACAGAGTGATAATACGCACTGCTCTCCTTGATTCCAATCCCATAATAATGATACCTGAAAGACATTCAGAAGACAAACACTGTCAAGAGCTTTAGATTCAGGCATTTATATATCATTAAATAGGTATAAATACATTTTTCATTCTGTAACCGGGCCATTTAACTCTTTCTTACTTCGAATGGCCTCTGGTTCCAAGCCTTCGTGTTGTAAGCAGAGGAAATTTCTGCCTTATGGTCTGAAATGATAACATTAGAGCTCTAACACATCATAAGATCGATCTCCAAGTACTGTAAATACAAGATCAGCAGCTATTTATGTCCGATAATGTACATATTTGCCAAGCACAGCCTATTTATCCTAAAGATGAACTAAAATACACCTAAAATAAAATAGGTTTCGGTGCAATAGGTATCTATCAATTTTATAATACTTATCACTGATAATGCTTCTAACCGTCTGGCATACAATTGAAGATATAAAAACTCCTCTTACCTTCCCAAAAGTGGCAGCACAAGCAGGATCTAATTTCTCCTTCCGGCAAAAGTCTAAATAATGAGCGTAGAGGATACACCGTGGCAGGCAAACACCTTCACAAACTATGTAATTTTCCTCAAGCCTAAGAGAAAAAACAAAACCCAAGCTTATAAGTAACATCATTCTTTGCTTCCACTTTTTGTAGATTATTTGTAATGGCAAGAAGAATTGATCAGAGAGTACCATTGCAAAGTAAGCTGAGTCTGTTTCTTCTTGTCCTTGATGATCTGACTAATGCTTTTCTTTGGCACAGTTTGTTTCACAGAGAACGTCTTAGAATAATCCAGGTGACCCAGGTCCTCTTCAGAGGAAATGCTTCCATTACTTTCATCAGCTTCTGCCAAATGAATAACATACATAGCTTTGAAACGGTGACGTGCGCCAAAACTTTTCATAATGTATAATTGCTAAACAAACTGGCGACAGATTGAGAATTTCTAACGGTGCATTGAAAGAAAGCATAGCAGTAGTTTTTATCAAAGCGAGTTTGAAAACAATTTGATTTCCTCACCTGATTTAATGCCAGAATCCTCCTCCTCATCAAGCTTGGCTTTGAAAAACATGTTTTTTCCGAGATTATCTTGGTCAACAAGAATTGTCCCGTGGAGGTCATCTGCCTTTTTGCAAGCTCTCTTTGTCTGCGACGCTTGTAGCTGATGAAACGTGTCATTCTTCAATGGACTCCCTATATTTCTTTTCATTGGCATGTTCAAGGAGAAATTAAAAAAGAAAAACTGGAATGCAAAATTAAAACCACCAAGTGAAATAATAAAAAATAGTGCCCCTCAAAAACTCAATTATTAAAACATTCCAAAATCAACACTGCCCATTCTCACGTTTGGCAGCGTGATGCATATATCCATTCCTGAAATGATACACATCTCCAAAGCATCCCAAAAAAGAAACATTTAAACAATTTGTCAACTATGTGTGTTGCTTTTCCTCTTTCCTCACTAGAAACAAATGCTCACAAAATAAACCTGTAGCATGATGGAAACTCTAAAAATAGCAGCTAAAATTTAACATTAATCCTGTAAAAGTTCATTAATCCAAGAATGAGTGAGATAACACCTTCCAGTCTTAATTAAAGCTCTGCTCTCTCTGAAATGGTGCGTCACAGAGGTGAGTGCCTTAGGGCCATTTATCTTATTTACAGAAGACTGGCAATGGATTCTGGGATTTAATGATTAACCAAGAGGGATATCATCTCCTTGAAATTTGGAAATCTCGCCTATAGATCAAATTGGAGCCAGCCAGCCTCCTTAATGTTACTTTTGCCTTTCGTTTACATCCATTCACACACTATATTTGGAACTTTTTTGCTGGTTTTATCTGCAACATGGAGAGGATTCTAAGATGCTGGCCAGGCAGAGTTTAAAAACGCCACATCTGAAGCATGCAAATAAGAGGAAAACTGTAAAATGGACAAATATGCACAAAGACTGGACAATAATGGCAGTGAATGGCAGCCCAAAATTTGAAGACCAAAAAAGTGCATCCATCCATTATAAAAGTAATCCACACGGCTCTGGGGGGTTAATAAAGGGTTTCTGAAGTGAATCGATGGGTTTCGTAAGAAAAATATCCATATTTAACACGCTATAAAGTAAAATATCTAGCTTCCGGCAGACCGCCTTCCGTAAATATGGATATTTTTCTTACACAAACCCATCGATTCGCTTCAGAAGGCCTTTATTAACCCCCTGGAGCCGTATGGATTACTTTTATAATGGATGCACTTCAAATTTTGGGCTGCCATTCACTGCCATTATAAAGCTTGGAAGAGCCAGGACATTTTTTAATATAACTCTGATTGTGTTCGTCTGAAAGAAGAATGTCATATACACCTAGGATGGCTTGAGGGTGAGTAAATTATGGGATAATTTTTGGGTGAACTATCCCTTTAAGGTGTTGAGTTGTTGTGGGACAGTTTGACTTTAATGTCTGTATAAGCGCCCCACAACATGTTGATATTTTGTGACCCCATTAGCAACCTTCACTTAAACATTTTATAAAGTAAAACATTCAGAAATCGATTATGAAACAATATATAAATCAGAAACAAATGTAAAAGTTAAGATACAAATTAGCAAAACTTTACAGATTTTTATTTTATTTTAGTATCACTGAGATATTAAAATGTTGAATTAGTTTTATTTTTATGACGGCCTCATCGACATGACATGGCACTGATCCTCAACAAACCCGTCTCCTACGTGATGATTCCGATCTTCGACCAGATGGAACTGGACAAATATTCTGAATATTTCGATCTAATATGACTTCTGACTTGTAATGTTGCCAGAATCATAATCATACACTGTTTGTTCGTTGGCCAGAGGAGAACTGGCACCCTGACTGGGCCTGGTTTCTCCCAAGGTTTTTTTTCTCCATTCTGTCACCTGAAGGAGTTTTGGTTCATTGCCACCGTCGCCTCTGTTGCCTTTGGCTTTTGGCTTGCTCAGTTGGGGACACTAAATGTTCAACTATATTACTGATCTGCCCGCATTGACACTATATGATAATTGAACTGAGCTGGATGACATCACTGTTTTCTCGGTTTCAGTGGGCGGAGCTTACATGAATATTCATGAGTTTCCCGGACATGCACGTGAAACTGAGAATTTTAGTTGACGCAACTTTGTTACTTAGCAGGTTTAATGGATTATCTCAAAAAAGGTAAATAGTTTCAGCGCGAGTTTATGCCTGAACTACAACTATTTATCGTTTCAGAACAGTTTTTTTTTTTTTTTTTTTTTAAATATTTGCACGTTTTGTGCAGTCGTCCCTGACTGAATGCAGTCATTCACTGTAATGTTAGGATAAGCAACTAGTCGTATACATTGATTTCATTTTGTTGTGCTTTTCCTTTGTACTTTGAGATGGTGTCTTTTATCAGTTGTTATCATTTGTTGAATATGTCACTGCCCGTAACAACTGAAATAAACCTGTATTTAATTGTATCTGTGGACATAATATTTTTTGTAACATATACTGTGGAGATGATGTGTTAACTTTCCCTTTTCATGAGCCAAACTATTGAAAATTCTCCATGTTCTCTGGTTGTGAACTGTCTGCTGTCTGGCTATAAAAGTCACCGTGCTGAAAAATGTTGCTGAAATTTCATTGTTTTTTCCAATAAAAAAATATATATATATTGTTTTACAAACAAATATAAATTTACAAATTAAAATTATCACAAGGTTTAAGGTTCCACTTACACTGTGAAACCAAATATTCCAGAACACCTGAATTATTACACTGATTTCCAATAGAAGAGCAGATAAAGAATATTCTTATAAACAGATTATCATTTAATTTATTTATTGTTATGCTCTTCTGTTACCTTACCTTATGAAGCTTTAAAACTGTGTTATCCCTCTGGTAATGACTGAAATCAGTGACCTAATAAACATTTTGCAACTGACACTGATATTACTCTCTGTCATTTTCTTTTCTTTGATGTGTTGCACTGTGTGCCTGGATGATACACAATGATGCTCATTTATACCTACATGATCAGGTACATGCAGCTAGGTGAACATAAAAACAAAGACCTCTGAACAGTATTATTAGCCTATAACAAAACAGGTAGACTTTTCTCATGGCACTTTTAATCCAAATTGTACTTATGTAGACCTATTAAAGCAACACATTCATGCTTGTGTGTGGTTTTAAGTTATTTGATGAATAAAAATGAACAAGAATTTAAGAGCAATCACACCAGGATAGATTAAAACTTTTTAGTCCACAAATACATTCATACAGGTTTATTTAAGTTATTGCATTCAACAAATGATAACAATTAGTAAAAGACCATTTTAAAGCATCTCATGGTACAAAGGAAGAGAAAAGCACAACGAAACAAAATCAATACGAGTTGAAGTTTGCTTAATGCCTGCAATCTTTCAGTCAGGTACGACTGCACAAAACTTGCAAGCTAATAAATACGTCATAAACGCAATAAACAATTTAAGTTTAGGCAATAAATTCGCGCGACACTGAAACTATTTACCTTCTATTGAAACAATACATTAAATCTGCTGAGATACAAGGAGGAGCGTGAACTAAAATTCTCAGTTTCACGCGCATGTCCGGGAAACTCATGAATATTCATGTAACGAAAATCTCAGAAACCGAAAATCTCATAACACCTGTTGTACAGCCGAATCAAATTCTGTTGCACTACTTTCCTGTTACCACTGTGAAGCTGCTTTGAAACAATCGGCATTGTAAAAAGCGCTATATAAATAAAGGTGACTTGACTTGACTTATTTTTACATTTTGCCATTTAAATTGGTAAAGTTGTTAAATAATATATTTTTTTTTAATGTGTATTTATTTCTATATTTTTTCTTTTTATTTAATTTTTAGTTATTTTAGTAGTTTTTAGTTATTTTTAAGTTAATCTAAATGAAAATGAGAAAATATATAATTTAACATATTTAACTTAATTTATTTTAACTTTTTTTAATTTATTTTAATATTATTTTAGTTTATTGTGCTTGTATTACGTTAACTTGTTCACCCAAGAGTAACAAAAATATTAGTTATATAAAATATTAGTTATATATAAATATTAAGTTATAAAAATATAACTTATTTTTAAAAAACCTATATAAAGAAACATTTGCTTAATTGGATATATGATTCAAAGCCAAATAGTTATGGAGATACAGACAAACTTGTTAACCCAATAGTAGCAAAAATATGATGAACCTTATTTTAAAAAACCCTATAAAAACAAACATCGGTATAATTGGACATATGATTCAAAGCCAAATAGTTATGGAGATACAGACAACCTACCTGAGTGACAACCATAGGGTGACAACTAGCCCCGGTGACCCCTACATTTCATTTGTTCAAATGATAGACTGTAAAAAAATATGGACGTAGTGTCCTTGACGTCACCCATAGGATTGTGAAGAACAGTTTTGAAGCGTAAAGTAGGGTCGAGCTGGCCGTTACTATCTTGGCAGCGCGTCACTCCCGGATAACAGAAAATGGGCAAAGAGGCGGGACGTGGCTGGAGCTGAGGTGACGTGATGACTAACAGACAGCAGACAAACGGCTATCCACCTGTCACTCAAAGTGGCCACGCCCTTAATTATGCAGAACTTTATATACTATAAACGAATGAGTTATAAAAAAAAAAATTAACCCCCCTCACAGTTGTCATGAAGGGCAAAATTAGATATATAGACCAAAACCACAATTTGTACCAGGCTGTAAAAATGTTTTTTTCTGCTGTAAAGTTGGGCATTTTAACATGGGGCTCAATGAGATTCTGCTCCCTTCTGGAGCCTGTCTCTAGCGGCCAGTCGATGAATTGCAGTTTAAGTCACTTCCGTATTGGCTTCCAGAGACACTGGGGGAGGTTGCCGCTTGGTTCAAATATGTAGGTTGTCGCTTCCTTATTGGTCCACGAGCTCAGCCTCAGCGTTCCTCTTTCAGCACGTGCCAAGGCCGCGTAATCTGCAGAAAACATGATGCGCGCGAAGGTAAGAGAATTTTGTCAGTCAACTCAATTTATAAATGCTACAGAAAAAATAACCACTTTGTTTGTAGATAATACTTAATGTATTCGGTATTCATAAAAAAAAAAAAAAAAAACACAATAGAAAACTTCTTTTCAACCCAAATACACCTGAAGTCGAAAATGTCATGTCGACAGATCGACAGTTGTGTCATTCAGAAAATACCGCTTAAACGATTCATAAATTATGAAATGCGAATTATGTTTATGGATAGAGTTTTTGTATTAAAATGTAAATCATAGACATATACGTGTAACTCTAATAGCCTATAGCAATCACGCTACAATCTAATATGGTTCTGTCGCAGGTATTTTGGTCCATATAATAACTTTATGATTTATATTAATGCTATTTTATTAGTGTGTTGACCTCCATCATCCCAAGCTGTGGCTGACGTGCTCAGTGCATGAACATTTACCAGGACTGCATGCTTAGATTGGATTCATATGCCTTGGAGTCAAATGGAAAGGTAAGTCT
Organism: Coreius guichenoti; assembly: GCA_039654105.1. Classification (NCBI taxonomy): domain Eukaryota; kingdom Metazoa; phylum Chordata; class Actinopteri; order Cypriniformes; family Gobionidae; genus Coreius; species Coreius guichenoti. The sequence continues at coordinate 32,860,360 of CM077185.1, forward strand.
TTGACCTAGATGAATAACCGATGCTGGGTTGCCAGGTCTACACAACAGAACCCGCTTAATTGCTAATCAAAACTATCCAAATCAAGTCCAAAACTAGCCCAATCCTCTAACGTTTCAATCCGCGGACTAGAAAAAGAACCCGCTTCAACAGTGTAAAAGTAGCACGATTCCGCGGGAAAACCGGACTTTGCAACACCGAACAGGCGTTCCATGCTCTTGAATATTCTGTCACGTGCAAAAATAAAATGTTTATGTATGTATAAGATAAATGGCTTGATCTATAAAATGCCCAACAGAATTGTTAAAATGCATATAAAGGGGGCGTGACCCTAACAAGCCTACCATATATGACCACTTGTTCCTTTATTTTGAAATATAAAAAGGCAGAAAGCATTATCAATTATTTTTATATACACATATTGTAATTGATAGTGTCTTTTTGCTTTGTGTTTGGAGTATTTTGAACAAGTGAATCAGGTATTCTGAGCTCGTGTGATTTGAGTGGAGTCGGCGCTAATTTGCATATTCTTGGATCCACGTGTATGAAACAAGGGTGTATTTACATTCAAGCTATTTTAAGGCATGGATATTTTTTTTCACAGGAAAAAACGTTTAAATATATAATTTTGGTGATCAAAGATGAGTTTTAAGGGATACAATTGACTACAGGGGGAATTTAACTGCTTTAGTGAGGGAAAGAACTACAATCCCATGAAGCATTGCGAACAGCATAATCAAATTATAACTGAATGAGCAATATATAACTACTCATTTAAAAATGTTGATTATATATACAGTGTTTCCCACAGTATTTTGTGAGACTTATGGGGAGTGGACCTCTAGGGGTCTCTGGGGGCATGCCACCCTGGAAGAAAATTTTAAATTAAATTGGATTAAATAAATGTTAAATTCTTCAATCTGGTTTACTTTGAGAGTTAAAAATTTAAGAGATTATGTTCAGTGTGCAAATTGAACAAAGAAAATCCAGTGAATATTACCTGAAATTTAAAGGGGACTCAACCTTATTTTTAGTTGTGATATAGTGTCAGTCTACATTACATTCACACTGGTGTTTTAGGACAGGGGTTCCCAACCAAGTTACTGGAGCCCCCCAAACACTGCATGTTTCATGTCTCCTTAATCAAACACACCCGATTCAGGTCATCAGCTCATTAGTAGAGACTCCAAGACCTGAAATGGGTGTATCAGACAAAGTAGACATGCAAAATGTCCAGTGTTGGGGGGGCTCCAGAAACGTGGTTGGGAACCCCTGTTTTAGGAAGCCAAATGTTATTATTATTATTATTATTATTATTATTATAATAATAATAATAATAATAATAATAAATATAGATGCAAGCAGCCATTATCGGGGCCAAGCGCAAAGAAGAAAAGATATGGTGTCAATATGTCATTGCAGAGATATAGCCTCAAGAGGCCTTATCATTATAAGTATGGACCACATGGTGGCGCTGTCTCGAAACCTTTTGAGTACCTTAAAGGCATGGTGCTGATGACACATACCAAGTTTTGTAATGATACACCAATGCATTCGTAAAGTATAGCATTAGCATTTTATATCATAATACTGCATTGTAGTCAATGGGAATTTCATGTTTTGTTCTATTATAGCACCAAGAGGCACAATCCCACCATTTTTTAAGTGTCCTCAGAATGAGCCCATACATGTGTCGAGTTTGGTGACAATGTCGCATTTCGTTTAGGAGTTATAGACATTTTATATCAATAACAACATAAAAAATGACCCATGGGCAACTTTGTTTTGAATTATTTTTATTTATTTATTTTTTATTTTTTGCCACTTCCTATCAAAATTTTGACATTTGAGCTTTACATTGGGCTTTACAACTAGTATTCCGTGTTTCCTACACTGGTTTCGTCTCGGTCAGAATAACCGTTTCGAAGATATTCGCAAATGTTTTTTAAGCGCTAAATCATAACGCTGCACAAACCATAAGGCAAAACCTGGCATGTTTGGTATCGTTGGACTCGGCAAGGATTCAGGAGATAGAAAAAATAACTCCCGTAAAAATAAGTTGACCACACCTAAAGTTATAAGCAGTTGGGAAAAAAAATTCTCCACTAGGTGGCGCTGTTTCGAAACTTCTCAGGCTCCTTCAGGGCATCGTGGCGAATCTAATGATTTTTGGACAAACGATTCAGAAGTTATAAGCAAAAATAGCCATTTTTCGTATACCTGGACCGCTAGGTGGCGCTGCATGTTGCCGAAACGCTGCATGTTGCCTCAGGTCATGCTTGTGATGACATGTACCAAGTTTGGTTTGAATACGATAAAGCGTTGTGGAGATATAGCCTTAAGTGTATTTTTGCAACTGCTACGTACAATTTGTTTGCGAACGGTTTAACGGCTCAACTTGAATTCCATAACTTTTTGTCGGCATTGTCTGAAGATGATCTGGTTCAATTTTCGTGAAAATCGGAGCAACGGCCTAGGAGGAGTTAGAAAAAGTAGGTTTTTGGGATAATTCAAAATGGCGGGAAAATATTCATGATGGAAAATGACGTCATAGGGTGCATCGAATTGTCTTGAGCCTAGGAAAAAGAGGAAAAATGAATTTTGTTTCTAGCCCTTATGGTTCAAAAGTTATTAGCATAAACATGAGTGAAACTTTGGACTGGTGGTGGCGCTAGAGGGATTGAGTTAGAGACTCCAAATTTGCTACGGTGACATCTCAGACTGTCCTCTGTGAGTGTGCCAAATTTCACAACTTTTTACCATACGGTTCTTCGGTGCTTGGCCCTTAATAATAATAAGAACGCCAACGGATACAATAGGTGCCTTCGCACCTTCGGTGCTTGGCCCCTAATAAATATAGCTGCAAGCAGCAATTGTCGGGGCCAAGCGAAAAGAAGACAATAAGACATGCCAGCATGGCTGGGAGTGTCAGACCAACTGCAACAATGAGCCATTAAAGACCTATTAAGGTGATTTTAGGCAAAATAGCTGTAAAATTATAAATACAGTCAATAATAATGATTTAATGGTTTATCTCTTTCGACAAATAGGTTGTTCTGTGGCCAAATTGATGTGGTGTGGTCAGAGTGAGACAATGTGACAATGACACATGCAAAGTTTGGTGTCAATATGCCAAAGCATTGCAGAGATACAGCATCAAGAGTCATTTTGGCATCATGCCTCAACTTTGTCGCTGCGGTATACAGAAACGGTTTTGTCTATCGACACGAAATCCATAACTTTTTGTCAGCACGGTCTGAAGATAAGATTCGATTTTGGTGAAAATTGGACAAATGGTCTAGGAGTTCGAAAAAGGTTTTTAAAGAAAAAAAAAGTGGACAGGAAGTTCGGCCAAATATGGCAAACTTAGTATCTATGTTCTCAGCATGACTGAAGGAATATATTAAGGCAAGATTTATTATAATACAATAATTTAATCAAAAGATATAAGCATTATTTGGAAATTGTTATAACTTTTGACCACAAGGTGGTGCTGTCTTGAAACTTTGAGTACTTTTAGGCCATGGTGCCAATGGCACACACCGAGTTTAGTAATGATACACCAATGCATTCATAAAATATAGCAATTTACATCATAATACTGTATTGTAGTTAACCCGCTGGACCCTAAGGATATTTTGTGGCCCTGAAGAAGTTTGACATGCTCTGACATTTGTGTTTTTTTCAGTTGCTTTAAAGCATATTAATGGCTAAAGTCTGATTACACTGCATTCAGCACAAACAGGGCTACAGTAATATGTGAGCAACATGTACATGAAAATAATGTGTAGTTTTTGAAAAAACTAAAATGTTAAATCACTGAAATCTGGCCGTATAACACACAGTAAACATTTGTTCACAAGGGTTTTCAGAACTGTATGTTGTTGCCTAGAGTTTTTTTCTTCAAAACAATTTTGATCACTCATTCATACAAAACAATATAATCATTTAACTTTTGTAAGACACTTATTGTCAGAATGGCTGTATGCGGGGAGGGTGTGGATCATCATGAATAATGCTGAGATTCACACCTGAGGCGTCAACGACTCCTCTCCTGAATATCAATGAGGAATGTGAAACCGGGAACTATAGAGAATGCATGTGAGGAGACTTGAGATTGAATGTATTGTTTGTAACTTATTCACAAAATCACGTTTAATTTAAAAGTAATCTGATTATACATTTTCTTTACATAAAGACTTTAGACCTACAGTACCGTTCAAAAGTTTTAGATCTTTTTTTTTTAAAAAAAAGTCTCTTCTGCTAACCAAGGCTGGATTTATTTGATCCAAAATAGTAAAAACAGTAATATTGTGGAATATTTTTACAATTTAAAATAAATGTTTTCTATGTGAATACATGGTAAAGTGTAATTTATTCCTGTGATGTCAAAGCTGAATTTTCAGCATCGTTACTCCAGTCTTCAGTGTCACATGATCCTTCAGAAATCATTCTAATATGATTATTTGCTCAACAAACATTTCTTATTATTATGAATGTTGAAAACAGTTGTGTAATTTTTTTCAGGATTCTTTGATAAATCAAAGATTTAACCCAGAGGGAATGGAAAGTTCCCTCTGGGTTCAAAAGAATAACATTTATCTGAAATAAAAAGATTTTGTAACATTATAAATGTCTTTACTGTGTTTTTTTTTTTTTTTTATCAATATAAGGCATCTTTGTGAATAAAAGTATTCATTTCTTTCAAAAAACAAAACAGCAACAAAAAAACTAAACTCTTACTCAGAATGGTAGTGTATAATGTTACAATAGATTTCTATTTCAGATAAATGCTGTTGTTTTGAACTTTCTATTTATCAAAGAATCCTGAAACAAATTGTACACAACTGTTTTCAACATTCATAATAATAAGAAATGTTTCTTGAGCAGCAAATCAGCATATTACAATGATTTCTGAAGGATCATGTGAAACTGAAGTAAATAAAATGCAATAAATTGCATTTTAAAAATATATCCAAATAGAAAACAATTATTTTAAATTATAAAAATACTTCGCAATATTACTGTTTTTGCTGTATTTTGGATCAAATAAATGCAGCCTTGTTAAGCAGAAGAAATTTTTTTGAAAACATTAGAAAATCTAAAACTTTTGAACGGTAGTGTATATAGCTACTTGGATTTACACATGAAAACAACACAGAGCAGTGGTAAAAAAAATACAGCGCAAAAGAGACGTTGAGGGCAAAAGTGCAAACAGGGACAGTGCAAGATAAACGAAAACAAATTAGTCTCTCTATTTGAGTGCTTGTCGCGCGTCTACATTTAAAATAATTAACCTGAGCGCGCAAAAGACGCAACATTTGTGAACGGCCTCTTAGTCTGGTTATATCAGCGTAGCAGCCAATAAACGGGACATTTAGGCCCAATAAACGGTACGTCCCGGCTAATACGGGACAGTTGGCAACCCTCTTTTATATCATGCTGTGTTTAATATTATAGAGCATAAAATATCCCCATGTCGTACTGTATCTTTATTTAGCATTGAAAGGTTGCCTACCTATTTCATATTTCAACATGTTTCCGTTGATTTCACACATTTTAGTCTGGCAATAGTTCAACTAGTAGCCTACAATGTGAAGTTTATGCATCAATAACGCTAATATAAGTGAGAAGAAATGTTTTACCTTAAAAATTCTCATAAATCACGTTCTCTTTTTTCTGAGGTAAATCCAAGGTAAACTCACAGCGTTTCTTCCAAACTCGATGAAAATCAGAAGAATGAAGAAGCTGATTCTTTGTTTTGAGGTGATGGGGGGCGTTTACAGGTTCGCGTTCCTTCCTTGTGGACGATTTGCATGTGAATCGCTTTGCGCGCACGTGGGTGTGGTCACATTAAAGTTAATGAGGCTCCGCTGGAGGAACTCTACCTCTCGCTGTTTTCATACGGATTACATAAACAGAGAATATTTGTTTTTTATATAAATGACATTTCATTTGAAAAGTAGACATTCCAAGCTTTATAAAGATATATCTGTCGTGTCTGTGTGACAAGTATTCTCTGAGTTCTGAGTTTATTTTCAGACGCATTTCAGAGTAGACATCACAGGGAGACAGACGGGAGAACGTGCATCCTGTTTGTTTTCTTTATTTAGCTAAAAGCACAACATTTAGTTTTTATTTTGAGTGTACATAAAAAAAGTAGACACTTTAAGCTTTGTAAAGACATATCGTTCTTGTCTGTGAGGCCAAAAATTACAGAGTATTTTAAGTTGTTTTACACTGTCATGAGGAAAAATCCAGCAAAACGCGCGGGTGCGTTCTTCGGGTTCAGGGGGTTAATGGCAATTTCAAGTTTTGTTCAATTATAGCGCCACCAAGAAGCACAATCCCACCAATTTGTTTATGTGTCCTCAGGGTGAGCCCATGCATGTGTGTATCAAATGTGGTGAACATATCTCATTTCGTTTTGGAATTATAGACATTTATATGTATGAGATCATAAAAAGTGACCCATGGACAACTTTGTTTTGATTTGTGTGCCACTTTCTATCAAAATTTTGACATTTGGGCAATGACAATTAATGAACTTGGATTCCGTGTTTCCTACACTGGTTCGTCTTGATCGGTCTAACGGTTTCGAAGATATTCGTGAAAGTTTTTTAACCGCTAAATCACCACGTCACACAAACCATAAGGCAAAACCTAGCATGTTTCGTATCCTTGGACTCTGCAAGGATTCAGGAGTCTAAAAAGATGACTTGCGTGAAAATAAGTCGACCATACCCAAAGTTATAAGCATTTGAATATTTAATTATACCACTAGGTGGTGCTGGTCCGAAACTTCTCAGGCTCCTTCAGGGCATCGTGTTGATGACCCGTACCGAGTTTCGTAACGATACGCTAATGCGTTCATAAAATACAGCATTTTACCACAAAATGCTAAATGGCCAATATGGAAAAATAGGATATCATTCGACTCGGCATGATGCCCCGGACCTAACGAGACTGTATTTATGATTTTTGGACAAACCCATCAGAAGTTATAATCAAAAATAGCCATTTTTCGTATCTCCAGACCAGTAGGTGGCGCTGCGCCGAAACGCTGCAGGTTACCTCAGATCATGGTTGTGATGTAAAATAAATGAATGACTATTTCATTAGTATATTATTTTACTTTACTGTACAGTAGGGAAATTACAATACTTTTTAAAATATTTCTACACTTGCAAGAGATAAACCCTTGAGCTTTTATTTTGACGGAAAACTACAGTTTCTGTGAAAGCAGGTTTACATACGCGTCTCATTACAAATCTAGTGAAATGCTGTAATCATCTTCCCACAAAAATGTTGGAATTTATGCAAATGTGAAAATAATGTAACTGGTGCCTGCTACGTTCCCAAATGTAAACTAAACTCACAGCACATTCAGAGATGGAGTTCACTGCATTTATTCACCGTGAACTGAGCCATTCTGAGACGCAGAAAACACCGGATCATGAGCTGATCACGTGAGCAAAGTTAGGGCCCTATGAAATTATTTTTTCTGGATTTAAAAAAACAAAACAAATTCAGTTAAAAAACTTTTGGACTCCGTTTTAATGGTTAAATTAAATTTTAGTAATCAAAAAGCATGTCTAATTAATTGAAATCATGAAACTTATACAATTTAGCAATAGTTTATTAAAAGTTGAACAAAAATTACATGTTAAATGCATTTTATTTAATTTTTTTCTCAAATTCCGTTTTATTTTTACTATTTTATTTTTACTTTTCTGGATTCCATTGTAATGGTTTAAGTAAATTTTAATAATCAAAAAGCACGTATAATTGAATTATTATTATTATTATTTAAAAAAATTATTATTATTTTATTTTATTTTTTTCATTTCTATGAAGTGTTTTTTTCCCCCCCCAGAAATTCTGTTTAATTTTTCTGGCAGTAAAATTAAGGCATAAAACATTAATTTAATTTATCTTTTATTCATATGAAATTAAACACAACTTTTTTGTCAAACAAAGCGCTGCACAACAGAGCTTTACTGTTAAAATTAAAACATGGAAGAAAAATTGATTTATTCTTTAAAAATTTTATTTTAATTTATTACTGTTGTTATTTTTAGTAGTGTTAGTATTATTATTACATTGAGACATAGCTAAATTCTACTACAGTACAACAGTAATATATTTCTGTCACAATTTCTTCGTTAAATCAAACTTTTATTTGATGGGTTGCCGTGAAGACCTTTGAGTTTTGAGTTTCTGTGCGTTTATGATGTGGTGATAGTTTTCATCAAATGAAACAGTAAAATGCTGAAGTAACTCAGAGCGGCTCTGGTGATGAAGTTCATGCATTAATGTCCTCATATAGTGAGACGGCAGAGACTGAAAACACAGCGAGCGTCATGCATGCTTCAGTGTGTGTGTGTGTGTGGTAAATGAAACCACGCGCCTGCACCATTCATTCACACAGAAACATGCAGGATTCATGTTTAAATAGTCTTTTTGTGGTTTAATATTCACAGACACTAGTCTATATCGTGATTTGATTCAAGTGTACTGATCTGCTTTTTATTTATTCATCAAAAATTTGACATTTCGTTTTTATGGCTGAATTCTATGATTCCGTCCGCGTTTTCAGCATCCCAGAAATTGTAGGGCCCTACAAAGTTGAAACGCAGCGCAAACAGACTGTATACTTATTTAATGAAATCGCAGTCTTTCGTGATTTGATAAGGGCACAAAGCCATATCGTGCTTTCGATTTTTAGTTCGTTTGACCGAATCTTTGCCAAAGCAATGGTGCGTCTGAGGGAAGAGGGGAGTCAACAACGGTGTTCAAAGGTAAAATAACTGACCTCCCTTAATTAATAAACTTTATTTAATATAACCATTAATGCAAAAATGAGATGTTACATAAATGCTTGATATGTTCAGTTGATGTAATTGTCAAAAACAGAAATAAACCAATAAATATCAGTTCTGTAAATCGGTTATCGGGGCATAAACATGCAAATAATTGGTATAGCTATAGGTTACAAAAACAATATTGGTCGATCAATAATTTGCATAATACGCTTTCTGTGAGCGTGAGTGTGTGCGTACAGAAACCTGTCTTAGACAGCTTGCAAGTATCAAATTGATTGTATAAACAGGCAAGACTTAAAAACACATGCGAATGATTGGCTTTTGTGACAATGCAGTGCTGACCTGATCTGGACAGTGACAATTCCTTCAACTGTCCCGAGCCTATTTCACTGAATCCCTGGACTTGGTTGGACCTGGGAACATTTTTCGAGTCCCAAATGCTCGAGTCCGAGTCAAAATGCATCCAAGTCTGTGAAAAGTCCAAGTCCGCAAAAAGTCCAGTACCCCAACTCTACACGTTATCTACAAATGCGCACTTCAGAAGATCTCAGAGCTGAATTCGACTAAGTCTGCAAGGGGTGTGAAATTAAATGTTTATTAGATATTCAAAGACTTGTTTAAAGCTGCAGTCCGTAACTTTTTTTGGTTAACAATTATCCAAAATCAATTTGAGAGCAAGTACATAACCAGCCAGTGTTTAAAACTATCTCCTTACTGTAGCCCGATTCACAACGGTAAGCTTGTAATAATGTTATAATTTGAGTGGTACTGGTAGCTTTACTCAGGAAATTCAAGCATGTCTTTGTGTCATTACATCACGTCAGTATACATAAAGGAGGAGTCCGGCTAGTAGGCTATCGCATGTGAGGATGTTGCAGGTGGCGGATCCTTTATAGCTTTTTCTCACAGCAGCTGGAATAATTAAACATATCATTTTGATGCCGGATTGTAATCCAGTAATCATCAGTGACAACTGGAGATTCACTCGTAGTCAAAAGCAAAAGATTAGACTGTACAGAAATTGAAATCTACAGGTAACGCTAATACACAGTCATGCAATGCTGATGTTGTTAACATTTAACAATTTGAGAACCAAGTATAACAATAATAATAATTTGCACGGTTTGATGTGATAGGAGTTAAAGCAATCGTTAGATTCAATCACCGTTGGTAGAGCGATTTATTGTAATGCTTTTTTTTTCCTCAGTTGGTCAGAACAAAAGTGGCAGACATATTACTTGTTCAGATGACATTTTTCCAGTGAAAATTCTTATTTTGGTCGTATTTCCAAGACGTAGAATCTGTGATTCCGAAGTACAGTATCCACACCGGTGCGGTGAATGACAGCCAGCCACACATGCTCCTCAAAACATTAGATTCATCCGCACTGAGGAGCCATGCCGATGCACAACCTACGTAAAGATGATAATTCCGCAAATAACTGCAATTGCAGGTTTCAAACAGAAATGGCGACAAAGAGGCAAAACGTACGGACTGCAGCTTTAAATTATATAAATGCATATTTACTGAATGCTGACGGTAGATGAGAAAGTTTCGTAACCATTATTTGTAACCATTTTTATTTATTTATTTATTTGTATTTTAGGGCAAAAGAGGAATCAAAGCTCCCTGCTCCATGTGTTTTGTGGCCTGTGGAGCTGAAGCTGAGTCACATTGACTGCAGTCCTGAGGAGACACTGATACACTTTCAGGGCCAATATATGACCATCTGTGAACTGGACTACAACATTCTTCAAGTTGAAATTCAGAATGCTGTGAAATCGAAAGTTTCTGTTCAAGTTGGAGAAATTTGCCTAGTAGAAGATGCTGCGTCTGGTCTCTGGTACAGAGGAAGAGTCCAAAACATACAGAAAAATTTATTCCACATGTTTTTGATAGACCATGGAGATGTGTTGATTGTTGGGCCCAGCCATTTGTCCTCTATATCTGACACACTCCTAATGCTCCCACCAAAGATTGTCTGCGGCTTCTTTGCCAGTATACTGCCAGTCCAGAACCGATGGGACAGTTTGACAGAGAATTATTTCTCTTCCTTGATAGGCAGCCAGATCAAAGGATACATCCACGGCCGTCTGCCGTACCATGTCCTCATTATTGAAGTTCCGGACATTAATAGTGACTTGTTAAAAATGAGGCTTGGGAGATATGTGGACGCTAGTACATTTCTGCTACTGGTTGAGATTCTTATTGGGGAACCAGTTCTACAAAACAATGAATCCGTCCCAGATCTTTTGATTGAAAAGCAAATAGGGCAAGAATGTTGTCTCAAATCCTCAGGCCTGCTGGGCTTTGAAGAAATTCTGTCACTTAATGGTCCAAAGCTGAAAGTTGGTCAAAAAGTAAGAGTTGTTGTAGCCGCAGCCGTGAATCCTGGATTGTTTTACTGCCGACTGTCATCCATGGGGAAGGACCTGCAAGAAATGTCAGACAAATTAGCACTTGCATGTGAATCAGGCAGTGGTTACCCAAGTAATAAACCACTTGAAAATCTTGGCTTGCTCTGTGCCATCAAGGGGAAAGATGAAAAATGGCACAGAGGTTTTGTTCAATGTCTCCCCCTTAACTCCCAGGTCCAAGTTGTGTTTGTCGACACTGGCTATTCTGAATCAGTGAAAGTTGAAAACATCCATCAGCTACCCTCAGAATTCATCTCAACACGGATCATGGCATTCCCATGTTCACTTTCATGCTTGGTAGAACCAGATGAAACCATTAAAAGCCAACAACTAGGGGCTCTGAAGACCGGGTTGCTGGGGAAAGCTTTGGAGGTTGCAATCAATGACTTTTGCAAAGATCAGAACTTCTACTTGGTCACATTGAGCACTGCTGAGAAACACTCAGAGGAGCAAGCCGAGGTTAAACTCCTTAGAAGTGAAGGTTTTGACTGCAAGTCCAACTTTCCCCACAATATCCTTTCAAAGATGTATGCTACAGAGACGAAAGCGGCCCAGACTTCTGATTCAGTTTCTAGTCAAGCGATACCTGATGGTTCTTTATTTGAGGGCTATGTGGTGCATGTCCAGAGTCCAAAACATTTCTGGATAAGGACCAAAGAACAAAATCCTAATTTTGAAAACATGACGAAAGAAATGGCCGGTTACTTCAGCAAACTACAGTTGAAAGAGGAGGTTTTTGAAGACCCAATGCCTGGAGCACTTTGCTGTGCAATGTACGAAAAAGACATGCATTACTACAGGGCCATTGTAGTAGATACTTTGGAAAAGGGAGCTGAGGTGTTTTTCATTGACTTTGGAAACACTGAAAAAGTGCCAAGCATTTTAATTAAGAAGCTCCCCCCCAAGTTTGCCATTCTACCAGAATTTGCACTGAAATGTGCTTTAGCACATGTGGCTCCGTTTGAGGACATCTGGACAACCACAGCCTCCAACTTCTTCAGGCAGGTCACATCAGACAAAACCTTGGTGGTTCATGTCATTCACAGAAAAAATGCTAAATATGTTGTTGATCTTTTTGAGAGAGGTGCTGAAAATAGCAGTAGCATTGCAACCATCATGACAACAGCAAAAATGGCCCTGGATTGGAGATACAACCCGGCATTCGCATCTGTTGAAGTGGAGAAGCCATGTAAAGATACAGGAAAGGAAAAAAATAGAAAGGGCCCTCATGTGGTGACCTTTTGCAAAGTCACCTCTTATAGGCCCAATCCAAATCAGTTGAAACCAGAGTGTGAACAGAATGACCTTGAAAGACATAGTCCCAATGAGACACCAAAACTGAAGGTTGTTTCTGCTGAGACTTTCAAACCGATGCCTTTTAAGCCTGGATCTGAAGTAAGTGTCCGTTGCTCACATATAAATTCTCCATCTGATTTTTGGTGCAAAAACGAGAGCGCAAAATTTGATCTGGACAAATTGATGGAAGAGATGCAGGCATTTTACCAAACGCACACAGTTGCGTTTGAAATAGCAGCTGGATGTTGTGCTGTAAAGTGTCCACAGGATAACCAATGGCGTAGAGCATGCATATTAGGAAAAAATAACGAGGAACTCTCCTTGATCCTGGTCGACTTTGGCATATTTATCCAGGAAAGGATGCAAAACATCCAAGCTCTTGCACCACAGTTCTTGGAACTTCATGAACAAGCATTTAGATGTAGTTTGAACTTGATTGAACCTCTTGGAGGAAGTTCTTGGAGTTCAGAAGCATGCAGTTTGTTCAGGGATTTTGTCTCTAAGGGTTCGCCTAGTTTATGCAGAGTTCATTCTCAGCTTTATGAGGAAGGAAAAGGTCTCCTTAATGTGGTCACCATTCATACAGCTCTTCAACAGGCTACCACGTATCTTGTAGAGCAAGGTGTTGCGGTGGAAATGCAAACTCCAAAGCAGCTAATTTCATCATTGTACCCTTGCTCCTTCATTTACTCATCTTTCAACATGAGTTCTGGAAGCGAAGAACTGGTGCATGTTACTAATGTTTGCAGTCCTTGGGAAATCTATTTTCAGCTCGACAGGAATACAGAGATCCTTGATACGCTGATGGAGAGAGTTGCTGAAGAAAGTCAGCTCTTGACTACGACATTAGACGACTGCAGTGGTAATGTTTGCCTGGCCAAATATTTCTCTGACGGTAATTGGTACAGGGCTCTGACACACCCCGTCCAATCCCGTCAGCATGTGAGTGTGTTCTTTGTTGATTATGGTGATAAGCAAATTTCTGAGAAAACAAATGTTATGCCAATTCCCAAAACGGCGGTTGATTTATTGACGACACCAATGCAGGCTCTGAGATGCAGCCTTTCGAATGTTCCAGAGGGGGAACATTTGCCAGATGTCAACACGTGGCTTGAGACCGATATCCTCAACAAATCCTTCCAGGCCAAGTTTATGTCAAGGGACAACAATGGACATTTTGTTTGTGATCTTTATGATGGAAATGTGCATATCAATGAAAAAGTCAGAGAGCTTGTGGCAACTTGCAGTGTGGCAGAACGTAATCTGGCTGTCAGCAAACCTGCTTTAGATTCCCAGAAAGAACTGGATGTCTGCGTTTTAAACAGTAAAGTGAACTCCAAAGAGAGGGGACGTGGCAAAAACAAACAGGGTGGTAAGCAAACTTCGAAACCCAAAAAATCTCCCGAAACGCAACATAAAGCAGCAATAAAAGAGGAACGACGGGACACTACCTGTTCTCTTAAAGTACTGCCATCACATCAGAACTTGCCAAAACTTTGTGCTCTTCCTGCTGTCAAAATTAAACCAGGTACTACAGGCATGGGCTTCATCTCTCATAGCAATTCTGTTAGTAGCTTCTTTATCCAGATGGAAGATGATGAACCAAACATCCTTCAAATGGCTGAAGAACTAAACAGCACTGTCTTCAAGGATAACATGAAAAATGTGGCAACTAAAGTAAAAGTAGGAGACCTTGTTGCTGCTGAGTATGAAGAAGACTTGGCTTTGTACAGAGCTGTTGTCACCAACATTTCAAACTGTGGCCTCTTAACAGTTGAGTTTATTGATTATGGCAATCCTGCAACTGTCGACAGAAAGAATGTTCACATGCTAACCAATACTTTTTTGTCTCAGCCCAGATTGAGCACTCCGTGCACACTTGCAAAACCTTACTCTTTTGAGAACAATGACTCTTTTATCAAGGAAGCAGTTGGTAAGCCTTTAATGGTAGAATTCATTCGAAAGCTTGAAAATTCATGGGAAGTGAGCATTAAGATTGAGGATGGCCACATGCATGGGAACTCAAAGTATGATGATGGTCAGAGCAAAGATGTAGTCTTGACTAGTCAAGACAAATTTCCAGAAGGGTCCCAGAGTGAAACCCAAACCGGTTCTCACGTCCACAAGAATAAATCAGTTAAAACCTTTCAGCAAAAGACGGAGTCATACACACAACAACGCGCATGTGAACTCAAAAAGAATCATGCAGAAGTTAGAACCTTCCAGCAAAAGAAAAAGTCAAACACACAACAACACAAATATGAACTCGGAAACAAGACAGTTACAACAAAGCCAATAAAGAAAGCAGCTGTTTACTACCCGACGTATGTCTTTTGGAATAGAAAGTACAAGAAGAAGCAAAAAAACTTGATGCCTAAGGCCGTTGTTGCCAAACTACCATGTGACACAAGCATTTCAGTGACTAAAACTTCAAGGAAGTTGCAGGAAAACGTTTCTACATTTAATGCAAATGATCATGAGACCTCTAAGTCACCTGCTAGTGTTGCACTGCAAGAAAATGTTACTACATGTACTGCAAATGATCATGAAAATTCTGAGTCACCTGTTAGGATTGTTCTGCAGGATGTGAAAGATATTGAGGCAGTGGAAAGTCCTGATGAGTTGCTTGTTGATGACCATCCTCCCTTCCCAGACACTTCTTCAAAGATCAGTTTGGATCGACCACAGACCCTATTCCAGGCCCCTGTCCAAATGAACTTTGAATATAAAGGATTCGCAGCAGCAGTCACAACCCCATCTGAATTTTACATCATTCTTGAGGACCTGCTTTTGATTGTAGATACTGTCTCTGCCATTCTTGAGAACCTTCCCGAAGTGTTGGTGCCTTTACCAGAGGTTGATTTTGTTCCTGGTGCGAGCTGTTTGGTGAAATCTGCAGAGAAGAAAAAATGGTGCAGGGCCGAGATCGTGCAGTGTGATTCCACTTCTGTGCTCATAAACTTGGTTGACTATGGGCAGTATTCAGTTTTGTCCCGACGGGATGTCTGCCAGCTAAAAAAACTCCCTGAGGAGCTCGGTAGATTACCTAAAGTCACCTATCATTGTTTACTGAGGGGAGTGAAACCCAAAGGCCAGGACTGGTCTGATGATGCCATCGTTTTCTTCCAGAACTGTATGTGTCATGGGAACCTACAGATACGTTTCAGACAGCATGTTTCGGAGACACAATGGGAGGTTGACATTATCACAGGAAAGGGAAATCTCACAAAAGAGTTGGTAGATGCTGATCATGCCATGTATATCGATCAAATGCTTGGAATCAGGTTTCAGCAAAAGCAAGGACCCAGTAGAGAGTCTAAACAAGACATCTCCAGCATTGTGAATGTTTTATCCATGATCACTGAGCACACACGCAAAGCCAAAAGTTCTCAGCAGGTCTTCTCAAATGAGTCCATGTTTGATCAAAAGTCATCTCAAGATTCTGTTGTGGAGAAAGACGTTTCATACCCTTTAAACAGCAGTGGTGATCATCTGGGACCTGTGGAGAGGACAATGCTTAGTCCACCATCAGGTATCAAACAATGTGAGTGAGAATGATTAAAAAAAACTTACTTTGATTTATGGCATTAATTTAACTGTCTTTTCTGTTTTTATGGTATGGTTTTATTATACACTACCAGTCAAATATTTGGACACACCTACTTCTTACTTGGGGGTTAAATATTCGAGGTAACTTTTGGTTGGTTACAGTGTTTTAACAATGTTGAAAGATTTTGCTGCGTAACATTTTTGTGGAAACAGTGATACCATTCAAACATTTGTGGTCAGACTTAAAAAGGAAATTAATATGCGTTAAATTGCTCAAATGACAGTGAAGACATTTCTATAGGATCATGTGACACTGAACATTGGAGTAATGATTGAAAATTGGTACTGCAAGTTCTTTTTTTACTAATTGATTATTTCAAATAATTTTATTAATATATATATATATATATATGTGTATATGTAATTTTTTTTTATTCCATATTGTCTTTAAAAGTTGTAATATATCTGTTTTATATTGGCCATTAGCCATCCTGTTCTCCAAGGTATTGACATTGACCATTAAAAAAAAAAAAAAAAGAACATGTTAAACCTCTATACTTATGAACTCTTGTAAATTGAGTTGCAGTGCTGATGTTGTAAAACATTGTTAGCTGAAAAGTTTGGCTTGCATGATTTTCAGACCAATCCTCACCAAGGTTATTTTGTGCAACAGTTACTGAATCACTGTGCAGTGATGTTGGCTATGCGGTTGACATGGTCAACTAAGTTGACTGTTGACTATACAAAAAAAAAAAATTAGGGTTGTAGTTCTGTAGTGTATGGTCATAAAAAGTGGCATATTGAGCTAAGCATACCTGTAAAGTTTGGTAATAGTGCCACCTACTGGCCATTGTTGGTAAAAAAAAAAATCTCTTTAGATTCCTGTGGTCATATGGATTAAAAAATATTCAGGAAACAATATAAGGAAATTCACTGTCCAAACGTTTAACTGGTTGTGTTTTATAAAGACCTATAAATGACCTATGACTTACTTGTTTTTTTTTTCTCTTCAATTTCTTAGGTGCACTGATGTGAGAAGGCTCATGCTTCGTAAGTAATAAATTTTTTTTATTAATTCTCTGTATGTTTAATATGTAGATAAATGTAATTTTCCTATTGGTTTATTTCAGAACCGAGAAGCTGGCGGGTCACGCGCTTCATTGCATTCAAAGAATAATCCAGCTTTGGAATGCCTGGATTTTGTTTCTTTTTTCTTTATTTTTGACTTCGTAGTTCTGTTCCATAATTGTGTTTTGTAGAAATAGAGCATTTTGCTTTATGAGGTTGTATTGTTCAAACATTAGTCATAGTAAGATCTTAAAATAACATTTTAACCATGCAACTATATTTTGCATAATTTTTGATTTAAAGAATCTAGTTTTAGAACTAAAGAGTGAAATTTCCAGCTTTTGGCAGGTCTTTTGTATGTATAAATGGACATGTGACCGATGAAATATACCATCAGTTTATTGACTGCTATGATGGCTTTACGATCTGAACAGCATATTTTTTTTTTTTTTTTTTTTTTTTTAAAGGATTGACATTTGACCTCAGTTTGATTTTGCTGTTTAACACATTGTGGTTGTTTTTTTGTGAAGATGTAATATTTCCAGTTCTGTTTTAACACACGAATAAAAAGATAATGTTGTGAAATAGCTGTGTGGAAAAGGTTTCTTGTCAGAAGTGGGATTCGAACCCACGCCTCCATCCTGACTGGTTGTTACATACTATTATAACCATTATAGCCATTACAGTTAGTTCATCCATATGATGATTTTAACTACATATACATATCACTGACTTCATTAATGTTTTGTTCTCTGTGAAATATAGTGTAATTAGCTTAACAAGGCATACTCACATTTTTTTGTAACGATGACTCATTGGCAAATATTGGACGGCACGTTTTAAATGTTTCATATAACAAAAAAATCGTCCTCGAGGGGGCGCATCGCGGTTCAAACAGCCAAATCATCAATTGAGCAGCACTGTAATTATGACGTTTTTGTCTTACTGGAGACATTTATATACTTAAACACACACACACACACATACATACATACATACATATATATATATATATACATATATATATATATATATATATATATATATATATATATATATATATATATATATATATAGCGGCGATATATATTCAGCGGCGATTTGGCCAATAATTTACAATAATTTTGTTTTCTAGGCAGTGGTTTTCTACAATTCAATGGATATATTTTTCCAGCGAAATATTTAAGATATCAAAACATTTCTATCAACACAAACAATAGACTGCAAAAAAAGACTCAAACCAATATAATTATTTTAGTGATGGGGAAAAATGTATCGTGATTAATCGCATCCAAAATAAAAGTTTGTGTTTACATAATATATGTGTGCATACTGTGTGTAATTATTATGTATATACAAATACACACACATGCATGTATATATTTAAGAAATATTTGCATGTACACTCACCTAAAGGATTATTAGGAACACCATACTAATACTGTGTTTGACCCCCTTTCGCCTTCAGAACTGCCTTAATTCTACGTGGCACTGATTCAACAAGGTGCTGAAAGCATTCTTTAGAAATGTTGGCCCATATTGATAGGATAGCATCTTGCAGTTGATGGAGATTTGTGGGATGCACATCCAGGGCACGAAGCTCCCGTTCCACCACATCCCAAAGATGCTCTATTGGGTTGAGATCTGGTGACTGTGGGGGCCATTTTAGTACAGTGAACTCATTGTCATGTTCAAGAAACCAATTTGAAATGATTCGAGCTTTGTGACATGGTGCATTATCCTGTTGGAAGTAGCCATCAGAGGATGGGTACATGGTGGTCATAAAGGGATGGACATGGTCAGAAACAATGCTCAGGTAGGCCGTGGCATTTAAACGATGCCCAATTGGCACTAAGGGGCCTAAAGTGTGCCAAGAAAACATCCCCCACACCATTATACCACCACCACCAGCCTGCACAGTGGTAACAAGGCATGATGGATCCATGTTCTCATTCTGTTTACGCCAAATTCTGACTCTACCATCTGAATGTCTCAACAGAAATCGAGACTCATCAGACCAGGCAACATTTTTCTAGTCTTCAACTGTCCAATTTTGGTGAGCTCGTGCAAATTGTAGCCTCTTTTTCCTATTTGTAGTGGAGATGAGTGGTACCCGGTGGGGTCTTCTGCTGTTGTAGCCCATCCGCCTCAAGGTTGTGCGTGTTGTGGCTTCACAAATGCTTTGCTGCATACCTCGGTTGTAACGAGTGGTTATTTCAGTCAAAGTTGCTCTTCTATCAGCTTGAATCAGTCGGCCCATTCTCCTCTGACCTCTAGCATCAACAAGGCATTTTCGCCCACAGGACTGCCGCATACTGGATGTTTTTCCCTTTTCACACCATTCTTTGTAAACTCTAGAAATGGTTGTGCGTGAAAATCCCAGTAATTGAGCAGATTGTGAAATACTCAGACCGGCCCGTCTGGCACCAACAACTATGCCAAGCTCAAAATTGCTTAAATCACCTTTCTTTCCCATTCTGACATTCAGTTTGGAGTTCAGGAGATTGTCTTGACCAGGACCACACCCCTAAATGCATTGAAGCAACTGCCATGTGATTGGTTGATTAGATAATTGCATTAATGAGAAATTGAACAGGTGTTCCTAATAATCCTTTAGGTGAGTGTATATACTGTATATATAATTTATCTTGTATATAAATAATTTTTTTTATAAAAAATATAACATATTTTTCTTAAATATATACATGCATGTGTGTATTTATATATACATAATAATTATACACAGTATACACACATATTATGTAAACACAAACTTTTATTTTGCATGCGATTAATCACGATTAACTTTTCCCCAGCACTAAATTATTTATTTGGTAAGCAGACATGCAGCCGGACATTATTACAGAAAAAGCGACTACTGAGTGTGATGATCCTGGACAGGGTTTTATTTTTCGATAATGACCCTCTAATTGTAAATAATTTCTTACATAGCTAAAAAAAAAAAACGTAAAAGGATTTTTTTTTAAATGTCTGGGCCGCTAAGCCATGCCCATTTTGGACGATCTTTTCCACTTTGCTGTCATTCTACTTATTGGAGCGGAGCGAACCACGTGACCTGTACCACATGTCATGCCGTCATGTGACTGTGAGTGGTTCCTGTACACGGGTAATGATCAGTAATCAGAAAGGACTGCTGTATCATGTCGGATTGCGCGTACTAATTTATTTCTTTGCGTAAATATGGGTCGTATTCGTGTTTGCGGAATCGTTGCTAGTGTTATTTCTAGTTTCATACTGCTTCACTGTGTCTCATCAGCAGTGGGGTCGGATGACAGACCATGGTACCAGGATCTGTGCAGGTGAGATCCTAAATAAATAAACAGACACTCGTAATGCTGATCATTGCTAGCAAACCCTGATGGATAACATATAAACACTTGTTAAGAAAGAAATTCATGCGTTTAAATATGATATAGTTTGCTGATCACTGCTTTTATACAGTAAGGGTGATAGTTATGGCCCTTCTTTAGCCTGGGTGCATCAAGGCACCTAATCTAAACCATAACAGACACTTTGTCTCACCTGAGACAAAGAAATGCATTCATTTAGACATTCAGCTTGTTTTATGATCGGATGATGTCATGCAAATGAAATAAATTCTGATCTTGCACATGGATTGAAATTTAAATTGTGTGTGTGTGTGTGTGTGTGAAGTTACAAATGGGAGGCCATTGACCAGGACAGCAATGTGAGCTACGCTTTGAAGATCTGTGATTCATCTCCAGGCACAGAATGTGGAAATGAAAGTGCGGTCTGTGCCCACAACCTTACGAGTGGCCAGCACCAGTCAGTGGGTAAGTGCAATGTATCAGTGTGCCAAGACTACACAAAGCAAAGTGCAACAGCAATGTTCATAAAATAATGCATAAGAACACTTTATTGTACCCGTGCTTTACGCTTTTTTAAATAGTATAGCTTACGTTGAATAATTTTTATCAGGTCCAAGGGTCAATAACATGACGTGCATATTTTTGTGTCCAAGTGCATAATTTCCTTTTAAAATAATTAGATAAATTCATGACCTATATCACTTTATTCTATAAAACCAATTTATTTTGAATTCATTTTTAGTACATTTAAATAATACATATTATTTTATGTTTTATTATCTTAAACCCCCAAAATGTCAGGCGGTGCATTATTTCCTTTTAAAATTATTTGATAAATTCATGACATATATCACTTTATTCTATAAAACCTATTTATTTTGAATTCATTTTTAGTACATTTAAATAATACATATTATCTTTTTTTTTTTTTTTAATCTTAAACCCTCAAAATG
Organism: Coreius guichenoti; assembly: GCA_039654105.1. Lineage (NCBI taxonomy): Eukaryota > Metazoa > Chordata > Actinopteri > Cypriniformes > Gobionidae > Coreius > Coreius guichenoti. Next base: position 32,881,816 of record CM077185.1, read on the forward strand.
TCAGGTGGTGCAACTGTCCAAACGAATGAACAGACTAAGAAAACTATTTAAAATGATGTCTTAATAATAAAAAAATAAACTAAATACTACGGTGTCATTTTAGGTTTGAAACCTTTCATATAAACACATTTTATAAATATCAGTAGTTTTAAAGCGGTTGAGATAATTGAAAAACTTTTCTCCAGAAATGTGTATATTCTTAAATGTCAGGGTGGCACAACTGCAAATATGGCTCTTTTATTATGAATTGATAAGGTAATAACAGTAAACATAATACATCATCCAGAGGAGCCCAACTGATTCTTGTGGAATCAGAGTGAAACGGTTTGTAGATGTCTCTCAAATACTGGTAAAAACTGCTCATTTCAAGTATGGGTAGGTTGGTACACTTTCCATGTCAGGTGGTACAACTATAGTATATACATACAACTATTTGGTTGTACTGCCTGACATAAGTCAAAGTTATTTTTACAACTGAAACTTGTTTAAACACATTGTTCATGACTCAAAAACATGCATTACATCAGTACTTTATTTGTCAATGACCTGAATATTCTGTTTACTGGCATGAGATATTGATAGTTCTACTGTATGCTGATAAGAAAATTGAATGATTGTTTGATTTAGTAGTAATTAAGATGAACATGACACCATCTGTGAGAGTAGCACTGATCCAAGACCTATATGAGAACACACTTCTCATATTTTCCAAAATTCTCATACTTCATTTGTTTTTCAATTTTATTGGTATTTTCTCTATTCAATATATATTACTTATACACCACCATTCAAAAGATTGGGTAAGATTTTAGAATATTTTCGAAAGAAGTGTCTTATGCTTATCAAGGCTGCATTTATTTGATTAAAAATAAACAGTAATATAATAAAACAGTAATATTGTTAAATATACAACCATTTTAATATAACTTAATTTATTCCTGTGATGTCAAAGCTTAATTTTCAGTATCATTCCTCCAGTCTTCAGTGTCACATGATCCTTCAGAAATCATTCTAATATGCTGATTCGGTGCTTAAGAAACTTTTCTTATTATCAACGTTGAATACTGTTGTACTGCTTAATGTTGTTATGGAAACTGATACGTTTTTTTGTTTCTTTGATGAATAGAGAGTTTAAAAGAACAGCATTTCATTGAAATAGAAGACAAAATTATACGTCTTTTACTTTTTTTGTTCAGTTTAATGCATCCTTGATGAAGAAAAGTATTAACTACTTAAAAATTAGCTGAATGCAAACTTTTGAATGGTAGTGTATATATTTAAATTTTTTCCCCTTTTGTTTTCTAACATGTGACCTAAACATGTTTTCGCTCAAGATTCACCCTTTTAATCATGTTGGTCATGTGATTGATACCATTTCCTATTGATTCACCTCAAACACTCAGTTGGACAAAGAAAGAAATGATAGATTTTTTTTGCTCAGTCTAGATATTCATGTTAAACATTAAAACTCTTTAAAGGAAGTGTGCTAGATAGTTCTCATTTTCTGTCTTTGCATTTGATAACATCCTTATAAACCAGGGCTGTTATAGTGCATGTCATATAACTGTGCACGGCACCTTACTCTTGTAAGTGAGAGCTGCATGACAGAGCACAGACAGAGCACTTGTTTGTTTGGCATTGTCCAACTAGTCAGCTGACCTCCATATGACAACAACCTATCAAATGTTTGCCCTGTTAGTCCAATATTTAAATGAAGGAATCCATTTCAATTGTTGTCAGAACAAACACCATAGATATTGCATCACATACCATGTGACCATATGACAAAATAAGACAGATGTTGATCATGCTGATTGAATCTGTGCTATATATTCATTATATTCACTTTCAGCCATGTTTCATACAGTGCATAAGTTGTTTATTTTGTACCTCAGTAAGAAAAGCATAGAAAGGCTGTTGTGTAATATCTATTTATATAGTTTTTCATGCTGTGCTGACTGTGGTGATTATAGTTGTACTGGTACTCGGTGTCACACTTTGGTGGTTGGTTTGCATCTGTTATGGGGCTTTCCGGCCCTTTAATGTGTGTTTCACGTAATAGTGCCAATGCATCTGAAAGCGTTTGCATTCATTTAAGTGTGTATGCTGCTCGGTGGCATATCTTGGTATTCTTTATCTCGTGTTCCTGCAGTCGTATATTTGTTTCACAGTAAGTAGGTCAAAGTTATCTAGTAGCAGGTGCACTAGGAGAATGCCTGTTTTGTAAGTAAGTGACAGAATTTAAATGGCAGTAATTAATAATGTCAGGCTCCGCTACGTATTGTAAATCATGAAGCGCTAGTCCTATCACATGAGCTATTTTTGTGACATCTTAAAGGGATAGTTCACCCATAATTGAAAATTCATTGTCATTAATTACTCACCCTCATGTCGTTCCAAACCTGTAAGACGTTCGTTCATCTTCGGAACACAAATGAAGATATTTGAATGAAATCTGAGAGATTTCTGTCCCTCCATTGACAGCTACGCAACTACCAATTTGACGCTTCAAAAAGTTCATAAAGAGATCGTAAAACTAATCCATATCAATTGAGCGGTTTAGTCCAAATTTTCTGAAGAGACACGATCACTTTATATGATAAACAAATTTAATTTAGGCTTTTATTCACATTTAAACATTGATCAGCTAACATAAACAAAAGCGAACCTGCTTGACACGCAAGAACAAACCTCTTGCAGAAGCTCAAAGTGCTGCGTAACGCAAGAATAAACCTCATTGGTTCTCGCACATCAAGCGAACGTGCTTGAGCTGAGTTGATGAATGTTTATTTGTGAATAAAAGCCTAAATTTAGTCTGTTCATCATATAAAGTGACTGTGTCTCTTCAGAAAATGTGTACTAAACCGCTCAATTGATATGGATTAGTTTTACAATCTCTTTATGAACTTTTTGAAGCATCAAATTGGTAGTTGCGCAGCTGTCAATGGAGGGACAGAAATCTCTCAGATTTCATCAAAAAGAATTTTTCACAAATGAAAACATTTGTGTTCTGAAGATGAATGAAAGTCTTACAGGTTTGGAACGACATGAGGGTGAGTAAATGATGACAGAATTTAAATTTTTGGGTGATCTATCCCTTTAAAGGTCTGAAGTATGAGTCTTTTAGTTACCACAGACTTCCAAATATGATCATCCTTGTGTGAGGGACCCCCATCCTAAAATGTAAAGAGGTCATCATGACATGAGAAATCATTTGCCTTGCTTTCTTGACATGTAAGAGGTCTTTGTTTTATAGCCTAAACCGTCCTCCTCATTTAACCTCCTCGATTTGGGGAAAATATCTAATAACATTTTGTGCTTATATATTAATATGACTAATAATAATTATGATTATTATTATTATTGCTAAATAAAAATATTTAACAAAATTAGAAATATTACTGTTACAATAACATTTTCATAGAGTATTTAAGAATAAATATAACAATATAATAATAATTATTTATATTTTACAGAAAACTCATTTTACAAAAAACTGCAGGGTTACCTGTTAACATGCAGGCAGCCTATGACTAAAAGTCATTAGAAAGGTCTAAGGATTTATTATAAAACATTATATTATTATTATAAAAATCTGTGCTTTTATCTATGATATCAATTTCTTAATTTTTGTCAGGAGGTATGCAAAATCAAGAACAAGTCTACATCTTTAATATGAAATATAAGCCTCCTGTACACTGGAGAAAAAACATATGGATTGTCAAATTAATTTGTTTAGAGAGAAGTATTATTTTTCCTATTTTTACCCAAAATACACTCATGTATCATTCATACTGAAACCAGAGGGCACCCTCGAGCAGAAACGCCACATATGCCTCAGAGAGAAGTAATATAATGATGTTTCCAGGAAATCCCTAATGTGAAGCTCGCGCTGTAGATAGAAACGCTTTGACTGATTAAACATGAAGACAATAAACACACGACTGCGTCAATATATGGTGTATTTGAGTTCTTCAAGCTTTCTCTGGTATTTTCATCATAATAAAGTATATTATAATGCAGTGCTAATCGACATAGAATACTTTAAATAATACATTGTCTGCCTCATTCTGTGATAAGAAGCCACATCAGCTCATTTGTCTTTTGTTGGACAACAGGTTTATGAACGCTTCGCATTACTAGCTTGTGAAGATGTTTGACGTGTGTTGCTTTTTCAAACGCATGTTATAAGGACTCAAACGCGCAGTCTTTCAGACGGAGCAGCGTTTACTACTGATCACAGAGCCGCTCTTCACTAACACGCTGGGCATATATTTATTTAATTAAAATTCCTTTGCGGCCCCTGCTTGACAGAATAAAAGCTTTAGGATGTTGCATCCTGAACAGAGCCGTTGTATGAAAAACATAACATAGGTTATTACTTTTTATGTACAATACTTATTAATGCAATGTGTATACTGTGTGCAGTATGCATTTTTTTTTATTTTTATGCCTGGATCTGGATGATATTATACAATTGCCATGTGAAATGTATGAGCATTGTATGCCATAATGCAATGCTTTCGACGTGACCTTGCATTTCTGGTGACAATTTTGATTCTTCTTCTTGATGTATTATTTAAGACGATTGCAATAAGTTACGACAATTTTACACTCATTTGGATTATTCTTAAATATATTAACATTAACATTTCTAATTTTAATGAAATAACCGAAGTGAAGCTGAATTAAACATAATGAGGTCATGTAATGACACTGTAGTGCACACCTGTCTTTTTAAGCATTTATTATTGTATGATTCCCACTATTTTAAAACAAAAAATAGTATGCAGTAAATACTGTGCAGTAGGCAGTACACTAGTGTTTGTTTGCTTTCTCCACACATGGCATGTTAAATGTTCTCGAGTGGCCTAAAATGTCAGCCATACAGTAGTTTGTCCATCTCTAGTCAACATGTTTATGGAGCCGTCTGTTATGCTGTTGCGTTTATTAGGTTATCTTCTCATGCTTTTTGTTCCCATGGGTTGTGAACTGCTAGACGTTTGGCCAACCTCTGCAGATCACATGCTGTAATTTTTTTTATCTTGTTGGGTGGCACCGTGGCATAGAGACATTTTCTGATTTGTTTGTGCTGATAAACTTTAGTTGACTTGGGTTTGAACGAGCAGTTTTGTGTAGCTCTTCTTCCTGTGCTTGACACAACTGTGCATTGACAAATTACTTTTGATTTGATTTCTATTACTAAAGTCTTAACTGCATATAGAGTGTGTTAATTTACAGCAACAACTTTAGCAGTTATTTTAATAATTGTATTATGTTACCAGCTTGCTGAGAAACAATTTCAGTATCACAAAAGCTTTAGTGTCTTATTGCTATGCAGACACACTTCTGCTGTCAAACATGTTTTTTTTTTTTTTCTCCATAGGTGAGCTCTCCTTGCGGAAGGTCTCGTCCGCTGTGCTTGATTTCAACAGCTCGAGGAAATGCAACGACAAGAGCAGCAACTTTCAGAGCAGCATCACCTTTCAATGCGGCAAAACAATGGTGAGCCTTTCTGCGCAGCATGCGCTGTTAGTCAGAGATGCCTGTGGACAGACTGTGGCATTTGAAAAGCTGTTTGTTTCCTTCCACCTTCTTGCTACGCAGGAAGAAATGACATAGATGGAAAACTTGATATAATAAAGTGGAAGTGAAAGTAGGTGTGGCTGAAGTTAAGCAAATTTGGTTTTGATGGATACTTGAATGTCTTAATTAGTTTGGCCTGTTATTACTGTCACTAGACTTTATTTATTTATTTATTTATTGCTTGTTTGTAGTAAAATATGCCCCTAAATATAGAATTTTTTCTTAATGCATATTTTGTTTTAAGGCAAAATTTAAGCAGTTGTAATGCTAAATTAGATGGTGTTAATTTTATATTTAATATTTTTTATATAATTTAAAATTATTATAATAGACAATAAATGTATTTGTATGTAAACCAGTGTTATTTTAGTTTTATTATAGGTTTATTACTATTTTGAGTTTTTATCTTTATATCTTTAGTTTTCATGTTAATTAATGTAAATCATGTTATATTAAATATTGCTATTTAGGTTTGATTTATTTGTATTTCAGTTTTAGTTTATGTATTTCCAGAAACTTATTTTAGTTTATTGCCAAGGCACCATAAAATTTTTTTTGTCTGTTTTCCAACTAATAAACCATATATTTATTTCAACTAATCAACTATATATAAATATATATGTGTATGTTGTGTATGTGTGTATATATATGTATGTGTGTTTGTGTATATATTATAATATATTTGTATTTTATTTCAGTTAACAGAAATGTTTTTAATAGTTTTAGTTTTAGTTAACAATAACCCTGATGCAAATATTTCTTTTCACATTGCTTGATGAATTACATTACATTTTCATTTTCAACAATTTTCATACTATGAATGACATCTGATTTTTTTTTTTTCTTCAAAGGGCACACCTGAGTTTGTCACCCTCTCTGAGTGTGTGCATTACTTTGAATGGAGGACGTATGTCGCCTGCAGACGTGATAAATTTACACCACATAAGGAGGTGAGTAAAGCTGATGAGACATTTCAGTTGGAGCATGAATGTGGGAGGTGTGAATGTTTGTTTGTGTGTGTGTGTGTGTGGGGGGGGGGGGGGGGGGCTGTTTCATTTGTTTTCACTAAGAAAATGGTTAATTAAACAGATCATGCATGAAAAAATCATTTTTCATACTTCTAAATAAACCTGAATTATGCATAGTCTGCATAAAGAATGATCTAAGAAGAACATGAACGTTTTCAACTTGTGAAAAGCACATACAAGGTAATTTAATTGCTTAGCAGAGTTTGTATATAAATAAACTGTTTGTATATAAATATATAAATACACTGCCCAGCAATTGGCATCTTTGAGTTCAGACCTTAAATTCATTGAATGTCTTGACCAAAAACTGATGCACCTCTTCAAACATATAGCATGCTAGAAACATAAAAATCACTGCAATAATGACCCAATCATAGACTTTTAAGCATTTGCCAATTTAAATCCAAACAGCAACTTTTTTGTCCGGGCAGTGTATTTACATGTTGAAATAGAATATTTATGAATTTGGGGGAAAACAAATTCTATTATTATGCTAATACAAACACCAATCTTCTTTTCAGAAAATGTGAAAATCCACTTTTTTTATATATATATATATAGGAAATGGCAGGGATTTGAAACTTTCTCGTAGTAAAGTTGTCCTTTTTTTTTTTTTTTTACACCACTCAATGCATTTTTAAAGGTCCCATGCTATGTCTTTGACTCGGATGGAAAGAAGCATGACCTCAACCCACTGATAAAACTGTCGGACGGCTACCTGGTTGATGACCCAGATGATGAAAGTGATTTCCACATTAATATATGCAGAAGTCTAAGTGAGTTTCTATTAAAATCTTTTTATTATATTTTTCCATAATTATATTTTTCCTTAGCAGTGTTGGGACACAGTGTGGGGCGTGCACTTCTCAAGAGTTTGGAACCCAGTCAACAAACATTTTGATTATATAGCTGTTTTAAACCAAACAATTGGCAAAGCGTCTGAAAAGGTTGTTATTTAAACAACCAAATCATCTAAAAGTGCAGTGCAGATAACTTGAATTATGTCTGTCTGTCCAGACCTTGCTGGAGGCATCTGTCCCAAGGGATCTGCCGCCTGTCTCGTCTCTGGCAAAGATTCCTTCAACATGGGTCAGCCTGGTCGCCAGCTCGAGTTGGTCTCCAATGACAAGTATGGAATAATTTATTATCTAATTTGATATTAAGCTGATGCTTTTACACTGCTGTTCAAAAAAAATATTTATAATATATATATAATTTATTCCTTTGATGTCAAAGCTGAATTTTCAGCATCATTCCTCCAGTCTTCAGTGTCAATGATCCTTCAGAAATCATTCTAATATGCTGATTAGCTCCTCAAGAAACATTTCTCATTATTATCAGTGTTGAAAACAGGAACAGCATAACTGATGTTCTCTTTTTCAGACTAAAGCTGCGGTACGAGGGAGTCGAAAAAATCCCAGACTTCTGTGATGGCCACACTCCAGCAGTGACGATTACATTTATCTGTCCCTCTACAAGGCAGGCAGTAAGAAGAATCCTAGTGTTTCATCTTATTATACCTACTATACTCGGTGAACTCACAGTTTTCTCAATGGTTTATCAGGGAAGTAACCCTAAGATGATCAGCAACTCAAACTGTCGGTATGAGATCGAGTGGGTGACGGAGTACGCCTGCCACAGAGATTACCTGGAGAGTCACGACTGCAAATTTACCAGTGCTCAGCACGACATCTCCATCGACCTAAGTCACTTGACACACGGCAGTGAGTTACTCTGATAGTTTAGAAAGAGGCGAATGATGTAAATGTTGCTGTGGAAAGAATGGAGCGATGGATTTGATATGGCCGTTAAAGGTGCAGTAAGTGATTTCTGAGAAACGCTGTTGATATTTGAAATCAACAAATAAATATCGAAAAATTAACCGAAGATGACGAACAAACGACAAGGAAGAACAAAGAATAACCATACAGTATACAAGAGTATATACAAGCAAGAGTACACCACAGGAGCACAGCAGTTTCAGACAAACAATGACACTCAAAACTGTCCTGTTACTATAGCCAACATTACAACAACAGCATATCTTGATTCTGTGAATTATAGCAAAACCAGTGTTACTCGCGTATGGAGCAGAAACAACACAACCTCTGCATCTGTTTTCAGGCCTTCCAGCTTAAGGGCCCTATCATACACCTAGTGCAATGCGGCGCCAGGCGCGACGCAAGTGCTTTTTGCTAGTTTCAGCCCGAAGCAGTTATCATTTTCACGTCCTGTGCCACGTTGTTTAAATAGCAAATGCATTGCGCCCATTTGTGTGCCCATGGGCGTGCTGGTCTGAAAACGAGGTGTGTTCAGGTGCATTGTTGGCTTGTTGCTATTTTGAGGCAACTGAAAACAAATGCGCCATTTACCAACAATAACCTGGTCTAAAGTCAATGGTGCAATATTTTTTTTTGTTATTTAAAGAGCACGTTAGTAATATGCGCCTATAGGCGGGTGCACAACGCACGTATACTTTGCTTATTACGCACACAGGGACGCGCAGCAGTACACAAACATTTTTAAATATTAAAAATAAAAAGATTTCCGCCATGTAAATAGCGAATCTGCCATGGTACAAGCGCAACTGGCTTTTAAAGGGAATGGGAGATGAGACTCTGATAGGTTTATTGTACGTTACGCCCAAAACACACCCATTACTCATTAAGAGACTAGGGACAACCCTTTTAGACCATGCGCCGGGCACGCCAACCATTTTTTCCGTCGTTAAACTAGCAAAAGTGGATTCGGACACGCCCTAAGTGCACTTGCGCCATGCGCTTCAGACCATGCGCTTAGATCGTGAAAATAGGGCCCTAGGTCTCTAAAGCTCTTGCCTGATCATAACGCTTCTTTTTCCAGTGATATTCTTCTGAGCTTTTCTCTTTCGTAATGTCTCTCATCCTCTTTCTTCAAATCTCCCTCTTGCTTACTCTCTCTCCTCCCCCATCATGAGTGGACATGCCCCCTACTGCTGATTGGCTTCAAGTCTGTTGTGGCGCTCGGTCCGATCTACTGTACTTTCAGCAGTGTTTCTCAGAAATCGCTTGCTGCACCTTTAATGAGTACATTAATTGAATAAACCACAGATATATCCCAGTATCGTGGTACTGTGGTACTATTAAAAGTTTTCGTTAACTGAAATAAGGCTGAAATAAAATATAAATATTAGATGAAAAATAACACTGATACCACTGATGTCTAAAAGCATGATATTGGTATAATGCCATGTCCCAAAAGCATAGTATTTCCATGGTTTTCAGTCAGAAAATTTAATAAAGTAATCTAATGTAAAATAACACTACATATAGTCTTCACTATATAAATTGGAGATTAATCTTTATTAAAGTTACAAAAGTTATTCAGTCAAGAGCAATGAGTGATTTCTTTGTATTTTGTTGTTTGATTTAAATGAAATACACAGACCACAGCAGGAATATTAGGCTGCTGTCACTTTAAGACATAATGCACAGATCCAATACACTGATACTGATACACATGCATTTTCTTTCTCAACTTTCTTGTGGTTCATAATTGATATGATCAATACTTTTCTTCATATTTTAGCTACAGACACGCCCTATATGGTTGAGGCCAACAATGGCAGGGACACCTATTTCTTCTATCTGAATGTGTGCGGGGAGACCAATGCTGGTCATTGTGGTGATGACAAAGGTTATGTATCCTCCTGCCAAGTCAAAGACACCGGGGATGTGAAGAAGATTGCTGGGAGATTCCAGAACCAAACACTGAGGTTCGGTTTTGTTTGTTACTGATTTACGTAACCCTTAAATGCAGTGCAGAATTTAAACTGAAGAGCAGTATTAACCCTTTGCTTTTTTATCTTTAGATATTCAGATGGTGATCTCACATTAATCTACCCAGACGGCAGCAGATGCAGCACTGGATTCCAGCGCATGACCATTATTAATTTTGAGTGCGATGCAGCTGCTGGTGAGTGACACGATGACTCATCTCATAGTGACTTGTGAAGTCAAGTGCTGATGAGACCACTGTTTTAACACTATCTGATTGAGGAAGTTTGAACCAAAAGGAAGGAACTGCAACAACGTGACCTGATGACCTTGTTTTTATGTCCAAAATGTGGTTTTCAAAATGTTCCGCTTACAGCAGGCTTATGGTTTTCAGGGAATGGCCTGCCGGTTTTTACAGGAGAGTCTGACTGCACGTATTACTTCGACTGGCAAACCGCGTACGCATGTGTGAAGGAGAAGGAAGACTTGCTGTGTCGAGTCACAGACCACAAGAAGCGCTATGATCTGTCACCTTTAACACGCTACCCAGGTAGAGATGAGCAAGATTACTTGTGTACTGGGAAGTGACGGCAATGATCGATCATGAAAACTGTGTGGCTTTATTTATTTATGTATTTATTTAATTATTTTTAGTTATTTAAATACAAGTAAATAAATACAAAAGTTTAGGGTTGGTAAGATTTTTGTAATGTTTTTGAAAGAATTTATTTAGTACACTACTATTGTGAAATATTATTACAAATTAAAATAACAAATATATGCATTTAAATAGCAAAGCTGATTTTTCACCCGCCATTACTCTAGTCTTCACATGGTCTTTCAGAAATCCTTCTAATATGCTGACTATTTCTTATTTTTATTAATGTTAAAAATGGTTGTGCTGCTTAATATTAGAAACCGTGATACTTTTTTTTTCTTGATGAATAGAAAGTTCAAATGAACAGAATTTATTTGAAATATAAATCTTTTGTAACATTATAAATGTCTTTACTGTCACTTTTAGTCAATTTACTGCATCCTTGCAGAATAAAAGAACTAAAAATGATTTTATTTTTTACGCTGTATTACAAGTCATATGATTAGACACTGGAACAGACTGAAATTATTAACATTAAAGCTAAAACCATAATGTAGTATAGTAAGTATTGTATTGTATTGTAAGTGTAGTATTTAGTAATTAAAATTTTTAAATTTATATTTCAATTTGAAACCCATTCTCTAAAATATGAATGTGTCTGTAAACATCTTAAAAAGTAATTGTACCAGCACCTCGTGACTTATTGCAAATGTTTGTTTTCTCAGAATCGGAAGGATCTCAAAACTGGGAGGCTGTGGACGCCAAGGCAGCGGAGTCTGACAAGAAGCGTTTTTACATCAATGTTTGTCATAAAATCATCAAGGACGGGGTGGCCAGCTCTTGCCCTGAGGACGCAGCAATATGTGCAGTAGGTCAGTGCGCCATCAGAGATCCTCTCCTTCCTGGATAAATATAAATAAATGTTTTCAGATTTTTTTTCATACTCAGGATACAATGATTAATTCTAACCCAATTTTTCTTCTCTTAGGAAATGGGAAAACAATGAACTTGGGCAAATTCCTGTCTTCTCCGCAAAAGGCGGCAGAAGGAGATGACATCAGACTTATTTACACTGACGGAGACGAATGCAGAGATAACATGAAGGTGAAAACGATCATCACTCTGAAGTGTAAGCCTGGAGATGTTGAGAGCGCTCCAGTCCTGAGGAGCGTGTCCAGTGACGGCTGCATCTATGAGTTTGAGTGGTTCACTGCTTCGGCCTGCGTCCTCTCCAAAACGGAAGGGAACGACTGCAAGGTGGAAGACACACAAGCAGGTACTGGACAGTGTTGTTTTAGTGTTATTTATATACTATTATAGTATTTATTAATATATTGATTTGGCTTTTATTTTCATATTTTCATTTTAATTTAAATGTTAGTAATTAATGTGCTTTTGTCATTTTTTTAAAAAAAAATATATATTTCTATATAGCTTTAATTTATTTGTAGTTTTAATTTTTCAATTTTAAAATTAGAAATGTTAAATAAGTTGAAAATGTTAAGTTTGTTTTAATATATTTTTTGTTATTTCAGATTTATTTCAATAAACAAAACAAATTTTGAATAGTTTTATTTTAGTTCAAATGCAGGGTTATTATTGTAACTGAATCTAAAACCATAAAAAAAACACATTTTTGTTACTTTAAATAAAATATACATTAACTGGAATAAAATAAAATATAAACAGTTCTCATTTACATTTAGTTTAACACAATTTCTAACACTTTAACTAAAATTACAATAAAAACGGAAAATATAAACATAAAATCTAATTCCAAATATGAATAAAACCTATAATAGTATCTCAATGATACTAAAATAACGCTGGTACAATTGGCAAAAACTGTTACATGAACTTTAAATCTGCATCCAAATAATGTCTTCTCCCATACTGGATTATTCCACCATGTGAAGATTTTTTTTATGCAAAAACAATTTATTTATTTTTTTTTTTTTAACCACTTACACCCTGAAGGCATTTTTTTTAATAATTTCAGATCTAAGTGGTATACTTTAAAAAAAAAAAATGGATTATAACAAAAACCAAGATATATAGATATATAAGATATATAAGTAAATGGTCTCATTTGATAGAAAACCTTTCGAATTTTGAAAAAAATATATTTTGATCATGTTTGGAAGTTCTTATGTTACATCACTGCTGAGAAAACGTGATGCAATTTATTGATTTATTTTGTTATTATTGATGATTGACATGATGACTATTAGAAAGTATATATGGAAGCTCAAAAACTTGGTTTAGTTTTTAATATATACTAAAATAAACTACACTAAAGTAAACTAGACTCCAAAATAATTTATATTTTATTTTACAAAAATGTTTTCTGATCCATAGTTCTTATCATTTTAGTGTACAATATCATCAAATTATCTGTAAAACTTTATTATTGTGTGGCTCAGTGGTTAAATGTTATGGGATTTATTTGCCCTTTTTAAAATGTGCTTCTGTTTCTTTGCAGGAATTTCATTTGATTTGTCCCCTCTTCAGAAACCTAGTGGAGGTTATTATAACATGTCCAGGGAAAAGTATGACTACTTCATCAATGTGTGTGGCAATGTTAAGGCCGCTCAGTGTCCAGAAAAAGCAGGGGCTTGTCAAGTTGATCAGAGGTAAGTTCACTTTGGTCATTTATATTTAACAAGGTGCAATCCAACAAGTTTCTTCTGTGCTCACTTGAAGTGTAATATGAAGCAATGGAATCATAACATATTTGATTTTTAACAGTGATATTTGAACCTATAAGATTTCACTGTGGGTGGAGCTAACCATTTTTTGTTTGGTCTCTACAGCGGCACAAGCTCTTGGAATCTCGGCGAGTTCAACTCCAGGCTTTCGTACTATGATGGCATGATCCAGTTGACCTACAGAAATGGCTCTCAGTACAACAACAAGCAGCACACGCAGCGCTCCACACACATTTCCTTCCTCTGTGACAAAGAGGCCGGTCCAGGCAAACCAGAGTTTCAGGTATCACACCTGCTTCTTTGTTGTGTTTGTGCTGACTCTTTACACAAGATAAATATTTTTAGCCTCACCTCAAGAAACGCTTCTCTAGCATAAAGGGATGTGTGTTAAGCATTTTTTTGTCTCGAGCTTTGCATTGGACACACCATCAAACATTATTCCTATAAAGGCCCTGATATACTTGCGGCAACATTGTTTTTTTCTTCTTAGGGGTAAACAGAAGTTAATATTTGCACCGGTATACAGTTACTGTACATCCTAATGCAACTCACACTGCTATTTCTGTGTTTAGATGAATATGTAAATATGTGCTGCGTGCTTTCCTTTTAATAACAAAATAAACAGCATAAATGACAGCAGTGAGAAAACAGCAGTTAAGAAACCATCTGATCATGACAAAACAGTAAGGCTAACATATTCATCTTAAAAGCCAAAAAACTTTTAGTATGAATATGTTAGCCTTACTGTTATCTATAAGCTAGTGTGCTCCAAAACAATGACAAAATTTGCATTCAAAACTTACACTCTCTCACTTCTGCCAATATGGATCAATGATTTTGATGACATCACTTTTCACTTCAGCTTCTCGTCAGATTTTCTGTCCAATCAAATGCTCTCTAGAATCTGAAGCTGAGGCTGAAATCGGTCACTTGTTCACACCTTTTACTATTTTCTACATGGTGAATGGCACATAGTGCACTATATAGGGGATACAGTAGGGAACGATTCAGACAGTGTTAATATGCTTTCCATTGGGGCGAATGAAGTCTAGTTTCACATTAGTGTCACGCAAACCGCCGCAGTGCACACACACTCTGCTCCGGTCCAGAGACACAATAGCACAGAACGGATCATATACGCGAGTTGGCGCAGACCAGAAAACGTATCCGACCCATTTGAATTCTGCACAGAATGTTATATTTTAAAGCAAAATGGAGGAGATTAGGAGGAGAAACAGTTAAGCCCCGTTCACACTGCCAGCGACACGCAGCGGCAAAGCGACATGACCCCATTCATTTCAATGGAGCGCTGGCGACTTCCGGTGACACGAGTGACAGTGACCGGTGGCGACAGAATGTAGGCCTATCAGGGCCTGAAGGCTTTTGTCTTGTCTTCAAACAAAAAACATTTATAACCATTTTTCTGCAGGATGAGGATGAGTACACTTATAACTTCAAATGGTACACTTCCTACGCCTGTCCAGAGAGACCAAATGAGTGTGTCGTTACGGATCCCAAAACTCTGCAGCAGTATGACCTGTCCAGGTTAGCTCGCCTTTCATAAAAGAAATATTAAATGTTACTGTAAATGTGAACTGTGACATTTTTACACTAGTGTCACCAAGCTGGTTTAAAAAAATAATTGGTTACCTGAATACTTCACCATTTGCCATTGATTGAACAAACAGATAGTCCCGTCCCAAACTCATGTCATTGGTTGAGTCAAAGTTGCTGGTCGGGATGATTAAACAAACAGCAGTGCCATTTTTTTTTTTTTTTTTTTTTGACAGTTTTGATAGTTGTGAGTGAATCAACCTTTGAATGGCTTGTCTCTGTATATTAAACTATTAAAAACTATTAAATTGTCTCTGTATATTAAACTAATATTAAAATATCTTGATATTTTAAGATGGACATATTACTGAAACAAAATTACCTTTTGGCATAGAAATGTCTTAAGTCATTTAAATTGCAATCAAAATGTGTTAAAAATAATCTTAAAAATTAAGTTAATTTCCATCACTCTTTTATGTGCTAAATACATTTTTTTAATTCTGTTGATTATAAGAACACAAATGTGGCAACAATATTTTGTTTAAAATGTTTTTGTCTAATTTCTCTATATTTCTTTAATATTTGGCAAAAATTATGCTTTTTTGTTGCACTGGACTGCAGATAGTATGTCTCAACTTTCACTAGTTGGTGTGCTTTTTTTTTTATAAATGTAATTTATTTTGTACTATGAATTTATAATTTATTATTAGTTTGTTACTTATTATGAAAGCAAATTTTTCATGCAAAATGTTCAAAATATCTTAGTTTGAAGAGTTTCTTTTATTTTACTTTATTTTTATTTTAACTCTTTCTCTTTTTGGTTGTGGCCTTCCATGTCATACTGGATACTAGATATGATTACTAGATATAAATGCACATATAATCCAGATAATATTCCTGAGGCAGTGTAATCGCTTCTCTATACTTGTTTGACAGTGTCAGAACAAATGCTGGTAGGAAAGATAGACAGTGTTAACAACAATAGCTGAATCAATTGTTTCCTTCCTTTCTGCAGTTTGTCAGTATCTAATGGCGGTAGGAACTGGCAGGCCATGCAGACGTCTGACCCCAGCGGCCCAAGGAAGTACTACATCAATGTATGTCGACCTCTTAAAGCCGTGCCTGGCTGTGACAGGAAAGCTTCTGTCTGTGAGATGAAATTCGAGGCTGACAAGGTTAGTTCACTGACTGTGAACATTAGAGGAGAATAGACATGGTGAAATAAAACCGTAACACTGAAAAATAATGTGTGTGTACATGTTAATCGAGCAGGAAGGCCTGTCTGAGAAAGTAGAGGTCAGTAACTTGGGCATGGCTAAGAAAGGGCCAGTGATTGTGGAGCGGGACCAGCTAATGTTGGAGTACACTAATGGATCGATGTGTGAAGCAGATGGAGTGACGACCACGTACACAACACGTATCCACTTTGTCTGCTCATCTGGGACAGCAGTGAGTCATTCCTGATCTTTTACTTGTTTTTATTGCTGCAATAAGGCTTACTTATTTATAAATCAGTGGCAACAACAATATGATAACAGTATATTTTTCTTTGCTCTTTTTCTTTAGCCATCTGGCCCTCGCTTTGTGGTGAACCAGAAATGTGTCGTTGACTTTGTTTGGGACACTGAAGCAGCCTGTGCCATCTCAACAGTTGTGGACACCAACCAGGTCAACCTTTATTTTTGTGAAGTTATTACTTTGAAGTAATCAAAAAGATTTTGTTTCTTATTTCTCTTTTTATCTACAGACGTGCTCAGTGAAAAATCCCAACACTGGCTTTGAGTTCAACCTTCAGCCGCTGGCCTCTGAAAACGGATACCATGTCAAGGCTCACAGAAAAGACTTTGTTGTATGAAGCACTTTAAAATCTTTCAAATGCTTTTGAGTAGGGTTGTATCTATACTAAAATCAATACTAAACAGATACCTTAGGCAACAAATAGCAATAACAGCCTTAGATGACTAATGAAATGAAACTGGGGCTCTCAGTAGATTCATTAATTCAAAGTCAAGTATTCACTATTGTTTAATTTATACTTCCGTTCAAAAGTTTGGGGTCAGTAAGGTTAAAAAAAAAAAAAAAAAAAATTAATACTTTTGTTCAGCAAGGATGCATTTACGTTGAAGGATTAAAGTGACAGTAAAACATTTACAAAAGAATCCTTAAAAATATTAAGCAGCACATCTGTTTTCAACATTGATAATAATAAGAAATGTTTCTTATGCACCAAATCAGCACATTAGAATGGTTTCTGAAGGATCATGTGACACTGAAGACTGGAGTAATGATTCCTTTGCCATCACAGGAATAAATTACATTTTAACATATATTTAAATAAAAACAGCTATTTTAAATAGTAATACTATTTCACAATATTAATGTTTTTATTGTACAAACCCGATTCCAAAAAAGTTGGGACACTGTACAAACTGTGAATAAAAAAGGAATGCAATAATTTACAAATCTCATAAACTTATATTTTATTCACAATAGAATATAGATAACATATCAAATGTTGAAAGTCAGACATTTTGAAATGTCATGCCAAATATTGGCTCATTTTGGATTTCATGAGAGCTACACATTCCAAAAAAGTTGGGACAGGTAGCAATAAGAGGCCGGAAAAGTTAAATGTACATATAAGGAACAGCTGGAGGACCAATTTGCAACTTATTAGGTCAATTGGCAACATGATTGGGTATAAAAAGAGCCTCTCAGAGTGGCAGTGTCTCTCAGAAGTCAAGATGGGCAGAGGATCACCAATTCCCCCAATGCTGCGGCGAAAAATAGTGGAGCAATATCAGAAAGGAGTTTCTCAGAGAAAAATTGCAAAGAGTTTGAAGTTATCATCATCTACAGTGCATAATATCATCCAAAGATTCAGAGAATCTGGAACAATCTCTGTGCGTAAGGGTCAAGGCCGGAAAACCATACTGGATGCCCGTGATCTTCGGGCCCTTAGACGGCACTGCATCACATACAGGAATGCTACTGTAATGGAAATCACAACATGGGCTCAGGAATACTTCCAGAATACATTGTCGGTGAACACAATCCACCGTGCCATTCGCTGTTGCCGGCTAAAACTCTATAGGTCAAAAAAGAAGCCATATCTAAACATGATCCAGAAGCGCAGGCGTTTTCTCTGGGCCAAGGCTCATTTAAAATGGACTGTGGCAAAGTGGAAGACTGTTCTGTGGTCAGACGAATCAAAATTTGAAGTTCTTTTTGGAAAACTGGGACGCCATGTCATCCGGACTAAAGAGGACAAGGACAACCCAAGTTGTTATCAGCGCTCAGTTCAGAAGCCTGCATCTCTGATGGTATGGGGTTGCATGAGTGCGTGTGGCATGGGCAGCTTACACATCTGGAAAGGCACCATCAATGCTGAAAGGTATATCCAAGTTCTAGAACAACATATGCTCCCATCCAGACGTCGTCTCTTTCAGGGAAGACCTTGCATTTTCCAACATGACAATGCCAGACCACATACTGCATCAATTACAACATCATGGCTGCGTAGAAGAAGGATCCGGGTACTGAAATGGCCAGCCTGCAGTCCAGATCTTTCACCCATAGAAAACATTTGGCGCATCATAAAGAGGAAGATGCGACAAAGAAGACCTAAGACAGTTGAGCAACTAGAAGCCTGTATTAGACAAGAATGGGACAACATTCCTATTCCTAAACTTGAGCAACTTGTCTCCTCAGTCCCCAGACGTTTGCAGACTGTTATAAAAAGAAGAGGGGATGCCACACAGTGGTAAACATGGCCTTGTCCCAACTTTTTTGAGATGTGTTGATGCCATGAAATTTAAAATCAACTTATTTTTCCCTTAAAATGATACATTTTCTCAGTTTAAACATTTGATATGTCATCTGTTGTATTGTGAATAAAATATTGAAATTTGAAACTTCCACATCATTGCATTCTGTTTCTATTCACAATTTGTACAGTGTCCCAACTTTTTTGGAATCGGGTTTGTATTTTTGATCAAGTAAATGCAGCCCTGGTGAGCATAAGAGACCCCAAACTTTTGAATGATATTGTGTACTTTATATGCTTACACATTGTTACCTTTACAAGAAAGAAAACCAATGTTACAAACGTAGTGGACTATATGTGCTGAGTAGCAGCACATTTTTGTCTGGGACAGGTACTAAATTTTTGATACTGCTGGACTTTTTTTCAACACAGTTATGCTGTGCAGTCCTACTCTTTTAAGTTTGTCTCCAGTTTCTTTTTTCCCTCTTGAAATATGTCTTTTGTGCAATTATACCATATTGAAACCAAAAGTCACGTACCCTTCCTGTCTACTGTAGGTGAACATTTGCGACTCCGTAAAAGCGTGCGGAACCGTCAGAGATAAACCTGTGGCAGGCTGTGAGCTGGAAGATAAGAAGCCTGTGAGTCAGGTCGGGGGGGAACGATCTCTCCAGTTCTCCACCGATGGCGCTCTCACTCTTACATACAAAGGGGCCATGGACATACCGACAGGTGCGTATCCAGTGCTAAGATCACTTGATGACCTGCACTTTTAGTTAGAGATATTATGCTTCCTGATTAACCTTCTGGTGCTCTTGGGTCATTTTTGAATGGTACAGAACATGGTAAAGTTTTTGGCCAAAAAAAAAAAAAATTCTTGGACATTAAATGGTCCTGAAAGAAATAGTCTTGTATTGTTATTATTGACCTCATTGGAAATTAATGGGAGATGAATTTTATCTAGTGGAAACAATTTGGTACTGCGCCCAAACAAAGTCTTACTGAAAGACTTACATTTTTTGAGATATCAACCTCAAATTTGGAACACAGCTTGTTTAGATTTATGGCTTTGTTTTTCTCACAGTTTTAGAGCAAAACGTATTTTGGAAAATATATATTTCATACAAAAATTTAAAATATATATATTTTTGTGCATTTTTCATAATGTAAAATTTTGTAACTTTTTTTCAAGTTCACTTTTTTTAAAACTTCTTTTCACTTCAGCAATAATCTGCCAAGTGTCGTCTTATTATTATTAAAAGGTCATTGTTGATCAGAGCACCAGAGGGTTAAATTTTTTATTTTATTTTTTATTGTCTGATTATCATTTCAATCATATATCATATCATATAGCATGTCATGTACACTACCTTTTCAAAAGTTTGGGGTCGGTATGACTTATTTTAATGTTTTTGAAAGAAGTCTCCTGTGCTCACCAAGGTTGCATTTATTTGATCAAAAATACAGTAAAAACAGTAATACTGTAAAATGTTATTACAATTATTATTATTTTTATTATTATTCAATGTTATTGAACAGCTGTTCAATATCATGTGATCCATCAGAAATCATTCTGTTATGCTAATTTGCTGATCAAGAAACATTTTGTATTATTATCAATATTTGAAAAAAAGTTGTTCTGCTTAATAATTTTGGGGAAAGCGTGGAACTTTTTTTTTCAGGATTCCTTAATGATCAAAAGAACAGCATTTATTTGAAATATAAAACCTTTGTAGCATTATAAATGTCACTTGATCAATTTAATGCATCCTTGCTGAATAAAAGTATTAATTTCTTGTAGAATAAAAATCTTACTGATCCTAAACTTTTGAACAATAGTGTATAATAAATAGTATTTTATTGTATCTAACATGATCATATTAAGGTGATCATGAGACTAGCACAGCTTTGCAAGAAAACAGTTGCCAGGGACAACAGTCCAATATGCAGTTTAGCATCATTACTCAAATGTATTTCATCATGGAATGCCAAGATTGACCAGAATTGGAATCAGAATCGAGTATTATAGAGAGTCTTGCATTAAGGTTACATTGTTGCGCTTCAAAACAGTTCTGCCCCGGACTGAACCCACTTTTACCCACTTTCCCATTTCCACTGTAGGTACTGAAGACACCTTCATCATTAATTTAGTGTGTGACCAAAAGGCCACCCCAGCTTTCCTGAGGCTTATACAGGAAGAGCTGGGCACGAGCACTCACGTAACCCACAATGTGTTCTTTGAGCTTTCCACTCCACTAGCCTGCGAGCCTGCTCCTGTGGATTGCCAAGTCACTGGTAAGCTTTCCCATGTTTCCCATTGAACTTGCGAGAGTCTTTCCTAATGTATATCAGAGTGAAGCGGCTTTTCGAATGCGAAAAAATATAGGGCAGGGCTTGCTTTTGTCCATGGGGAATATATTGAATGGTTGTGGTTTGCTAATGGTGGATCTCATGTGAGTGGCAGGTTGTCCCGCCCTTGCACCAGTTAACATGACATCAGAGAAGAGAAGAGATATTGCTGCAATTTAAAAAGAAATAATGATGTGCAGGGATAAATCATTTATTATAAACACTGCAATATTCCATAAAAAAAAAACAATTGTCCATTTTGATTTCATGGTGACTTTAAAGCTGAGGTGTGTCATTTCTGCACCACTGTTGTCACCAAACTCAAGCTGATTCCCCTTGCATTTCCAGATTTACAAGGTAGAGAGTATGACTTGGGTGACCTCAGCCTGGACGGAAAGTATTATGTTCCTCTGGACACCTCGGATCAGGCCCGGTCTCAAAAGTTTTACATCAACGTGTGTAAACCGCTGCCTTATGTCCAGGGCTGCCCTGGTGAGTGTCTACGCATGTGTTGACAGACTCTATGAAGTGTTTTCCTGTTTCTAGCTTGGTTCTGGGTATTTTGTGATTTGCTGGTTTGTTTGTAATTGCAACCAAGGTAGCTCTGGTCTGAATGACCACGCCATATACTAACAGACTTCTGTTGTTGGCAGCTGGAGCGATTGGAGCGTGCGGCCAGATCAACGGCAGCAGTGTTAATCTGGGATACGTGCAGTCCAGCCTGCAGTCTGCACCAGATGGCTCCATCACTATTGTTTATCTGAATGGGGACAAGTGTAGTTTAGGACGTTACTCCACCCGAATCATCTTCCAGTGTGATGACAGTCCTGTAAGCAAGTGCATGGTTGCTCGAATCCAAATAGATTTTTATCCATGGCACTTTCCACAAATAAGGAACAAATTGGTGTCTCATTACCTTTTTAATTAATTTACAAGTAATTTCATATTCTTTTAAGTGAAAGTTATTAGATTTAGAAAATGATGTATATTTGAACTATAATCTAACCTCAAATTTACATAGTTTGTATGATTAACACATCCACTGTCTAAATGTTTATTGTTAAATTATTTTAATGACCAAAAATGTATTAGTATTTAGCTGCAAGCAGAAATTTTATTCCATATTCATATTTTTTCATACATGTATAATGTAAGTTTCTAAGTAACTATAAACCAATATTTTGTCCCAAACTAACTAGTCCCTAATGAGTGACAGCTTAATTTAAGCAAATTCTGTAACCCCTTTAGGATTATTCTGGTGTGTTTTATTCATTTTTTTTTTTTATTTAGATTTAGGCAAAAAACAGGATCACAAATAAGATAAAACTCATGTCCCATATTTAGGTAACTGGATTACAAAAATGTAATCAAACTACCTTTTAGAAATTTGGAGTCAGTAAAATAATAATTATTATTATTATTATTATTATTATTATTATTATTATTATTATTATTATTCTTTGAAAGAAATTAATATTTTTATTCAGCATGGATGCATTAAAAATGACAGTAAAGACATTTTATAATATTACAAAAGATTTCCATTTCAAAAAATGCTGTTATTTTGAGCTTTCTATTCCTCAAAGGAAGTTTTTTTTATTCATCAAATTTGATTTAAATTGTAATAATATTTCACAATATTACTGTGTTGTTAAATAAATGCAACCTTGGTGACCAGAAGAGACTTCTTTCAGAAAAAATCTACACAAATAGACCAAATCTACACAAATTTTGTACTCTATTTCTGGAAAGTGTCCCATGTATTTAAGATGCTGAAGGTTTTTATGGTGAAGCTGTTAAAACACATTTTCTTACCTTTATTAAAAGGGTGCACCCATGTTTGAT
This sequence comes from Coreius guichenoti, assembly GCA_039654105.1. NCBI lineage: Eukaryota > Metazoa > Chordata > Actinopteri > Cypriniformes > Gobionidae > Coreius > Coreius guichenoti. The sequence goes on from CM077185.1 coordinate 32,905,005, forward strand.
CGCAAAGACGGCTGTGAATATGTTTTCATCTGGAGAACCTCAGAAGCTTGCCCAATCAAAAGAGTGCATGGTAAGATGAACAGCCGATACCTTTGCAGGACCGTTAACAAATACTCTCGCTTTAACTCAATGTTTTTCCTGTTCTCCGCAGGTGAAAAGTGTAAAGTCAAGGACCCCAAGAGTGGTTATGAATACAATCTCACACCGCTGGCTGGAAAGGACTATGAAGTAAAGGGTTTGGGTTATGAGTATCACTTTGCAGTGTGCGGCCCCATTACAACCTCGGTCTGTCCTCACGGTCCCAGCAACACTGTGTCCTCCTGTCAAGTCCAGGGCCAAACACACAGGATAGCAGGTGAGTTTATTTCTTTCGTTCAGTATCAACACTGAGCTAGTAGGTGACTTTGTTTTTTCATGTTTAACCTTTCCTGTGCTCCTTTAAAGGGGTATCCAATCAAAACCTCACATTTGATGATGGGCTTATCATGATCAACTACACGAGTGGGGAAACGTGCCACAAGATCTATGAGAGATCCACTGCTATTCTTTTCTCTTGCGACCACAGCAAGAATCCTGTGAGTTGCTTGCAGCCAATGAAAAGTTTATTAAAAAGTTGAATGAATTTCCTAAATGATTTTTTTTGTTCGTCAGGGTAAGCCAGAGTTCATAAAGGAGACCGCAGACTGCACATATCTGTTTGATTGGCACACAGCTTTGGCCTGCCCTACCTTCAAAACCACAACCTGCTCTTACAAGTGAGAGCAACTTTCTTGCTAATGTATTTGCAACTAACACATAATACAACTGTCTAAACATCTATAAACTCCTCTCTCATTTGCAGTGATGGCAATGGCCACTCCTACGATTTATCCTCTCTGGCCCTGCACAAATCTAATTGGATGATCGTGCCAGAAATGGCCAAACAGAAGCAGCGTTACTATATCAATGTGTGCAAGTCTTTGGTGCCTCAGACTGGTGAGTAGCAGCAGCACAGCTGGAGAGTATTGACCAGTCAGCATAGGTTTTTATAACTGGTGTTTGTCTCAGGGTTGTGGAGCTGCCCGTCTAGCGCTGCAGCCTGTCTGAAGGACGGAGATGAGTATGTGAATCTGGGGGAGGCAGAGGCGGGACCGCAGTGGGATAAAAACATACTGATTTTGAAGTACACCAATGGACAAGCCTGTCCTGACAGCAAGAGAAACCGGACCACCATTATTCGCTTCAGATGCGACCCTGACAAAGTGGTCTGTGATTTATTTACGCTTTTAAATATAATTACTATAGACTGACTAATATTTTTCTTTTATTTATATATATATATATATATATATATATATATATATATATATAATGTACAGTCAAACCAAAATTTATTCAGACACCTTCAACATTTTCTCACATTATCAGTTTATTTGCTATAGTTTAGAAAATAGTAATAAAATATGACAAGAACTCAGAGTTAAACTGTGTCAGAACAAATTCATCTTGATAATGTCAGATAACTAGAAAGGTTAGAAAGGTATGTAATGGATTACAATCAACCAATCAGCTGTCAGCTGTTAAATTTAAGTACACAATTAGATAATACCAATTTAGGTCAACCAATTAAAAGGTCGCATTAGCAATTAAAGAAAAAACACTTAAGCAAAACATGATCAGGTCAAAGTGTCTGAATAATTTTGGTCCCAAATTTTTTTTAATTAATTTTACTGGTAGTCACAGTTTACTTTATTTTGCTATCCTCACTTACATAAATTAACTATACTGTCCTGCACCCACTAGTAAAAAAAATATATCTGGTGTCTGAATCATTTGGTCCCAAATTTTTATCAATTTTACTGGTAGTCCACTGTATGAAGAATTGTATTATTTTTATCATACTTTTATTCAGCAAGGTTGTATTAAATTGATCAAAAGTGACAGTAAAGACATTTATAATGTTACGAAAAAATTCTATTTAAAATGAATACTGTTCTTTTGAACTGTCAATAGAATCTTAAAAATATTTAGGACAACTGTTTTCAACATTGATAATAATAAATGTTTCTTGAGCAGCAAATCAGCGTACTAGAATGATTTCTGAAGGATCATGTGACACTGAAGACTGGAGTAATGATGCTGAAAATTCAGCTTTGCCATCACAAGAATAATTTACATTTTAAAATATATGCAAATAGAAAACAGTTATTCATAACATTACTGTTTTTACTGTATTTTTGATCAAATAAATGAAGCCTTGTTGAGCATTAGACTTCTTTCAAAAACATAAAACAAACTTACTAACCTAAATTTATAATTATATATAGATAATAAAAAGTATATTATTTCTTTTTATTTCTGTGTATATATCTGACACCCTGTCCTTGTCTGTCTCTCTGACTTGCCGTCTGTCTGCAGGACTCTGAACCCACTCTGATCACGGCACTGGAAAACTGTGTGTATAACTTTGTGTGGTTCACTGCTGCAGCCTGTCCTCTCAACAGTACTGAGCATGGAGACTGTAAAGTCACAAATCCGGCTACAGGTGAGTCGCCCACTTGAGCGTCAGTCACACAGAATACACAATTACTCACATGAACACTCTTGAGAATCATTGAGCCTACTCATTCATCTTATCCAGACACTTCCTGTCTGTTGAATGCAAATAGCCTAAATACAGGAAATGTGTTTTCACACATTGCTCAAATGAATGCTTTAGCATACTGCATTTATTTTTGTCCCTGAATCAATCTAAGATGTACTGTGTATGTGTTTTGTCCCCACAGGTCATCTCTTTGACCTTAACGCCCTCAGTCGAACAGGTGGCTATACGGTCTATGATCCCTTGGCCCATAGGAAGATGTTCAGACTGAACGTGTGTGGAGAAGTAGTCAGTGCTGGTTGTGCATCTGGAACAGGTATGTTTCCTTTTGTGCCCTTCATTTAGTGAAAAACTGTGAAAAATATCTCTTGATTATGTTTAAGTAGAACTTTGGAGTCTATAGGGGCTTTTGCACCAGGTATATAGCCGTTTATCCTACTGTAGTTTACTTTTCAGCTGTTTTGCATATAATGTACATCTAATTATTCTCTGAACCCTTGATTATTCACCTGTACCCACCCTTAAAAAGCACTGCTTGAAAGAAGTTTTCACAAGCCCAAGGTTGCTTAAATGGGCTTGAATGTCCAAAAAAACCTTTACGAACCCTGATCAAGGCTAATAAAAGAACACAACATGCTTGGACTTTAGGGTCAGTCCTTCTATCACTGTTTTCCATGTTTGTGGCTTATACGGCTTTTTAAAAATGGCAGGTGCCAGTGTTTCATATGGCATGTGTTCGTCCAATCAACGTACACTTGCATCACTGGTAGTTCCTGTTGTGCTGGGTTAGAAGAGTAGGAGCTAATTTAGTCCCCTCAAAAGGCGTTCCCAGTTCCTGTGGTGTGAGCGCCAAAAAAGTGGGTACTTCCACCAATAGTTATAGGAACTATGAAAACGTTTCTTTGGTGTGATAGCTCCTAATAACAATAATATTTGGTTGCTATTTGTCCCTGAATCATATTTGGATGGATGGATGGATGGATGGATGGACACACACAAGTAGTTTTGGTTATTCTTTGTTTTGCTCAGCATTTCTGTTTCAGTGAGAGCAGAAAAAGTGTTTTAATACATTTAGGCCCTAAGTCTAAACAAAGACTTCACATGGTAATGTTTTTTTGCTTTAGGTGTGTGCATCAAGGACAATCAGATGGCCATAAGTGCCGGAAAAGCCACAAGGAAGCTGGTCTATAAGAATCAGGTGGTGGAGCTCACCTATGAGGATGGAGACGCATGCACCGCTGACCCTTCCTTCAAACACAAGAGCGTCTTCAGCTTCGTCTGCAAGTCTGAGGGAGGAGGCACGGATGAGCCCGTGCTGGTGTACTCGGATGACACCACATGCACTCACTCCTTCTCCTGGCACACCCCTCTGGTCTGCGAACAACAGGTAATGGGAAGTCTTTTAAAATTTAAATCCTCTGAACCTCACCTCATTTGAACCTGCAACATATTTAGTGTATCTCTTCTGCAGGTGAAGTGCTCCGTTTGGAATGGAACCAACCAGATTGACCTGAGTCCTCTGATCCATCTCACTGGTTACTACACAGCTATCGATGAAGATGTAGACAGGGATAAGTCTCCTGACTTCTACATCAACATCTGCCAGCCCCTCAACCCCATCCCAGGGGTCAACTGTCCTCCAGGGGCCGCTGTGTGCATGGACCCTGTTGATGGAGCTCCACTTGTAAGTAAACACATGAGCAGTGAATTCCACTTTTCTTGCTTTTTTAAGATGCTGGATTGTAGGGAAGCACCGATACCACTTTTTCCAGAACAAGTCCGATACCGATATTTTAATTTTTGCTACTCACCAATGCGAGTACCGATACCTGTATTTTCAGTGCAATTTTTTTTTATAATTTAATTGTAATTAATTTAAATAATTATTATATTATTTAAATAATTTAAATATATAAAAATATTTGGAATATAATAGAAACCAAAAGAATATGAATCATATTAGTGGGCTTAATTCGTTTAGCAAATAGTTGTCTTCAGTTATTTTCGTGCCCAGTTATCCCTGTTAAAGGGGACATATCATGAAAATCTGACTTTTTCCATGTTTAAGTGCTATAATCGAGTCCCCGGTGCCTCTACCGACCCAGAAAACATGAAAAAGGACAACCCAGTGTCAACTTGGTTTTGGTAAGCCTTTCTCTGCAAGCACGTGAAAAAACGAGCCGCTCCGATTCCTCTCCCCTTCTGACGTAGGAAGGGGATCTTATTATAATATTACCGCCCCATAATCTGCACGTTTCCACTCACAGCACTGCTATTTTTTTTTTTCGCAAGCGACAATGCTGAACAAGACCCTTGTGTGTATTTGACAGTTTAAACACATCAAAAAATGTGAAAGAGAAGTTACTCATGAGACTTGACGTCTGACAGCCAGTTGTCTGTGTGCGTGTGCTTCAGATAAGTGCACTTATAAAAACAATCCATTAGAAGTTTAAACTAATATAGCTTTAAAACGCGTGGAAATAATAAACTTTAATAATGAAAAAAGAACTATGCTATCCGTACGAGTGATTGCGATTATACATGATAATCAAAACCAAGCAGATGTCTTGTTAGTATTTGGCAGAGAATCTGGTTGAGGCAGGAACTGTGTGGAGAGGGTGCGGCACGCAGCAGCTCATTTGCTCATTTGTTCTTGACTGTAGTCAGAAATGGGTATGGATTTATTAATGATCTGTGAGGTATTTTAAGCTCCAACTTCAGACACATTCTGGGGACACCTGAGACTTAAATTACGTCTTGTAAAAATGGGCATAATAGGTCCCCTTTAAATGCATATGTACGAGCTTCTGTTACTGTTCTGTTATGCTCACTGTTCATTCAATTGCTTTATCGTATTTCATCTTCAGCGTACATTTGGAGCTGCTCAAGTGCAGCGTCACAGTAATCACATGACTTTTTCCTGTAATAATGTAGGGAGTCACGTTATACATAAAAAGAGTTTGTGTTTTTACTTGGGATACATAGACGATTTAGTTTTAATCCAACTGACGTGTGTGTGTTGAGCGAGCGATCAGCAGCCAAGTGCGCACAACAGAAGTGCATGCGATCTGTCTCTTTCTTTCTCCCTCTTTCTCTCTCCTTACCGTCAAGTAACATTTGTAATGGGTGCATCATTTTACTTTCCTTGTTATTGACATATCCGACCGAACTACAAACTTTCCAGCGATGCCTGTGACTGCACTTTAAATGTCTGTGATTTGCACTTTAATCACAATTTAGATGAAGAAAGTTCATACTATCAATCAAATTAATATGAATAATGTCATGAAGTATTTTTCATTACTGATACTGAGGTACCAGTGGTTGGTATTGAATCAGACCTAGTCTATAGTGACATGTTTAAACCAGATTTTAAATTCAGTGTTGGCTTTTCCTTTCTGTGCAGGACATCGGACGAATCACCTCCCCTCCTCACTATAACAGCAACACCAAAGAGGTGGAGATCACCTTTAACAGCACGACCATCTGCCCTTCTGACCACACCTCCAACTTCTCCTCCAAGATCATTTTCACCTGCCAGAAAGGGGCAGAGCTGGTAAGAGATCAACTCAAAACCTTAGTTGGAGTCATAAGCCCCTTTCACACAGAGATTCGGAAAATACACTGATAATGTGTCCCGGGATTGTTTGATTTTGGTTCATTCACACTGCCAGTGATTTTCTGGAATCTGTGCGTGCGTTCACACGCATCCTGTAAAGATCCCGCAAAGACACGCGATATCAGGATGTGACGTGTAATGTCTCCGCAGTGTTTCAAGTTTGCGTATGATCTGCAATTTCTCTCTCGAGGAACCACGCTCATGCATTTTTTTCTGATTCGATCATAAACTTATCGCATCGCGTACCGTTCCACTAAACTGGTAAAAAGATGTCAGCGTCAGCGTCATCGCTATGACACGCCGGCGTGACGACTCCGATCTTTCGAATATCTTTCGATCTAACATGACTTCTGACCTGTAATGTTGCCAGAATCATAATCGTACACTGTTTATTCGTTGGCCAGAGGAGAACTGGCACCCCGACTGGTTTCTCCCAAGGTTTTTTTTCTCCATTCTGGCCCTGAAGGAGTTTTGGTTCCTTGCCACCATCGCCTTTGGCTTTTGGCTTGCTCAGTTGGGGACACAAAATTTTCAACTATATTACTGATCTGCCCGCATTGACACTATATGACAATTGAACTGAGCTGGATGACATCACTGTTTTCACCAGAGCGGCTGTACAGCCGAATTAAATTCTGTTGCTGTTATATTCCTGTTTAACAATGTGAAGCTGCTTTGAAACAATCAGCATTGTAAAAAGCGCTATATATATGCCTTACGGCAGTGGTCTTCGCTATTTTTTTCAGGAGAGCCACACTGATAGGACAAAATCAATAGGCGAGCCACTTTTACCACAAAGTATCAAAAGTTACATCCAGTCATAAATAGCATGTCTGTTTATCAATCTGTCATCCCTGAACATACAATATGTAATGCAATAAATACAAAAGGTAGATAGATAGTGGGTATGCATAATATATTTTTAATGTAAACTTTCTTTTAGTGCTGTCAATCGATTAAAAAAATTAACTAGATTATTCACACATTTTTCTGTTTAAAACACGTTTTTAATATATTTGTAATAATTTCACAGTAAGTCACCAAATTAATGTAGAAAAAACAGTATATTTTTAAATATTTGTTCAATGGCATCTTTTTATGAATGAAGGCCAGTTTCACTGATATTAACACTGATACTGATGTCTCTACGATAGATTTTAAACATTAATTATAGCCATTCAACATTACAGTGTAATTGAAAGCTTTTTAACATTTAACATTTTCAAACTTATTATGAATTAAATATAGATTAATCCGTATTAAAGCTACAAAAGTTCTTTAGTCAAGAGCAGTGAGTGATTAACATTAATAACAGACATCATTAGTGGCTGCTGTGACTTTAAGATCTGCCGCTGCCGAACATGACGCGGATCTGACGCGCTGTCACGCGTCCCATTTCCTCATTAGACGTTCATTAGACGTTATTTAACTCATTTAAAACTGTTCTTATGAGGATACTCGACAAAACGGACATTTAGGCATAATTCTGTGTGTTATAGTTTGTTCAAGAGCGAAAGAGAACTTGATTCTGGCGCGCTGTCTGTGCTCATGATGCTGGCGCATAAACCACACCACTAATCCTAGTTGACAATGCGTATCATATGCCTGTAAAAAGTCATTTTGTCATATAATTTGCACGATAAATACAATTTGTGTTATAGTTACGCATTTCATGAGAACGTGTTGATCTATAAGAGCACGTTCGGCGTTAAAAGCTGGATAGACAGCCAAAACTGGCAACTCCGCAGTGAGTCATGGACGTAAGGGCAGAGCAAGTTTAAATATCCTTTGTAGTCTGTATTTCCATCTTGTAATGCCGCTGTTTTTGGGTATTTTTTAAATATACATTATTTGTAATAGAGCAGACACTTTGCGTTTTTAATGGGTTATGTTATAGCCCTGCTTGTTTTTATGAAATATATGTATTGACTGCATGATAATTTCAGTGTATTTACTGCCTTGCGAGCCGCGCAATGAGCCTTACGCTGCATTCACACAGGGCATCTGTGTTAATGCTTGATGGAGGGCGTGTCTGAAGCTTGGTGCTGACGCGACCGTCATAGTGACAACAGCCAATCATACTACTTTTCCGGTGTTGCATGAACGCAATTGGCTAGCGTCTGCGCTAGGGAATTTGCATAGGCAATCTGATTGGCTGACGCCTGCGTTGGCGCTTCTGCCGTGCAGTGATGCAACGCAACGGAACCCACAATTCAGTTCGGCAACGCATGCCGTCACCCATTCAAAGTAAATGAGAAGCGTTGACACTGGCGCCCCGTGTGAATGCAGCGTTACGGCATTGATCCTGCCTTTTGTTCACACAGGGCGCGTTCCGGGACTGTTCCGGGAGGTCGCATCGTCCATATTTTTTTACGTTCTATGATCCCGACAATGTTACTAGGTCCCAATTCCCGGATCAATCCCAGGACGTGTTTGCGTTTACACAGAAGGCACTCTAGCAATTTTATGGGATCAACGCTCTGTGTGAAAGGGGCTATAAATTGTCGAGTACAACCAAGTTGTTGTTGGTTCAATAATTTTGCTATTCATTTCTGTTGTACATGAGTGTAAGTGTTAGGGATGGGACGATTACCGGTTTCACTATAAACCACGATAAAATGTACTGATGGTTAGTAATGTCGTTTAAAATTTAATTATCATTAAAACCGTGTTTGATTATCGTGATTTTGAAAACTCACAGTGGTAAATCCTGTCCAGCCAGCGTCAGTCTTTTTTTTTTGAACGAGAAGAAATGGTGTGGTCATATTTTGGCTTTTACAAAAGTCCTGAGGGAAATTTAAATCGAAGATGATCACCCTGTCTGCAGAACATGCAAAAAGACAGTCGCTGCAATAGGGGGAAACACTTCAAATCTGCTGAGTCGTCTTCAGTGTATAGCGAACGCAAGGCAAGTGGACTTTGACCTCAATACCAAAACTACGTCTGGGAAATAATTGGACACAAAGTTTTGAGTTGAAATATTTTATCTCACTCGCTTGAAATTAGCATGAAGCTTCCGTGAAGAAAAGTTTGCAGCAAGTGGCTTTGAGCCAAAGAAGAACGAACAAGTTCAAATAAGACTTTTTAAAAGATATTTTAAGAAAATATTAAGGGTGACATTTAAGGGATAATAATGTATATTCATTGTACACTTATTACACAGATTTTCTTTTCCACATAAATAATTACAGGAACATATTGAATTGAGATGAATGTTTTAAATCTTACCTGTTTATAAATCCATTTTGTACAGCGTACAAAACAATCATCCAGACAAGATGATCACAAGAAGTTATAGTAATAATTATAGTAGTATTGAATAGTTATAGTTGAATGAAACGAGAGCGTGTCCGTTGTGATACGTAGATGTGCGCTGTTATAATGCGTTGCTATTGACGACGGTCATTATAAGGAAGGAAATGCCACAGAATAGAATCTTGCTTAAAAAAGTGCATAGAGCTGCTTGTTTTATTTGTTCTTTGTTGATTTTCAAATATAAAACTTGTTGAAATGTTTTCAGTGTCTGCATCAATTCTTTTTGAACACTTTCATCTGATTTTAACAAAACCGTGATAATATTGATAATCGTGATAATTTGGGTCACTATAATCGTGTTTGTTTCCACGAACAGGGTTCTCCCCAGATGATCCGGGCACAGGACTGTATGTATGTGTTCGAGTGGGCCACTCCTGTGGTTTGCCCAGAGACTGTCACGGTGAAGGGCTGCAGTCTGACCGTCTCCCAACTGCGTTACACCTTTGATCTCTCAGTGCTGTCAGGGCCCGTTCAGGTAATGACCAGAGAAAGACTTTTCCCAGAAAACAAAGACTGAAAATTTTAAACATGAACACAAACAAATCTTACAGACACCAAACTTTTGAATAGTAATGTTTATGAAAGAACTCTCTATCCATCTCATAGTAAAAACACATGTAGCCTACCAAAATTTCATTAAGTGAAATCTTATTGTAGTTTTGAAGTCTGAGTACCGTCTTACGTTTTAAAATCATGTACGTTGGAAGTTTGGTCGCGTCAGCGAGGCACGCAAACATGACAGTCACGCGGCTTTTAGGCGGTAAGCTTTTCTTTGACTGTTTGCGCTCACGATCTTCTAACATTACACATTCTGGCACACTCATTTTACGTGTATTTGGCGCCACCTGTTATGGGTGTATTATGGCTCGTTTCCACCGAGCGGTGCGGTACGGTTCAGTACAGTACAGTACGATTCGGGATGCTAAACCCTGATCTGGCTTGCGTTTCCACCGCCAACGGCACCCTTACTTGATAGGCGTGGTGTAGCGATCGACATCATTCTCGCGCGAAGTAGAAAGCGGCGCAGTGGACGACATACAGCAGATCTTTTCGACATGTGGCTGTTGTCACAAGAAGAAGACACGCTTTGTTTGAGCCAAGGCTGCAAGAAAAAACACAGCCGAAGAAGCACGCGCAAGTGACGATTCTCTGTCAACCAATCAACGTTCTGCAGTGAGTCTAGCTCCACCCTTTAGTACCGAACTACTGTGCTAGGTACCCCAACGGAAGGGTGCCAAAAAAGTGGTACGATATGGTTCGAAATTAGGGTACCATTCACAACTTCTGACAATGGAAACGGCAAAAATTGCGTGCCGTACTGAACTGTAATGAACCGTACCGCTCTGTGGAAACTAGCCATTATTGACATGTAAAAGTCTAGACCCTAAATATAAGATGAACCTACTTTCACATGTATTTCTAAGAATGTATGTCTTATATTCGGAACAATATGGTAATATGCTGATTTGCTGCTTCAGAAACATTTCTTATTATTATCAATGTTGAAAACGGTTGTGCTTCTTCATATGTTTGTGAAAACTGTGATAATTTTTTTTAGAATGCTTGAATATTAATGAATAAACAGTTCAAAAGAACAGCATTTATTTGCAATAGAAATCTTTTGTAGCATTATAAGTGTCTTTACTGTCACTTAATCAATTTAATGCATCCTTGCTGAATGAAAGTATTAATTCCTTAAAAAAAAGATCTTACCGGCCATAAACTTTTGAACAGTAGTGTGTATATATTCTAAAATCTCAAGTTGTCAGCTTATAGTAGCAAAGGAATGATTCTGGAGCTCAGTTTATTGTGTCTTTTAGGTTGATGGAAGGTCTGGCTCCTTTACAATCAATGTGTGTGGGACTGTGGCAGACACAAAATGTAAAGACAGCGCGGTATGTCTGATCTCCACTGGCTCGGCGGCTTCATATGGGAACACCAAAGTCATGAACCTAGACTACAAGAGAGAAGAGCAGGCTGTGATCATGCAGTATAGTGGAGGAGACACCTGTCCTCAAGGTAAGACCGACACACTGAATCGCTCTAAAAACCTTGTGAACTAGACAGCGTTTTAAGGCATAATAGAGGGACTTTTGACAGATAGTCTATTCCAGAAGGTAATAATTAATTGTGGTGCCTTGTAAAATGCATAGTAAATGTTTCATAGTAAAGGCAATCCCAGAATGCATGGCAAGATGAAAGAATCCAGTTACACTTTTTCCCTAAATAATTAAAATTTGTGTTAATTGTCTTTCAGTTACAGATAAAGATGAAGTATGCACTTTCCCCTTTAATTTCCTGAACAAGTCTTATACTGAGTGCACAACTGATGGCAGGACTGATGGAAGGAAGTGGTGTGCCACTACAAACAACTATGACAAAGATCAGAAATGGGGCTTCTGCTCTGATGGTAAGCATCCCTGACAGCCTAAAATACATGTACTTTTTCAGGATAAATCAACTGGACAAGCTATATTTATGTAAAAATTAATTTTTAATTAATGGATTCAGTTCCTTGTTAAGGAAAGAAAAATAAAGTAGTGCTGTCAAATTGATTAATCGCATTTAACAAGTTTTTGTATACATAATATATGTGTTTGTATATATAATATTATTTATATATATATATATATATATATATATATATATATATATATGTGTATGTATATGTATATAATATATGTATATAAAATATGTGTATATATGTATGTGTGTGTGCGTATTTGCGTATCTGTGTGTATATATACATATACACCCATATATACTGTATATGTATAAATATATGTGTGTGTGTGTGTGTGTGTGTGTGTGTGTGTGTATGTATGTGTGTATATATATATGTGTATATATATATATATATATATATATATATACACACACACATTATGTAAACAAAAACTTGTTACATGTGATTAATCGCAATTAATCGATTTGACAGCACTAAAATAAGGAAAACATTTTTTTTTACATTAAATAATACATAAATCATTTAAGTAAAAATGTAAATAATTGTTTACAAAAAAAAAAAAAAAAAAAATATATATATATATATATATATATATATATATATATATATATAATTTTAAAATGTAAATAATTTTGCTATTACATTAGGTTTCATTAATAATAATTAATAATATTTAAAACCTAATTTAATTAGCAGGTTCAGCAATGTGGCAGCACATAACATGAACATTACTTAAAGGTGCACAATTAAATGTTTTTTTTTTTGTTTGTTTTTTTTTCAAAATTCAAATGATGAGTCATCAATCCTTCTTCCAAAATATGTTTTGTCTTACCCTGATTCACTATGGTAAGCCTATTATATATTTTAGACCTGACGGGAAGGTTTTCCTGGGAAATTGTGTACATATGTCACTCGCCTGTGTGTTTCGTCATATCCGTAAATAGAGAAAAGTTGCTCTGTCTATTTTGACGCGTGTATGGTGTGGGAGTGGCAGAGGTTAGTTGTCACAACGAGTGAGAAAGGTTGACATGGAGCACACTAAATCTCCAACCTCTGGGGAATCACCCGTTTTATTACTCCACAGATGAGAGAGGTATTTTATTGAACCGATACATTGCCATATGTAGCTCTCTAAGAGTTCATTGTAAAGCATAATCTATTGTGAAGGGTGATATTCATCGTCACGCAGAAGCGAAGGACAACCAAAACAATGTTCTTCCGCAAAATGTTTGCAGTTTTGTTTTGTTTTTTACCGCTAGAGGGCCAAAACTTATACCTTTAAATTGTATTGTTTCTAAGATTGTGAAATGTGTTTCTGTCTGCACTTGACTTAAGGGCTATTTTAAGGTATTTTTATTTTTGTGTGTGTATTTCACAGCACTCAGAGGGAAGCGTCAGTCGTCCATTTTGTTCTCGTGTGACCAAGCGGCTGGCCATGGAACTCCCCAGCTGTTGAGCGAGACCCAAGGGTGTTCTGCCACCTTCCAGTGGCAAACGAATGTGGTGTGCCCACCCAAAAAGATGGAATGCAAGCTAGCAGGACAACACCAGACCTACGACCTGCGCACCCTCTCTTCTCTTACAGAGCCGTGGAAATTTAGCTATCAAGACGATTCGTGAGTCTCACACTTGTTGTTCTGTTTAATTTCATTTGACCCTGTTGCAGGATCTGAATGTACAATATATATTTTAGAATATCGGTAATGGCCAATATTAGCACAATCTTTTAGTAGTTACGTTGGTTTGATTAGGCTGATATTAGAAAAAACAAAATGTCATAATGTTTGATTTTACATGAAGTAATCAATGGTTTCTATTAGTGGTTGAATTTTTTTTTTATTTAAACAACTAAAAAATCTTTTCCAAAGCATTATCAAAAAGCTTACTTACTTATTTTGGTGGAGAGGGTTAATGTTAATTAACTAAAGTATAAATATATTATTATTATTATTATTATTATTATTAAAAATAACAATAATTAATCAGTAAAATTTAACCTAAATATACACATTTATACATAAAATAATTATTTATTTATTTGTTTATTTATTTTAATTTTAATGCCCGATTATGTTACAGTAGAGAGCAGAGTGGCTGAAAGTATATCCAATATAAAAATATATTATAGTAATTTAAGTAAGATGGACATAAAAGAGATATATATATATATATATATATATATATATACAAAATATTTGCACAATAGTTTTGTTTTTTTCTCAAAATGATATTGACCTACAATTTTTGCAGCCATACCGGTTTAAAAAAAATCAATTACCAGCTATTGGTATCAGCCAAAATTTCTATATCTGTGCATGTATTTTCTTTTTGTCCGCAAACATACATTTATGGAAAATCCACTTTTTGTATGACGCTTTTAAATCAGTGGAACTTGGACACAATTTATTTAATCAGTAATGGAAGAATGGTATAATATTGCACCTGCATCTGTTCAGTATGTATGAAATTCACAATTTTACTATTTGTTCCCACAGTTACTACTTCAATCTGTGCCAGGCCATCCATGGAGGCCAGCCAGGTTGTGCGGCAGAAGCCGCCATGTGTCGCAGACGTGCCAACGGGAAGACTGAGACTCTGGGCCGTGTGCACACACAGACCATGGAGTTAATGGGTAAGTGCTTTTAAACCTTCTCTGACACAATTATTTTTTTTGTTGATTTCTCATCAGCATGTATTTTCTCCAGATGGAAAAATCCTGGTCAATTATTCCATGGGTGACGAGGTGTGTGGAAACAATAAACCAGCCAGAACAATCATACAGCTGAAGTGTGGCAGCACAATGGGTCATCCAAAATTACTATTTAAGTAAGTTATGAGTAACTTGGCATGAATAGGTTCTTAAACAGATTTTAAACACCCACACTACAAGTTAAGTTGGCATGAGTTGGACGTTACAATAGACTTTTCTTACCTATTGTGACGTGTATCTGAGCAAATTAGGTTTGCTATTATAAAAATGTGGTTTGCTATTGCTGTGATGTCATGTGAGTGACAGGTTGCCCCGCCCTCGCGCCAGTAAACACATCATCAGAGAAGAGATGTTGCTATAAGAGGGAGAGGAAGTTATTTTGACTAAAGATTATGAGGGCACATGAATTAAAAAAAAAAAAAATGATGATGTGCACAGATAAATCATTTATGATAAATATTGCAATATTCCATAAAAAACAAGAATTGACCATTTTAATTTCATGGTGACTTTAAAGGCATCAACCAGACTTCACTTAACTATATGGAAGAAGAAAAAAAAAAAATATATATATATATATAAATATATAAATATAAATATATATGTGTGTATATATATGTATATATATACACACACACACACATTTATAAAGTTTCCTTTGAGATCCTGGTCTGTAGTTTTAATGTAATTTTACAGGGCTTTACCGCAGTACTTCTCAGGCAGGTAAATAAGATTCTTTGTGTGTTTTAGGGAGGATAAAACAGCATGCGAGTTCTGGGTGGAGTGGGAGACTCGATCTGCATGTGCTGTAAAGCAGCAGGAAGTCGAGATGGTCAATGGAACCATCAAAATACCTGAGACAGGAGTCATGTTCAGCCTGGGAGCGCTTTATTACCGGTGAGTATCTCTCACTCTCTCTCAATTCTCCTGCTTTAATACAGAGCCTACAACTACACCACACTACATCTAGTTATGTGCATGAGATAAACAGTGATTTATGTGTCACCAGTTTCCACAACGCCACAGGAGACATCCGTCCCAATGGAGATCGCTATATCTACCACATCCAGCTGTCGGGCATCACCGACAGCTCCATTTCCAAGTGCCTGGGTGCCAATATCTGTCAGGTCAAGATTAATGACAGTTACCGCAGAAAAATCGGCTCTTCCAGCAAAGCCAAGTATTATATTAAAGGTAACAGGGATTTTATAAGGAACCATATCGGGAATTACAATGTGTGAGCAGTGCTCAAATGTTGTGGCATGTTGGGACAGATGAAAGGCAATTTGTATTTATTTATTTGTTTGTTTGTTTATTTTTATGAATAAATTCTGTTTGGAACAACACAAAAATGCCAAACATATTTTAAAATATTTCTGTATTTTCATTCTTTCATTCTTTTAATGTATAACTTTTGTTTGTAACGACACAAAAACTGCAAAAATATTTTATTTAAATTATGAAATAGTTTGTTTAAAATATGTCCTTTGTTTGTTTATTTATTTATTTTTAATTTATAACTTCTATTTGTAAAAACACAAAATATATTTTAAACAAAATATTTTAGCCTTTTTTTTATGTTGTTACAAATAGAATTTATAAATTAAAAATAAATAAACAAAGGACATTTTAAACAAACTATTTCATATTTTAAATTAAATTTTTTTTTTTTGTGTTGTTTTAAACAAGAAGGGAAGGGTGGAAGGAATTTATTTTGTATTATGAATTAATGATATATTATTAGTTCAGGTTACTTTATTTTTAACAGTTTACTTTGAGGAAAAAAAACTGTTCTATGCCATGTTGTATGTTGTCAGGTGGAAACCTTGACGTCTTGGTACCGTCTGAATCTGTATGTGGGCGAGACAAAACCAAAACCGTGTCCTCGACCATCCTGTTCCACTGCAGCCCTACAGCAGGAGAGGGTATCCCAGAATTCTTGCTGGAGACGGATGGCTGCCAGTATCTGTTTGTTTGGCACACCTCCACCGTTTGTGAATTTATGTGAGTATCACAAAGCCTAAACATATTTCCAGGCAGTTCTGACACAGAGATGTGTTAGCAAAGGAAATTTGAGTAAAGTGCATTGGTTACTCCTATAGTTCATCCAGCTCCATGGACCCACACAGTACTGATGGAGGGGAGGAGCATGCCGGATTGTCTGGGCGGAGTCAGGCTTTAGGGGCGGTGCTTAGCCTGCTGTTGGTTGTGCTCACAATCTGTTTGCTTGTTCTCTTGCTGCACAAACGAGACAGGAGGTAAATGCAACTTTTATTTTATATATATATATATATATATATATATATATATATATATATATATATATATATATATATATATATATATATATATATATATATATATATATATATATATATATATAGGAATTCTACTTGAGCTACTTAAAATGTTTTTATATATATTTTAGGCAACTTGTAATGCAGAAAGTGTCAAGCTTCTGCAAGAAAGGAAATCCAGTGTCTTACAAGTACTCCAGGGTAACGGTTTATCTTTTTTTTTTTTTCTTTTTTTTTTTTTAAGTTTCATGAGTCCAATTTGAAGAAAATTAGTGTGTGCATAACTCTCCTCGTCTTTGTTCTTCTCTCTCTTTAGGTGAACACGGATGAGGATGGATGTGAAGATGAGATGGAATGGTTGATGGAGGAGACCGGGACACCCACGCGGGAGCCTCAGGAGAACGGTCACATCACCACCAAACCCGTCAGTGCAGACGCCCTGCGTTCCTTCTCCCTGGACGAACAGGACAGCGAGGATGAGGTGCTCACAGTCCCAGGGATCCGAATTGCCCCTTCATCATCCATTTCTTCACGGCTGCAGTCAGCTTTGCTGAAAGCAGAGAGCGATGAGGATCTGGTGGGGCTTCTGGTGGACACACGGAGCAGAAATAAGACCAGATACAACGATAGAAACCAGAGGAAACCCCAGCCAGACCCTGATGACAGCGACGAGGATCTACTTAAAGTCTGAGGGGATCGGGCAGCCGAACTGAACTTTTGAATGTCTCTGCCACCACGCTTTAAATGTTCAGTTGCTCCATTTTTGGTTTTCTAAAGGGAAATCTGTGAGCTGTTTACGAGACAGCTTTCAAGAGCAAGTTAGTCGATTCGTCCACTAAAAAGACTCTGCCTTCCTGACAAAAAAATGGTTTTGTCATTTGATCGTTTATTTGTTTGTATGTTCGTTTTGCGTTGATTTAAGATGAATTGTATACAGCATCGTATGTGAATTCGGTATCCCACGAACTTACAGAAATGGACTATATAGATTTTTTTTTTATTGTTATTTAAAGATTTTTGGGTACTGGTTTTTGTTAATTCACCAGCTCACTGGAAAAATACACTGTTTTATGAAATAATTTTGATTGATTGTGGCAGATACAGTCAAAGACCTTTTCTAAACTACAATCTGAAGCAGTATTTCACATATCTTGAGCCATGTAGCACCGAAAGGAGATTGATTCGCTTTGCCAAGTTTATATATATAAATCACAAACCTTCGAATATCACGCTTTGCGTTTGCGTTTGCGTTTGCGTTCCGCATCGGCGTTCACTTTTGCGCTCCTAGCAGTGTTCATCTAACCATAACATCCATTTGTCATGGGTGTTTTGTCCAATGCTTTTGCCCCCTTGTTCTGCCAAAAAAGCATGCTCTACTTATCCTACTAGAACACAGAGCACATACAGAGGTTTAGTGCCATGAGGGAATGACATTGCATGTAAGACTGCAGCAAGCTTCTTTTAGAATTGTAATTTCTCGTCGCAATCAGAAGAAAGACGTCTCATAATTTATTGAAATCACAGTGTGGTGTTTATTTGCGTTATTGTTAAGTTTACGTAATTATCATATTTGTGTAACACTTTACAATGAGGTTGAATTCATTAACATTATTAAATATATCAGATATCAACTTACGGAGCCTCTAAAGTGACATGGAGATGGTAAAAAAAAGAAAGAAATGGGAAGAAAAATTATATTCAGTGCTTTTGCGTTCACCCGAGAAAGTTTGTGTTCACTCGCAAAACTTTTGTGAGGAAAATAATGAGGTGGCAGGAAAACTGCTTCTGTGAGCAAGCACAAAGTTTCTCAGGGGAACGCAATATTTTTGTAAGCAACTGCAAATATTTTGCCAGAGAATGCAGGGGAAAAGCAATGCTTTTATGAGAGAATGCATTGAAATATAATTTTTAATATCACCATTTCACCTTGGCTCCATATGAATTACTAACAGTGAACAACAATTTTTTTTTTTTACAGAATTTATTAATCCACATTCATTTATAAGTATTCTGTTACTTATTCATGTTCATTCATAACATGAATTTGTACAACTTAATCTATTACAAATGTATTAATATATGTAGAAATTAACATTTTACATAGATTAATAATTCTGTAAAAGTATTGTTCATTGTTAGTTTGTGATATCTAATGCACTAATTAATGTTAACAAATTGAACTTTATTATAAAAGTGTTACCAATTGTTTGTTTTTTTTCTTCATTATTTTAATTTACGCTTTGCACAGAAGAAGTCAGTGCCTATGAAAGAAGTCAAATGTACAGAAAGCCTTTTACAAAGCACTTTTACCGTTAGCATGAACAGTTTTGTTGTTAGTCACGTTAATTGAATACAACACCCTTAACACCTGCAAATGTTATGCGTTTTATTTGCTGAATCCGTTTCAGCTCACCTTTAATGTCCTGCTGAATAACTCTGATGCATACATGTGCATAAGTTGTGTTGCAGGGTTGCAGTCAGCGGGCATCCAAGAGGCTGTCAGCTCTCCGGAAATGATTTACCAAAACGTTCTTCTCACATGCCACTGAAGGTACAACAGGACATTGGTCCTGTTCGACAGCATGTGTACAGTGTTTTTCACTCTGGCTCTAATAGTTTGTCTCATAGGCTTGTATTACCATCCGTCACTGTATTCCTCACATATATGGTTGCCAAATAAAGCCACACCAGTTCTGTATGTCTGTCATAATGCACTGCTCTTGAGACGCTACATCAGACTGAGGTGAAGCATGACTGGGTGTCTCTTTAAGTACTTTGCACTTTGGTGGACATTTTTTTTTCTGTCCTTTAGGGCAGAAGGTGGACGGTACGCTCGATAGCTATTGGTTGTCACGGGTTCCCCCTCTCCTCACTAAAAAATGTCTGCGACTGCTGTATGGGATATTGTATGGTACAATTTTCTGAAATACTTCAAGAGTCCTTTTCCCTGTTAGAAGCTTTAGCTCTTCTCAGACTGTATTTGTCATGTTTTACAGCATCTTGTTTTTGGATTTAAATAGTTTATGCTGAAATATGATGGAATTATTTCAATAAAACTATCAGCTCCTCTGCATGCATTCTTACTAGGAGTTATTGTGGTTCATCTCGCTACTTTAACTAGTCTGAGGGCAGTACTGATTCTCGCTCAAGCAATTGAATCAAACCTGATTCACAGAACTAAACGGCTGTTGGTAGCATGATGGTGTTGGTGTGAATTTAGTCTTGTGTAATTTTAACATTATGTGTGATTTATAGTTTATAGATTATAATTTATTAATATATATTTTTTTATTTTCAGTTTTCATTTAAATTTTGGGGTTAATTTGAGTCATTTTGTTGTTGTTTTTTTTTTTTATATTATTATTTTTTTTTTAATATTACTATGTTTTTTGTTTGGTTTTTCAGTTTTAGTTTGATAACTTTTATTTTTTCGGTTAGCAATTTTAGTGCTTAAACTTAATTTAATTTAATTTAACTTAAACTTATTTCAATTAATTGCCATTGCAAGATTTATTTCAATTATTTTTTTACATTTTCAGATAATTTTTTGTAATTTTGTTATGCTTTTGTCATTTCTATTTTCTTTTTCTTTTTTTTTTTTCCTTTTTTTAGGTTTAGTTTATTTATTTCCAGGTAGTAATTTTAGTGCTTTCTATTAACTATTTCTATAATTTTTTTTATTATTGTTATCATTATTACAGTTTTAGTTCAGGTTTAGTTTATTTATTTTCAGTTAGTAATTTTAGTGCTTCAGCTTAAACTTATTTCATTTAGTTGCCAATGAAACATTTCTAATGTTTCTTTAGTTAAAGCTTTTCATCTAATATTTAGCTGTATTTCAATGAACATTTTTTTAAAAATAGTTTTAGTTGACTAAACTCCTTTTATAAACATGGTGATTAGCAAAATTAGGTTGCTTTAAGGGTCAAAAAAGCACCACTTTTCTCATTGGAAATGGTGGGAAATAAAATAGAGCTTCAGGGTTTAGTTAAATTAGTAAAGGTTTAGTAAGTAGTCTTTGGCATTGTATTAACATTTACTGAACCATTTTCATACAACACTTGCTGAACAGAAATTATACAGTGACAAATTACATAACGGGCTTCAGATGTCACTGGAGTTAAACTGTAACTTTGTGGCCCCTGTCCCATCTCAGCATGCAATTGGTCAGTCACAGCACGAATATATCGAGTTTCAACCTCCTCTGGACTTTTGGTCAAACAGCTGTGGGTAAATACTCTGTGCCTCAACTTAGCAGACCTCTTTCTAAAGCTGCGGACGCCTCCACCGCCAGCCATACATTGACCATGACCACTTTCGATGACATCCTAGAGGAGGCCGGCGCGTTTGGTCGGTGCCAAATCCGAATTTTTTCCATTTTCAGTTTGGTCTCCATACCGTTTTCTTTCGTCTATGTGGGGATTGTGTTCCAGGGCTTCACCCCGGAGCATTGGTGCCGTGACCCGGGCGTCAGTGAGATCCGGGAGAGATGCGGCTGGAGCCTTCAAGACGCTCGCAGGGCCACAGTACCCCAGATGAACAGCTCCTCAGGGGTGACGTACAGTCAGTGTGAGAGGTTCGACATGGACTGGAACGCCACCGGTCTTACCTGCGACAATCCAGAAAGTGACTTTGTCCAGGCCCAGCTCTCTACGCTACCTATGACCGGCTGTAGAGACGGCTGGGAGTACGACTATAAAGGAAGACAATCATTCGTCACTGAGGTGAGTGGTGGAATCACAAAACAAGACTTTATTTTGGTAATAATTGTGTGAATGAATTGAACAAAATGTCTTATGAGACCTGTGTTGCAGTTTGATCTAGTGTGTGCAGACTCCTGGTATGTTGACATGTTCCAGGCCACGCTCGGTATTGGTTTCTTAGTGGGCAGCATTGCAATTGGATACATGGCAGACAAGTATGGCAGACACAGACACGTTTTTTTCTTTTTTTTCACCATCACATGGGTCCATTTTGGGTCATTTTTTTTTTATTTTTTACTTGGTTTCTAGTAAGAAAATATCTAAAGCTCCTTAAAGATACATTTTCTTGATAAGCTACATAATTAAGCTGCATAAGATATTCATAGCTCGTATCTTGAAAATAGGTGTATTTTGTCTTACTGCACTGGCAGGTTCTTTCACTTGTTTTTAGCTTATTTATAGGCTATTTAAAAATGTGCAGGAAAAAATCTCAGTGGAAAATGCACTCGTTTCAAGACACAACATTCTCTGGAAACAAGTCTTAAGGCCCGTTCACACCAAGGACAGTAACTATAATGATAAAGATATAGGCTAGTTCTAAAAATCTAAATATAAAAGAATAGCAGAGTCCACACCACAACTTTAACGATAACTGCACAAAGAAACGGTATCGTTGGAATCACGCTCTGAAAGATTTTTTCCAGCTGATGAATAATAAAACATTGACAGCCAGTCAGAATCCTGCTTTAAAGGGTTAGTTCACCCAAAAATGAAAATTCTGTCATTATTTACTCACCCTAATGTCGTTCCAAAACCGTGAGACCTTCGTTCATCTTCGGAACACAAATTAAGATATTTTTGATGAAATCCAAGAGTTTTCTGAACCACACATAGGCAGTAGATTCTACGTCAGAACACTGTTCACGTGAGCACCACGACCCATGCGTGTGATGCTGACGCAGGTGTATGACGTTAACGAGAAGAGATTGTTGAATAAAGTCGTTATTTTTGTTTTGTTTTTGCGCATAAAAAGTATTCATGTCGCTTCATAACATTAAAGTTGAACTACTGGAGTCACATGGACTATTTTAATGATGTTTTTCCTACCTTTCTGGGCCTTGAAAGTTGCAATGACATTGCTGTCTATGTGGGGTTCAGACACCTCTCGGATTTCATCAAAAGTATCTTGTGTTACGAAGATGAATGAAGGTCTTACGGGTTTGGAACGACATGAGGGTAATTAATGACAGAATTTTCATTTTTGGAGAACTATCCCTTTAAGAGCGCGGGCATTTTCCATCATTCTACGCTATTCACGTAGTAAACACTGTGCAGTGCTTCCAGGTTTTACGTCAGAACGCAGTGTAGTGACGAATTGGGTCCCCACCGAAATCGGGTGTCCTTTAGGACCCCAAGCGATCCCATTGGTTTAAATTGTTTTTAATAGGTACTCTCTTTAGCGCCTATTTAGAATTCCTACAAAATCATGTTATGATGAATGCTGTTCAACTAGGTTATAATGACCATTTATATCTGTATTAGCTTATATACTAGCATAACATACAGATAAGTGATTCGCCTGATAGCTTAGTTTATACACACATTTGCACATACCCTACATATATTCTCAATCATCTTTAACGTAATTATGTGTTAAATTAAGTGTTAAATGTCCAAATATTTCAGTTATAAATAAAACAAATTAATGATGTTCAATTATTCACTTAATAGGCTATTATTATTATTTATTAATTAACAGTTAATCAAGTGTAAGAAATTATGTACAATTGGTTTTATTATGCACTAATGTTTTTGTACGCATTATATAGTAAGCTATGCATATTTTAAATTAATACCATTCGTATATACTTAATCATTAACTGACAGTTTAGATTTGTCATGACACCGGCCCATTTGGTGTGGACACTAATATAGTTATATTTATCTTTATAGTTATATTTCTTGGTGTGAACAGAAATAAGCTGTGTTGCTTCTCAAGTAAAGTTATCATGTTTTTAGATATTTTTAGAGGAAAATAAGACAAATCTAAATTTTTTTTTTTTTTTATTCAGTGCAATCAAGATTCATACACTACCGTTCAAAAGTTTGGGTCAGTAAGATTTTTTTAAAAAGAAATTAATACTTTTATTCTGCAAGGATGCATTAAATTGATCAAAAGTGACATTAAAGACATTTGATAATGTTAAAAAAAATAGAAATAAATGCTGTTCTTTTGACTTTCTATTCATCAAAGAATCCTGGAAAAAAAAAATGCATCACAGTTTCCACAAAAAATATTAAACAGCACAACTGATTGATAATAATAATAAATGTTTATTGAGCAGCAAATTAGCATATTAGAATGATTTCTGAAGGATCATGTGACACTGAAGACTGGAGTAATGATGCTGAAAATTCAGCTTTGACATCACAGGAATAAATTACATTTTAAAAATTATTTTATATTTTTATAATAATATTTCATAATATGTTTTAATGCATTTTTTTTTTACAAATAAAGCATAAGAGACTTGTCTTACCGACCCCAAACTTTTGAACGGTGGAGTAAATGTTATCATGCAGTTTAACCGTCTAATTGTGAAATGTTTTGTCTTTTTCTCTTTCAGATATGGCAGAATGAAGAGTTTCCTAATGACCAACTTCTTCATCGGAGTAACAGGGATTCTGGTGGCCACGTCTCCTAATTACATCGCCCTGCTGGTGTTCCGAGTTCTCTTTGGCTTTGGAGTGAAGGGCGGCTGGATGGTTGGATACGTGCTAAGTAACTTAACATTTTTCAGTTATTTAATCATACTTGAATGAAATATGTTTCTGTGTACAGCTAATTGCACTTTCACTTATGGTCCAACAATGATCGGATCAGTCAGTCCAGCTGCAGTGTTCTTGAATTAAATGTTTACTGCCGTATTTGGGATTCTTGATATCCTCATATCCAATAACTCTTTATTTCCTGTCTGCAGTCACAGAGCTGGTTGGGGTGGAATACAGGAGAACCGTGGGAGTGACCTATCAGATGTTCTTCAGCATGGGCATTCTCATCCTTCCTCTCTTAGCTTACTTAATACCAAACTGGCGCTGGCTTCAGGTGGTCTTCACCATACCTTATATCTGCTTCCTGACTTACTATTGGTAAGGGCCTGTACATGGGTGCATTATGTGCAAGATAGAGTCTTCGGAAGGCTGCACTTAATCCATTGCGTTTTCCAGATTTATTAGCTTGTTTGTGTGCAAATTTGTATTGGAATATTGTGTCCTTTTATAATCTTCACCAACCCACCTCGACCACATAAAACTTGTGTTCTACCTCTTTCTTATAAAATTTAAAAGAATATTCCAGATTAAATATAAATTACGATACAAACACTGTTGTATTTTACCCAGTACTTTTTATAGCACATATATCTTCAAGATACACTACCATTCAAAAGTTTGGGTAACATTAAAAACGTTCAAAACTCATTAAACTGATCAAAAGTGACAATAAAGACGTGATTTATATTTTAAATAAACTGATCTTTTGAACTTTCTATTCATCATCAAAAAATGTATCATTGTTTCCACCAAAATATTAGGCAGCACAACTGTTTTCAACATTGAAAATAATAATAATTTTTTTTTTTGAACAGCAAATCAGCATATTAGAATGATTTCTGAAAGCTCATGTGACGCTGAAGACTGGAGTAATGATGCTGAAAATTCAGCTTTGACATCACAGGAATAAATTACATTTAAAAACATATTAAAAATGAAAAACTGTTATTTTAAATTGTAATAATATTTCATAATATTACTGTTTTTACTGTATTTTTGATCATATAAATGCACCCTTGGTGAGCATAAAAATCGGACCAACCCAAACTTTTAAACGTTAGTGTATCTACAGTGGGGAGAACAAGTATTTGATACACTGCCGATTTTGCAGGTTTGCCCACTTACAAAGCATGTAGAGGTCTGTAATTTTTATCATAGGTACACTTCAACTGTGAGTGACGGAATCTAAAACAAAAATTGTATTTTTGTATGTATTGTATTTTTTCACATTGTATGATTTTTAAGTAATTAATTTGCTTTTATTGCATGACATAAGTATTTGATACATCAGAAAAGCAGAACTTAATATTTGGTACAGAAACCTTTGTTTGCAATTACAGAGATCATACGTTTCCTGTAGTTCTTGACCAGGTTTGCACACACTGCAGCAGGGATTTTGGCCCACTCCTCCATACAGACCTTCTCCAGATCCTTCAGGTTTCGGGGCTGTCGCTGGGCAATACAGACTTTCAGCTCCCTCCAAAGATTTTCTATTGGGTTCAGGTCTGGAGACTGGCTAGGCCACTCCAGGACCTTGAGATGCTTCTTACGGAGCCACTCCTTAGTTACCCTGGCTGTGTGTTTTGGGTCGTTGTCATGCTGGAAGACCCAGCCACGACCCATCTTCAATGCTCTTACTGAGGGAAGGAGGTTGTTGGCCAAGATCTCGTGATACATGGCCCCATCCATCCTCCCCTCAATACGGTTCAGTCGTCCTGTCCCCTTTGCAGAAAAGCATCCCCAAAGAATGATGTTTCCACCTCCATGCTTCACGGTTGGGATGGTGTTCTTGGGGTTGTACTCATCCTTCTTCTTCCTCCAAACACGGCGAGTGGAGTTTAGACCAAAAAGCTCTATTTTTGTCTCATCAGACCACATGACCTTCTCCCATTCCTCCTCTGGATCATCCAGATGGTCATTGGTAAACTTCAGACGGGCCTGGACATGCGCTGGCTTGAGCAGGGGGACCTTGCGTGCGCTGCAGGATTTTAATCCATGACGGCGTAGTGTGTTACTAATGGTTTTCTTTGAGACTGTGGTCCCAGCTCTCTTCAGGTCATTGACCAGGTCCTGCCGTGTAGTTCTGGGCTGATCCCTCACCTTCCTCATGATCATTGATGCCCCACGAGGTGAGATCTTGCATGGTGCCCCAGACCGAGGGAGATTGACCGTCATCTTGAACTTCTTCCATTTTCTAATAATTGCACCAACAGTTGTTGCCTTCTCACCAAGCTGCTTGCCTATTGTCCTGTAGCCCATCCCAGCCTTGTGCAGGTCTGCAATTTTATCCCTGATGTCCTTACACAGCTCTCTGGTCTTGGCCATTGTGGAGAGGTTGGAGTCTGTTTGATTGAGTGTGTGGACAGGTGTCTTTTATACAGGTAACGAGTTCAAACAGGTGCAGTTAATACAGGTAATGAGTGGAGAACAGGAGGGCTTCTTAAAGAAAAACTAACAGGTCTGTGAGAGCCGGAATTCTTACTGGTTGGTAGGTGATCAAATACTTATGTCATGCAATAAAATGCAAATTAATTATTTAAAAATCATACAATGTGATTTTCTGGATTTTTGTTTTAGATTCCGTCTCTCAGTTGAAGAGTACCTATGATAAAAATTACAGACCTCTACATGCTTTGTAAGTAGGAAAACCTGCAAAATCGGCAGTGTATCAAATACTTGTTCTCCCCACTGTATTTGATATGTGCATTTTCATCTGAAAATGTAATTTTTAGAGCGTCTGGTCATGCAGTTCAAATGCAAATTTCCAAATGATGTGCTCTTTAACAGATTAACATTATACTGTAATATTTTAACATTATTATTATTATTCTTTCCAAACTACTGTAGGCCTATATGTAATAACGTCTGGTTTCTGGATGAACGCAAAGAACAATCTTGAGCAGGGTTTTCATTTAGGATACTGTATTTATGTGTCGTTAAATATTTTTGGGTTACAATATTGTGGCAAGCAGTACGAGTCCGAGGGCCGTGAGAGAACGGCACAAGGCCGGTGGCGTGATTGATAATGAGCGCCAGCTGCACGCCACACCGGTCTCATATCTCTCGGAGGAGGAGCTTTGAATGCATAAAAGGAGGAGCGATGACAGTGAAGGACGAGAGAGGACCAGGCCTGGATTTTACGTTTTGTTTGTGTGTGCGGCAGCCGTCCGTGAGGGATACGAGACCGGTGCGGTGCGCGGCTTGCGCTCATTATCAATCACGCCACCGGCCTCATGCCGTTCTCTCACGGCCCTCGGACTCATACTGCTTGCCACAAATATGTTAGATAAATGTAGCCATGTTACATTGTTTAAATACACTTTTTCAGGTTTATCCCCGAATCACCAAGATGGCTCCTCAGCCAAAATAAGAGAACCGAAGCACTGGAGATCACAAAAATGATAGCCAAAGAGAACAAGAAAACACTGTCCAAGAATATTGAGGTACAAAATCTACACATTGATGATGAGCATTTCATACCAAACGCCCAAATGTCTCTTAAATGCCCAAATTCCTCCATCAGACACTGACGGGTGAAAACGCAGACTCTGTCTCAACTGCTTCTTTCATGGATCTTTTCAAGACTGCCAAATTGAGAAGATACACGTTCATCCTGAGTTTCAACTGGTACGTCAGATCCTAAACACCACATTAAGTGTATTGGGGCGAACGTTTATCTGTAACCTCTTGTTGTAGGTTCACCAGCGCTGTGGTTTACCAGGGTCTCATTATGAGGCTGGGAATCCTTGGAGGAAACGTGTATGTGGACTTCCTCATATCTGGAATCGTGGAATTGCCAGCAGCTTTCCTCATCCTTCTCACTATTGAGCGGATCGGACGGCGGCTTCCATTTGCAACTGCGAATATCGTGGCAGGGGCGGCTTGCTTAATCACAGCATTCATCCCGGACAGTGAGTTACCATTTGTAGTTAACTTTCAGTTAAAGTTGACGGAAAAAGGGTGATATATGTGCAGTATGTTTACTTTAAATGTTATATCTTCTACAGGTATGTTCTGGTTAAAAAGTGCTGTTGCTTGTGTTGGAAGGCTGGGCATCACTATGGCTTTTGAAATGGTAGTGTTTGTGAATACTGAGCTATATCCTACTGTTATCAGGTGAGTTTTATATTGCAGAGTGACGCATTTATCTTTCATTATGCATTGCAGGTAGTGTATAATGTGGAGAATCAGTATATATAATTTCTAGACTTTCATATGTGGTCAGGTTGGTCATTAATGCTACTATATATGCTGTTGTTCGGCTGCAGAAATCTGGGTGTATCGGTTTGTTCCACGCTGTGTGACATTGGAGGGATTATAGCGCCTTTCCTGCTCTACAGGCTTGCTGTCATCTGGCTAGAACTACCTCTTATCATTTTCGGTACAAAAACAGATGTTCGTTTCACATACAATCAAACTGAGTTTTTGTGTTGTTAGGTAGAGCACCAAATGTAACTAATAACTCTCAAGATGCAGGAAAATGACATCCTGACAGAGAACCACACCACAAGAACACACACTGTCTCAAACACTTCACTAGAAACTATTGAGGTGAAACAATTAAAGGGATAGTTCACCCAAAAATGAAAATTCTGTCATCATTTACTCACCCTCAAGTTGTTCTAAACATGTATGAATTTCTTTCTTCTGTTGAACGCTAAAAAATATATTTTGAAGAATGTTGGTAACCAAACAGTTGCTGGTCCCCGTTGACTACCACGGTAAAAAAAAAAATACTATGGGGGACCAGACACTGTTTGGTTATCAACATTCTTCAAAATATCTTCTTTTGTGTTCAACAGAACAAACAAACTCATACAGGTTTAGAACAACTTGAGGGGAAGTAAATGATTTTTCAGAATGTTCATTTTTGGGTTAACTATCCATTTAAAGGCAGCAGGGGAAAATATAAGTCGATTTCAGGCTTTTAACAGATCTACAAAAAAGGGCACTAATATTACAAATGTGTATATATAAATATATATGTGTGTGTATAATATATATAATAATTAATAATATGTATATAATAAATAATAATAATAATCATCATATATATATATATATATATATACTGTATAATATATAACATACATAATAATAATAATAATATACTCCATATACTCCTTTTTTTAAGATTTACGCATTTCAATTAATAGTTTATTAAATAGTATATTTATTCATTTCATCAAATTGAACTGAATAATCGTTATGAAAAAAATATGAAGAACTATGTAGCAATTATACAATTAAAATATGTAAGGATTTTTCAATTCAATTTGATGGAATTTTAGTATTAATTAAAATGATCTTGGAAAAAAGCTTATTTTTTGAGTGTAATAATATGTACATTATTATATAATAATCATTTTTAATCCGTGAATAATCTGTGAATTGTTACTTGTAAAAAAAAAAAAAAAATCCAAAAAATAGGCAATTTATATGTATAAATATTCACTTTATTTATTTATTTGTTTATTTATTTATTTGCCCCATGCATGGTGTAGTTACAGCATCTACAACCAGGCTCATGCTAACCAGACAAACCTTGACCATCTTGGACCAACATTTCCTCATTGGATATTCCAGCCAAATGTTTTGTTTATTACAAAGCAAATGATGTATTATTGCAGAGTTTGAACCCAGGTCCCCTTGGAAATGCTACACAGAAACTTTAACACTTTATTTGTATTAATAACTACTATTAAAATGGTTTTCTGTGGTAATATCTTAGCATGACTTTAACTGGTGCCCCCTCAAAAATAAACGCATGACACCCCTGGCCATAGTAATGTGATGCTGAGCATGTTCCATGTCAGTGAGGTTGGTGAAGTGAATGTTTACTCTCACAGGCGCTCTTGCATTTGTGGCTGGTGGACTGGTTCTTCTGTTACCTGAAACCAAAGGTGTGCCTCTTCCAGAAACCATTGATGACATTGAATGTCCAAACAGGTAAGGTTTTACTCCCTGCACATATTCACCATGGTAACATTTGTCACCTTGAACCTTTCTTCACAAATGTGAACTGTACATGCAGAAACAAAGAAAACCATCTGAAGAGTCAACAGCTAGAGAATTTACTGCCCTCTGATGTGACATCAAACAAAGAAGTTACAGCAGTCTGAGACTGAATACTGCAACCCCCTTCACTTGATTATTATGTGATGCTGCTTATCCCTTCTCCTTTGAGGATTTAATCAAAATTATACAAACTGAAATCCATTTCTCATTAATCAACAAGTTGTGTCATTCCAAAAGTTAATGAACAATTAAAATATGAATTTGATTTAGTAGAAAGTTGAGAAAGTTATAAAATATGTAGCAATCGAATCAAAGGACCAATGATTTTCTGCAGCTGGGGAGACCCAGATATAATTATTGTTCCCAAACTGATCATTTGTCATTGATTGTAGTTACTGTATATTTTTTTATTTAAGATAGTTGTTTTAATTTTACATGTTTTTAAATGCATTTTTTTGACAAAAATGTTTATTTAAAAAAAATGTAAAATAACCAATAAAAATTTCTTTATATATATTTTTAAAATGTTGCCTTAAATTATTCATGATAATAGTGAATGTTATTGTACTTATTTTTTCTGTCACTTACTAGGGTTTAGACATTTTAGAGAATTGTTACTTTAACAGCAAACGTGTTTGTATTGTGGAGCACAAATAAAGACTTTCTCCAAAGATGTTTCCCTTCACTTTAATGTAGGAAAACATATTTTTTTAAATCAGATCTGATTACATTTTTACTTCTTTGAAGAGTTCTGTAATAAAACATGTTCACTGGGGACTGCCTCAAATTGGAACACATCCATACAGACTGAAAGTGGGCTTTCTGAACAGGGTCTGTACAGGGTCTGTTATGCATCAATAAAATTTAATTCCATTATTTTATTGTCATTGTTCACTTAAATTCTGCTGCACATCATTCGACTAATCTTACTAATATTCAGTTTTCTTTCATACTGCGTTCTATCCAGTTGACGAACTTGGAGACGCGGGTATACACTCCAGGTTTCATGGCGTTAGCACAGCCGAGACCCCATGATGTCACTCCCTGAAGGACGAAGGTGTTCTGTGCATAGCAGACAAGAGGCCCGCCGCTGTCGCCCTGTATAAGTGTGAGGAACAGGTCACAATTTAAGTTGTTATTCACTTAAAATCTTTCCCTCTGCTGTACGTCTCAAATCTCATTTGTGAAAGAAAGTTATGAACAGTTGGAACAACATGAGAATGAGTTAATGATTATAGTAAAATATTGCATTTTTGGGTAAACTATTCCTTTAAATGCACAATTCACATTTATTTGTATAGCGCTTCACAGAAAATGCATGTTTCTACACTACAATTAAGAGTAATCTGTTATCAGGTGACTGTGTCAAAGTAATGTCCATATTGCAGAAATGTACAGTTCTACTACAATACAGATCATGCAGTTAACTAACATTATGTATTCATTTAAGCAAAAACAAGGAAAGCAATGATGTTGTGAACAAATTTCCATCACGCATAGAAAATCAGTGGCTCTGTCCAAACCTCAAGCATGACACACAAATAGTCCTCCCCACATGAAGTACTTAATACCACAATATGTAAGATTTTTGGATTAAAATATCAAAAAACCACTAGAACAATGTTATATATTTTGTTGACCTGGTACTTGGTAGCCGCCGAGCGAACGCACAGAGTAGCATTATAACATAACTTTCAACACACTCAAATGTATCTAATATGATAAAACAGCGCTGCGTTACCCCACATACTCATGAGCAGAAGAAGCGGAAGCGGCCGTCTGCGGCATAATAAAAGCTCCACTTGTGTGTCGCACTTGTCTCTCATTAGCAATCGCTCCAGTGGCCTCGCTCTGCTCCAATGGCTTTCAGCCCCACCTTGCTTCATACTACAGTAACGTTAATAAATCTTTAATACGTAAAGCTCATCCATGAATATGAGTTCTGTCTGAGTCCCATTGGATTCTTTTTCACTGGCTGTAGAGGTGAAGACAATAACTCCCATGATTCCGTGAAATCAAGGCGTCATCAAGCTACATCTTTGTTTTAAATAATGACCTCTAGCGGTGAAAATTAGTGAGATATTAGTCAGGGTTGCCAACTTTTAAGTTCAGGTTGGAGTGAGATTTTTATATATATATATATATATATATATATATATATATATATATATATATATATATATATATATATATATATATATATATATATATATATATATATATATATATATATAAATTAGCGATATTATTTATTTATTATAGATATTTATATTTTCGATCTTGATTCAGTATCAATTCATATGTATAGCCTACTGTACATAGGAAAAATACGTTTGCCTTTTTAGTACTATTTTAAACTTTTCTTGGGTTATATTTGCTCACATTCATTAATATTCACTTGTGTGTGCTTATATAAGTACCATTAAAAATATTAGGATGTAAGTTATTAACGTTTTAAAATTTCACATTTAAAGAAATCTAGTGTTTGATGTCTAAATATTTATTCAAATGCAAAACCTAAAAATAAGTAAGCAGTTATGATCTGCAATACTTTTTTGAGCAACTAGACTAGATAGGCCTACATGTATATTTATTAAAGAGCCATACAGGCACCTACTGGGTAATGGCATTACAAATGAAAATTATTATTTTTCCAGCCACAAAATGACTCTAATTTGCCTCTTTGCATTGGAATTCTCTATTTTAACCTTAATTACTACACTAATTGTAATATAAATAATAAAAATATTAGAAGATATTATATTTTAAGTGGTCATTAATGGACCATAATTATTGCACAAATAGTATTTAGTACCAAAAGATCTCCTCAAAATATTCAATAAATATTATTGAAAAATATAGAACATTTATTTAATTGAAAAATAGTATGGTCACACTTGACCACCAATGAGTATGAGTGTGACCAATTAGTAAGGAATACCTGAGGGCTAAATACAAGAAAAACATTAGCATTAATGTTAACAATGTTGCATCTCCATCACTCTCTATAATAAAGTGATACTGTAAATGTGGTTGACGTAATAATCAATGCACACTATGCTGTACTGTTTACCAAAAAATTGCTGCAAATACCTGTATAGTGAAGCTGTTGTCTATCCGCTTAAGCCATTCAAATGTATTGACAGCGCTGGTTTACTACTGGGTTTGTTTGGAACTATTGAGAGCTCCATGAATCACGTGACCGCGCGCGGCGCTGGGAGATGAAAGCATGTCGCAACTCTGTTTTTCAACGGCTCTGGCTTTAATTGTTATTCCACATTAAGTGCGCCAAAACGGTATTTATTGTTTGAATTTCGTATTAAATCTTTAAAAAATGTAAAAGCTTAGACTTTGTTTCATATCAAAAGCAGGTTTGGCAATTTGGCGTGAGATTTACTTGGGCAGAGTGAGAGCGTGAGACAGAGCCTGAAAGCGTGTGTCTCACGCCAAATGCGTGAGAGAGGGCAACCCTGTATTAGTATGTTGCTAAGCTAATTATTCTTGTACATGCAAGTATTTGGTCATTTTCTTAATTGGATAGAACTATTTTCTAACAGTATATTTCAACGTTGAATTTGTCAGTGACCTTGCAATTTGGCAAAATCAAGGCACTTTACAAGGCTACGTCTGTTTGTATTCATAATTATTGCTAAAAATGGGGCCTAGGTAGGCAGCTCACTAGGGTTTAAATCTAGAGAACTTAAATAATGCAAGCTCCCTTACCTGGCAACTGTCAGTTCCTCCTTCTATGTTTCCTGCACACATCTCATGCTCCTTCACGCGGTTATTCAAAAAAGATGGACGGTTGCAGACTTTGTTCTCAATTACAGGGAAGCCGGTTTCTTTCAGGAAACCTTCTCCACCGGTTCCTAGGAAACAGAAGGTCTTGAAGCTATGAACACTGTGAAATCTTTAATCAATAATCAATCATGTTTATCATGTAAAACTGTAAAGATATGCCTACTTGTTAAAGTGACCTACCCTGCGTATCCCCCCAGCCTGTTACATAGCATTCTGTATTGCTTGGTACAATGTAGTCCTTTTCCGGTAGGCACGCAGGCAATACCTTATCGTTTATTAATGCAGGCCTAAAATCAGACACAATGAGATTTCCTTCGTAATGTCATTATAAATAAAATGAGGTTACAGTTTCAAAAGCCAGAACTGCATTTAACACAAAGCAGGGAGATTAAATAATACTTAAACGAGGAGTATTGTGCCACTAGTGTCATCAAATGGAATTGCAAAGATAGTAACTGTTTACAATAAGGATTCCTGAACACTCTCCATCTACCATTACTCCAACGTACAGAAAATCTGTAACCTGTGTTGGGGAATCAACTGTTGTATCACTTACTCATACTTTTATATGCATATTAATTTGGGATACAAGATAGTATAGACAAATGAAACATTTAAACACTTCACCAGATTCAGTGTGTTGTTTGAATTGCAAAAGTTGCACACAGTACTCTAACCTGTCCAACTTGAGAAGAGCGATGTCAGTTCCAGCTTCCCCCTTAATAATCTTAGTAACATCTCGCTCCTGTTTGGATGGTTCATTTGCACGTTCTGTGTGGACTCCAAGGAAGATCTTGTAGGCCGATGGATTCTCAGACCTGCATAGTGGTACATACAGTGGGGAGAACAAGTATTTGATACACTGCCGATTTTGCAGGTTTTCCTACTTACAAAGCATGTAGAGGTCTGTAATTTTTATCATAGGTACACTTCAACTGTGAGAGACGGAATCTAAAACCAAAATCCAGAAAATCACATTGTATGATTTTTAAATAATTAATTTGCATTTTATTGCATGACATAAGTATTTGATCACCTACCAACCAGTAAGAATTCCGGCTCTCACAGACCTGTTAGTTTTTCTTTAAGAAGCCCTCCTGTTCTCCACTCATTACCTGTATTAACTGCACCTGTTTGAACTTGTTACCTGTATAAAAGACACCTGTCCACACACTCAATCAAACAGACTCCAACCTCTCCACAATGGCCAAGACCAGAGAGCTGTGTAAGGACATCAGGGATAAAATTGTAGACCTGCACAAGGCTGGGATGGGCTACAGGACAATAGGCAAGCAGCTTGGTGAGAAGGCAACAACTGTTGGCGCAATTATTAGAAAATGGAAGAAGTTCAAGATGACGGTCAATCTCCCTCGGTCTGGGGCACCATGCAAGATCTCACCTCGTGGGGCATCAATGATCATGAGGAAGGTGAGGGATCAGCCCAGAACTACACGGCAGGACCTGGTCAATGACCTGAAGAGAGCTGGGACCACAGTCTCAAAGAAAACCATTAGTAACACACTACGTCGTCATGGATTAAAATCCTGCAGCGCACGCAAGGTCCCCCTGCTCAAGCCAGCGCATGTCCAGGCCCGTCTGAAGTTTGCCAGTGACCATCTGGATGATCCAGAGGAGGAATGGGAGAAGGTCATGTGGTCTGATGAGACAAAAATAGAGCTTTTTGGTCTAAACTCCACTTGCCATGTTTGGAGGAAGAAGGAGGATAAGTACAACCCCAAGAACACCATCC
Organism: Coreius guichenoti; assembly: GCA_039654105.1. Taxonomy (NCBI): domain Eukaryota; kingdom Metazoa; phylum Chordata; class Actinopteri; order Cypriniformes; family Gobionidae; genus Coreius; species Coreius guichenoti. The sequence goes on from CM077185.1 coordinate 32,941,098, forward strand.
CAACCGTGAAGCATGGAGGTGGAAACATCATTCTTTGGGGATGCTTTTATGCAAAGGTGACAGGATTACTGCACCGTATTGAGGGGAGGATGGATGGGGCCATGTATCGCGAGATCTTGGCCAACAACCTCCTTCCCTCAGTAAGAGCATTGAAGATGGGTCGTGGCTGGGTCTTCCAGCATGACAACGACCCGAAACACACAGCCAGGGCAACTAAGGAGTGGCTCCGTAAGAAGCATCTCAAGGTCCTGGAGTGGCCTAGCCAGTCTCCAGACCTGAACCCAATAGAAAATCTTTGGAGGGAGCTGAAAATCCGTATTGCCCAGCGACAGTCCCGAAACCTGAAGGATCTGGAGAAGGTCTGTATGGAGGAGTGGGCCAAAATCCCTGCTGCAGTGTGTGCAAACCTGGTCAAGAACTACAGGAAACGTATGATCTCTGTAATTGCAAACAAAGGTTTCTGTACCAAAGATTAAGTTCTGCTTTTCTGATGTATCAAATACTTATGTCATGCAATAAAATGCAAATTAATTACTTAAAAATCATACAATGTGATTTTTTTTGGATTTTTGTTTTAGATTCCGTCACTCACAGCTGAAGAGTACCTATGATAAAAATTACAGACTTCTACATGCTTTGTAAGTGGGCAAACCTGCAAAATCGGCAGTGTATCAAATACTTGTTCTCCTCACTGTACACATTTAATCATTTGCTGTATAAAGACCCCATTAAAGAGTTTTGTGGTTTTTATTCCATGTCTCTTTGGGGCTTTGAGGTCATCTATATGCTAGTGCAATACTGTACATGGTTGTCAACTCCAGTTCAGAGAGTCCACAGATGATTAAAATGTACAGTGTTGTGGATCCCCAGAAGTGGAGTGAGAACCACTGCACTGTTCTACTTCTAAACATTGGCAAAATTCACAAATTTTCAACCCTTTATTTGCATTTTTGTCTCCTCAAACAATTAAAAAAGTCTATTACCTCTCTAGGCAGTGAGCTGCAGTTAGGACCCATTGTGCATCAATTAGCGTTCCACCACAGAAATGAATTTTGCTTCTGGTATGACAGAAAATGACAGGTAATAACTACAATTTCATCTGAGCCTGGAAAAGAGTACAGAGGTAGAGGAGGGTGGCTTGTTTGTATACCTGGTCCTAAGACTGATCTGCCAAGGCCAGGAGTGGGGTTTGGAAATACATCCCCCAACGATCCGCCCAAAGCACCGCTTGGGTTTCGTTGATGGTTGTCCACATTTCAGGCCATCTGATTATAAAGGAATATGCATGTCATGTATCTTACATAGCAAGGATATTTGATAGCCTGGACAACAACAATTAGCATTTGGGAATTTTCTTGCAATTAGAGTCAAGTATTTCCAGAGGAATATTAAGAACAGTTACCACAGTCTGGGATCTGACAGTAATCCCACTTCTTATTTCGATCCGTTGTATAGCACCAAGGTCCGTTCACATCACTGTCTGGGTTTCTGCATTGCTAATAGCGTAACCAAGTAAAAACTGTGTTAAAATGTCAGGAATTGCCCTCAAAAATGCTTGAAATATTAGACCTACATTTGACTCTAGACCCTTGTCTGGATGCGTTTCAGGGGTAAAACTGGCATGCTGATGGGGGGTCATAGAACTCCATGCTTGGCAGGTCACTCCCATTATAGTAGTGGATGTGGGACCCCGGTAACTTGCTCCGTTACCAACCTTACAATCTTGTAAAAAGAAACAGCACATTGTAACTCCCTCCCTACCTTGGCATTTGATATAATCTGTTAGCTTCTAGGTGGATGAACCTATTTCCGGAGAATTAGATGGAGAATTAGATGGAGAATTAGATGGAGAATTAGATGGAGAAGCTGAAGCCTGTGATGGATTAGTAGGAGGCTCCCGTGAGCTGGGCTTGTTTTCACACCGCTCGATGTTGCAATACTCCCACCGAACTGTGGGATCTGTTGTGTAGCACCAAGGGGCTCGGTCACCATCTGGATTCCTGCACAGGTTCCTCCTCAGATCTCTGTATGATGGGTGAAATCATGGCAGGCGCCAGAGGGGAAATCAGTGGAGTCAAAAGTTGCAACAGTTCAAGATTCAGTTCAGTGTAGTGTCTTACGCTTTAGGGAATTTCTGAGGTGTTTTAGAATGTCGATGAGGGTCCATGGATGTCCAGAACTGGCATTTCTTTCCACTGATGGTCTCTGACATGACACCACGGTAGGAGGTTCCATCACCTTCGTAGCATTCCTCACCCTCAGGGATCACCGGCTCCTCTGGGAATCACATATTTATGTTATACATGGCTCTTTCACCAGTTATAGGGGCATATGAAGTAACATACAAAGAAAGGACACCGTAATCTACAATTAATGTGATATGGTTTTTTAATGGCTCCTTCAAAACAGACCAGGTCTAGGTTGATCTCCACAACTAGGCACACTGCAGTACTCCCAGCGGGTCTCAGGATCTGTGGTGTAACACCATGGACTTCTTTCATTATCAGGGTTTCTGCAGTAGTTCCCATCAAGGCCTCTGAGATGGAGAAAAACTTTAGTTGCATTACATGTGCAGTCACTATTTTGTATGTGTTTGGCATATTGGGGCAAGTAAAATTTCATAGCTTTGCTCTAAAGGATAATTCAGAAGAAGTCCGTCTACTTGGTTTTTCAGGTTCAACTGTGTCAAATCCTGCTCCTGGAGGGCCCTGTCCTGCAGAGTTTAACTCCAACACACTTGCCTGGAAGTTTCTAGTAATCCTGAAGACCTTTATTAGCTGGTTCATGTGTGCTAAACTGGGGTTGGAACTCCTACAACACACTTGCCTATAATTTTCAAGTAATCCTGCACAAAGGTGGTCCTCCACGTGTAGGGTTTGACACCCTTGGGAAATTAATTAAAACCTGAATGTCTCTCAAAACCAGTTCATCAAAACCATCATGTTGATGCTTACTTGCATGGGTAGTTCTCTGTAGTTCTGGAATGCTTTTGGGGAATTTGGGATGCCCAGTCCTGGCAAGTTTTTCCTGAGATTGTCACCGCAATGGTGCCCCTGTAGGAGCTACCTTCTCCACTTGCACAGGTAAGCTCTGGTACAATTGTGGGTGGTTCAGTTGCTACAAGAAAATGGTGACTATTTAATAATGAACTAATTTCACACACAACTTTGTGTTACAGATTGACAAGAACATTGCTTACCACATCGTGGAATGGAGCAAGATTCCCAACGTTTGGATGGACTGTTGGTGAAGCACCAGGGCCTGGGCTCTCCATCTGGGTTCCTGCAATAGTTCTCTTCCAAGTACTTATCAGGAAGACTACAAAAGACAGACCATAGTCAAAATATGCACAAAATGGACCATATCTCATTTGTGCTATAAATGATAATGTCTCACGCTGAAGGGATGTAACCGTGGTTGTGGGGTTTCTGAGAGTCCCAGCGTTGGCAGGTAAATCCACTCACAGTGGTGGAGATCTTGCCTCTGTAGTTTTCTCCACTGCACTGCATACATTCCTCTGGAGATATTAAATAACAGATTCAAAGGACAAATTCCAAACTGTGTGTTTGCACCCTTGTACATCCCTTCAAAAGTTTGCTCCAAATGAAAGTGAGCAACTAAATTCCTTCCCGAAAGGCTGTTAGTGAAATGTACATGGACGTTTCAAGCAACTAAGTTTCTCCTTTATGATTACATGATTCTGGATGGCACATGTCAATTTATTTTAACACCAAGGCTAATTATCACTGTTGTGATGTTCCCAGGGATTTAAATCCAGTTTTATCAAACACTGCACAAAGAGACTGTATACAAGTTGAAATACTGTAAATTAGAATTTAAAGATGTTCAGAATATAGATGGATAAAGGATAAAGTGGTAGTGATACCACTAATGCCCTTCTCACTTCAGAGTGCTCACTTCATAGTGAGCAGGGCATAGTGAGGTTAACTTTTGTATGAGATTTGCACATCAGTATGTTAGCCCACCAAGATTTAGCAGTTTCTTTGCTAAATGTACCTGTGCAGTCTTGGATATCGCAGTTCTCCCATCGTTTCTCTTTATCTGTGGTGTAGCACCAAGGACCTCCCTTGTCTCCATCTGGGTTTCGACAAAAGTTGGACTCTAAGTCTGCTTTTGGATGTGTCTTTGGCGTTATGCTGTGGGAAGTTACTATTCAGGTTAATTAGCTGACTTAACCACTGTATTTCCTGTATTTCCTGAAGCTGTTTTCTCTTTCACAGCATCACAAATGAAAAATTCAAATTAAGACATACTTTGGCAGATGGGGGAAAGTTCCCTCCCATCGCTGACATGTTTTTCCTGATTTTGTCTTGGATTTTGTCCCTCTGTAGTCCATGCCAATGCCATTCACACATTCCAGTAAGTACTCTGTATGAAGGAATTCAATGCATTCATTACAACATACTTATTAAAAAACACATTCATTGTAGTTAGTACAAGCTAGTACACTCATTTCATTTGATGTTGATATACTAATGTTGTTGATGATGGTGTATTAATTTCCTTACTGGTAGTTACTGTACATTTTTATGGCCCATAAGGGCAGGGGTTCTCACTAAGTTTGTGATGAAAATGGGTCTCGTGTCTTTTCTGACATAAGGTAAAGATGTTAAATGCTAATACTGAAATGTGACCAAATAAGTGTGCATACTTTTAGTTGAGATGACAAATAGGGCAAAGTCTATTGGTCAACATATGGTAAAACAAACTGTGCAAATATTTTGACCCTGTGTTGGTTCCATGCGATAGGCAAGCATTAGCCTAGTAAAGTTATTCTGTTTATGCATTTAAACAATGGTCTATTTTTATAAGCTGCCTATGTCATGTTAATCATTGATGGTCTTATGCAGTTTGTGACAATATTTAAAATAATTTTGTTTGATTTTAAGGACTTTGATAACTGTTCACTACATGATTTTAAATGTAAAATCTGGGTCTTCAAGCAAAACCACTTGAGAACCAATGATCTAAAGAATGCTTGTTAAGACAACATCCATCAGGTATATTTCGAGCGACCCAAAACCAAAACATTTCTCATTGTTTAACCTAGACAGGACATTTGCACTTGAAGGAGAAATCCCTCATTGGATGATAGATTTTCAGATAATCCTCTTTACTTTGTTTACTGACATGGACCAAACTACAATTCGATAAATCTAGATTAAATATTAACTTGGGTAGACTTTTGGGGGGGGAAACAAGAAAAAGCGTAACCAGTCTCTTATAATTCATAATGTACTTAATCAAGAGTAATGCATGCTGAAGATAATTCGTATCATCTGCTATTAAACCTTCAAATCTGTAAAGTGATAAAATAGATTGGGCTATAAAATCGTACCCTTTTTCTCATAGAGAACAGCACTCATTCTTCGCAGTATCTGATCCGTTTTTGAGTTGGCAGGTAATGTCACACAATCCTGATCTTTTTCGATGTACAAAAAGGACCTGCAAAGCACATAAATACCCAGTATTTTAACATAATAGAGCAGAATAAAACATGTGTCATTGCTCGTTAACATCAGATCAGTCTGCGCTAGTGCTACACAATATATTTTGAGAGTTATAGTTATGGTCTGACTTGTACCTGCATGTAAAGGAAGTCTCTTGGTTGCACTTGACGGCACATTCTTCCACTGTATTCACAGTGTATTGAACTTTAGGCAATTTCACTATCCAGGCTCCATCTGTTTTAATATATGCATCCAGAACATCTGTAGAATGTAAAAAAGGGTGGCAAACAGAGAAAGTTGAGCTTTGAATCACAAACACATGATTATCGATGTTGATGAAGTAAGACTAATAGGTTCTATGGACTGTGCTGTCTACCTAGATTTAATCAAACCAATAAAGCAAAACTTAAAACCTAACCTTACCAACTGTGTTACTGACTATTTCTAAAATATAAAGATCTGAAACAGAACTCTTTGTATCAAAACATGAATTTAAAGAACAGAAAAAAAGAGGTTTTTTTACCTGTACTTTCGGTCTGGACCCCGAGGAAATCTGAAGGTAACATGATCATGTTAATGATATACAGATAAATGAATGCTATTAGTTATAGGTTATACTTACAGAAACAGCCTACCAATTGAGGTGCTATGAATAAATATCTGTTGGCTTACCTGTAGAAAGGAATAGACAAAGTAAGAGAACTGCTTTGTGAACCTTCATGTTGGAGCATTGACAGACAGGGACTTTGAGAGGTTTTCAATCTTTTAAGCATGTCAGTACAACAAACATCATAGGGCCATCACTCATCAGTCAATCATTGTCCTTACAAGGACATGGACCGGGTCAAATAGTGTTTGTTGATCAGTGTGTTTGAACCCACCATTACTGTTTCTGATCTCATGATTTATCAGAGCTGGACTTTTTTGGTTTTATTTCACATTAGGATGGTTTGGTACTATAATTGCATTGAGAAAAACTATGAGAAATAAAGTAATGAAGAAAGGATAGGCGGAGAAAGTCATCAATTATAACGCAACTAAAGAAAATACAAGAATGTTTCTTAAAACCCAGCAAATAATGTATTTAATTTCAATATTTTAATACAGTCTTAAAATAATGAAATTAAATATCAACTTAATCCTCCTAAAAAGAATATTCTCATCAGTGTCACAAATCAACAAGTTAATTATCAACTGAGAGACTAGGAGCCATCCTACTCAATATACAAACAGAACAGCCTAATTTTGCAATTGTGAACGTTGAGCCAAGCAACCATGAGAAAAAAAAACTAGTGTAATCAAGATTTGAGCTGAAGGGGAAACACAGGGACAATGACAGCAAAATAAGCCAACAAGGTAAAAATAGTGCAATGAAAAAACATGCAGTCTCTGAAAAATACACTAGTTTGTTTCCCTCATTCAGCAAAACTAAGCAATCAAGGTTTGTCATTTTAATCTGGTATCAACATCCACTGTTTACAGTTACTATAACTACTGTACTACAGTTGAAACTGTCGGCTGTAGGGTGTGCATGGCTGTCTACATATGTATATGCTCATTGCTTACTTTAACCAGATTGAAGAATTGATCAAGGTAAGTTGTAGTTTTGTTGATGTTAAGTTACACAGAAGTTGCATTATTTGTTTCAGTTTTGTGTTTACATAGAGTTGTATTAAGTTGTTCAAGGCATGACATTTTAAGACTTGTTAGAATTAGTTTGCTTGATTTGTTTGACCTTAACTAATGCTATAATGATATCGATTTCATAACAACGATCATTTTCTCCCAAAGTTCTAGTCAAACTTGAAGGCAATGTCTGCAGAAATACCCCAAAACCGAGCTGTGGTAGAAGCAAGCTTGAGTCCAAAAGCAGACAGTTTGGGGACTCAATCTGTCGGCTCTGTTGTCCAGCATCATGAAGAAAACCAGTCGAGCTGCCAACTGCCTCCAATGAGTGAATCTGACCCCAGTTTTCCATCTAAGTCAGTGAGTCAGGAGGCGTTTGAGGAACAGCGGATATCTGAAATGGGCAGAGCCTCCTGCCAACCTGCCCAACATATAATGTCTCAAAGATCCCCCCAGGAGGTTAGTCTTTTTTGGTATTTACATTTTTGTTAACTTTTATTGTTTATTAATGAGTTAGTGGACATGATGAATGCTGAATGTGGCCTTTAGAATCTGAGTAAATAATGTTCAGGTTGGAATTTGTAGGTGTGTGAGATGAAGCCACGTTTACATAGAAATCTATTGTCTTAATACTACCTTTAGATGGCATTGTTACATAAAGTAATCGCAGAAAAGATGTTCTAATATTAAACGGTCCTGACTTTCACTCTGTAAAACACTGTGATGTTACACACATTTTCTATACAAACAAACCTTTGAGATTTGCATTTTTTTATCTGTATGGTACTGCATTTTGCAGCAATTTTATTTTTTTGTAAATCGTTTAATAAAATCACAAATATTTTTTATTTAATGTGTATACTTTGATTTAAAAAAAATGTTTGTTACACTTCATTTCGATGGTCCACTTTAGAGAACTATAAGTAGCTTTGCAACATGTCAAGCAAATTCTAAGTATTAGTAGACTGTTAGGGTTAGTAGAATAAGTTGACATGTAGTTGCAAAGTTACTTATAGTCAGTAGAATGTCTGAAGTGCACAATTTTTTTTTGTGCCAATTATAGACAGACACATTATTTTTCGGACAAAAAGAAATGCATAGGAATTTATTTGGGTTTTTTTTGTGAATTTGGTCAAAACACTGTGAAATGTAAGCTTAAAGTATGTGGTTAAATTTTAAATTTAATTTTTTAAAAATGTGTTAATTTTTTTTCTGACGTTAAAAGGATTGTTACATTAAAGTCGGCATGAAACAGAAGTAGCGATAGTCTGTTCTTCCCTATGGAGTGGTGCAGGGATGACGTTAAAACCTGAAAGACTATTTCACGACTGGTTCCCTTGAGATTTTCCTATGGGGTTTTACAATTTATGAGTGAAATAAGGTCTGTGATAAACATAACTTGAGGATACTTGAACATTTTTGTTAAACTGCACACACCCCAAATGCTTTTTTTAAATAACCATAACAGCTTCAAACTTTGTTTTCGATGTGGGTGTGTGTAATTTGCGTTGTAGTGCTAAACATCCAAGTATTGTCAAGTTATGTTTACTACAGACCTTATATCACTCATAAATTGGAAAAAAAAGAAGAAAAACAATATAAAAACCCATAGGAAAATCTTCAAGGCACCAATGGCGAATTAGTCTTCAGGTTTTGATGTCCTCCCTGCACCACTCTATTGTGACATACACAGATCAGGCATAACATTATGACAGGTGAAGTCAACAACACTGATTATCTCTTCATTACGGCACCTGTTAGTGGGTGGGATATATTAGGCAACAAGTGAACATTTTGTCCTCAAAGTTGATGTGTTAGAAACAGGAAAAATGGACAAGCGTTAGGATTTGAGTGAGTTTGACAAGGGCCAAATTATGATGGACGACTGGGTCAGAGCATCTCCAAAACTGCAGCTCTTGTGGGGTGTTCCCGGTCTGCAGTGGTCAGTATCTATCAAAAGTGGTCCAAAGAAGGAACAGTGGTGAACCGGCGACAGAGTCATGGGCGGCCAAGGCTCATTGATGCACGTGGGGAGCGAAGGCTGGCCCTTGTGGTCTGATCAAACAGACGAGCTACTGTAGCTCAAATTGCTCAAGAAGTTAATGTTGGTTCTGATTAGGACTGTAACGGTTCTCGGTAAAAGATCGAACCGTACCGTTCTCCACCCACGGTTCGGCACGCACTTGCACCGCGTTTCATCTAAAATCTGACAACGCATCTATAATATGGTTTCTTGAAAATAACAACATGTAAAACTGACAGTTCCACTAATATATGTTTCTGTCGATGGATACACATGCTGGCTCCCCATTGATACATTACAACAGCGATAATGAAAAAAAACGTGGTCAAAACGGTCTCTCTTTGTAAACTTTGTTCAATGCATGCGAGTATTTTCGAATATGACAAGTCATTTTCGCCATCATCACCCGGGTGTAGTGCACGAGCGCAGGTGAGAGCTGAACAGCACACGTGGCTATCTGTGTTTAAACTAAACTCATTTAAGCCTTGCCAATTTAAACATTCAAAAGCCAGAAGACGCAAATGAGAACTCGCGCGCGCGCGCTGTGAGAAGATTTGTCTGTGCACTCATCCGAAGCGCGCACACGTCTCACAGCGCGCAAATATTGAGTTCTCTTTCAAGTCTTGAGCTTGAACGGACAAACTCACACAAAAAGTATGTCAACATGTCCATCTTGATGAGTATCCTAGCATGCATAGTCTGTATATGCCTTAAGTGAACTTTATACAGTCGAGAAAGACGACACATATCCGTGCATTAGGTCTTAAAGGGGCAGTAGCCTTTACTGCTGTCTGTTTAATAAGGATTAATCTTTCATTTATACAGTCAAATATGCAATGTTATTTTACATTTTGATTACTTTATTAAATTTCTGTACCTGAAAACTAATGTTAGATCTACCTGAAAAACCTGAAAAGCACTGTTTATTTTATTAGTATCTTTGCTCGATTGTATTTATTTGTCTGTTTAAATTATTTGTTCTTATTTTCTTTATTTTTATTTGACAGTAGTCCTTTTTCCCTTAACATTGCAAATACAGAACCGTACCGAAACCGTGAACCTAAAACCGTGATACAAACCAAAGCGTGAGCAATCTGAACCGTTACACCCCTAGTTCTGATAGAAATGTGTCAGAATACACAGTGCATTGCAGTTTGTTGCGTATGGGCTGCATAGCCGCAGACCAGTCAGGGTGCCCATGCTGACCCCTGTCCACCTCTGAAAGCACCAACAGTGGGCACGTGAACATCAGAACTGGACCACGAAGCAATGGAAGAAGGTGGTCTGGTCTGATGAGTCACATTTTCTTTTACATCACGTGGATGGCCGAAAGAACACATGGCACCCGGATGCACTATGGGGAAAAAGGCAAGCCAGTGGAGGCAGTGTGATGCTTTGGGCAATGTTCTGCTGGGAAACCTTGGGTCCTGCCATCCATGTGGATGTTACTTTGACACGTACCACCTACCTAAGCATTGTTGCGGACCATGTACACCCTTTCATGGAAACGATATTCCCTGATGGCTGTGGCCTCTTTCAGCAGGATAATGTGCCCTGCCACAAAGCAAAAATGGTTCAGGAATGGTTTGAGGAGTTTGAACTATTGACTTCAAATTCCCCAGATCTCAATCCAATCGAGCATCTGTGGGATGTGCTGAACAAACAAGTCCGTGGAGGCCCCACCTTGCAACTTATAGGACTTAAAGGATCTGCTGCTAACAACTTGGTGCCAGATACCACAGCACACCTTCAGGGGTCTAGTGGAGTCCATGCCTTGACGGGTCAGGGCTGTTTTGGCAGCAAAAGGGGGACCAACACAATATTAGGTCATAATGTTATGCCTGGTCGGTGTATATCTCAGTGAAACAGCTTCTTGAACAATTAAAAGGGAGGGACTTCATTTTCTCCATGGGAAATTGATTGGATGGTTGGATGGTTGTGGTCTGCTATTGGTACAGGTTGTCCCGCCCTCACGCCAGTAAACGTGTCATTAGAGAAGAGAAGAGATGTCACTGCTTATTTTGATTAAAGATTGTGAGGGCACATTAATTAAAATAAAAAATAGTGATATGTATGCATAAATCATGTATAATAAATCCTGCAATTAAATAATTGTAAATTAATAAAAACAACAAATAGGCCTACTTCTCCATCAATGTTTAATACTAATAATTATTATATTTTGAGAAATGTGGAATAGTTTTGTTGCAACACTTACTAGTGACTCTATTAGCTAAATGCAGATTATAGAGTATAGAATATATTATAGAGTATAGAACCTTTAAATTTTGAATCTCATTACAGATTTTGATTTGTATATCTATGAACAGAAACCAGGCCAAAATGAGCTTCTCCTTCAGCGTCAGGTGAAGCAGTTGCAGAGGGTTTTACAGGAACAGAACACACTGTTCTCTCTCATCAGTCCAGGTATATGACTGCAGAAACCCTCATGCATATAACAGTTGTTTGTGATGGTTATCTGGTTATTGAGAAAACCTAAAGAACGAATATTAGTTTTTCATTTCTGAAATGCTGTAGTTTTCAAATGATACTTACAGGAAGATATGTAAATGACAATTTTAATCTGTTATTAGACCTGTGGCATTTGCATCACAACCTTATTACTTATATACTATAGTTGTCCACTGTTTTTCTTCATTACAAAACTTTCTTTTCTCTTTCAGGACTGGTTTTATCTCCCACATTCTTGGCGCACTGGCAAGCCCAGACACCTCTGAGCACTTCAGAAACTCATCTCCTCAACCCTACTGAGAATTTAGATGCCTTCAAGGAAAGCTCAACCAAACCCTCATATTCTGGCCAGGTTGAGAATGAGTCAGAGGCTCTGGCAACTAATAACAGCAATGGTAGGAATCGAGAAGTACTTTATCTTTATGGTCTTTTAAAAAAATCTATATTTACATAGAGTGTTGTAATAAAATTCAGTTTGAGATACTTTATTCTCTACATATCAATAATCAAAAGAATAATAATACATGCAAAAAAAAAAAAAAAAAGTAAAACATAAAATCTTGGACATTTCTTCCTCCTCTGTGCCTGACAGAGAAGTCTCTTGAATCATAACTTTCCAGGAAAAGAGAAACCAGACAACTGTCTGTGACTACAGATCATGAGTCACATTTACAAATCACTCACAACAGAATGTCCAATATGTGCAAGACATGTAATGTAAACATGAGATTAAGCTGTTAAAAAATGAAACTACAGATGCTTCAGTGTGACTGACATGCTACACTGTAAAAAAAAAGTTGCTGCCTTACATTTTTAAGTACAATCAAACAAATCAGATGTTTAAGTCATTTTAACTCAAATTACATTAAACTGACTTAAAAATGAGTTGAATCTTGTATAACTTATAAAAAAAGTTGAAAATTGCTTAACTTATTTTGATGAGTTAAAGCAATGTAAAAACATGTGTTGCCATAACTTATTGATCATATAATGTTTTTTACAATGTACTTCATTTAAAACAATTTTAAATGGCATATGACTGATTGTTTTGACATTTATTATGCATACAGCTTTCTAACCTCATATGTTATTTATTGTTAAATAGTAAAATAATATGAGGTCATAAGCAGAATGCATAATGAGAATACATGAACTATTTGTCCGTTTAAAATTCACCTGTCACAACGCAGGACCATTTAAAATGAACTAGTGAGTTTAAAATGGTCACAATGCATAAGCTATACACTTTTGCAATATACATTCCTAAAAACTTTAAACTAAAATCCACGATATGTGTCAACTATTCAAAATGCATTAAACACAATGCAATTGCAAATAATTCACTGAAATTGCCTCAACAGTCTTTTCAAAGAATCTTCTTTTTTCAGCCGGCATTCTTAGTTCACTCGTCTGCAGTGTCATCTGAATTTTCCGGTTGTTCCTTCTCCAGCAGAAAGGGGAGATAAATTGACACGTATAACTTCTTAAATTTACTGCTGCTCAGGCAGTACAGGATTGGATCCAGCAGACAGTTCAGATAAGAGAGACAAATAAACCCGTCGTACACTTTAATGACAGTATCTTTTTCCTCTTTCATCACATGCCCATTGGTCTTTAGCTGCACCGCTCGTGTAACGGCATACGGCAAGAAGCAGACAGCAAAGACGAGGACCACCGAAGTGACGAGGAACATCGCTCTCCGGAGCTTAGTCTTGTCGCCCACCGACTTCTGTTTGAGTCTTTTGATAATGCGTATTGAGCAGTACACGAGAACAAAAAAGGGGATCAGAATCTGGGTAAAAAACACAATTTCCCTCAGTATAATGACAGGGTTGAGTTCATCATTTTCATTGCTGTTGCACCTGATAAAACTTTGCAACATGGCCGGAATAGTCAAAATTCCCAGTAGCACCCAGATAAATATAGAAATCTGAGGTGATCGTTTCAAAATCCTTAGGACTTTCCTCTTCCCAGGATGAACTACACTAAAATATCGATAAATGGAGATCACCGTCAGGAAGGCGATGCTGGCTCCTCGGTTGAGAAACTGCAGAAAGAGCTGTACTTTGCACACTACCTTATTTTCACTGCATTGCTGAAAGTTATATGCCTTTACGGGCAAACCAATCAGCAGCAAAATATCAGCCAGGACCAGGTTGAACAAGAAAATGTCAATGGTTTTAGATTTCCAGAACATGAGCTTGAAGATGAAGAGATGGATAACTGAAATGTTCAGCAGGAGACCCAAGATAAACTCCACAACTACCACAGAAGAGTAGAAAATATACAGCGCTCTATTTTTGTCGATGTTATCCTGACAGTTGTCTTCTGTGTCGTTTATAGACTCCATATTTTACAGATCCCTGGTCCGAACCGCTTCCTAATGTGTGTAGACGCCACACCTTTGGATGTCTGTTCTCCCAAAGCAGAGCATTTTAAAGCTGCTCAGACTTGAAGGCTAAGCACTTCCTCTGCCTGAGCATTCAAGTCTCGACCTGTTGAGAAGCTAAAGGACTGATGTGACAAACTGCTTTGAAAAAGACACACAAAAAAGTGCCGTCATCAAAGACAACTGAAGTTTAAATCTTTTATAGAGCACTCAGTGAGTGTGTATTGATAGAGATCAAATGTCAGGAAGGTTGACACAATGGACAAAGCAAATGAACAGTTAAAAAAAGTAGTCAGCTAAAGACACAGTCAAATCTATTCGCAAAGATCATATCTAAGAACTGAGCATATTTAGGCAGGACAATAGTGGGCGTGTTGACTTCACCATGCAAGTTATAACAAATGTACACAAAAAAAATGTGATGGCTATTGATCTTCTGTCCTAAACGCCTATGCTTGTACATTAGGACCATTTAGTGGCTTGTCCAGACAAGCTTGAGCAGATATGTGAAATAAAAATAGCTGACGGGCAAGTATTGCCTTTTATAGCAAAAGGACATGACCTGTTTAAAAGATTTGCCACACCTCATATGCATAGCAAGCTAATTTTTTGTTCACTATTTCTAACAATGCACATGTTCATTTCTATAAGACCTTTATATCTTCCATCATTTTGGAAAGATGAATTGCATTGCATTTGTTTCTTGAAGTTCAGGTTACCTGACACAAATCAATGGTAATAAGTTGAGTCATAATATTAAATGAGATCTTAATTTGCATTGCAGATGTTGCACCATCAGCAGAGCTCAGATGCTTGTCTCCTATTAAAGAAGAGTCTTCAGAATTTGCACAAGAAGACTGTCCTCTTAGCCCTTTCGGACTGAGGCAAGGTCTCCCACCAAACCCAGAGGAAAGGTATTAGATGATGCAAAAATATATTTATAAAACATTTAGTTATTGTTTTATAATTGCGACTTTTCATCTTACAATTCTGACTTTTTTTCTGGCAATTGCGACTTTATATCACGCAATTCTAAGATAAAAAAAAGTCGGAATTGTGAGATGAAAAGTCGCAATTACATTTTTTGTTTTTTATTCTGTGGTGGAAACAAGCTTCCATACATAAGGGACTTCTTTCAAAAACATTAAAAAAAACACCTTTTGAACAGTAGTGTAATAGAAGACATTTGCAATATTTATAGTATGAGAGCTGTACAATTTGAAAAGCAATATCATTTAAACACAGGCCTATTCGACCAGGACTGAGAGAAGAGCAAAAAACGTTTGAAGAGTTTGTTGAAGAACATCTAAAAACAGACCAGGCTGTTCTCCAATATGAGATTCAGGTATGAGCGGCATTTGAAAAATCTAACTCTTCTTCTCTTCTGTGTTCTAAGCAGTATCCTCTCTGTTTTACAGGCTATTGCACAAATCAGAGGAGCAGAGAAGAGAAATTTCCTTCGTAAAGGAGAAGGAACATCTAGAATTTCGAAGGGTAAGGACTGCTCACAAAGTCTAAAGAGGACATGCTCTATAAGTCCACAAATGATGAACATGAAGCTCAGTCAGCAGTCGGTACGACCCAATGAAGAGATGCCAAATAGGAGCAGTCCTGCACTGAAGAGTGTAGGAAACCTCAGTGACCAAAAAGACTCTCTAAAGAGGACCATTGCTCTACAAGAGGATTCTTTTTCATCAAACAACAAAGGGAAAGTCAAAGCTTTGACTGCTAATATTGCTAACAATGCAGTCTCACTTAAAAGTAAGGAAGTCGTGAGGAATTATGGTAATTCTTCCAATGGAAGTAAGCCAAGTGGATCTGCTCTGGCACAAAGCAGGAGTGTTGGCTTTAAAAAAATTAATGACCACATTGTCAAAGTCCATGAGAAAAACTGTCCTACCAAAAACTACCGTCAAAGTGGACATACCAAAGAGACGTCTAAAGAAGTCAATTTAACCGACGAGGTGATGGAGTCACTGGCTCTTAGTGAATCTAACGACAGCACTAGCAGCGAGGACGGCCCCAGCTCTCAGCCTCACAGTCCGTTTCCTCATTATCTTTCAAGGCACAAAGTTCAGAGTCTAGATTTGTCGGATGGCGACTACGCTAGTGATGCCCCGAGCGAGACTCGATTCAATGAAGAACATTGCACTTTAACTCCTACGTCTAGTTCTTCAAGCTTCAGCAGTGATTCTGAACTCATGAGCTTAGAGGGGTCTATGGCTAACAGCTCCAAGAAAACAGAAGAAAGCGGGACCAAAAGTGATTTTAGACCACCTTCTGCTCCTGAAACTCTCACAAAGACATTTCCAAAAGTCAAGGTTACTGCAGAAGACGTCACACATGGCATGGAGCAAGATAAACTACATACTTCAATCAGGTTTTGTAGAAAGATTAGGGCTTTTACTAAATGTTTTGGTATTTTGACAAGAAACTCTAGCCCTGAAACCTAAGTTTCTATCTCTGATTAACATATTCCTGAATTTGGCTAGGTCGGAGATGGAAGAGCATGGTTTCAATGGTGAAGATGACTGTAGACCTTTGCTCAGGCTTACGAAAGAACTTCATGAACCTCAGGTAGAAACAGGACATTTTAGACCAAAGTTTCCTCCTTTTTCACATCACGTCTCCATGTGTGACCTTGTAAAGAATCACCACTTTACTTCTTACACACTATTAAAATAAAAGTTCCAAAAGGGGGTTTTCACAGTGATTTCATAGAACCATCATGTTGGGTTCCCCAAAGAACCTTTCAGTAAATATTTCTGTGATATATTTCTGTAAAGAACTTTTTCCACTATAAAGAACCTTTCATGCAGTGGAAAGGTTCTATAGATGTTGGAGGTTCTTCATGGAACCACTGATGCCAAACAAGAACCTTTCTTTTTAAAAGTGCACTACTTTTTTTTTTTTTTTTTAGGATCCTTACGGTTTTAATAGTAATATGTATTCAGAAAGTACTTCATATCATGTTTAAATCACTGTGCATTTACTGTAGGATCTGAGACAGCAGATCTCATCTCTGAAGCAGCAGTTGATGGAGAGGGAGTCTTACTGGTCACAGGCCCACAGTCTCCTCCAGAGCCGTGTGAAAGCCCTCACCCGAGAGAACCAGGAGCTTCACAGCAGGCTCAATGTGAACAAGAGTTTACACCAGAGCGCTGGTTCCTCTGCTCCTCAGGCTGGACCATACAGCACAGTGAGAGTAAATTCAAACCTCATTCAATAATGATCCACAGGTTAAATATTTAGATTTAAATTTTCTTTTCATCACAAAAAAATATAAACATATCAAACATTTAACATTTACATATAAATTAGATAAGACATTCCCCCGGTTTCGCAGCCTAGTCCCAGACTAAAATGCATGTTTGAGCTGTTTTAACTGAAAGCAACTTGCACTGACAGATCTTAAAATATGTCAGATCCATTGTTTTGTCTCAACATACACACAAGTAATGTTTTTTCTAAGGTACATTAATAAAAGCTGCGTAAATGTTCTAATTTAACTAAGGCCTAATCCTGGCTTAATCTAAGCCCTGTCTGTGAAACCGGGCCATTAAGTTTTGTGGTTGCACTTTATATGTGTACTTACATGTACTTACAGTGTACTTACCTAAGAAAGTACTGGTTAATATAAGGTAACATGGGTTAAGGTTAAGTTTAGGGATAGGTTCAGGGTTAGTACCTAGTTATTACCCAGTTATTGTAATAACTATAAGTACATATGTACATGGGGAACAGGACTGTAAAATAAAGTGCTACCAGTTTTGTTTTCTGAGAAAACTGCATTAAAAGAGGTTTATACAATATTTCCCAATATTGTAAACTTGTTCTCCCTTTGAACTGTTTATTTATTAAAATATAATTTAAATACTCTTATAGTTTTGTCTTATAAGTACCTTAGTACATAACAAAACAAAAAAAAAATCTGTTTATACAGTGGGGAGAACAAGTATTTGATACACTGCCGATTTTGCAGGTTTGCCCACTTACAAAGCATGTAGAAGTCTGTAATTTTTATCATAGGTACACTTCAACTGTGAGAGACGGAATCTAAAATTCACATTGTATGATTTTTAAGTAATTAATTTGCATTTTATTGCATGACACAAGTATTTGATACATCAGAAAAGCAGAACTTAATATTTGGTACAGAAACCTTTGTTTGCAATTACAGAGATCATACGTTTCCTGTAGCTCTTGACCAGGTTTGCACACACTGCAGCAGGGATTTTGGCCCACTCCTCCATACAGACCTTCTCCAGATCCTTCAGGTTTCGGGGCTGTCGCTGGGCAATACAGACTTTCAGCTCCCTCCAAAGATTTTCTATTGGGTTCAGGTCTGGAGAGTGGCTAGGCCACTCCAGGACCTTGAGATGCTTCTTATGGAGCCACTCCTTAGTTGCCCTGGCTGTGTGTTTCGGGTCGTTGTCATGCTGGAAGACCCAGCCACGACTCATCTTCAATGCTCTTACTGAGGGAAGGAGGTTGTTGGCCAAGATCTCGTGATACATGGCCCCATCCATCCTCCCCTCAATACGGTGCAGTCGTCCTGTCCCCTTTGCAGAAAAGCATCCCAAAAGAATGATATTTCCACCTCCATGCTTCACGGTTGGGATGGTGTTCTTGGGGTTGTACTCATCCTTCTTCTTCCTCCAAACACGGCGAGTGGAGTTTAGACCAAAAAGCTCTATTTTTGTCTCATCAGACCATATGACCTTCTCCCATTCCTCCTCTGGATCATCCAGATGGTCATTGGCAAACTTCAGATGGGCCTGGACATGCGCTGGCTTGAGCAGGGGGACCTTGCGTGCGCTGCAGGATTTTAATCCATGACGGCGTAGTGTGTTACTAATGATTTTCTTTGAGACTGTGGTCCCAGCTCTCTTCAGGTCATTGACCAGGTCCTGCCGTGTAGTTCTGGGCTGATCCCTCACCTTCCTCATGATCATTGATGCCCCACGAGGTGAGATCTTGCATGGTGCCCCAGACCGAGGGAGATTGACCGTCATCTTGAACTTCTTCCATTTTCTAATAATTGCGCCAACAGTTGTTGCCTTCTCACCAAGCTGCTTGCCTATTGTCCTGTAGCCCATCCCAGCCTTGTTCAGGTCTACAATTTTATCCCTGATGTCCTTACACAGCTCTCTGGTCTTGGCCATTGTGGAGAGGTTGGAGTCTGTTTGATTGAGTGTGTGGACAGGTGTCTTTTATACAGGTAACGAGTTCAAACAGGTGCAGTTAATACAGGTAATGAGTGGAGAACAGGAGGGCTTCTTTAAGAAAAACTAACAGGTCTGTGAGAGCCGGAATTCTTACTGGTTGGTAGGTGATCAAATACTTATGTCATGCAACAAAATGCAAAATAATTATTTAAAAATCACACAATGTGATTTTCTGGATTTTTGTTTTAGATTCCGTCTCTCACAGTTGAAGAGTACCTATGATAAAAATTACAGACCTCTACATGCTTTGTAAGTAGGAAAACCTGCAAAATCGGCAGTGTATCAAATACTTGTTCTCCCCACTGTATATGCCTCAATGAATAACATTGTTGTGCTTCAGTTTGAGAAAAGCAGAGAGGAACCACAGAAGACCCCTCGTGTTAGGAGTGCAACTCCAGCCTTTAACAAACCCACCAGCCATAGGACACAACAGAGCGATGTTAGTATGCTAACATTATTAATGTGCATTATCAAACAAGAACTGGTCTTGATGTAAAATATTAATTATTAAAATGTACTTTTATTTTAAAGTAAATATTTCCTTTTGTTTTATTTTTTGTAATTTGCTAGGTAAGGACTCATACAACTAGTTCAGCTAAACTCAATTCCTATAAACCCGTTGAGGTGTGTAATATGTTCTCAAGTGCCCTTTAAGCTCTTCAGAAATAATTCATGGTGGCCCAGTGTCAGATAATTGACTCGGCTCTTTATAATTAATTCATGCTTATGCAATGCATCTACCCATCTCCATTTCATACAGTGTAAGTGTTAAATCCTGATTTTATTTTGTAATTGTTTGCCCTTTTCATAATTTATGAACACAAAGAGCTATTCAATATAAATGGCACACAGAGAATAAATGCAGCATCACTTTCACATAATATATTTATTCAATCACTGTGCATGCACTGAAAAAAATGTACACATTTTAAGTAAATTTTACTGCTACTGCTCTGTAAAACTTACGTTATCAAGTCAAATCTACTTACTATGAACTTTACATTCATAAAGAAATTAAGTAAATATTACTTAATTATATTTAATTTCACATATAGAATTAAGTAAAATCTACTCAACTAAGTTAAGTAAAATTAACTTTTTACTCAAATAATATAACTGAATTAATTGAATTAAATCATGTTTTTAAAGTGTATGCTTTACTTACAAACATCTAAGTAAATAATGCAATAGATTTTGTGTATCTACATAATATAAGTTTCGTGGTATCCACCCAAACACAGAGACTTCCATACTTGGTACACAATATACAATGATGGTAACATTCGATAGATCATTTTTGAGTATGAATGTGTCATTTTGAGTAGAAAATGAACTCCAGATGTCACAAAATCACAAGTTACTAAATCTAACAACAAAAGTAATGATAAAACAGTGTAAATACAGCTGGAAAACAGCCAGAAATCAACCTTATTAGTTATTCATGCTCCGGTGCATGATGGGAACACCAGTATCAGAAAAGTTGAGTAGGTTTTGCTTAATTTTATATTGTTGATATTTACGCTTTAATTTCTACATGCTTGAATTGAGTACTAATAGAGAATTTACTTTGTTTTTTCAATTCTTGCCTGAACTAACTTTTTCATGTAGAAATTACATTTGTTTTTTCTGTAGTATTTACTTCACCACAGAGTCATTTTTATCAGTGTTATTGTGACATGCATGCATAAGCATACAGATCATATGCTGCAAAAAAATGTTTGATTTATGTAAATGAATAAATCAATTTTTTTTTTTTTTTTTTTTTTTTTTTTTTTTTTGGGGGGGATATTTTAATGGATAACAGAACAAAAATACTGATATCTAGTGCAGTGCTGATATTGAAAGCATGTGATTTCTTGTTCTTTGATGGACAGGCAAATGGACGCTCTTTTACCAAAGCTAATAGGATAACAGAATGCATAGCCGACTCTTTGAGTATGTTCGCTTGTGCTTCATCTCTTATGAACTAAAATACAAGCTGTCATCACTAATCAGATGTACTGTGCTCAACTTGCTATATCTTGTGTTTTTTAAAAGGAAAGAATTCTGCACTTTCCACTGACAGTCCACAGAACAATGACATGATTTCACAAGGCGGAAAGGTATTTACTTTTCTCTTAAAGGCACAGTTCACCTGATGCAGTCAGTCAACATCTCTCAGAATTAGAGCATGAAGTAATGATATATCACTCATCATGAGAGAATAGACTCTGACCCAGTTTCTGTTATGAAATGTACAATGCATCATAGTATCATAATGACACTTTTGCTCACAGGGAAGTTTGTTTTATCATCACACTGATTGCGATGATGCACAAATGGCATCCCAAGCCAGAAAAGACAAAGTACGGGAGGAAACTCACTATCCAGATGGAAGGGTAAAGAGGGTGTTTTGCAATTGGAAATTGGAATTGCACACATCTTCCAGTCCTTTTTCATAATGTTCTACTTTCTTTTAGGTAGAACATCTTTTTTTGAACGGATGTCGTGTGATCACATTCCGCAATGGAACAAAGAAAGAGATTGGTGTCGACAAGTCGGTCACTGTTACCTTCTTCAATGGAGATGTTAAACGCACGCTGGCTGACGGGACTGTGGTGTGTATCAGGAGTACCTAATGCCTGCTACAGGGAATTCTATAAGATCATTACAAATCACACATGGATCTAATAAACTTGGGTACAACATGTATGTAGACTGTACGATGATGACACCTATTGAAGCGTAGGCTATGACGCAAGTTAGTATAGAAGAATAAAACGTCATTAGCCTACGCTAGCGGTAAACAAATAGAGCAAGATGAATCGCAATTGTGGTTTTTATGTAAGCTGAAAAAAAGAGGAGGAAGTGAAAGAGGAGAATATGGACACAGTCATAGCTAGGGAAAAGAGTCAACTTGGAAATTTAAGTGTTAGCGTCATCTCGCGTTGCTCAATACTCCATTTCATGGTGCATTTTTATTGGTTAGTCAGTAGACGTAGGTAGCAGCAAACACACTGTGAGATGATCATGCTAAATTTCTGACACTGTTGCAAGACCGTGACAACTGTCGTTTTTGAAGCTAGGACCAACGTTTAGGACCCATGACCACAGAAATCGGCACGACTGATCATTTTTCATCTGGGACAGCCCAAACAGCCCAATGTGTACCGGGTATAAGAGAATAAGGATGTCTTGTCAAGTCTGTTCCCACAGTTACTGCTGCTGTATTGCAACATTTCAACATTTTGTGATCATCCACCAGAACATTTACATGTCCCTACAGGCTCAAGCTTTTGGTTTTTGTGTCCCGTAATTCACCACGCCTTTTGTCTCTTTTCCTGCATTTGTATTTTCCAGATAAGTCTTCAGATCAGGGTTTTTTAGTTTCCAAAAGTTCACTTGTTTTTATCTTTATTTCATTTTTTTATTTTGGTTTCCAGTTTTAGTATGGTTTCCGTTAGTTTTAATGCTGATTAAATAGTTTTTATTTCATTTGTATTTTTGTATTAGTTTTAGTATATTGTTTAAGTTTTTATACCAAAGCACGCAAATTACGAAAGCAGTTAAACTTTTTGTTCATGCTTCAAATGCACTACATCCAGGTGTTTTTTTGTTAATTTTCAAATGATTGTTTGGTTTTTCCATTTAAGTTAACAATTAAACAGCTTTAAATCCCTCTCTGTTTAGATATACTACTATTACGATGCTCAAACAACACACTCAACCTATCCATCTGGTTTGGAGGTTGTACAGTTTCCAAACAACCAAAGAGGTTAGAAAATAACATGCGAAAGATGTTCTTTTTCAAAGTTGTAAATAAAGACTTTAGAATTATATTTTACAAGAAATTACTATTTCAGTCTTTCTACTTTAACATTTCATGTTTAGTTCAATGTGTTAATGCCAATTCACACTGCACCAACAAACTCTGACCAACGGCAACAGACACTTTGTTTTTTTTTGTTTTTTTTTTAACCAATCAGTGTGTTACGCCTATCAGTGTCTGTTGCCATTGGTCAGCGTTTGTTTTTAATGTTTCCATGTTCAATCAGCTTTTGTCGGGTCGTAGAATGTCTGTTATTTATTTGTAAAATTTACTAGCAGTTTTGAGTGAAAAGTATTTCAAAATTTCAGTGTAATTTTACTGTGAATTTGAGATTTTAAGTGTCTGTTTAAATGCTACATTTCCCTAGAAAAACACCATCCTGATGGCACAAGGGAAATATCCTTCCCGGATGGCACTGTCAAGATTCTCCACTCCGATGGTCGAGAGGAAAGCATTTTTCCAGATGGAACTATTGTCAAGATATCACAGTAAGATTAATGTCTGCCTTTCCTGTTTGTTTGTTTGTTTGTTTGTTTGTTTGTTTCTTTGTTTCTTTTCTTCTTTTTTATTTACTCCCTTATACACACTGCTTCCACAGACATGGTGAAAAGATGGTGGAGTTTACTAATGGGCAGAGAGAGATCCATACTTCGCAGTACAAGCGGAGGATGTACCCGGATGGAACCGTTAAAACTGTCTATACGAATGGCAGGCAAGAGACAAAGTTCTCATCTGGGAGGGTTCACATTAAGAACAATGAATGTGTCCTTATAATGGACAAAAAGTGAACTTCTGAAAATCATTTTCATCTTATTTATTTGTTGTTTTTATATAAATCATCTAAACTCTTTGATCTAACACATCAATAAACTGTAAGTGACAATCGGATGAACTAAGCTTGCCTATTTTTACATGTGCTGTCAGCAGGTGTCTTGTGTTGCTAAGAGTTCCTCTCAGCATGAACGCATCTGATACTGTATTCAGGTGAAGACTTGTGACCCTCTGACCTAGTCATGACATTGTACTACATTGCAGCACTCTGGTTTCAGTAGAGGACCATTCCTAAAATAGTAAGGGAGAGCTGGGATAAATAACTTATATAAACATTACATCTGAGGATGTGTTTTGTGTCTGAATATGTTTTTGTATTGTCTAATCGTAGCATGTATATACATAAAATATACACTACTTTTCAAATTATAAAAAAAATAGAAAATTTAAATAGAAAACAGTTATATTAAATTGTAATAATATTTCATAATATTAGTGTTTTACTGTATTTTTGCACAACTAAATGCAGCCTTGGTAAGCATAAGAGAAAAAAAAAATACACAAGTGAGTTAAAGGTGCTGTATGTAAGTTTTTCACTGTACTAAAGCATAAAAATACCATAATATGTTTGCTGAAAAACAATGCTACAGCCAGTTATTTTACTTTGAAACGGGCGTTCCGTGTTGGAATGTCTGTTTTTGTGATACCGCACATTGCCAGTTTGCCCAATAGTATTTCGACACCCCAGGTTGCCAGTTGGCGGAAAACACAGCGTATTGCAGCCATGGAAGCCAGCGAACAAACTGGGTCAGAGATCGCAGATTCTACCTGACCTAAAAAGCCTCAGCACCAATCTAAAAATCTCTATGAATGAGAGCATATTAAAACATGATATCAACTCAACATAAATCAATAACTTACAGGGCCCTATTTTAACGATCTGAGCACATGGTCTGAAGCACATGGCGCAGGTGCACTTAGGGCAGGGGTGTCCAAACTTTATTAAAAGGGGGCCAGATTCGATGTTGTGGACACACCTGGGGGCCGGTTCCCTATATATATATATACACTCACCTAAAGGATTATTAGGAACACCTGTTCAATTTCTCATTAATGCCAGTCTTAATGCAGTTGAAGACTGGAAAAATGTTGCCTGGTCTGATGAGTCTCGATTTCTGTTGAGACATTCAGATGGTAGAGTCAGAATTTGGCGTAAACAGAATGAGAACATGGATCCATCATGCCTTGTTACCACTGTGCAGGCTGGTGGTGGTGGTGTAATGGTGTGGGGGATGTTTTCTTGGCACACTTTAGGCCCCTTAGTGCCAATTGGGCATCGTTTAAATGCCACGGCCTACCTGAGCATTGTTTCTGACCATGTCCATCCCTTTATGACCACCATGTACCCATCCTCTGATGGCTACTTCCAGCAGGATAATGCACCATGTCACAAAGCTCGAATCATTTCAAATTGGTTTCTTGAACATGACAATGAGTTCACTGTACTAAAATGGCCCCCACAGTCACCAGATCTCAACCCAATAGAGCATCTTTGGGATGTGGTGGAACGGGAGCTTCGTGCCCTGGATGTGCATCCCACAAATCTCCATCAACTGCAAGATGCTATCCTATCAATATGGGCCAACATTTCTAAAGAATGCTTTCAGCACCTTGTTGAATCAATGCCACGTAGAATTAAGGCAGTTCTGAAGGCGAAAGGGGGTCAAACACAGTATTAGTATGGTGTTCCTAATAATCCTTTAGGTGAGTGTATATCAATCACATAACAGATTTGACAAAAGCTTGAGCTGACAGTAGAGTAGCTTGAGATAGGACACAGATGTAAATTTAATACACAAAAAATATCTGTAAAACTCTTAACAACCTTGTTTTTAAAGGGTTAAATTTAAATATTATTACTGAGTTAGAACTCTATTCTTATTTATAAATAAGAATTATAAATGAACAAGTACTCTTTAGATCACCACAGGTAAAACCACACATGGCAAAAAGTAAAAATATTTCTATATCTAGAATGGCTTTATGGTAGTCTATAAACGCATTTAATATAAATACAAGTGCACAAAACTGCAAGTTTATGACAAAAAAATGTAATACATGTCTACATTAAAAATGAAATAAAATTAGATATTAACCTACATTTCTGACAAAATACCACGGTTACAGTTAGTGTTACCACAGTAAATCCATGATAAATGTTGGTGAATTGTTGGTTGAAAAGTATTCTAACTGGATCGTTGTGGCTCAGTGTTTCTCCTGATTTGCACGTTAGCGTTGTTAATTAAGTCAGCGCTGTTTCAACTGGCTTTAAACTAAATTAAATCACAGAGAGATTTTCAGCTTGTATCGGAGCCCTCTACGCTGAACTTGAACGCTTCTCATTGGATGTTTAGTGGTCGTGTGATCGAGACAATCGGCAAGTAAACACATTTGTTCAGACTCAGAGCTCGCGAGTTGCGCTGTTTCGTTCCGCTTTTGGCGCCTTGTTTCCCTGGCCTAAAATCTAGTGCTGCCACCTTGTGTTGACATTGTGAAACTGCATGATTTGT
The DNA here is from genome assembly GCA_039654105.1 of Coreius guichenoti. Lineage (NCBI taxonomy): Eukaryota > Metazoa > Chordata > Actinopteri > Cypriniformes > Gobionidae > Coreius > Coreius guichenoti. The sequence continues at coordinate 32,967,456 of CM077185.1, forward strand.
AAATTATGCGTGGCGGGCCACATATAATATATTTTAATAGACAAGCTGCGGGCCGTTTAAAATATATCCCCGGGCCGCATTCCCCGGACTTTGGACACCCCTGACTTAGGGCGTGTCCAAATCCACTTTTGCTAGTTTAACGACGGAAAAAACGGTCGGCACACCAGGCATGGTCCAAAAGGGTTGTACCTAGTCTCTTAATGAGTCATGGGTGTGTTTTGGGTGTAACGTGCAATAAACCAATCAGAGTCTCATCTCCTATTCCCTTTAAAAGCCAGTTGCGCTTGCACCATGGCGGATTCTCTATTTACATGGCGGAATTTGCGAGCAGAAAGACTGAATGCTCTTCAGAGAGGAATCCTTTTATTTTTAATATTTAAAAATGTTTGAGTGTTGCTGCGCGTCCCTGTGTGTGTAACAAGCAGAGTGTATGCGCGTTGCCTATAGGCGCATGTTACTAACGCGCCCTTGAAATAACACAAAAAATACTACACTAATGACTTTAGACCAGGTTTTTGTTGGTCAATGGCCCAGTCGTTTTCAGCTGCCTCAAAATAGCAACGTGCCAACAATGCACCTGAACACCTCATTTTCAGACCAGCACGCCCATGGGCGAACAGATGGGCGTGAGTGCATTCGCTATTTTTAACAACGTGGCGCTGGACAAGAAAATGATAACTGCATCGAGGTGAAACCAGCAAAAAACACTTGTCACGCCTGGCGTCTTTTGCGCCGGGTGAATGATAGGGCCCACAGAGTCTCCTCACCTTCCATTGTCAATTGCGCTTGTACTCATACCGGCAACCTGCGTGAGCGTCGAGTCTGAGGAGGAGAGGGCGGGGGCGGGGCAAACAATATTTTGAATTTGGACTGCAGTACCCATTTCAACCACTAGCTGTCAATCCTACATACTGCACATTTAAATTGTCATGGGTAACAATTTCTAACATGTCAAAAATGTTTAAGGCAAAAAGAAAATTCTGATTTATTGCTTTTCACTAAATATTTATTTGTGCAAGTACGATATATATGCTTTCCCCAATTCCCTCCTCTTGTGTTGTGTTGTCTTGTAAGAGATAAATTGTTAAAAAAAATCAGGCCTGCTTAAACCATTTTACTTGGTTTCTGAATTTGAGGAGTAGCATTCACTAAGAAGAGGTGGATCTTTTGGCCCCCAAAGCAGAGACTCAAATTTGTCCCTGACAGGATTGCATCTCTGACCGCTATCCGCCTTTGTCCTCTTTTTTCCGTTAAAGGAAGATGTCAGTCTGTTTGTGAGTTTACGGACCTCATTCACAATAGCCTTAACATCCACTTGGTCCTGAGAGGCTTTCCACGTAGCCTCACTAAAGGGAAAGGTCAGTATGAAGTCTCCAACACGACAAGGAGGGATGTCTCTGTCCTGAGTCCTGCGGTTCCATGGGACGGTTGGGGACGTGAGTTTATGTATGTGAAGAGAAGGTAACTTGCATAGGGAAGATGATGTGTTTTTGTGTGATTGCCCTATACTGTTAAGTGTTGTGAGTTCATCAGATTCCACCTCAACGTTAATTTTCTCCAACTTCTGAGGAGCCTTTTCATGTCCACTGGACGTTGAGGGTTTTGAATTTGGGTGAACGGGGCAAGAAGCATACCTGGTGTTATTTCTAGCACAATCATTTATAGAACACAACACAGTGTGCTGAGAACTTGAAGAGGTTGAGGTAGACTGGTTCCTGCTTCTTTTGCCTGATGGAGTAGCATGCAAAGTTTTGGGCAGCAAGAACTCTTGAGGGATTTTTGGCTGTAAATACCGGCTACCTGATCTTGCGTATCTCTTTCTGAGGTATCCCTTCTGTCTGAAACCATCAGTCATCCTGTAATTCATCAGGTCGATTATATCATTGATCAGCCCTTTCTTGACAGCTACATCAGCAGGGCAGTCTAATGAAAGTGCCGGACTGTGGTTGACCTCTAGAAGCCACGGTTTGAAGCTGGCGTCGATGAGGATGTCAAACCCCAACAGTTCCAGAAAGTTGGGGCTGGAAGGAATGCAAGGAACAGCTGTGAGCAGAGTCAGTGTGACGATATTGCTGATCCTGTGCCAAAGGAGAAGTTCGTTTATATCTTGTTTGTGGAGAAAGCAGCGGAATTTGCTCATGGTCCACTTGCATCCTCGGCCAACACGCTCTTTGTCCTTGGCGTAGCACAATCCGAACTTATTGATGCTGGTGTTTGTCAGGTGAGAGTACAGGTTGTCTAGAGAAGCAAGGGTGTACTTTTCTGTTGCGAAACGTACTAGGCCTTCCTGGTGCATGTAAATTACAAGAGGACAGAAGCTCTTTACGCAAACGTAGATGCGCAGATCGAACTTGTAGCCTGAAATGAGAAGCGGGTCGCTGATGTATCTCTGTATGATTACCGAAGAGTCGTAGACCAAGTCCTTGATATCTTTAAACAGAAATATACCTCTTCCTCTCGACAGGCCAACCGGCTTACAAATCCAGTAGCAAGACTTCCCTCCGCCAGTAGAGCGATTCTTAGTATACACCCCTAAAAACTTTGTGTAATCGTTTGGCAATATGAGAGCAGCAGGGCTGAAGTCATACAGGGCTGCGCCGAAAGCGCTCTTCATTCTTCTCAAATGTCGTGCTAGATAGTCCTTGCGTGTAATGTAGGTCATTTTGGGATGGTGGTTTAGTCTCTGCCAGGGTAGGATGTTTTTGTAGTCTGAGTTTCGGAAGCCAGAGGATCTCCAGTAGAGGTTCCAGTCTCCTTCCTCCTGCTCCTCTTCATCATACTCCTCCCATCCACGCTCCAGCAGCACCTCACGTACCACCTGCGGAGCTCCTCCATGCAGTCGGAACACCAGGGGAGCAAAACCACATTCCTTTTCGGCCATAGAGAAGATCCCAGTACCTCCAACAATTCTCTGAATTCTGGGATTTAGGGGAAATCACATTTAATTGGATAGTAATTTTGGACAGTAATGTAAACAGCCTCTTAATTACAAGTCCTGTGACGCCATTATTCTGTATATAAATAAACAATTTATTCCTGTGTTGGCAAAGCTGAATTTTGAGCATCATTACAATAGAAATTTGTACCTTTTGTAACATTATAAATGTCTTTACTGTCACTTTTGATCAATTTAATGCATCCTTGCTGAATAAAATTTCTTCCTCATCCTTGCTGAATAAAATTAATTTCTTTAAATTCTTACTGACCACAAACTTTTTAATGGTAGTGTATAATGTTACAAAAGCCTTCTATTTCAGAAAAATGCTGCAAATAATTCTGAAAAGAAAAATGTACAACTGTTATTAACACTGATAATAATAATAATAAATGTTTCTTAAGCAGCAAGAAATTTTTGGTCCCCATGAGGAAAAAAGTGTATAAATCATACTAAGTGATGCTTTTTGAAAATGTAAAAATGCAGAAAGTTTTCTGTGATGGGTAGGTTTAGGGGTAGGGTTAGTGTAAGAGGATATAATATACAGTTTGTAGGCTACAGTATAAAAATCATTATGTCTATGGAATGCCCTCATAAGACATGAAAACACAACGTGTGTGTGTCCGTAGAAATTCCTGATTAATAGTCATATGATGGTGGCTTAATCTAGTTATGGTAGTCAGGATAATACAGTACGTGACAGTGACACACTTAATAGAAATGCGACTGATTAATACTTGAATATTATTGTGCATGTACAGTTAAAGTCATAGTACTCCCATACTAAACTAAAAACAAACCATTTTTTTTAAATTCTGCCCGGTGTCAAAATGAACAAAGCACACCCTTTTATTGCCATCATCTTTATTTAACCTCTATTCATATAATTTACCCCGTTTTAGTTTTCACCGTTTGTAGAGTATATAAATCACTCTTACCTGACCGAGCTTTGTTGCCAGGGAGATCCTCTACAGAACTCCTGTCAGACAGGTTGTGGCTCCTTTTGTGTCCTCTGCTCTGGTCATCATTCGTTGCTAGGAAACCTTTGAATAAAAGCGCGCCATGTGAGCTTCCGACTACAGTATGTTGCGCGGTCAGAGCAGGTGACGTCAGCGATATCAACATATTTTCCAAATAAGAGCTCTATTCCTCTATTCCAAATCTGTTTTTTTTTTGTTTTTGTTTTTTTTAAAGCGGATTCAAATGCCTGCTTTATAATAAACCTAATTCTCTTTCTATGTAGATTTTTACATTCATAAATGTAAATTCGCTAATTGTAAACCTATTTTTGTAGTATTCTTACAAGAGAACATTATTTACCTACAATTTCACGCTCGCTTAACAAAAAAGCTCTCAGAACATGTACAGTTTGCACGGCCTAAAAACTTTTCACTGTACTCAATGTGTAATTGTTATTAATTTGTGTAACGCCCTCTTCTTTCCTTTTCTTTGCTATTTGGTTCTACTTTGAGCTATGGCATTGGTTATTCATATTTATTATGTTCTAATTTCGTTGTGCCATAGTGCAAACTGAATGTTCAAATAAAGCATAAACATTTTCCAAACGTAAAAAATATATTGCATATTATTTATCCGCCTAGAAATATGTCTCGGGAAGGTCTAAATCGAATATAGTTTAGCTACACTTACTTTGGAAATGTGTAAATATTAGTGCATTTTGTAAAGTATTGTATTGCAGTAGGCCTAATTGACAAAAGATTAAAATGTTATTATGTAGGCCTAAATGAAATGGGCAGGGCAACCATATTTGACACATTTTATAAGTGAAGTCGAAACATGTAGACCTAATGTCACGTAGGCCTAATGGCATTACAATTTAGGTAAAATGATGAACGATGTTTTTTTTTTTAATATAAATATACTGCAATATTTTGAACAATGAACATACATGGGGCAATAACATATTAATTACATAAAATCAAATATTATGAAACAAATATAAGAAAATCAGCAATAAATCTGCATGTCATACAAAGAGTTACAAATTATTCAAATAATAGATTTAAGGTTTTTAAATAATTTACAGGTTTTTTTTCCCGCTTTGTTAAAATGATGATGAACGATGTTACTGACCATAATAGACGAGAAGAAATCACTGCCACCTACTGGAGATCAAAAGGAAGAGGACCGAGAGAGTTTATTTTCAGTGAGAATGCTGCCATCTGCTGGTTAAAATGTAAAACACTGCAGCTGCAGTAGTGCGTTGATCTGTAATATTATAGGCTACATATATTGTACATTAGTGCGCAGGCCAGGCTATATATAAACCATAGCATTAGTTTATATTTACCATAAGGGAGAAAGCACAATTGAATCCAGTGAGTTACACTACAGCCTTCATAGCAGCAGGCTGCGTACAGAGACAAAGAAAATTTGATAGTCCAGCTGTTTGTATTATATTGGGGAATGAGTTAACTCCTGTCATGTGTAACTAAAATTGGTTGAAGTAGAATGTCATGTAAAATACTCACTGCTTAAAGGGACACAAAAGAAGATATTTAAAGAATGTTAGTAGTTAAACAGTTGACGGTAGCCATTGACTTCTATAGTAGAAAAAAATACTATGGAAGTCAATGGGTGCCATTAACTGTCTGGTTACCAACATTCTTTAAAATATCTTCTTTTGTGTTCAACAGAAGAAAGAAACTCATACAGGTTTGGAACAACTTGAGGGGGAGTAAATGATGACAAAGTTTTTGGGTGAACTATCCCTTTAATGAAAAAGAGAATAGATCATAATTTCACTGCATTATCAGTGACCTTATTTTAAGCTTAAATGATTGTTTAGATTTTGTATTTATTTTAAATCATAACATTTCTTTGATTTTTTTTTTTTTTTTTTTTTTTCCTAAAACAAAAAATGTTTATCTCCAGGCTTAATCCATGAATTTTTGTAATATTTAACGTGGACACAAAATTGTTTTGTATATTATTTGGTATCCAATACCAGATACCAGATAAGATTAACTTTTTTATGAGCTGCCATAAAATATTTCTTGTAATCTGTTAATGTCTTAACCTGGGTTATTGCCTACAAGTAACCCAGATGCGAATGTAATTCAGTGTAAACATGACTTTATTTTGATTCATTGTTACATTGTTTCACTTCTCATTTTCAGCATTTTGCCTTTAATAACAGTAATAGCCATTGCTATAATGCATACAGCGTTTGAAAGTTTCCGGAAGAATTTAATCTGCAAATGATTCTTTGATTTATTTTTGAAAAAAGTGTCACTCAGACTCACTCAGACTATCTATATGAGTATCTCAGGAAGATCCTATGCAGAAATGCCCTTTAGACATTGCTGGTAAAAACTGTAAAGATTATCTTCAGAATCACAATAAAAAATTTTATTACTTCTAATTTTGATCTTCAGATAATATTTACATATATTCTGTCTTGTTTTTACCACTTCAGTGATGCTGAGAGATTAATTTTATGACTGGAAAGAATAGTATATATTATTATAGTGAGATGATGATATAATCTTACACATCATTTCTTTTTTTATGGTCTCAGTTACACATTTTATTATCTGGATCTTATCCTATGATTTTCATGTAGATTTGGCATGTTATACAACACCAGACTTTGATCTTTGACTCAGCACAGTTTATTTACTCCATTCAGACATCTTTCCCAAAATGAGTAAAACAAAATATGATGATATTTTTTTTTATATGATCTCCTAATCTACCAAACACTTTCCCCCTGTTTCACAGACAAGACTTTGGTCTAGTCTCAGACTAAAATGCATGTTTGAGCTGTTTTAACTGAAAGCAACTTGCACTGACATACCTTAAAATATGTCAGTGTCATTGTTTTGTCTCAAGATGCACACCAGTAATGTTTTTTTCTAAGGCACGTTTATAAAAGTTACTTAAATATCCTAATTGAACTAAGGCCTAATCCTGGCTTAATCTAAACCCTGTTTGTGAAACCGGGCCCTTGAGTGCCAAATGTTAACCTGACATGTTCACATTTAACATATGAGCATTCTATCTGTTGCGCTTACAGTAAATATGAGGTAAACAGAAACATATTACAAGAAAAAAGTATTTCAATGCATATACTGAAAGAAATTATTTGCCTTTGTACAGTTATAAAGAAGAGTTATCAAAATATTTATATGCTACATAAAAAAAACTGAATCTTTCTCAACACTTTGTAAATATACTGTAAAAATAATCTCTGGAAGACATCAAAAAAATCAACATTTTACATACTTGGGCAAAAATATCAACCAAAATCTATTTACAATTGTGTCTGGGCAATAATTTCTTTATCGTTCAATTCTTTGAGGTCAGCCTTTTCTGGTTTGTGCAAGTCGTCAATAAACACCGGTGGAGTTGGATGCTTGTACTCTTCGTACTCAACGTAAAGGTAAGTTACCATAGTAAGGGCCAGAACAGCCAAAGCAATGTAGATCTTGGTGGACAGGCAGATGAATGTGCTGTAAGCAAAGGCTATAACAAAACCAAGTGACTCCCACATGCGGTAGTTGGCAAATGCTGCTTCTTTGTGCTCGGCGAAGAGAATTCCATAAAGTGCTGCAATGAGATCAAATAAAATATTCATTATAACGTAATTTAAGTATGAATACCATAAAATGCAATACAACAAATATAAAACACATTAAACATCTGTGGAAGCATTTTTAAAATTAATGTTATCTAATAATAATAGTAATAAATTATTATTTTTTTTAAACAAAATATTTTAATATATATAATTTTATTATTATTAAAAAGGATATTTCACCCAAAAATTTTAATTCTGTCATCATTTAGTCACGCTCAAGTTGTTCTGAACACAAAGGAAGATATCTGGAAGAATGTTTGTAACCGAGCAGATTTCGGCAGCCACTGACTACCACATAGTGGGATATATAATGGCTGCTGAAATCTGCTTGGTTACAAACATTCTTCAAAATACCTTCCTTTGTGTTCAGCAGAAGAAAGAAATTCATACTGGTTTGGAACAACTTGAGCCTGACTAAATGATGACAGAATTTTCATTTTTGGGTGAACTATACCTTTAATGTGCTTTGTGTTGTGTGGCATGACAAACCAGGCAGAAAAACAGAAAATAAACCAATGATCAATAAAGAATTACAATTACAATAAATTGCAAGGCATTCATGCCAACTCTGAGCTACATTAAACTGTCTGTGTAAATACATCTAAATGCCACTTCAGATGCCACCTCTGCAGTGCAAAGATGAATTTTGTTTATATTAATTTTTTTTTATTTGTAACAACTAAATGGATGGTGTCTTGTAATTAAATTTTTTTGTTTATATGATTAAATAAATAAAACATGCAATACAAAAAATATAAAACCTTATATCATTTTTTAATTATTCATGTGTTTTGTGTTGTGTGGCATGACACAAAGCAGATAAAAAACTGAAAATAAACCAATGATCAATAAAGAATTACATTTATTAATCAAAAATCTACCAAGTAGCCTAATAATCCTTCAGGTTCATTAGACTAGTTCATTTTTTAGGCTTTTTACAATTGTCTGTAGCAGTGGCGAGGTTACATAAGGGACAGGGTGGCACTGGCCCAGTCAGATCGACGGCTGGTCCACCCACTCAAATAATTTTTTGTGTGAAAGGAGAAAAAAAGAACACAAACATGACAATAATAATCGCTCAAATACGTGAATTTAGCAGATGTCACTCCTGAAACTTTGAAGCGTGTATGTGGCCGCTGATCATGCATGAAAAACAAAAGTTTTATTCAAATTCTGAATTGATTACATGAAAAAAATCAAGTGCGAAAGCTTATCACTCATCTTAGTTCAGCGCTTTGTTTTGAGAGGATTTGCGAGTGTGTAGAACTTGGTCCTGGACGGCTTTGAGTAACAGCATATAAATCAAATAAATCAAAACTGAGTTGATGGACTCGATCTACTCCATCTGTGTTTTGATCATCATTCTGAATCTGATCCAGATGTAGTCTTTGACAAAAACGCGATTTTCTCTTTTTGCTCAAAATTGCTTTTTTAAATGAAAAGTACCCATATTCAAATGCTGATAAAAAAAGAATGCATGAAGGGAGAATAAAACTGAGTTGTTTGTTTAAAAGCAGAGGGTCGGTTCTTTCTTTTGATATATTGCATGTTAAGATATTCATACAACAAAATATTCAAAAAAATGATCAAAAACGGTGGCGGGGAACAGCCAAATTTTGCTGGCGGGGAAAGAGTTGAACACCTCTGATTGGTCATTGCATTCAGAAAATCAACAGACATGCCTGTGATTGACTACACTGCAAAAACACATTGTAAATAGAAACATTTGACGCTCTTCAGAGAGTAAACACAGATACGCACAGGATCGTTTGCCAAATCGGCAATATTCAATTATTACGGAAAAAACTGATCATAGACCAGCAGTTATAAGAGCTTTTCCCGCTAAAAGCAATCAGAAGCAGCAGCAGGAAGTGATTTGAGTGAGAAAATCCAACGCTAGTCTCAAGTCCAAGACTTGCCCAGCCTTACATACACTCCGTCTTTGTTTATTGTTCTTATTCTGTTAATTGCTTATTTTATTTATAAATGGATTTTGTTATTTTCATGAAACTGTTGGCTGACAGTAAATCTTAATTGTTCGAATTATTAGAATGATGTCATTTGGGAGTAGGCATTGAGGTCCACTCACTTTAAAATTTCAGGCCTCGCCACTGGTCTGTAGACTGTTCAGACTTTTGAGCCCAAACTATCTACTAGTACTTAATATTCGTAACAATAGCTTGACTATAGGTAACTAAATAGTATGCAGTATGAAGCACTCACCATTGGTTTGTGTTTGCCACACAGCGTCTGCCATGCCCCAGAGGGCCGGAAACACGAAGAACACAGGCAGCTGGTTTGGATGAGGCTCCCAGAACAAAAGACCCACAAAACAGCCCAGGTTTGTCAGTGCAGCTGTGAAAGTGTAGTAAGATGGAATGAGTATAAATTCTAGAGATCATATTTAACCTTAAACCATATGCCATATGCCTGTTCATGTATTACCCAAGCAAAAGAGGGCGATTCTTCCAGTGTATTGAGCCAGTCTCCCAAATGCAAATGAGCACAGAGAGTTAGCAGCACCGAAGCAGATCATCACAAAGCCAACGTAATGTATTCCTAACGCACAAGTCACATAGTTCTGCAGGGGAAGAGGATCACAAACACATTACGCTCATATTTCATGAGAATGAATTAGAAATTAACTTTCCCATTATGATCTTAAATTTAAATTTATAAATGTTTAAACAATAAATTCAATTAGAATTAGAAGACACAACTGAGCCGTTACCAATCAAACAAAATGGCTGCGTCCGAAATCACATACTCTCTTGAGTAGGTACTTATTTTGAGTGAGTAATTACTTCACGACCGCTAAAATGTATGTTGTATATATAGTATGAGTGTTTGTAGTATGATTGTAATCCGGATGTACTACTTTCACCATGCTGTCATTATCATGTGACCTACTAGCGTCAGTTGTGTCGCATCACTGTTATTCACAAATTCTCTCCCTTGGCCTCATGGGATAGTAAACTGTCCATCGTATGCACACTACAGAATCTCACCGCCGTCACCGGAAGTAGTAGGTAATTCGGGTACTTTTTGCCTACTCTTTTATGAGTACTGTGAATTCGGACATACTTCTTTTGTCACGTACTATATAGTAGGGAAGTATGTGATTTCGGATGAAGCTGATGAGTATAAACAAAATCCATCTTTGCATCTGAAGTGGCATTTACTGTAGATGTATTTAGATGTATTTAATGCAGCTCAGAGGTGGAATGATTGCATTTACATTGTAATTACAATTGCATAAATAATGCTATGAGATATTAAATACTATGTTTTAAATATAAGGGGGTAACTGAAGTTCTGTTTAGGGCATCCGTTTTCTTAACTGTATCATATGTTATAAATATTAAAAACAAGAACTTATACAGGGGCATTTTTTGCCCCCATATCTTAAAATTTGGGTGCCATTTTCTGCCCCAGTCTGTGTTTGGTCGGGTACCTTTGTGTATTCGCCAGAGAGGAAACTTTGCTCGAACCCACTGTACATGGTCAACGGGATGAGCAGCAACAATCTGGGATCTCTCAAGAGCTTGAAGGTAGCCATAAAGGTGCTACAAAATGATTCGTTGCCCTTGGTCCTCCGAAATTCTTTGGCCAGACCTTGGTCTATGTTGTCCAAGAACACTGCCACAAAAATCATGGCCAGAACCCCCACAGCTGCATAGACCAGGAAACACTCAGTTATACAGTCTTACTGGACCTTCATAGAATAATGAAAACTAGTGCTGAACATTCTAAGCTAGATGTTTTGTCATATTTGTCAGGAGATATTAATAAAGTTCTATTTCAACAGTTCACTATGCAAACATAGAAAAAAACATATTTGATGTTACATTTGTACACAAATATGACCTACCAATGTAGCAGCCTAGTAGTGTGTTCACTAAGTGTTTTGCTGGACGGGTTGAGTTTCCAATGATGGTGAAATTGTCAAGGCATGTTGCCACACCACAGAACTGCAGGTTCTCCTCAGGGACTTCGACTAGAAACGGATAAACGTTCAGTGCATTTACAGTCACCAAAATACAGAGACGCTGGCAAAATATTTAATTCAACTGTACCTATGTTAGAGTCCTGGCCAAATATGAGAGATGACATGAGGTTTCCCCATACCGCAGAAGACTGAAAAATGAAGAAAAAGATGCCAAAATATTGATTTATGAGATCCTGGCCTTTCTTGTTGATTTTCTGGCCACGCGTGTTTCCACTTATTGTGAGATAGGTGCATTTTGCAGACCACAGCGGTGAACCTCCCATACCCAGAATGGCAGAGGTGGTCATCAGACTTGCCCTGCAGAAACAAAATGATTTCAGAGACTTCAGTAACTGCAGATTTTATTCTACCTTCTGCTCTCTAACTTTGAAATGTTTGGAGTTAGTAAGTGTTTTGTTTTGTTTTTTGTTTTTTAAAGAAATTAATAGTTTTATTTAGCAAGAATTTGTTAAATTGATCAAAAATGACAGTAAAGACAAATAAATTCTATTTTATAATATATATTTAAATAGAAAAGAGTTCTTTAAAAAAAAAAATCTGTATTTTTTACAGTAATTTTTTACTGTATTTTTGGATCAAATAAATGCAGCCTTTTGTAAGATACCTTTTTCAAAAACATTAAAAATCCTACTGACACCAAACTTAAATATATATAAATATATATATTTTTTCATATCCTCCTGGGACCCAGGAATAGACTTTTGTCTATTATATTTTATTATATTTTAGTGAATTTCTCTGACACTGTACATGTCACAGTTTTACAGGATGTCCTGTAAAGAACACATTCAGGGCTTTTCAGAGATACCTAATGTTTGGAGGTTTCACCAGGACAACAACTTCTCCTTGGTGTTTAAAAATGGCTGACATTAATTTAGTGATCAAATTTAGTACTCTTATGGAAGTATGATAATATTTTGTAATTATCATTTAAATCGGATTAATTTTCAAATTGTTTGTTATAAATCAACATCTCAGGAAAATGTTATGGGGTTTCTATTCAAAACATGACTTTCTGTTACAAAACAGGATATTGATTTTATACATGTCCACTATAGTGGACACCAGGACTTAAATCATGTTTATCAGCCATTTTGGAGACACAACAAGTGAATAATGAAAGAAATTATATATCAATATTCCTATGAAATATTAGATATTATGAAAATGTTGCCAATTATTACTCCCATTATTACACTTCTTTTTTCATTACATGTTGCTCCAAGAACCCATTAATAGGTAAATTAGGTACAGTGTATAGATACATTGTATTGAATGGGAAAACCCATGTATGGCCAGTTTACCCACATATTGCATAAAGTAAAATGGTATATGAATTCATGCCGTTATATCTTTCATAACATAGTTGAGAATAAAGAAAAAAATCCTGAAACCTAAAAATTGATTGGTGAATGAAAAAAAAATCCCATTGTTTTAGGCTATACATGTCATGCCATTTCATGTCATTTTACATGAGTCCACTACAGAGGACATAGCATAACATATGAATAAAATATCTTTTTTCCCCCCCATTTGTTTCTTATGCTCTAAACAATGCAATGACATGACAAATACTAGATTCAAAAAACTTTTTTTTTCTGGGTCCCAGAAAAACCCAGATCTATTTTTTTTTTTTTTACAGATCTATCCCTTTAAAGAGTTAGTTCACCCAAAAATTGTTTTTAATTACTCACCCTCATGTCGTTCCAAACTCGTGAGACTTTTGTTCATCTTCGGAAATGAAATGAAGATCTTTTTAATGAAATCAGCTTTCTGTCCCTCCATTGACAGCTGCAACTACCACTTTCAAGCCCCAGAAAGGTAGTAAATACTTTATAAAAGTAATCCATGTGAGCCAAGTGGTTTAACCTCAATTTTATGAAGCGACGTGAGTGCTTTGTTTGCACAAAAAGAACTTAATTTACCACTTTATTTACAAAATATTAATCTTCAACCCGCATTCACAAGAGCACCACGACGTATGCGTGTTGTGTTGTCGCGAGAGCAGACGTTGTTGCGTGAATAGCATGAAGGTGAGTAATGACAGAATTTTCATTTTTGGGTGAACTAACCCTTTAAGCTCTGTCTTATATTTAACACATAATAGCCCTTTCATGCCTGGGATTTTTCATGCCTGGAACTGTGTCTCACATTTCCACAATGTTTTTAGCTTAAAAATCAACACATACATAGGCTATTTGTTTAGGCTATATTGTTCAACACATCAGCAAGTACAAAAGGCGGAGAAATACACGCACCAGCCTGGCGCAAGGTTTCCAAAGGAATATGCCACATAGCAACCCATAGAAATGACGATGGTCCATTTACAGCCCAGATTTTTGATCATAATTGGAGGCAGAAACATTGAGGACAAAATGATGGCTCCATAGATGACGCTGAGCGATATAACGCCCATTCCTTCCTCAGCATTGAGACTGCTCTGTAACATAAAAACATGCTTCTGTCAATATAAATACATAAATCAATACCAATGATACACAATTTATTTAACAAAGCAATGTCAGTGTTTCTTCGGTTGGATAACTGTTCTGTTCTCTCTGATGATTTTAAAGATAAAAATGCTTAAATCAATTACAAATTATTTGTGTAAGGGCTTTTTTTTTTTTTTTTTTTTATAAATGTACTGTAATTTCACTATTATGAATTTTATTTCCCACCCAAACTTCTTCACTATAGTAAATGTGTTAAAATCAATTAACTATACTTTGCACTTTTTCTACAAATAATCATATTTTAGTACATATTTATGTAGAAATATGTCTAATTTTATTTAGTTTATATTATTATTATTTTTTTATAACCTATGTGTCATCTATTATAAACAATTTAGAGATCAATTTCTGTTTGGTTATGAAAGATACACTGAAGCTGTACTGGGCTATACATAGTTTGATTATGAGAAATGAGATTATGAGAAATGTCAACAAAAAGATTTTTACATCATTATTTATTAGGCATTATTATCAAATGCAGTCCGAAGCAACATACAAATGAGGAATGCAACGCAAATCTATGTTTCTGATTTATATTTGTTACCTGTAAACTCTGCAGTCCTCCATATGCTGTGAATAAGAGCAAAAATCCAAAAGAAACCACAAGGACATTTTTTGTTGTTCGGCTCATAAGTTTTCTCATTTTGAAATCCTGTAAATGCTTCAAAAGGAAAGAATTCCTCCCGTGAATGTGTCACGTGTTAAAACAAAACAGATTCTAAACTGATTTGGAATTCACACTGAACTAATATAGCTAGTCTGAACATACTCTAGGGCAAAGTTCAGTGTAATGCAGTCAAAAAAGCATCCAGTATTTAGATGACTAAAGCTTGGTCAATGATTGCTGATCTCTTATCAGTTAGAAAAGGTGTTTTAAGTTTTTCTGTGGGATTTTTAGGTTGGAAAAGCACATGTTCCTGTTCTTAAAACATTGACCTAAGATAAAAATATATAAAAAGAGTCTAGTATTTGTCAAAATTTTGCTAATAGTCCTTCATGCAGTTGTCAAATAGAATGTTTTTATGATGTCAGTGTGCTGATTGCTTTATTGTGCTACATTTCACGTGTATTCTGATATGTCACGTCAGCCAAGACATGTGCTACACGTTTTACCAGTAATATAATTAAATGACAGATTTTACTGCGTAGTTTGTCCTCTCTGAATCTGCAAACATGACACTGTTTAACAGGCAACGGTGCTCCTCGTGTGGCGGTTAAAAATTAAAGTTTGTTTTATTTCAATGGAATTAATGAACTTTGTATTAGTTAGTTTTTTTTATTTAATATTTTGTATTTTTAAAGGATTTTTAAATTATATTTAAATTATATTTAAGGAATTAAATTATATTTAGTACCATAAATATAATTAATTATATTTATTTATATGCAGTAATTATAATCCATTTATTACCTGTTAACCACTTTTTAAGCATAGACCTGAAAATGAAACTTAAACTGTCATAAATCCTGAATGCTTTGGAGCACAGACGTGGTCAGCGTACAGAAGGAGACAACACAGGTAACTCAAGATCACTGATGGTTTATTGACAGGTTAGCAGAGAGAGCAGGATAAACAGGTGAGTGTTCAGTGAATGGTTAGTTAAGCAGACTTAGCTTCACAGGTAACGGTCTCTGTGTCTTATGCAGGTGCTGTGATGGTGATGGTGGTAGATATGCCGGTGGATCTGGAGACAAGATGATGAAGGACGAAGACGGGGATCACAAACAGGTGAGTAGTTTAGGTAGGTAGCCAGGTAAGTTGTACGAGTGGTAACAAGACCAAACAGTGATGGAGTGGTGGAAGGCTGCTTAAATACTGTGAGTGTGACAGGTGTGTGTGATTAGAATTCGGGTGAGGCTAATCGAGTGGGTGGAGCTGAAGGGTCTGGTGTTAATCAAATCAAAATCAAATCACCTTTATTTATATAGCGCTTTTTACAATGCCAATTGTTTCAAAGCAGCTTTACAGTGGTAACAGGAAAATAATGCAACAGAATTTGATTCGGCTGTACAGCCGCTCTGGTGAAAACGGTGATGTCATCCAGCTCATTTCAATTATCATATAGTGTCAATGCGGGCAGATCAGTAATATAGCTGAAATTTAAGTGTCCCCAACTGAGCAAGCCAAAAGCCAAAGGCGACGGTGGCAAGGAACCGAAACTCCTTCAGGGCCAGAATGGAGAAAAAAACCTTGGGAGAAACCAGGCTCAGTCGGGGTGCCAGTTCTCCTCTGGCCGACGAACAAATAGTGTATGATTATGATTCTGGCAATATTACAGGTCAGAAGTCATATTAGATCAATAGATATTCGTAGGATTATTCGAAAGATTGGAGTCGTCACGCCCGGGACGGGTTTAATGAGGATGTCGTGTCGATGCGGCATTTACAGGGGGGAGTTTAATTGACACGGTCTCTGCAGACATTTCAGGGATGGGTTGGTCATGTCCAGGCGCAGGTCCACCATCTGGTCTGGATACGGCCCGGATCCGGCCGACTGCAGTAAACCTCGGGATAAACAGAGAGACTAACATTAGCGTAGATGCCATTCTTCTTATGATGTAACGAGTACATCAGGTGTTATGGGAAGTGTTCCCGGTTCTGGCTGACCTAGTTAATGCAGCCTAAAACAATCATTTAACTGATTTGAATAATATAAATTAAAAATGTTTTATGTGTATGCCATAGTAAAGAGATGTGTTTTTAGTCTAGATTTAAACTGACAGAGTGTGTCTGCTTCCCGAACAATGCTAGGAAGACTCTTCCAGAGTTTAGGTGCTAAATAGGAAAAGGATCGACCGCCTGCAGTTGATTTTGATATTCTAGGTATTATCAACTGGCCAGAATTTTGAGACCGCAATAGACGTGATGGAGTATAATGTGTTAAGAGCTCGCTCAAGTACTGAGGAGCTAAACCATTTAGTGCTTTGTAAGTAATTAGCAAGATTTTAAAATGTATACGATGTTTAATAGGGAGCTGCTGCGTTTTGAACCAGCTGCAGTTTATTTATTAAGCGAGCAGGGCAACCACCCAGTAGAGCATTACAATAATCTAGCCTTGAGGTCATGAACGCATGAACTAACTGTTCAGCATTTTGCATTGAAAGCATGTGCTGTAATTTAGATATACTTTTAAGATGGTAGAATGCAGTTTTACAGATGCTAGAAACGTGGCTTTCAAATGAGAGATTGGTATCAAAGAGCACACCCAGGTTCCTAACTGACGATGAGGACTTGACAGAGCAGCCATCAAGTGTTAGACAGTATTCTAGGTTACTACTTGTGGAGTTTTTTTGTCCAATGATTAAAAATTCATTTTTTTCTGAATTAAGTTGCAGGAAATTACTAGTCATCCAATTTTTTATATCAGCTATGCATTCTGTTAATCTTGTGAATTGGTAAATTTCGTCAGGGCGTGTAGAAATATAGAGCTGAGTATCGTCAGCATAACAATGAAAACTAACGGCATGCTTCCTAATAATATCTCCCAGTGGTAGCATGTACAGGGTGAAAAGCAACGGTCCTAGCACTGAGCCCTGCGGTACTCCATACTGAACTTGTGATCGGTGTGACATCTCTTCATTTACTGCTACAAACTGATAACGGTCAGATAAGTATGATTTAAACCATGCCAATGCAATTCCACTAATGCCAACATAATTTTCGAGTCTATTCAAAAGAATGTTGTGGTCAATAGTATCGAATGCAGCGCTAAGATCAAGTAACACTAATAGAGATATACAACCACGATCGGATGATAAGAGTAAATAATTTGTAACTCTAATGAGAGCAGTCTCAGTACTATGATACGGTCTAAATCCTGACTGGAAATCCTCACAGATACCATTTCTTTCTAAAAAGGAGCATAATTGTGAGGACACTGCCTTTTCTAGTATTTTTGACAGAAAGGGTAGATTTGAGATTGGCCTGTAATTGACTAATTCTGTAGGATCAAGTTGCGGTTCTTTAATAAGTGGTTTAATAATAGCCAACTTAAAAGTTTTCGGTACATATCCTAATGTCAAGGATGAATTAATGATATTAAGAAGAGGATCTATGACCTCTGGAAGCATCTCTTTTAGCAGTTTAGTCGGTATATTTAGTCGAGCATACATGTTGTTGATTTTGATGATTTAACGAGTTTAGCCAATTCTTCTTCTCCTATAGCAGTGAATGAGTGTAATTTTTCCTCAGTGACACTACAATGCACTGTCTGATGTGATACTGTAGTAGACGGCTGCATGGTTATAATTTGTTTCCTAATATTATCAATCTTACAAGTAAAGAAGTTCATAAAGTCATTACTGCTGTGCTGTTTACAAACATCAGAAGTTGAAGCTTTATCTTTGGTTAATTTAGCCACTGTATCGAATAAATACCTAGGGTTGTGTTTGTTTTCTTCTAAGAGAGTCGAGAAATAAGCAGATTTAGCAGTTTTTACGGCCTTTCTGTATGCAATCATGTTCTCTTTCCATGAAATGCGAAAAACTTCCAGTTTTGTTTTCTTCCAGCTGCGCTCCATTTTTCTGGCTGCTGTTTTAAGGCCCGTGTGTGCTCGTTGTACCACGGCGTTGGACTATTTTCTTTAATCTTCTTTAAGCGCCGGGGAGCAACTGTGTCTAAAGTGCTGGAAAAGATCAATAGTTGGAGTCTGGAGTCAATAGTTTCTGTTGCAACATCGAGTTCCTCTAGGCTATCTGGGATGCTGAGGAGATGAAACTGATGAGGAAGATTATTTACAAAGCAATCTTTAGTCGCAGCAGTGATAGTGCTGCCATATTTGAAGCGAGGGGACGGCTTTGCAGCCTTTGCTAAATTAAGTGTACATGATACTAGGTAATGATCTGAGATGTCATCGCTCTGCTGCAGAATTTCAACGGTATCAACATTTATTCCATGTGACAATATTAGGTCTAAAGTATGATTACGGCGATGATTGGGTCCTGACACGTGTTGCCTTACTCCAATAGAGTTTAGAATGTCTCTAAATGCCAATCCCAATGCGTTTTTTTCATTGTCTACATGGATATTAAAATCACCAACAATTAGGACTTTATCTGCAGCCAGTACTAACTCTGATAGAAAATCAGCAAATTCTCTGGTAAAGTCTGTATGGTGGCCTGGTGGCCTGTATACAGTAGCCAACACAAATGTCAAACGGGATTTATCAATTTCACTACATAACGTTACATAAAGCACCAAAACTTCAAAGGAATTATATTTGAAACTAGACTTCTGAGTAATACCGAAGATATTATTATAAATTACAGCAACACCTCCCCCTTTACCTTTCAGATGCGGCTCGTGTTTATAACAATAATCTTGGGGGGTGGACTCATTTAAAGTAATGTAATCGTCAGGTTTTAGCCAGGTTTCTGTCAAACACAGCACGTCTAGGTTATGATCTGTAATCATATCATTAACAATAAGCGCTTTTGAGGAAAGGGATCGAATATTCAGCAGCCCGAGCTTTATCATTTGATCATCTGTATTATATCTGTTGTTTATTTGTTGGACATCAATTAAATTTTTACCTTTGAATGGTTTTGATGTTTTTTTGTATTTACTAATTCGTGGAACAGACACAGTCTCTATGTGATAATATCTAGGTGAAAGAGTCTCTATGTGCTGGGATTTATCTGACTTCTGTGACGTGAGACAGCTAGCAGGTGGTCGGGTAAGCCAGTCCGTCTGCTTCCTGACCTGGGCCCCAGTTAGTCAAGGTTTAGCTCTAAGACTATGTGCCAAATTACTAGAGAGAAGAGCGGCACCATCCCAGGAAGGATGGATGCCATCTTTTTTCATCTTTTGTCTATGAACCCTATGTTATTTTGCGGACACCACTTAGACAACCAGCCATTGAGTGATGATAGTCTGCTAAGTATCTCATCACTCCTTTTAACGGGGAGGGGACCAGAACAAAAAACTTTACGTGACATCGTACTTGCAAGTTCACACACCTCTTAATGTTAATTTTGGTGATCTCCGACTGGCGAAGTCGAACATCATTAGTGCCGATGTGAATAATAATCTTAGAGAATTTACGATTAGCATTAGCCAGCACTTTTAAATTTGCTACGTAAGTAACAATGAAATTTAAACATTTAAAGAACAACGCCCAACGGGCTTGATGTGGGTTTAATCTTTAGGCTTCTCTGAGGTATTCCAGGTTGCGATGCTTGGAGATGACTTTGAACTGATGTTTGGCTCCCTCCAGCCAGTGTCTCCATTCTTCCAAGGCTAGTTTGATTGCCAGAAGCTCACGGTTCCTGATTTCGTAGTTTCGCTCCGCCTGGGACAGTTTCTTGGAGAAGAAGGCACATGGATGGAGGATTGGTGGATCACCCTGCCGCTGTGATAGCACAGCTCCAACCCCAGTCGTAGACGCATCAACTTCCATGATGAACGGCAGGTCAAGATCTGGGTGGACTAGGGCTGGAGCAGAGCAGAAAGCTTCTTTTAGCTGCTGAAAAGCTTCGGTGGTGATGGGGTTCCAGGAAAGAGACTTGGGCCAGTCTTTGAGAAAGCTGGTGAGAGGAGTACTGATCAAACTGAAATTGCAGATGAAACGGCGATAGAAGTTGGCGAACCCCAGGAAACGCTGAAGATCTTTGACTGTGGTGGGTTGTGGCCAACTCTGGATGGCATCTACTTTCCTCTGGTCCATTTGCACGCCGTGCTTGGTGATGACATACCCAAGGAAGTGGATGGTGTTGCGGTGGAACTCACATTTTTCCAGTTTGAGGTAGAGGTGGTGTTTTCTCAACTTCTGGAGGACCTGCGTCACGTGGTGGCAATGTTCTGCCATGTTCCGGGAGTAGATGAGAATATCATCGATATAGATGATGACAAAGCGATGAAGGAACTCCCGGAATACGGAGGGTGAGTTGGCCAGGCCATACGGCATATGGCATTTGTTGGCGAATATATGTGTTCAGACCTCTCCGGTAAGCAATGAGTAAAGCAGTCTCATTCCAGCCGCCAATGTACGAAATCCGAGGAAATATTCATAGTCACAGAGGTTGTTTTGTTTTGACGTATGCGAAAAAGTTCATCCTGCACTGATAATGAGGAAGCTGTAGGACTGAATACCTCTTTAAAATGTGAATGAGGCCATTACCAAACTGGTTGCAGGTCCATTCGATTCCCAGATCGATCGTGCCCACTGCAATACATGGCCCAAGAGTAGAGAGATGATGTAGGCGATCTTTCCCTTTTTGGTGGGGAACAGCTGTGGCTGCATTTCGAAGAAAAGGGAGCATTGTAGAAGAAACCCGCTGCATTCCTCCTCACCAGAGAGGGTCGCTGGACGGGCCATGGGACCCACAGAGGCAGATGAAGAAGTCGCAGTGGTGGATGGAGTGATGGAGTGATGGAAGGTTGCTTAAATACTGTGAGTGTGAAAGGTGTGTGTGATTAGAATTCGGGTGAGGCTGATCGAATGGGTCTTTAAAACAGTTCTTTTAAATTGCAATACTATTTCAAATTATTGCTGCTTTTACTGTGTTTTTGACCCAGCCTTGCTGAGCATAAGTAGCCTAAGTATGTAAGCTTGTTTCCACCACAGAATAAAAATAAAAAAGGTAATTGCGACTTTTTATCTCACAATTCTGACTTTTTTTCTTGCAATTGCGAGTTTACATCTCGCAATTCGAACTTTTTTTCTTAGAATTGCGAGATGTAAAGTAGCAAATGAGAATTATAAAGTCAGAATTGCGTGATATAAAGTCGCAATTGCGTGTTTATAACGATATTTAACCAGTAGCCATCTACACCACTTCCTTATGCACGTGGAAGCTTAGTTACCATGATAACACAAAGAACAGACTTTCAAAAACTATATAAAACGGAACCATTTTCTTGGTATGGATCGTTACAGGCTTTAATTGCTCCATGCACACCCTTATGTATTGTGCCTATTCATTTATATATGAGGTTGTATTCTTTATTTACCATACAAACTTTTAACTTTTGTTGCTATCATAAAAAATTATGTCTGTTTACTCTCAGAAAAAAAGGTACAAAAGAGAGGAGGTGCCTTTTAAAAGGTACATCTTTGTACCTTATTTACCCCTAAATGGTGCATATTAGTACCTAAATGGTACATATTCGTACCTTTTGAAAAGGTACAGCCCCGTGACGGCTTTTGTACCTTTTTCTGAGAGTGTTGCAATAGAGGTCACTAAATATAGAAGTCGTGCTATATTGAGAATGTCGTTAGGTACGGTATGTGGTGTACAGCTTTATCTTTCTCTACAAAAAAGGAAAAAAATGTTCAGGGTTCTTGACGCAATTTTAAAGAACCCATTATGCCAAAAAGGTTCTATACAAGGAGAAATGTCTTAAACGATTGCATATTTTCAGGCTTAACTGGTTATTTTTTCTAGTGATAAAGTAGTTTACAAGCTGTTTAATTCATAACATTTTATTAAAATTAAAAATTAATTAAAACAAAATCCACAAAATGATCCCATGGTGGGAACCCCTAAAAGGTTCTATATGAAGCACCTGACAGAACCCTTTAAGGTTCCATATAGAACATTTTCTTCTAAGATTATACAATATAGCTCTGCCTCACATGCCTTATTGGTTTTATTCAAGGGTTACTATGAAATAAAATATTAAGGACACTTTTTTTTTCTTCATTAAACCATTATTTTATTAAGCTAATTCATTATGTGTCTTCCTGCTAAAACAAAATAAAGATTTGTTAAATAGAAATTCAATAAATGCAATTCACAAGTATGTGACTTTATATACAGTGGGGAGAACAAGTATTTGATACACTGCTGATTTTGCAGGTTTTCCTACTTACAAAGCATGTAGAGGTCTGTAATTTTTATCATAGGTACACTTCAACTGTGAAAGACGGAATCTAAAACAAAAATCCAGAAAATCACACTGTATGATTTTTAAATAATTAATTTGCATTTTATTGCATGACATAAGTATTTGATCACCTACCAACCAGTAAGAATTCCGGCTCTCACAGACCTGTTAGTTTTTCTTTAAGAAGCCCTCCTGTTCTCCACTCATTACCTGTATTAACTGCACCTGTTTGAACTCGTTACCTGTATAAAAGACACCTGTCCACACACTCAATCAAACAGACTCCAACCTCTCCACAATGGCCAAGACCAGAGAGCTGTGTAAGGACATCAGGGATAAAATTGTAGACCTGCACAAGGCTGGGATGGGCTACAGGACAATAGGCAAGCAGCTTGATGAGAAGGCAACAACTGTTGGTGCAATTATTAGAAAATGGAAGAAGTTCAAGATGACAGTCAATCTCCCTCAGTCTGGGGCACCATGCAAGATCTCACCTCGTGGGGCATCAATGATAATAAGGAAGGTGAGGGATCAGCCCAGAACTACACGGCAGGACCTGGTCAATGACCTGAAGAGAGCTGGGACCACAGTCTCAAAGAAAACCATTAGTAACACACTACGCCGTCATGGATTAAAATCCTGCAGCTCACGCAAGGTCCCCCTGCTCAAGCCAGCGCATGTCCAGGCCCGTCTGAAGTTTGCCAATGACCATCTGGATGATCCAGAGGAGGAATGGGAGAAGGTCATTTGGTCTGATGAGACAAAAATAGAGCTTTTTGGTCTAAACTCCACTAAACTCACACAGCCAGGGCAACTAAGGAGTGGCTCCGTAAGAAGCATCTCAAGGTCCTGGAGTGGCCTAGCTAGTCTCCAGACCTGAACCCAATAGAAAATCTTTGGAGGGAGCTGAAAGTCCGTATTGCCCAGCGACAGCCCCAAAACCTGAAGGATCTGGAGAAGGTCTGTATGGAGGAGTGGGCCAAAATCCCTGCTGCAGTGTGTGCAAACCTGGTCAAGAACTACAGGAAACGAATGATCTCTGTAATTGCAAACAAAGGTTTCTGTACCAAATATTAAGTTCTGCTTTTCTGATGTATCAAATACTTATGTCATGCAATAAAATGCAAATTAATTACTTAAAAATCATACAATGTGATTTTCTGGATTTTTGTTTTAGATTCCGTCACTCACAGTTGAAGAGTGCCTATGATAAAAATTACAGACGTCTGCTTTATAAGTGGGCAAACCTGCAAAATCGGCAGTGTATCAAATACTTGTTCTCCCCACTGTATAAATAATGATTATTTTGATGACTATGTCTGATATTTTATCAGGAATATATGTCGGATGTAATAATCGCTCTGTATCTTTATTAAATTATCTTAATTACTAATCGTCTTTGCACAAGTAGAATTTCAAGATGTTAGTTGCATGTTTAGAGTTATTGCAAGAACATATCATAACCAAACATCAAAGCATGAAGCTACACCAAATGTATCCTTTCAGAGTTACTTTTGTAAATACTCATCATAACTACACATGCATGTCTTAGTTTACACAAGTCTTAGTATAATGATTAGATTTGACTATGATAGCCAGAAGGATTTTTTATTGTGTCATGCCTTTGCAGACACACCTTTTACAGTCAACACTATTAGATAATGTTTTAGCAGCTGGATTAGGTTTTGTGATGCATATGATGTTATAAACTGATGTAATCACTTCTGACAGCTGGGAGGGGAAAATTATAATGACACATCAATAACTCCACCCAGGGCTTAGCTATGCACTTCACTCCTCACCTCAGAATTTATTTGAGGCCATATTGTTTACAGTAAGTGTTCACTTTATATGGTCACTTACAGTACACAATAAGAAAGTTAATAGATTAGTTCACTTCAAAATGAAAATTTCCTGATAATTTACTCACCCCCATCTCATCCAAGATGTTCATGTCTTTCTTTCTTCAGTCGAAAAGAAATTAAGTTTTTTGAGGAAAACATTCCAGGATTTTTCTCCACATAATGGACTTCAATGGCAACCAACGGGTTGAAGGTCCAAATCAATGCAGTTTCAAAGGGCTTCGAAGGGCTTCAGAGGGCTCTGCACGATCCCAGATGAGGAATAGGGTCTTCTCTAGCGAAACCATCGGTCATTTTCAAAAAAATTAAATAAGAATTATATACTTTTTAACCACAAATTGTTCAACTTTGGTGTTGTGCGTCTTCATGATGTATGACGTCATCATGTCGGAAAGGTCACGTCCGTGACGTAAGTGGAAGTATTTTGTAACTGAAGCGGTGTGATGTGTTTTTTGCGCAAACAAAGCACTCGCGTCGCTTCATAAAATCGAGGTTAAACCACTTGGGTGGTAATATTCTTTAATAGCTTTTGTTAACAATAACAACACTGCTCACGCATGCCTTTGTTTGTCTAATGATAGCACCTAACCGGGATAAACATACAGTAGAAGCATGGAACTCTTGCAAGTAGGCCTATATAAACACAGGCAACAGCACCTACCTATCAATTGCTGAGTCAGAGTCAGTTAGTGTGAATGAAGCTGGCTGACAGACCTCCTGCCCCCTTTTACATTGCTTTTATATAACACAATATGCATTCTATATTCTACAGAATAATAAAAGTAGTAAGTTAGTATGCTATACTAACAGCCAAAGACGTTCTGGATGTTTCGTCTAACGGTTCTACCACTAGAGGTCAGTGTTTAACCAATCTTGGGCAGAGGACCTTTATGTAGAGTGGTGTTTTTGGTGATTTTTAGTAGCTGTATAACCTCAGGTTCACACAGGTGCCCAAGCAAAGTAACCACATGTATCACATTAACTACTGTATGAACATGTTCTAATAACGTTTGACACCTAGAAAGTGTCCAAATAATTCATTTAGAACAGTATATCTATTGTTTTATCATTTCAACCCTAACACACTTTAAATGTTTGGCATTAAACGTGCTTGTACTTTTTTTCTTTATAATAAATGACAATTAGTTTGATATATTGTTATCTAATGCAATGGCTTATATATTTAGATAATGACAAAGCCAAGGTCATAGGTAATGCTTAAACTGAAAAAATGTGTGCAATGTAGGATAAAATTGTATGCCAATGCATAAATGTAAATGTATGCTCAAGAACCAGGGTTAAATACCCAAGGGAGATATTGCCTGCACACTCACTAACTTTGCAGTGCCTTTGTGGAAGTTTGTCTAGTTCCCCAACCACCCCTTGTTCTTGTGCAAATCCCTTAAGGAATGCCAGACATTCATGCAGCAGTGTAGCCGTCTTATCCTCCGGCCAGTTAAATCACTCTCCATGGGCCGACCAACTGAGAGACTGAAATATAAATGTATAAAACTGCAAACCAAGGAGAATACACTTGCTTACCTGGGGGATTTTTATTGCCCAGAAGTTGCTCATTCACAGCTCGTCAAACTTAATGTTACAGTATATTTCGTCTATGTATTAAGGTATCTCAGATGTTTCTTCTAAAATTCCTTTGGAGTTCCTATTATTGACAGTATAGAGTTAAAAATTGCTGAGATATTAAAGTTAATGTGCAACTAATTTTACATTTGTAATGCAATGTATTTCTAGTGAATCGGGATGTTTAATGAGGGGGAAAATTGTATCAATTGAGAATTAAAAACTGGATTAAAGACATTTTTTAAATTTGGAGAAAACATCCAGGAATCTGTTTTATTCATAATAAAAAAACTGGAAATTGCAATAAGAATGTACTGACTCATGTTGACTTTTTTACTGTAGAGATCGACCGATATATCGGTTTCCCGATATTTTTCCCGATATTTAAGCATTTTCCCATAATCGGGTATCGGTTTTGTAATATCGGATTCACCGATAAAAGGCGCCATCTTGTGGATGTTTTGAGAATTGCTTACAAGCCCGCCATTAAAGAACTGTGTCTGAGGGGAAATGAGTCAACAACGGTGTTCAAAGGTAAAATAACTTGCATCAGTAATGCACAAATGAGATATGCACAAATAAGATTTATGTAGGTTATGTAGTTTAAACTTGGCGCTAAAAATAGAGACGAACTCAAGGAGTCACGTAATCCATCATGTTCCAATAAAGACGTAACTTTACATGAATGTAATAAAACAGCTATGAATGAGAGCATGTTGGAAATAAAAGCGCTAAATTTATTTCTCTCTCTCTCTGTTTATGCTCATCTAGTGAAATCGCGTTCAGCCGTTCAACTCACCGGGTTGTTGCTCCAGCATAGTCACCGTATGTAACTTTTAACAAGACCCACTCGTTTAAAACTCCTTAAATTATATTAAGGTCTGCTATATAACATTTATATAATAAACATTTGAATAATTACAGCTCTGTGGAAATGAATTATTAGGCCTATCTCCACGAGAGACGTTCTGTGTAAACGCATAGATGAGCGCTCTGTCATCAGCAGGTATTTCATAATCTAGACCGGTCGACAAAAACATTATTAATAATTCTGATAACGTGCCAGATGAGATGGACTCTGTAATAGCGATGATGTATTCGCTGTTTTGTTTATTTTTCTGACAATGTTTGCGTATTCCAGAGAATATTCCAGCGCGTTCCATTCTCTTCACTCTTTAGTCTATTAAACAACACGTAAAACTTTTAAAACTGTACTTTAAAACGAATGCTTATATTTATGCTTATATTTATGGGGAGTTGATAGACTCACCTGTCATTTTATTTATGTTGTCCATTTGAAAACATTAGACTTTGTACATTTATTTAGCCTGTTGTTAATATGCTATTGTTATAAATAAAAAGATGCACCAGCAGTAATGTTAAAAAGACTTTACTTGCACTGTATTTAAAAAAATATATATATATACACTCACCTAAAGGATTATTAGGAACACCATACTAATACTGTGTTTGACCCCCTTTCGCCTTCAGAACTGCCTTAATTCTACGTGGCATTGATTCAACAAGGTGCTGAAAGCATTCTTTAGAAATGTTGGCCCATATTGATAGGATAGCATCTTGCAGTTGATGGAGATTTGTGGGATGCACATCCAGGGCACGAAGCTCCCGTTCCACCACATCCCAAAGATGCTCTATTGGGTTGAGATCTGGTGACTGTGGGGGCCATTTTAGTACAGTGAACTCATTGTCATGTTCAAGAAACCAATTTGAAATGATTCGAGCTTTGTGACATGGTGCATTATCCTGCTGGAAGTAGCCATCAGAGGATGGGTACATGGTGGTCATAAAGGGATGGACATGGTCAGAAACAATGCTCAGGTAGGCCGTGGCATTTAAACGATGCCCAATTGGCACTAAGGGGCCTAAAGTGTGCCAAGTGTGCACAGTGGTAACAAGGCATGATGGATCCATGTTCTCATTCTGTTTACGCCAAATTCTGACTCTACCATCTGAATGTCTCAACAGAAATCGATACTCATCAGACCAGGCAACATTTTTCCAGTCTTCAACTGTCCAATTTTGGTGAGCTCGTGCAAACTGTAGCCTCTTTTTCCTATTTGTAGTGGAGATGAGTGGTACCCGGTGGGGTCTTCTGCTGTTGTAGCCCATCCGCCTCAAGGTTGTGCGTGTTGTGGCTTCACAAATGCTTTGCTGCATACCTCGGTTGTAACGAGTGGTTATTTCAGTCAAAGTTGCTCTTCTATCAGCTTGAATCAGTTGGCCCATTCTCCTCTGACCTCTAGCATCAACATGGCATTTTCGCCCACAGGACTGCCGCATACTGGATGTTTTTCCCTTTTCACACCATTCTTTGTAAACTCTAGAAATGGTTGTGCGTGAAAATCCCAGTAACTGAGCAGATTGTGAAATACTCAGACCGGCCCGTCTGGCACCAACAACCATGCCACGCTCAAAATTGCTTAAATCACCTTTCTTTCCCATTCTGACATTCAGTTTGGAGTTCAGGAGATTGTCTTGACCAGGACCACACCCCTAAATGCATTGAAGCAACTGCCATGTGATTGGTTGATTAGATAATTGCATTAATGAGAAATTGAACAGGTGTTCCTAATAATCCTTTAGGTGAGTGTATGTTTGCACTCTTTCAGACTATATGGATGTAGAAGTGTGTTTTGTTTTGTATGTAAGAAGGGAGTGAAATTGCAAAAATTACAGTGTTTAAAAAGTGTTAAATAAAAAAGTTTGTTCAGCGTTGTTGCTATAATTGTAAAAAAACAGAAATAAAACAATAAATAAATATCGGTTCTATATATCGGTTATCGGGCACATAAACATGCAAATAATCGGTATCGGTTATAAAAAATCAATATCGGTCGATCTCTACTTTACTGTACTGATTCAGAAACTTCCCACTGGAGTCTGGGACTGGAGACATTCAACCGAAAGCATAGGCCCTACTAAATAGACTATATGAGTGCATGATGTCTTTCTAATGCTAGGAGGCGCTGGTGCTTGTTTCATTCAGGCATTTGCCACCAGGTTTCCATCCATGACCCACACACACAACCTTATTTGTTTTCTTTGTGATTCAGCAGGCCAGACGGGTTTTTCCTGCTGATAGCTACCGATGACAGGCGTGAGTCATGCGCAGAGTGCCCATTGTTTGCTGTTTGCTGATGTGGATGTAGATCTGGAGGGCATTTTCTGTTGCTGGTCCCAGCACAATGTACAATGGCACAGAGATGCTGACACCCTACAAAAATGTCTTTATTTAGCAAAATTGAAACGGCTCACGATGACATGCGTGTGCTTCACCAACAGTCCTCCCTGTTTTCCCCTAACCTCATCTTACCAAAAGAGAGAAAGACAGGAAGGGAGAGGATGAGGGTTTTCCATTTGTTGGGCTAAATCAGACTTCAAGCCTCGAAATGATTTTGTTTTGTAAAGTTTTGACAGGCCTACATTTGTTTTGTATGTCCACAAATCAAGGTCAAAAAATACTACTGGTTATATTTAATACCTGTTTCTCATATGACGCAATGTTTGTCATCAGCACAGAGCAATGATGTCCATGTGCGCTCCGATTTTTCTGCCTGCGGCTGTGTCTGAAATCGCCCCATATACCCTTAAATAGGGCACTATTTGAGGGGACAGCCATTTGTAGTGGTCTCCGAAACCACAGTGGACATTATCGAGTGCACTCATAATAACAAGTGTGTACAACCGTTGTACGCTCAACGGCTAGAAAATACCCATAAGGAGAGAGTCGCGCTGCGCGACGAATGAAGTCCCGCGTCTGACCAGTTTACAAACCGTTGGTCCAATGTGGCTACAGCATAATATTTTACAGGTATAAATTTCTTTTAATTGATTAAATTGTTTAATTAAGGTTTATACATGCTAGTTTCCATGCCAGAGTTCAAGGTAAATCTTTTCATTACTACTGGAGCTGCCATTTGCTACGATTTAAATGATTATTAAACAGCAAGCAGAAACTACGCAAAAGCGGCAGCCCTTCCGGCGTGTCCAGTGTCCAAATTCACTCAATTCATTCACTCCTTCAAGTGGAGTGGAGTAATGTAGGGAATAGTGAATGAGGGTATATAGGGCTATTTCTAACACAGCAATGGTCACATTTGCGAAGCGTCGACAAAATTTTGTGGGCATGCAAAGTAGGGACATTGTCCATAGTGTAGGAATGCATGAAGCACCACTTACTCGTAGTCACTTCCAAACTAAACCTAGCTTTATATTGGTAAGCCTTGCGAGTTCGCGTGTTGAAAGTCCAGCAAGCTTGAATTGATGTTTAATCCGCGCGAGGAATGTTCCTCAGCGAAATTCGCAATCACTTGGATTACTATCGACAGTTACTATGACTGCATTTCGCCGTACAAAGGTAAATGTGACTGCCACTTTTAGGGAAAGTTGCTTTTAGAAAGTAATGCGTTACAATATGGTGTTACTCCTTAAAAAAGTAACTAACTGCATTACTTTTTATGGAAAGTAATGCGTTAGATTACTTTTGCATTACTTTTTTTTCATCTGGGCTATATTGCTTGTTTGTTTGTTTTTAATAACAAAAAAAAAAAACCTTCCGGGTTTTTTTTGCAAATGTAAAGGAACCTTTTATTACACCTAAAGTGAAATGCATAAGTTTCAGGCTGGCCTCATGGGATAGTAAAATGTCCATTGTATGCACACTTCAGAATCTCGCCAGAAGTATCTGGGTAATTTTTGCCTTCTCTGTGAATTCAGACATCCTTCTTTTGTCACATACTGTTTTTTGCCTACTATATAGTAGGGAAGTATATGCAATTTTGGATGCAGCCTCTTACTTCGGCAAAAAAAAAAAAAAGAAAAAGATTATTAGTAATTCATTTTTGCTTATTGGTATGGTTGAATTGGGTCATTGAAGGTCAGCATCAAAGACATTGGTTAATAAAGTGAGATTAAATACATAAAGTATATTTGTGTAATTTAACATATTTAATTATTGCAGGTTTGCGTAATATTCTGAGTTTGTGTTTCACAGTTTTAATTAATTTTGAGGAATTCTAAATCAGTTTTTGTTGAAGTGAGACTAGAACTACAATAACCATCAGGTTTACACAACGCACACACTCCTTACTCGTGATTTCTCTCAACATGGGGACAGGAGAGGTGTCAGTCAATACATGGGAAAACAAAGTAACTTGCATTACTTATTTAAAAAATAACTCATATTTTGTTGTAAATTTAAAAGTAATGTGTTACTTTACTAGTTACTAGTAGCTCGCATTACTTGTAATGCATTACGGCCAACACTGGTGAGCGCACCTCGATAGCGCATATGTAAGTAATGATTGAATACCTCTCATCTGCTTAGATATCATACCTGTGATAGTGATGATGAGACAAAAATACAATGGCTGTTTTTGTTCATGTGTGATTCAGAATTGAGTCAGATAGGGGGCCTGCATGAATGACACAGACAGAAGACATATTAGCAATCATGTGCGAGGCGTTAAATACCGGATTTTCTGCTGAATGAGTGGTGTCAAGGTCAGGGAAGAAAGAAATAAGACAGAAAAGGAGTTTAACTGTGACAAAAAACTAGCATGAATTATTCATTTCCCCCGTTTTCGTACGCTCCTCTTCACAGCACACAGTCCCGACAGCTTTATTTCAGCTCGGTCTAGAGAAAAGAGTGTGGCTTTCTGCACCTTCTTACTTCCCAAAATGGCCTTTTAATTGGGCTGACAAATTACAGTCGACGCTCGCAGCAGCTATTGGGAAAAGGAACTGTGGGAAATTTGTGTTCCTCAAGCTTTCTTTTGTCTGCTGACTGTAAAGAGAAGTAACAGCCGGTGGGAACCTATTATTGAGGCAAAAATTCAAAGCTCTACCATTAGCATCTTCTAAAAGTATCAGTCTCTCTTTTACCCTGAATATTTTATCCCACACAGATTTTATATTCACAGCATTTGTAATGTGTTATTTCTCTTTTATAATGTTTATTAAAGTATTGATTAACAGTTCTAATCCCACACATAAAAATGATTCAAATTTTGTCTATAACAGTTGCCTATAGATTACTTCCTTTTGCTCTGTGTATCTTTGTCCATGTATGATTATTTTCAGAATTCTTTTTTCCAAAAAAAATCTAAATTTTTTTAGCAGCACTAGGACAGCATTTGTGGACCATGAGGCCATTAAGACAAAACACAAACACTACATTCCAGGGCAGCGACAGAGGACGTTGAGGGTTTGTAAGAGATTTAGTTAATCTGCCAACCTTCGACCTCTGATGGAGAAAACAAAGAGTTGTGAATAATTGCATAGACTTATTTTCTCTTAAAGTGATAGTTCACCCAAAAATTCTGTCAAAATTTACTTAAAGGGATAGTTCATCATTTACTCACCCTCAAGTTGTTCTAAAACAGCATGAAGTTTTTTTTCTTCTTTTGAACATAAAGGAAGATATTTTGATGAATGTGGGTAATCAAACAGTTTTGAATAGAAAAAAATACTATGGAAGTCAATGGGGTCCATCAGCTGTCTTGTTACCCGCATTCTTCAAAATATCTTTTTTTTTGTGTTCAGCAGAAGAAAGAAATTATTACAGGTTTGAAACAACTTGAGGGCGAGTAAATGATGACAGAATTTTCATTTTTGGGTGAACTATCTCTTTAACCTGTATGACTTTCTTCTGTGGAACAGGAACAGGAATGAATATACCGGAATTTGACAAATGCCTCAGTGTTTGTTTGTTTTTCCTGTACAATGAAAGTTGTATATAATGTTCTTTGGACTCCAGTGTTTTTCAATATATATATTTATGTTCCAAAAAAGAACAAAATTCAAAAAGGTTTGAAATGACATGAAGGTGAGTAAATGATAACAGAATTTTCATTTTCTAGTGACCTGTTCCTTTAAGTTCTTTTTCATTGAAAACCTTGACATACGCTCTAGCTCTTTTTATCCACATTTACTCTGCAGGTCTTGATGCCCAATTCCGATTTGTTGACTATATCTGATTTTTTTGACGACCAGCTTACGTATTCTTTTAAAATTGACCTATGCTACTGTAAAAAATTATATGATCAATATGTTATGACAACATATCTATTTACATTGTTTTAACTCATCAAAATAAGTTAAGCAATCTTCAACTATTTTATTAAAGTTATACAAGATACAACTGATTTTTTAAAGTCAGTTTAACGTAATTTAAGTTGAAATGACTTAAACATCCAAGTTGATTGTACTAAATTTCAGGCTGCAACTTTTTTTTTTTTTTTTACAGTATCCGATATCTGCATTTACACAATACACTTGGCGAAACAACTCAAGGTAGAAGTACTGACCCAGAAAAGCTTAGGCCGAAAAGGAAGTAAAAACAGCGCGGTTTGCATTGGACACAGGCGAAATGATAATACAAGCTTTTGCTCTGTCCGTAGGCATGTTCACATTAGCAGTAATGAGCTAAAACAAGAACAACTGACATCTCTCTCTTTTCATACAGATTACATAAACAGAGAATATTTGTTTTCGTTTTGAATTAGATCATTTAAAAGTAGACGGGTAATGTTTCTATAGATATATTGCTCATGTCTGCGTGACAAGTATTCGCTGAGTTTTGTTTCATTTTTGTGACGTGCTCCAGAAAAACGTTCACAGAGACAGCAGAAAGCACACCCTGTTAGTTTTCTTTATTTTACAAAAGAACAATGTTTTGTTTTGATTGTAAGTAGACACATTTAAAAGCAGAACGTTTTGAATTATGTATTGCTTTTATCTGTGTGACCATGAGTGATGGAGAATTTTAAGTCAATTTTGCTGCTATGTGAAAAAAATCCACCAAACGCATTTGTCGAGCCCAGGGGGTTAAAGGTCAGCAACTTTGGGTTGAGCCTTCATCCTCCACTGCGCCATTGTAAAGAGTTGATGTCATTCGCCACCATCACTTTTTCAATGTGAAAAAAGTGGAATATCCGATCTTTCCGCTTAAATGGCAGACAAAAATGCATGTATCCAATTTATCAGATTTATATCACATGACTTAGAATATAGTGCATTAGTCATGCTGACCACTTTTATGATATGGTGCTTTTGCATCATTTTTTAAGCTTGAAAGCATCAATCCCTGGTTTGGCTGAATAAATGATGACAGAATTTACATTTTTGGCTGAACTCTTTCTTCAAATTTTAAATCATACATGCGAGATTCCCCTGTATCTGAACACATACTGCACTATTTCTACTTCCACTCCAGACAAATTATCTCAAAATTAGCTTGTCTCAGATGGAAAAGCCTAAAATAGGAATTCAATTTGCCAAACGAGTGAAACCCTAATGTTTGTGGCTGTTTCAGTAAACTAATCAGATGTTAAAATGTAAACCCTTTGCAAGTTAGTGATTTGTTAGACGAATTTCTTTCAGCTGTGCTTGAGAGAGTGTGTGTGTGTGTGTGTGTGTGTGTGTGTGTGTGGGTGGTAACTCTCTCTTATACACCACAGATGCAGAAGTTGCACTGGTTGCTATGGTAAATGCAATTAACAGGTGCAACTTCAAGGCATCTCTTATTCACTTAATGCTCATGAATCGCCCCCATCATGTTTTATGGTTCTGTTTAAACTGGTGGTCGTCTTCAGACTGATTCCACAGACATCAGTTGAATGCAAGAGAGGAACTTATTGTTTGTCCCATGTAAACTGAATTATATCAGCGTGGAGCAGCCTCTCATAAAAGCGCACAAGCAGGATTCTCTGTTTTTGTGTAGACGGCTAAGCAGATGCGGAGACGTCTGCCACTTGACAAGCACCGAGGCTCAATGAGGTGAAGCTTTCCCCATTGCCAAGCCATCACCACGGAAACGGCATTCCGTGCCATAGCGCATCCTCAGGGACTAGAGGCGACTGCCCACCGCTTCTATCTGCACTAAATAAGTGGGTTGAAAAGGAGCTGTAGAGAGCAGACTCTTCCCCTGAAGACTTCCTCTGGCTCTGTGGGCGCCGAGGCCTCTGCTGTCTCACTGTAAAGCCACACTGATATCAAACACAGCTGTGCCGGCAGAAAGCTATATCACAGGCCAAGAGCTGGCAATTTGTGTCAGTTTCTGGAGTGCTGCTCCAATTTGGCGACCATTTGGTTGTTAGCTTAGGAAGTCTGTGCAACCTTACCTAAACACTCAAGGTTTTTACATTCAATCAGCCTTGAAAATTTGATCGGGTACTACTACAGAACTGACAAATGAATCCATGGCTTTTAAATCAGAAGCATTTACACAGCAAATGGGAAATACTGGGAGCTAAAGGGTTTGAAATGACATGTACATGCAGCTTCTTTATTCCAACATCAAGATTTCAGGTAAAAACAATTCATGTATGAAGAAATATTTATTTGTTGTAGTGGTCACCAAAGTTTTTCATCATTTTTAATCACATTTTAGCTCCTTTGCTTTATTTTTTTATTTTTCAAAAAGTATAAATATTCCATGCAATAACATAATATTTGTTGATTAAAAATTATTTTTAAAAATCCAGTGAACACAAACAAATGGCTAAGTCTTGGAAAGTCATTGGTTCAAAAGTGTTGGAAAAATGTTGTTTAATCATATTACTCAAATCCTTACGCTTGCCCACTTTTCCTGCTTCTAACACATCAACTTTGAGGACAAAATGTTCACTTGCTGCTCAATATATCCCACCCACTAACAGCTGCCGTGATGAAGAGATAATCAGTGGTATTCATTTCACCTGTCAGTGGTCATAATTTTATGCCTGATCGGTGTATATATATATATATATATATATATATATATATATAAACATAAACTGGTTTAATCATAAATATACTTTTATTAAATGAAATAATTTATAATTATATATATATATATATATAAAATTATAATTATTTTTTTATTTTTTTTAATGTATTTTAAGGACTTTTTTTAAATCCAGTAGCCTATTACACTAGGCTTTTTAATTTCCATATACAGTATACAGTATATATATATATATATATATATATATATATATATGTGGCAGTATAAGAACTAAAACTAACTTTAAACCTATTTTATAATATTATATATATATATATATAATATTATAAAATAGGTTTAAAGTTAGTTTTAGTTCTTATCATTGACTTTGTGTTCATATAGGCTGTTTGGAAAATTAAGAAAATAGAAACAGAGAAAATGATCAGTGAACTGCCACATTCTAGCTGTAATTTTTCCCTAAATGATGTATTTTGTTTGTGAGTGTGACTATCTCTTATCCATCACTTGTTAAAAACAAACAGTTACACAGTACGAGAATCTATTCAGACATTAGTGTATTGCTAAAGCTGGATTTGCCCCTAAACAGCACTAAAGGAACAACTGAACGCAGTTTCCAGTGTGATGGAAATATTCATCATCATTAGGATGTGTGGGACAGCTGTGTAAACTGCATGTTTTCCCAACAGGCCTTGTGGGCCACTCCTAAAAATGAAGGTGAATTCTGTGTTGGAAACGAAACAGTATTGTAGCGCTGCATGTTACCCAGCGAGTTTGCGAGTTTAATCTGATTCCTCGCTGTAAGTGTGAAACTGGTTTGGGTATTCGAAGTTGATTAGGTTTATATTTTGCCGTAAATTTGCATATTGTGTGTGTGTTCCCAACAAACATTAAGAACATTATGCTAACACTCCCATTAGGTTATGAAAACATTTCTGAAAGTTCTCTGAATGTTATGGGAATGTTACTTTTGAATGTTCTCTGAATGTTATGGGAATGTTACTTTTGAATGTTCTCTGAACATTTTGTAACATTTCAAAAACATTTCACGACTAAAACATTTCACGGAAGATGTATAAATAATATTTTTGTCCTAACATTTTGAGAACATTATTAAAGACCAAATAATTATTTTCTCTACATTTTTGTTTTGTTTATGTTCTTGTTTTTTTCTCCCCTTTTATTGTTGTGTATTGTGTTTTGTTTTATATTTGTCGATATGTGTATTTTGTACAATTTCTGTATGTGTATACCACTCGTTCCTGTAATTATAGACCAGATAACTCATAACCATAACTCATAACCCATAACTTGAACATTCAATTAACATTACTGGAAGAATTTGCTGATAACTTTGAAAGAACCTTGCCAGAACCTTAGCCAAAGGTTCTGAGAACATTCCCTCTTAGCTGGGTTACTATAGTTGAGTTGTATAGTCCAAAAAGTGCACTGTTATTTTTCATTTGACTTATTATGTGCTGTTGTTTTCTATCGGCTCTATTTTTTGTGCATTTTTGTAACATGATAGCAATCAAACTATCTTGTAAAAATGGGTGGTTTGATATTGTTATGTTAAGGCGTATCACATTAAACAGTATGTTAAATAACAAAATCTAGACAAATACAAAGTTTAAGTTTCACAATAGCCAAATAATTTGACATAAAACTAGCAGAATGAAACTGTAATTATAGTACTAGAATATGCTGACTGTGTCAAATTCTTCAAGACATTCCTCCACATTGTTAAATACCACGTAAGCTTTGACTCCACTGCATAGACATGAATTAAGTTTTATTTCTGATCTGTCGTTTTTAGGCCTCAAAATAGATGTCTGTCACCTTATGTGAGATTCAGCCAGGTTTCTCTCAGTGAAAATGTGATGTACGTGCAAGATGGTGAGTAATAAGTCTCACTGGGTTTGAGTTCAGTGACTTACAGATGGGCTGGGTGGGTCAGTGAGACAAAGCAAAGATGTTTCTTATTGTGTTGTCCATTTTTGGCTCTGGGTAAGTTGTGTAACTTGAAGCACCTGGAGGCAAAATACAATTATAAAACGATTAGTTCCAGTCCTTGATTCTGATTGGTCAATAGCTGTGTTTTATTCACACTAAAACACGGCTATGACCACTTCACCCAACGGTTCTCTGTATCAATGCACAACACCCTTAACAACCACTCAAACATATGTTTGTTCTCTATGATATTGTTCATTGAAGCTTGTATTATTGTGTGTGAGAGAGAGAGAGAGAGAGAGAGAGAGAGAGAGAGAGAGAGAGAGAGAGAGAGAGAGAGAGAGAGATTGAGTGACAGAGTGTATTACCTGCATTCAGATTTAGCATATTCCTTCAGGAATATACTAAATTCATAATAATAAAATGCGTTGAATGTCCGCTGCAATATCGTGTCCTTTTAACTAGAGCCCGACCGATTTTATCGGCCAATATGAGCCTGTCGCAGATATATTATCGGCATCGGTGTATATGCCGCAGATATGCCACCGATATGAACACGCGCCCACGCATCTCACAGCACGCGAATATTCACACAAAATTATGCCAAAATGCAGGTCTTGTCGAGCATCATCGTAAACATAGTCAGTTATGTCTTAAGTGAAAGTAAACATGAAATTTGCCAGTCACCGCCAGCGTTTTTGGTCATTTTCACAAGTTTCATGGCCCACAGAATATCTTGTTGTATGAATATCTGAACATGCAATATATCAAAAGAAAGAACAGACCCTTTGTTTTATTCTAGCTTCATGCATTCTTTTTTTATCAACACTTGAATGTAAGTTTCATGAAAAAAGCAACATTTTGAGAAAAAAGCTGAGAAAATCGCGACTAATTTACATACAGATGGGATTCAGAACGATGATCAACACCCCCAAAGCTTCACAGTCCTATAGCTCATCCTGGGTCGACATTTCATTCAGTAACTTTAGGCCGTTTTGATTTATATGCTGTTTAATGTTAATGATCGCGTTATTTTACATATGAATCTGCTTATAAGAGATCGCTCGTTTCTGCTTCTTCTTCGCCTGTGTTTTGATCAGGAGATTCTGTACTCATGCAGGGGATGTGTAATAGCGCCCCCTACCGTATAACAGTAAAAACACTGTAAAAAATGTGTTTTCTCCTAAAAGACGAGATAACAAAAGACAGAAAAAAGATTCACTCACGGCTCTTGACTGAATAACTTTATTAAGGGTTAATCTATATTTATACACTGAAGATTATGAAGGGATATTTTACATTTGATTACTATTTCTGTACCTGAAAATCTAGTTTAGACCTATGAAAAACATGTTTTTCATCTGTATGTTTGTTTCACTCAACGGGCAATTTGGCTACTAAATTTTTAAGTTAAAGGCCATTCAGAACTTCTACTAGCCAAAAAGAAAAAAAGAGAAATAAACCAGTCAAAATATCGGCGGAAGGAAGGCTTTTAGTGATTTTACTTAATGAAAGTTGCATTTGATACATATATTTTGGCTTTAATATTTGTATTGTGTGGTAACCGTTTTATAAAATGTATAAATTATAAAATGTATAATGTAAAATGTATAAACTCCGCTCCGCGTCGTGCCTAACAACGCCCCTTAGCTGTTATATGCTATGATTTATGATTATGATTTAAAATTCTAATTTTTTCTCACTGAATATACTGTTTCCCTCATAAATATGTCACATTATGGATGTAAAATGGATTGACAATATTTCGCATTCACTACATTAATGGCTATCAGTCCCCATACTGTTTTGTTCATGTCCTGTGTTCTTTAGGGCTGTTCTGTGCAAATGTCAGAACTTTCAAATGCAGTTAATCTCAACACAAGTTGAGGTGGTGCTCAGCAAACAGTTCAATGTTCAACTTTTGAATGTTCAGATGCCTATTAAACTTAATAATGATCTGGAAGACTTCTGCAAATTTTCTGTGAACTACTTCAGCTAAACAGTTTTATCTTTAAAAAAAATTTGTTATTGCACAATAAAAGCATAAGATTACAAGGGTTTTTTAGCAGTGAACACTGATGAATGCATTTATGTTTTTACTCTTTTTTACTTTAAATGCACAATATGTTTTTCCAGACCCATTAAATATTTAATGTGGAAATGTGATGCATTACCACTGTGCACAAGCTGATATAAAAAGAGATGGAGTTTATTAAATCATGGATGATATTCCAGAAGAGCTCAGGGTGTGTCATATTTAGTTACAGCTGCTTTCATTTTTTTTGTCCCTAAAGAGTAACTTTTCTCAAGACGCTGAGTTCCTAACTTCATATTCACCACTTTGTATTTTGCCTGGGTTTACAAGTAAGAAAAGCACTACATATTTACAGTAATATAAACATGTAACAGCATTCACAACCACTTCCAGTGAAATATTCAGTGGGGGAAAAAATTTAGAGAAATTGTCCATTGAGCAACTTTATATATAATATTTATATTTATAGTTTTTGAATAGTTTTGCTCAATATATAAATATATAAATTTAAATATACACAGCAGTGGCCAAAAGTGATGTTAGGAGGGGATATTTGTTTTTTATGGCCCTACACGTTCGATTAAACAATCAAAATATTAGGAAAATATTTTATATATTTTAAATATGAAAACATTAAACTTGATTAAGGTATTTATTTGACAAAATTATTTCGCAAACTACAGCTACAGGTTTTATTTTACTACGCAAAACAAAATGCATAGCATACATTTCACAAAATCATACATTACTAAGATAATCAGTTAGTTGGTTCTCTCTTGTTTTTGCATGTGTTCATAATTTCTTTGTATAACAGCCTGGCCAAAAATTATGTCCGCACAATTCGTTTCATTGCATTATCACAAATAAAACAATTGACTCTAAGCACAATTACATAATATGATTAACACATTTTTAATAATATTTAAATAAAGGGTAAAGATATAAATTTTCCTGCTGGGCATCATTGGACTACTGTATATTAATATAATATATATTATTATATTAATTAATATAATAATATATATTAAAAAAGTGTATCCCTTGTGCAATATATCCTTATGAATATACAAAAAAAAGTCACTGTTTGGATTTAAATAGGCAAATAGCATCACAACATTTATTTCCATCAATAGGTGCATACATTTTTGGTCAAGATCTTGTATTGACAATGCAAGAGTCGAGCACTCTGTCAAGTCTCCTCCAGCACATCCCAAAGACTTTCAATGAATTTAAGGTCTGGACTCAGAGGCTCCAATTCATGTATGAAAATGATTCTTCATGCTCCCTCCCAACCATTCTTTCATAATTTGAGCCTGATGAATCTTGACATTGTCATCCTGGAATATGACCATGATGTGTCTTCCTACATGGTGGTTTAAGAAATGAAAAGCTACACACTCCATCACATTAGGGTCAGAAGAACGGTTGCCAAACATATAACATGCTAGAAACATAAAAATCACTGCAATAATGATCCAATCATAGACTCTTAAGCATTTGCCAATTTGTGGCCGGGCAGTGTATAACTTCCCATTAGAGACCTGGTATGACAATATACAGTATCGTCTGATGTCAGTGATTCTTAATTGTCTACATGAATGTAATGAGATAATATATGCACGGTAGCAGGAGGGCTCAGGATGCAGGATGTTGCCATGTTGCCCTTGTTGCACCTTCCTTCCCCCTCCACCCTCCAGCATGAACATTCCTCTGCTTTTACTGCAAGAGCACAGATCATGAGCTCTCTCTCAGTACATGCTTTTCTGAACAGTATAATGCCTATTCTTATCACAGAAGAAGGTTGCAGATATAAAGATCCTCTAAGTGCTTTTAGATGTCTGTAGAAGAACATTTCTGAGTTCAAAGTTCACTCTTAAACTTCAGCTTTAAAGTAAGTGTATGTAGGGAGATGAAATAAAACCCGTGTTAAAAAGAGGCTCTGCAGACCGCAGCAGGAAACCATATTGCTTTGGCTCTCTATCGCTTTCCTGTTTCTACCACAGATATTGCAGCTTGAGACACTGTGATTTTGCTTATGTTTACCCTTGACCTCACTACTACATATCACCGCATATCACTAAAATAGAGGCTGTGAAACTATTTACAGGATGTAAGATCATGATAAGCAACAGAGGAAATAAAAAACCTTACAAAATTAATTATAAATGCAACTGTTGCTTGGGCGACAATAAATGCACTAACAAATGTTTCTTTTTTTTGTGTCAGGTGCAGGTTTGTTCAATGCAGTAAATGGCAATTCATTTATTTATTTTAATTATTTATATAATTATTTAATTTCCCCTTTCTCAGCATGCAAAACACAACAATGGTAACAACAATGGTAGCTATACTGAGTCAAGAGTAAATCTAAAGTAAAAGATCAAGTACACTCTACAGCTCTTTTTTAGTTACTAGAACTCTCGTGTAAGTGAACTATATAACTAAGCATTTGTTAGCACAACATACTACTCCTATTTCACGTCACTTGGTTTTTTAAGGCAATTGGTTTGCATGCTTTTTTTTAAATAAGTCTAGATTAGATTTTACAGTGTATATAAATACACACACATGCATGTATATATTTAAGAAAAAATGTTATATTTATATATAAAATATATATATTTATATATAATATAGATTATATATATATATATATATATACAGTAGGCTATATATACATGCAAATATTTCTTAAATATATACATGTATGTGTGTATTCAAATATACATAATAATTATACACACACGTATATGATGTAAACACAAACTTTTATTTTGGATGTGATTAATCGTGATTAATCGATTTGACAGCACTAATTATAATGGATAAAAAAACTAAAATAAAAATAAATGAAAATAAAAATAATAAATAAAAAATCTATAGGGAGAAAGGCTAGTTTTCTGATTACTTTCTGATAATTTACAGTCTAGCACTGTCACAGAGACAGTTGTGATTTCCCAGGACACATTTTTCTGTGATATTTGTCAGGTAGTAGATATATTTTAT
Organism: Coreius guichenoti; assembly: GCA_039654105.1. Lineage (NCBI taxonomy): Eukaryota > Metazoa > Chordata > Actinopteri > Cypriniformes > Gobionidae > Coreius > Coreius guichenoti. Next base: position 33,010,524 of record CM077185.1, read on the forward strand.
GTATGACATTTAAAAGAATCGCTTACAACACTTTTAATAAGATCCTTCCAATTGTGCTTTGTCAGTTTCTGCCCCAGGATCTGTGTCAATGAAATAAGATTGAAGTGAAACAAAGAACGCTGACTCACAAAGCACATATCAGTTAGATAGCAAATGATGATTTATTTGCCACTCTATCTTCTCTTTAATTTGCCCTTCAAATGGACATTTGATGTCTGGCTCTCCAGACCACTGTGACCAAGTGCAGCACTAGACAGAATCGTCCAGCATTGTAAAACTGAGACCAGACAAAATGTAAATGAGAGATGCTTTTTGTATCAGATTTGTCTGGCCTTTTCCTTTGGGTCATTGTGTTGTGTTAACATGTTACTCACGTTAATGAACCAAAGTATTTCAAATTTTCTGAACAATGTGAGCCTGATCACTCAGATGAGCCACATAATTTTAGGTATCATAGTTCGGGACGATTTACATAATTTTTAATACTTAGGGCCAAGGGTTTTGAAAAACCGAAAGCACCACTAATTTAAAAAAGTCTTTGCAAACTTCAGAATTGTAGTGTATTGTGTTGAAATGAGTACTTTTTGGGTGCACAAAGGAACAGAGCTCTATAATGATGTAACAGGCTCATATTGAATTAGTTTTATATGGTGGATCATCCTGCTTCATTGAGCTGATTGCTTTGTAGATGTGCACAGCTGGCCATGTCAGGTCTATAATGATGCTGTTTGACTGAGCAGCCTTGTGGCCTCCAAATACACTCTAAAAAATGCTGGGTTAGAAACAACCCAGGTTGGGTTAAATATGGACAAACCCAGCGATTGGGCTGTTTTGACCCAGCGGTTGGGTTAAATGTTGACCCAACCTGCTGGGCAGTTTTATTTAACTCAACTATTGTTTAAAAATGACTATATGGCTTGCTTAAAATGAACCCAAAACTGGCTGGAAATTAAAAATCAGATTACTGAGATTACCTCAATTACTAGAGGCTACAGTAATAATCAAAAGGTGAACAATTTAATAAATGTTTATTATTTAATTACTATTTATTAAACGTATTAATAATTGTTCATTTCCAACCTATTTTGGGTTCATTTAAAGTGAGCAATAGGCTATAGTATTTTTTAAACAATAGTTAAGTTAAATAATACTACCCAGCAGGTTGCGTCAAACATTTAACCCAACCGCTGGGTCAAAACAACTCAAACTGGGTTATTTTTAACCCAGAATTTTTTAGAGTGATCTATCTATCTATCTATCTAGTTTTATTTTATCACGTCGGAAAATCTTAAATAGTCAATTTAATCAAACGACATCCACCTACACAATAAAGTATTTTGAATGGAGAGAGCAGTGAGTGCCTGGCACGAGATGTTTCTTTTATTATTTGTTTCTATGCGCGTAACCGTCAGCGTCTTTTGTGAATTTTGTGTGGAATATAGGGGGCGCGCGCACAGCTCCAGTCGGTCCCTCCGCTTTGCCATAGGGAGCGCGCACGGAGCGCGATAAGACAGAGAGAGCTGGGAACGCGGAAACAGTAGAAGCGGTTGACGATAGAGCTGAGGTGCATTAACCGGCGACTGCGGGAAAGAGCGACACTCACCACAGAAACTGCTTTTGAAAGCCCAGATTCTGGGTGTAACAGATTTACTTTTATTTCGGGTCGTCGGATTAGAAGCCCGTTTGAGTGGATAAAACCGAAGCAACGAGGAAAAAGGCAGATTGTTTCTCTCTCCGGCTTGACTAGAATTAGTCGGGATTTGAGAATGTCGGGGAGCCGAGAGGAGGAGCGGCGGAAACTCGCCGACATCATCAACCACTGGAACGCCAACCGGCTCGACCTGTTCGAGATCAGCCAACCGACTGAGGTGAGTCCGCGGAGCCGCGAACGAGCACAGGCCGCACGAGCTCTTGGCTGTTCGTGCCGCGAGATTGTTATAGTGAAGAAACGTGCTCTTGATCTGTCATAGATTATCATTTTTTAATGGCTAAGTGGCTGTGGAACGACTAAATCGAGACAGGAGGTTTATTATGTCTTATTTAATGTATTTTTGAGTCAGTTAATGACAGGTTATTCCTATTATAAAGGTTAAGTAAAGCACAAACAGTCTGGTATGAATTACAGGCACTTTTAGCTGGGTCCCTGTTGCTGTTTAACATTGCATTGGCCTTTTTGGTGTGCACGAGCCGGTCATTTACCGGGATAAAATCGGTGCTTGCAGTTTGTAGCAGAGCTGCATGCAAAACTGTCAGATTAGATCAGACCAGCTGCATAATAGTGCTGGATGAAGTTGCATGAGGTTGTAGATGGTACGTGAATATAATAAACATGTTTTTTTTAAGGATGTCTGTAGATGTGTCGTGGGTCAACATAGCGGTCAGAAACTAGTCATAATGCACGATGGTTGTGCATTTATTTGCACAGTGTAGGTTTTCAGATATTTAAAACGCAAGCGTCATTGAATGTCATGCATGGTGTCACTCTGGTGCATGAGAATGCATGACTGTTTTTGCTTAAACATGAGATCAGCGTGTTTTAGATGCAAACAATCGCGCGATTAATGGGGTGTTTAACACGTATTGGTTTTCTTGCGTACATGCATGTACTTTGGCACCTGCAGATGCATTGGATTGCAAGCCACTTTTGGTAGGGAATTAGTGTTTTTAGGCGGGCAGTGCATGAATGCAATGAATGAAGGGGGTTGGGGGTAAAGCATCAGGTCGGGGGTCTCTCCTGCTGATTTACTGGAAACCCCCATAGGCTCTGAGAATATTCTTTGGCCCTTAATAATTCATGCACAAGTGATATTGAGCCCCCGGAGCACCTGCTGATGTGACATAATAAAAGCCTAGATTAGGTTTGTTTTGGTCCGTAGAGGGTGATTAGAAAGAAGTGGACAATGCATAACAGAACCCCTCCAAGCTCAAACTCCTCGAAGATCAGCAGGAGTGTTGAAGAGCAAATGATGACGTAATCGTCTAGTCCTCCAACCAATTGTGACAGCCGATTTGCAAGCTTGCTTCTATTGTCACATTTTATACACTGTTTAATAACTAAATCGCCTAATATTATTATTGTTTTACAGCCATACTGATGTATGGCCAATGTGCAGATCGAGAATTTCTATTGTAGTCATTCGATTGCAAATCATAAATATAATGAAAATATTGTATTTATCAATATGTAGTTATTCAGTTTATAATACAAATTTTCTGATAATTATTAGTTCTGCCATGACATGCAATGCAATGGTGTTTTGCAATCTAAATGGTTGCATGGGCTATTTATTTTTATCTTTTATGTTTGGGTTGTGGCTAGCGATGTTGAGTGAGAAATGCAAAGCATTTTAAACTTGAGAATGAGTTATGCAAGGAGTAATTTATGTAAACAACCCATTAAATAAGTAGGTTACTTTACCTGTGAAACACTGTTGTTTACTGTAGAGTGTGCAGTGGTTTAATTGAAGGGTGCTGGTGCTACTGTATATTTTCACAGACACAAACGATGTCGTAAATCAGTAGACCAGACAGATTCTGATTATCAGTCTATCTCTTAACATCACCTCATTTTAAAGCATATTAGCTCAGCACAACAGATGCATGCTTGAAAATATGCATTTTGTTATGCTATGTATGCTTGTCCACATTCTAAGTTTTAAAGAAAAGGAGCTTAATTGCCTGCCTTTGCATTCATGTAAGGATTTGTTTTGTGCCTTTATCCTGTGTAGTAGTGCAAGGATGGACTCTGTTGTTCTTTCATTGTTTTTTCAGTTTTAATATCACAGTCATTTGGGATTGCGCTGTGTTTACAGATCATATTTGGAGATTATGGGCAGACATAAAAAGTGCCTTGTTATACATTAAAGGGGTCATGAATTGAGAAATCAACTTTCCCTTGAGCTTTTGATATATAAAAGGTCATGGTAATATAAAAATATCCTGTAAGTTTCAAAGCTGAAAACTTCCTTATTAGTCAAAGAAAAGCTTTTATTGACAACTCGCTCAGCAAACGCTTGATCTGGGAATGCGCCTCCCTGTGATGTCAGAGTCTGATGAAACACCGCCTTAACCGAAGAAGACAAACGCCTGATTCTGTAGCCCTGCCCACCAATTTGTGCATGACATGTTATAGATAAATAACATAGGCCTACGTGGAGGTAAACCGGATCGAACTTCCAAGCAATAAACATGCTGCATAAGCTTCATTCGGATTCCAGTATTATGAATAATATATTTATTATTTTTAATAAATATCCAGCTCACGTGGGTAAGACGTTGTGCGTTTGTTTCTTCATTTCACCGCGGATTCGTTTGTAAACAAGAGACTGGATTTGCAGACAGGATGAGATTACATGAATGAATGAAGCAACACACTTATGTGAGTAAAAAATGTTTTTTATATGTGATAGTATTGCATATTATCGTTTATTACAGTAATAGACGATTATTATCGTCTATTACAGATCGTTTATTATCTGTTGATTATGTGTACGTGTCTAACTGAACATAACTCAGCACGCTGTCAGCTGGAGAATCCTTTATTTGAGGTGTTGTTGGTTCATTGTGCTGGGATTCGTGATCAGACTAGGACATGTAACGTTATGGGCCAGGGCTCGCAAAGCCCAACATCCCGGGGCTATGTGTTTTCCAGGCGGGCTACCAAAACGTATCACCAGCCTGCTGACGGGCTATCTTAAATAGTGAAATAACATTCCTTTCTTGATGTGCATTGTTCACTCTCTTGACTTGATATTTGAAGGAAAAATACAATCACGGAAGTTTTGATCATGCTGATTTGTCTGACTCTGCAGTGAGGCGTGTGTGTGTGTGTTAGTGATGCACGGTTCGTGGTTATATCCACCGATCGGGCAGGCCAAGTAATAAAAAATAACATTCCAATTAATTGCGGGTGGATGAGAGATAAATCATTGTGTTTGTTTGATAAAGACATTTTGCGAGCCCTGTGGGCGAATCATTCCGGTTGCCGTTTTCCCACACGCTTTCAAAACAATTCCTCACTTGTACTCACGGGGGAGCCGAAGCTCATTATAATATGCAAAGCTTATCCAATCATAGCAGTGGGCGTTTACTTCCAAGTCTTCAGTGCGGCACACCCATAAAAACCGAGCGTTCCATGAGAGAGGCTCAAAACCAGGGTAGAAAATAGCCTATTACTTATTCATTATGATGTTTTTGAATGTAAAAACCACGCGAACGTCATAAGTTGACCTCAGACAACAGTATAAAAAAAAAAAAAAAGCCAGTTCATGACCTCTTTAAATAAATAAGCAAGTGTGTTTAAAGGGATAGTTCACCCAAAAATGAAAATTAGCCCATGATTTACTCACCCTCAAGTCATCCTAGGTGTATATGACATTCTTCTTTCAGACGAATAAAATCAGAGTTATATTTAAAAAGTCCTGGCTAATCCAAGCTTTATAATAGCAGTAATTGTTGCTCTGTTTTTGAAGTCCATAAAAAATGCAGCCGATCGCCTTCCGTGGAAAAGTGTTGAAAGTGCCTTCTCGCAGTTCAAGATGCTTACGCTACGTCTGACGAGACTTTTTCCATAAATTGAATACGGAAGGCGATCGGCCGAAACTTTACTTTATAAAGTTTTAAATATGGATATTTTTCTTACACAAATGCATCGATTCGCTTCAGAAGGCCTTTATTAACCCCCCGGGGCCGTGTGGAGCACGTTATTTGACGGACAAATGCATTTTTTTATGGACTTAAAAAACAAGAGCAACAATTACTGCCATTATAAAGCTTGGATTAGCCAGGACTTTTTAAATATAACTCTGATTTTATTTGTCTGAAAGAAGAATGTCATACACACCTAGGATGACTTGAAGGTGAGTAAATCATGGGCTAATTTTCATTTTTGGGTGAAGTATCCCTTTAACTAGCTTAGTCATTTAGTGCATGCATAATTTATCAGCTTGGTTTTCTGGGATTGTAGTAGGGATGGTTTTGCATGTGGCGTCTTCCTGTTACGCACAACTTTTCGTGTTTGAATATTTGTGGATAGTCTTTATGAAGTCTGCTCGCTTTCTTTAGCTCCCCCCGTTTATTAAAAATTGCTTGCGATGTTGCTCATTTGTAATTTGCTTTGTATGAAGCACCTACTAAGTGATTAAATGGAAATGTAACATCGCTTTTTATATGATAATTAAAAAATTACAAGATAAGATGATTAAAAGATGACACTTTTTATAATCTTTTGTAAGAAAATTTGGCTTTAAGAGAAGATGCATAAGGCAATTGTTTGTAATAAGGCAATTGAATGTTTTAATTAAACTAATTTGATTCCAAAATACAAAAACCAAGCCTTTCACCCCATCAGCGCCATGTTTTTAAGAGAATGGAGGAACAAAATGATGCATGCCATCATTTCCTGTATTTGTATCTTTGTCATGTCCACCAGAAACAGTTGCATGGCCCTCACTGTCCCCACCCTACTGAAGCCTTGTGATTCCATTCCCATGTGTCTCACACTAGCTAAGATTGGCTCTGTGACATCCGCTTTGGCAAGTGTTGGATGCCCATTCCATGGCTGAAAAGGCAAAAGAAGATTATGGAAATTATTAGCTAGCAAAGCAAACTTAAGTTTGTTGCTAGAGATAGACCCATAATTGGTTTGACTAATATTTTAAATTGATATTTACACTTCTTTCATATAGGGTTCACTGCTAAATTTAGACATGCTACAAAACATAGATGAACAGAATGTTGCGATTCATTAGAATATGTCTCTGGCTTTAGATTCCAGAATACAAAATTTTAAGCAGCATTAATTAAATTAAGGGTCTTGTGTAACGGATGTAGTCCAGTAAGAGCTGTGCGTGTTAACCTCACTGATACTGGCGGCTGCGGTCTTTAGCGTTCTTGTTAGCACGCCCGCCTCCGATGCCAGAGATCCTGGTTTGAATCTCGCTCGGAGCGGGTCGAGTAGGACTGGTTACATTTGGTGCCGTGACCCGTGATGGTGGTGAGGTTTATGGGGCTGAGTGTATCGGACGTAGGCCAGTAAGAGCTTGCATGTAAAAGTCACACACCTGGCCTCGAGGCATGCTAGTGACTGACGATAGCGGCTGCGGTCTTTAGCGTCCTTGTTAGTGCTACCAGTACATAAAAAAAATAGTTGACGGTACTATCGTTTCTTTAGTACCAGTAGTATTGAGTACCAGGTATATTCGGTACCCGCTTATAGATGCTGCTTTCAAAAGCTCTTGTTCGTGCTTGTTTGAGTTCTCTCTGAGTGTCAAGGTTTTCTATTTACAGCGTGTTTGTACAAGCGTTGAGCATTGTAGCCAATCACAATCATATCTGTTGAGTGCATGAATGCAGTGGCCTATCTGGGGTGCTAGTCAGTAAGTTAAGCCCAAAGTATACTTCGATTTTTGTAACTGCACGTACTTTGCGCATTTGTTTTGCACTAATCAGTTGTTCCACAAATTGGCAGCGCTGGCCCTGGTCGTTGCTTCACAGTAGAAAACGAAACTAAAGAGATGGAACAACAACAAAATACCAGAGACCTCAATAACAACAGACGCTCGCATTGACAAGATAGCCGCATCTTTAGTTTAAAAGAATAGAAACTTTTTTATCGGTCATAACTTTGGGACAAAAATTGCACAGCCACTACTGCCAAGCAATATGTATTGTGAAAAGCTCTATATAAATAAATGTGAATTGAACTGAAACACTGGACGAAGATGAAACTTTCTAGAGCACGTCAACCACCTGTGTTCGCACACTCTACCAAATGGAGTATACTTTGAAAGGCTACATGTTCGACTGTATGCATACGCATAAAAAAAAAAAAAGTATACTTTGGGCTTTAGTCAGAATCTGCTTAAAGGTGTGGTATGTGGGATTGACAGCTAGTGGTTGAAATAGGTACTGCAGTCCAAATTCAAAATATTGGAGATCGTTGTTTCCTCCGCCCCCTCCTCCTCAGACTCGATGCTTGCGCAGGTTGCCAGCTTGTGGACACGCAACAGGAGCGAGCACAATTGACTATGAAATCCACACTGTAAGTTGATGAGTTGATTTATCAGCGTTTTAATATGCTCTCGTTCATAGAGATTTTCAGATGGATGCCGAGGCTTTTTAGGTCGGGTAGAATCTGCGATCTCTGACCCAGTTTGTTCGCTGGCTTCCATGGCTGCAATGCGCTGTGTTTTCCGCCAACTGGCAACCTGTGGTGGCGAAATACTATTGGGTGAACTGGCGGCGTGCGGTTTCGCACAGACCAAAACAAAAACAGACATTCCGACACGGAACGCACATTTCAAAGTAGAATAACTGGCTGTAGCATTGTTTTTCAGAGAAACGAGTATGTGAACTCAGCATGTTTCCTAAATATCTGCAAGCATACTATAGTATTTTTATGCTTTAGTAAAGTGAAAAACTTGCATACTGCACCTTTAACACAGCTGAAAACGCACAATGCTTTGTTTTGTCCAATGCGAGTTACACGCTAGGGGATTCTTTCGTTATAACCAACAAACACACTGTAAATAAAATATTTTTTGTACAATTAAGACAGCTTTTTTATTATAATAGGAGTTTTCGCGAGAGTGCAGAATTCAGACAGCCTTAGTGATTATAAAGGGAGGCTCTTCTCATACTTTCTGTTTATTTGCCATTTACAATCTGAATACAAATTTAGTGTTTCATGCTGCTAAGTACACTCACTGCAGTTTCTGGACTGACAACTGTATTTAAATGCAACTGAATCTAAAACTGAGATGATTAACAGTGATAACCAACGGACAAGACGAAACGGGACTTAAAGTTCTGAATTCAACAGTTTTTGCTCTGGTACCAAAATTGGTACAGAGAAATTTTACTGGTATTATTGGTACCTACTACTGTGACAACCCTAATGCACAGTATTAGTCAAGTGAAGCAGGCTGTTAGTGTATCTGAAAGCAGAAATGATTAAATATCAGTTCTGCATGTTGTTTATTTGTCAATTAAGCATAAAACAAATCAATATTCATCAATCTCTAGTGATTGTGCATCAAAATTGGATAAGTGTCCTAGTGGTTATACCTTTTTAAAGAGTGTGATTGTGATACAGTCAGCATATTTTACTTAGACTGTGTGGCTCAGGGTAAAGGTGACGTGAAACAGTAATCAAATCAGGTTTTCCCATGGTAGTATCTGCGCTTAACCTGATTGGCCGTTCCCAGCAGGTGATAGTTCAGTCTCACTTGTGGACATGGGAAAATATTTGCGTATGCAGACTCGCTCTCTCTTGCTTCCTCATGGTTGAAGCATTTTAACTGAATGTATTTATTATATAATACCAGTGTTAATGTGGTCACCATTTACACTTGCTTTAGATCTGATGTTTTTAAGTCTCTCTGCATGTTTGCATAATGTATTTTTTATGCACAATTGCTGATAAATAACTCTTAGTGGCTTAGTGGCAGTGGCTATGTTGCATTTATAAGCAAAATTTTGTTCTTGTGTACAAAGCTTCATTTTGTGTATTTTTACACTCAGTGCTGTTAGAGAACATTAGATGTGACCTCTTTGCAGAACAAGCTCTGCATTAGGACACAGTGCTGCTTACTAGTGGATTTGCAATATATGATATATTGTACTTTAATTCTGATTTCTCAGGGCATCGGAGACTCAAGTCTTTGTGTTTAATGAGGTGCGCATGCTAAAAGGTGCAACATTTTGATGGTATGAAAATGTAGTGTTAGAAATTGAGTCATGTCACTTCAACAGTGGCTCTCTGGGAAATCATCTCCATGGTAATTTTCGTGCCTCTAAATGTGCACAATATGAGCCTGCATTTCCTTTTTTAGTGAGAAATGTACTGCGGTCTGCACTGTAATTGTGTAGGTATAAAACTCTGAGGTTTCCCTCAGCAGTAATTTAAAAATCCTAATCCACGGTTCCCTAATCTGAGGGGATTATAATGCACTTTTGGGTACATCATCAAGAAAATCTGTGCTTTTTCCGTCTTTTATTTTTGTCTCGGAACTGTCTCTTATCTCAACACAAAAACTCCCATAAAATGGTTAGAGCCATTTTTTTTCCCCTGTGTTGGCGTATTTCCTTTAAAACAGGAAAGTAAGGGCGAGACGTTTTGTTTAAAATTGCCAATAGCATTCTGTTTAAATCACAACCTGACAAAAATCACATTTGACAACTGAAGGCGCTTTCAAAATGCATAAATTCAATCAACTTCCTTTGCAAACAATTGATGAATGGGAAAGGAAGTAAAACTTTAAAATGTGTTTTAATATTTTTGGTCCATTTCGCTAGAAGAGGATTAATATAGATTTGTCGTTTTGTCAACTTTTAGAAATTCACTAGTATATAGGCTCAAAGCTAACAGACATGGACTAAAAGCTACAAGATTTCATGAGGTTGTTAAAATATCCATGTTTAGCAATTTCCTAGATTTACTGGGAGTTCTGATCCGTTCTAAAGTCATTTGGTGTTCATTTATTATTCAGAATCGTTTTATGAAGAAATGAAGGTTTTAAATCTTGGTGATTTGGTGAAGTTCTGTGACAGGTTCAGGTTTTGTTGAACTTTGTGCCTGGTGTTTTTCTCTGAACCTGCAGCCGTTGACTGAGCTCCTGTGCAAAGGCTGTGTGTTGAATCATAACAAGTGGCCTCACGTGGTGCAGAGGGTGGGGTTCCTATCGGAATCATTGTATTCCACTCTAATGCTTTTCCTCCTCGTAGAGCGACTGCATTCCACTCGCACACACATGTGCTTCACCCTCCCTCCTGCAGGAGAGCTTTGAAAACAGCTAATCGGCTCTGTTGTGCAAGTTCAGTATGAGAGATTGTCAACAGAGAATCAGAATTGGTGTCAACTTTACGAAGTATGGCTGCAACTAGTTTGATGATTGATTAATAAATGAGTACTCTTTAATTTTTCACTACCTTTAGGATGTTTTAGTTATGGTTGATTTAATATTTTAATGTGGTGTTCCACAACAAATTTAGCTCATAGATCAAAATGATGAATACTGTACATGCATCATGTTTTCGAAATGTAATGATAATTGCGAAATTTAACTGCTTTGTTTTTCCTAATGGAAATGTTTACATTATATGAATATAATGGAAAAAATTAGCAAAAAGTAAATAGTTTTTAACTATGAAATGCTTTTTAACTACTTTTTTAAGAATGCATTTTCAACTTACTATTTGATTATATTAGCTATGTTTCCATCCAAATTAGCAAAATTGGGATATTGCATAAATAAAACATTAGCAAATAAAGCACCGGTTCCATCCCATGTGTTCAAGAGAACAAAATCATCGCTTCCTGGAAAATTAGCACAAAATGTCTGTGTGTATCACTGTGGCTCTTTATTCGTACATCATAAATTACTTGTGCCTCTGAGCACGCAGATGAAACGCAATAAATGCTGTCAAGTTATCTTGAGTTCAGAAGCAGATACCTGGTGTTTGGGAACGCAATGGTGTGAGATACTTTTACCCAATTATACCCAACCATTTTGATGACAGACTTCGGCTCAGGCATTTCAGAATGATCAAACCAACATTTGAGATGCTGTGCAATGAAATGGTCCCTTTTCACGGACTGTGGTGACATGTTTTAACGGTCATAAGAATCATAAATCCTGCAAGTTTTTTTTTATATTTTCATCAAATTACAAAAACTAGTTGACACTGCTGTGAGGGTGTTTCTAATACAGCGGCTGTGGGAGTGATGGTAAAATTTACATCTTTCTCTCTTCTGACTGCTGTTATCAGTCTCTTTCTATTTTTTCCCTCTTTTTGAAAGTTGTGAAAACACAATTGTAGAGTTTTTCTTTTGCTATTTGAGTAAATTGGAACACAAAAAATATATTTAATGTATTCTCCCATTCACCGCTATAGAAGTTTACCCAACTATGGCGACTTCTGCTTCTGAGAATGCTGGAAATGTGAAAAGGGTCAATTGGTCCACTGGTTAGCCCAGTTATCCAATCACATCCTTGTGACTTCTCTGTTGAAGTCACGTGAGTTGACTTCAGTCTTCGGTAAATGTGTTTCCATCCGAAACGATCCGCCTCAATTGAGCACAGGTTTTTTTCATGGGCTTTTTTAGAATTTATGCACATTTTGGTGTTTCCATCCAGCATGTTTTTTTTAATGCTATATCCCAAAATTCACATAAAAATGGGTGGGTGGAAACATAGCTATTCATTACCGTGCGTTCACACCACCGCCGGCGAGAGCGTCAAAGTGGCTGGAAGTCATTCATTCGGAAGCAACTCTGGCGAGCAGCGGTGCGGCGCATCTTGGACGATTTGGGCATTGAGGAGAGTTGAAATCAGGTCAACTTTATGGTAATGAGCTATGATGCAGTTCGGCGGCAACCAATCGGATTGTACAAGTCCTCTGCTTGAGAGGATTCCAGAGAACGCAGATCTGTAAACTTTGGTTCTGACCACATTAGTTCCCAAGCAAAATGGAGAAGTTGATCATTGCTGTGGCGGGTTTGATAAGAAGGTGCACAACACTATTTATAGGCAACATTTTCGCTCTAGAACGCTTGTTTTTCAGCGGGAATGCAGTTCATTTGCTCAAAACAACACCGATTTGACCATTTGCATTAATGCTGCTCTTCAACCAGGACAGATATTTTAATGTAGGCTGCACTCCAAGGCTAAAAAACGTCTCCTATAAACTGCATGTTGAAATTAGACTATAATTAAGTCCTTTTTATCAATCAATTTTTTTTACTTTCACATTTAAAAGATTTCATGAGGTTAACAGGGCGTGACATTAACGCTTTTCCGCTTGTCCGGGACAAGTGGATTTTTTTGAAGGGGCAAGTGAAAGAGAATTTTACTTGCCCGACCAGACAAGTAGCCTGATTAAAACATCACGTCAGTAACAAAAAATAATAACTAGGGAATCGCCAAAATGCAAGAATGATTCTGCATTCATTTAGTGTAAGTGACGATCGATAGTGGATAATAATAATATATAATGAACTGACGGTAACAAGGTTGCGCTGTTGAGGCTCGCGCAGCCTCTCAAGGAGAAATCGAAAACAAATGAGTGCAGCTCACCCAAAGAAACTCATTAACATACACGGTTAAAATTTCTGGAGTTTTTATATTTATAACATATGATACAGTTAAGCAACATCAGTGCTGTTTTCCTGAATACCATCATGACTGAAAATGACACTGATTTCATATGACAGTTCCATAAACAATTAATTAACATTAAGTCACTTACATTTTAGATGCAATATTGACTGTTTTTGTTCTATTTCAGCAGCGAAAATAGTTCCAAACAAAGATCACAGCAGAACCATAACGCATCTCACAGCAACAGTGTTACTGAATGATTCAGCGTTTGAATGAATCGGCTGAATCAAAGATTCAATGACCTATTCGTAAACGACTGCCTCATTCTTGAATGAATCAGCTGTTTCAACGAATCGACTCAATGATTCACTCATTGAGCTGCTGCCACCTACTGGTGGTTTAGTTTCATGTTTAAACATTTTTTCCAACATTTCTTATTTGTATGTTCAAAAATATTTAAAACAATCTCAACATTATTTAATGCAGTTGTAATTTTTCAGTGTAAATTTAATTTGATTGGTAACAGCCCTATAGTGTGTTATTCTAATTTAATTTATAGATCAAATTTAAGAATATAAAATGAAAGCTGATGCATAGCCTATATTTAATAAGATTATGGAAAAAATGCCCTTTATAAAAGGTAAAAATATCACAGATATGCAGATTTAAATATGTCAAAGCTGAGTGAACACTGGTGAGAATATTGCTTCAGAATAAATTATATTTACAACCCACAAAAAATAAAATTCCGGTCAAGCAAATTTTTTACTCAGACAAGTGAATGACAGATTTACTTGCCCGAAGGACAAGCACGTGAACAGGATTAATGTCGAGCCCTGGGTTAACTTATACCATACTTGTGCGAATATTGACGCTCTCGCCGGCAGAGGTTAGTTGATTTCACAAATTTCAGGCCTAATTTTTTAAAACATGTTTAAATGTTTAAAACACGAATTAGGGCCTTACATATCCTTTTGGATATAAAATGGACTACAAGTTGCAATTCAGAGGCAGTATGTTGTTTTTATAGTGTTTGCATATAATGCAACACCTATCCAAGTACAAGATCAAGGCACCTAGATTTCCTTCATCCACCCAGTGACTTTGAGCCTGTTATTTTTGCGAGGTGGTTTTGTGGTTTGTGCACACAAACAGCTTATTGTCACAGTGCTGAATGGCTGTCGTTAGACGCGATGGATGTCCTGTGAATGGGAGGTCTGATCCCAGCCCTGGCCTTGGCCTGTCAGTCTCGATTAATCTCCTGGGAGGCCCCGATGGTCAGTCAGTGGCCGCTCCAGGGCTGACCTGATTGGCCGTCGTTCCCTCCAACAAACACCCTTTGTGCGCAGTCCTGCTGGCCGTGTGTGTGTGTGTGTGTGTGTGTGTGTGTGTGTGTGTGCGTGTGTAGTCACACACAGGTGACCTCACAGGATCAGATGGCTTTTCAGAGTTGTTGACTTGTCTGTTTGTACTGTTCTTCCCAACATGGTTTCTCATCAATTTACAACCACAGACAGACTTGTTTATTTCAGTTAATTCTTTTTTTTATATTCCCCAGACTAACTGAATATCCTAATTTTAGGCGTGAATATTCAATGTTTTTCTCAAATGATGAGAGGAAATCTCCGATGGTATTGTTTTGAGGGCTTAGAGTTGAGAAATTTGACCTATCACACCCTGCTGAAGTCTGTTTCTTAAGTGCAAATGTTCCTCAAAGCTTAGCCAAATATTTTGTGGCGTATTGCACATTTTGGAATGCATCTTTTGTTGTTACACTACGCATGTGTCCTCCCATGAGCGTGAAACTCTCTTTCAGTTGGCGAGCAGGCTGGAACGCCTTGTCCAAGTTCTCTTGACCGCTCATGAGGCCTGTTCTTGTTTACTGCATTTTTTAGTACCAACAGTTACAGAAAGTACTGTGATGGTGCCATGGTACAGTTATGTATCAAATAGTAATACCATGTATATTTTTATATTTATTATCTTATTTTTTTTTTAAATATTTTATACATATTACATATTTTTAAATAACCATATAAAAAATGACAATAAGCAGGTGCTGTTACCAATGTAAGCCATATCTCAATATATGATTTCATAATATTGTGTGCTCACTGTGTTGCCATGTCCTTGATGGAGATATTTTTATAGAGATTAAAATTTAATCCAAATATAATTAAAGTAAAATTGAATGTTGGTGGGATTAGCCGTAATGTCAAATAAGTAGGTTGATGGGAATAAGTCTTTCTCTCATAGTTAAAGCTGCAGTCCGTAACTTTTTTGGGTTAAAAATTATCCAAAATAAATTTGAGCAAGTGCACAACCACCCAGTGTTCAAAACTATCTGCTTACCTTAGCTCGATTTACAACGGTAAGCTTGTAATAATGTTTTTAATTCCAGTGGTACTGGTGTATTTCCGCGGGAAATTCAAGCATATCTTTGCGTCATTACGTCACATCTGTATACATAAATAAGGTGTCCCAGGCTATATTGCGTGTGAGGATGTTGGAGGTGGAGATTTATAGCCTTTTCTCACAGCACTTGATATAATTAAACTTATCAATTTGATGGCGGATCCAGAAAGGTTCAAACGACAATCACCAGTGACAACTGGAGATTCATCCGTTGTAAAATGCAAAAGACTTCGGACTTCGGAGTGGCTACAGAAAAACAGTGTCTGAAACCGGGCCCATGCGAAAACAAGGATAAAAAGGGCTTTTGAAAGGTGGCGTGAACTCCGTGTTTTGAAGGGGTTCAAAACGGACGCAGAAACAGTTTTTTTTTTTTTTTTTTTTTTTCTTGCTGGACAGGTAAGACATTTCAATGGTTCAATTATGTAACAGTAGCACACTTGTTCGCTTAATTCATACAGTTACGTAGTTTTCTTTGTTGTGCCTTTCTCATTTTGCTATGTGCATTATGGTAAATATAAATTGTTTTGTGCTAGCTATGAGAGGGAGCAATTCACCTCTACTCCACATTAATTTGTTGGTATATGACAATTAGAAATTAGACTGCACAGAAATGGAAACTGAACTACAGGTAGCCCTAATACACATTAAATGTAGTCACGCAATGCTGATGTTGTTAACATTAAACTTTGAAAACAAAGTATAATTTGCATGGTTTGACGTGATATGATAAGTGATCGTTAGATTTAATCATCGCGATTTATTGCAATGCTTTTTTTCCCTTAGTTGGTCAGAACAAAAGTGGATGTTAGCTACTTACTTGTTCAGATGACATTTTCCGGTGATAATTCTTATGTTGGTCATACTTTCAAAAAGTAGAATCTGTAATTCCGAATGACAGTTTCCACACCGGCGCGGTGACTGACAGCCGCACATTCTCCTCAAAACATTGGAGTCATCCGCGCTGTGCTGTGCACGTAATTCACGTAAAGTTGATCATTCCGTGAATAACTGCAATTGCAATTGCAATTTCGTACAGAGATGGCGACAAAGAGGAAAAACTACAGACTGCAGCTTTAAGGAAAACTAAGCAAAAGGAAATGTTTGAGGCACACATTGGCCCATTTTCATTGTTCTGGAACGTTCAACACTTTCAACTCGTTCATTGACAAACAGGGCCAGTTTTATTTTCTGTGTGGTCAAACTAGGGCTGGAACAACTCGATTACGTAAATTAGTCGATTTCCGTGGAATGCGTCGATTCGCTGCACGCTCTTCAAAACTGAAATGGAACAGCAGCACAACTTCTACACAGGAGCATCTAAAAAAAAAGAAAACATCCAGCCTGGGGCTCTCCTATCTCAACATGAGACGGCCAACGCTATCTCACGACCAATTTGTATGTATTTTATGAGATGGCTAATTCATACGAATTTGTACGACCTCACTCGTACGAATTTGTACGTTTTGTCTGAACCCCAGTGAAGGATAGGTTTAGGGGCGGGGTTTGA
Organism: Coreius guichenoti; assembly: GCA_039654105.1. Lineage (NCBI taxonomy): Eukaryota > Metazoa > Chordata > Actinopteri > Cypriniformes > Gobionidae > Coreius > Coreius guichenoti. The sequence goes on from CM077185.1 coordinate 33,027,546, forward strand.
GGTAGGTCATTCGTACGAATTCATACGAATTTGGCAACTCGTCAAATACGTACGATTTAGCAAAAATCGTACGAGTGAGGTCGTACAAATTCGTACGAATTAGCCACCTAAAATATGTACGAATTGCCGTGAGATCGGGTTGGAAATGGCAGCATGAGTATTTGGACTATTATAGCGAATTTTTTTTACACAGCGCTAATACGGTTGTCAGTCCCATATTTAGGTCTTAATACGGCTGCGTTAACACAGCATTCAGTTTAATGTCACTGCAACCGGTTACAAAGCATATAATGCTGTTGTTGGTTATTTAAAATATCTAATGAATGAACTCACACCTCGATTGGACTCATTTATTTAATAACGCGCTGTCAATCATTGTAAAACTTCACAGTTTTATGGACGCCGCTATGTTTGACACTGTCGTTAAGGTTTGTTAGAATGCGGTTGTGTTTGATCATACAGCTGAATGAACATATTCAAGCAGCTACTTTAATCTCCTGAATGAATACTTGTAAGCAATTGCTACTGACATTGCTTACAAATCCCCAAAAGTGACTGAACACAGCCATAGTAAACACTAGGGCTGGGTATTGACACACATTTCATGATTCGATTTAGATTCCGATTCGATTCAATATCAATTATTTTGGATATATATCAAGTACAGTACATGGCAAGGAAAAAAAATCTCTTAACTAATGTTGTAAACGATGGGAGTCGGTTGGTACTACATTAGCCTAAGGTAAAAATGAACTGATTTGTATACAAACACTTAAATTACACTCAAGGATGTTTTTTTATAATAATACATTTATAATGTTAACTTTACAATTACATAATCAGAATTGTACTCCAATACGTTTTTTGAAATGTAAACATTTAAATGGTGGCTGTCATAAAAACTTGCCAGATTTATTCAAACATGCATTAAATATTGAAGAACATTAAAAATTATAATGAATATGTAATATGGTGCATATATGTAGCAAAATACTCTTCTAGAGTTCATTTTTCTAGCTAATGAGTTTATGGACACTGGATATGTTTTTTCTGAGGTAAATGTGACGTTACATGACATTGTTTACAAGCTGTTTTATTGACGTCTTTCCACGGTTGAAACACTGATTGAGCGATGCCATGTGACATGATACGGATTTCGGTAAGTTGTACTCTATCTTTTAACATACTTTTAGATGTTCATTCATGTTTATTTTGCACTCTACCCGGTATTAAGGCAGAAGAGACATATCAAAAGTAACACAGCACAAATATTATTGCGATTTTATTGGATGGGAGGCGCACTACAATGTTCTGTTCATTCATCAACTGAAAACAGGATAGACTAATTGATTCTTGGGATTTAAGAATCGATATTGGTTCGTAAAAATGAGAATCGATTAAAATCGACAAATCTATATTTTTTTTACCCATGCCTAGTAAACACCTTTTCTAATTATGCCTACACTGCATAAACCTTATTTTTGTCATAAATAGTATCATTAGGTAGAAGTTTATACCACTGATCTATATAGAGAACTGGATTGCTCATGACGTTATAAAAAGTAAAGCTGCCGCGCCGCCATATTGGTATTCCCTAGAAAGCTCACGCGTTCTTTTAATTCAATAGGAAATATGATTTTACTGAGAAAACATTGCCTAAGAAGACACCGTTTTTATATCTGAAGTCTCCCTGTACATTCTTACAGCACAGACGTCCTGAACAGGGAAATGGTTATTCGTTTAAAGTCGGGAATTTCCCCTGCTTATTAAAAAGTTCCGTTCATATTCATTATAGTAGTGAACATCAGCTCGGCAGGCGGACAAGACACTTCAGCGTATGTATAACAAATGTCAACAAAAGTGCGCATTTTGAAATCAGAAAAAAGCTTTATGCCTTGTAACCTGAAATCGCCTTGTACTGTTGTGTTTATGTATTTATGTTGTGCTGTAGTATTGTTTTTATTCATACAGTAGGCTAACTGCAAATGTTTCAACAATGATTTCGTTATGCATTTAGAAGCAGTTAATGATTTAAACGATGGTTAAATTAATAATTAATTCAACAACATGGCATACGTAACACTTCACTCATATGGAAACTGTAAACGCCATAAATTTGCGCTGTCTTTAAGAGTCTGAAATAGATGTTGCTCAATCAGGAAATAAAATACACGCATCATAACTCATTCAGACAAATAACGCGGACTGCTTTATTTACGAGATGATGCATGGCAAACTTTGAATTGTAATACAATAGAGTGCAATGTAGTAATAGAGGCTTGTGTTAATATTTATTGTATAAGCTATTCGAATCAATTTCTGCAGCTAAACACAGATATATGTTAATGTTTAATATTTTTCCCATAATTACACATAAAGAAATATATATTTGTGTTAGTTGAGTTACGTTACCTGTGTCGGCAGTGTGGAGTAGACACACCCACATTAACGATTTCAATATATGACTCATCCTCTCCGAAAAGACCATAAACATTACAGATAACATCTGAAGTAACTATTAATTTACATACATATATTGTAAAACTAATCCTGTGAGACTGATACGCTGCAAATCGGGTGATTTTTTTTTTTTTGTTTGTTTTTTTTTTTTTTTTTTTTTTTTTAGGTCAGTGTTTTGGCTGTAAGTCAATGATGCCCTTTGTTGGTAGGGAATAGTAAGATGGCCGCTCGAACACTTCCGGTGGCTTCACCGCCTGATGGCAGTTTAGAACGTCACGAGCAATCCAGTCATTTATATAGATCAGTGGTTTATACATAGATTAGTTCCAGTTATTATTTATTGGTAAATTAACCAAAGGATTAATAGACTATTCAGTAAATGGACAATAGATTAACCAAAAAAAATAATTTGATTATTCGATTATACAGAAAAATAATTGTTAGTTCCAGTCCTAGGTCAAACTTATTAAGTTTAAACATCCACGCTTGGTCAAAATAGGGTCTGCATTCTCTGCCCATTGTGTTGGTTTATTCGCGCTCCCCGTACTGTGAGGTATAGTGTTCCTGTCCATAGTTCAGCACAATAGAGCTTTACATTTGGTTGGACTGAGGAATGTTGCATCATAGAATGTGTGGCTATGACATCATTACAGCTCGTTGAAAGGTTCATGGTACGACGCAGTGGCTGCATTAGTACTTCAGCGCTTTGGAGTGCAAATTGTGATTTTTCTCAGAGCACAATCAGGCTGTATCATACCGGCTGATATCATTGTTGTTGTCATGCGTGTTGCACTGAAAATGGCCATTGTTGTGCAATTTTGCTGATAATATATGACCTCGTTCAGCATCAGATGTGTGTGTTTACTAATACTAAAACAAAAGTTTTGAAAGTTTTGTGCGTGCAAGAATTTTTACATTAATATTCTAGTATTTTGTCTTTGCATTAGGTTGCAGATTTTTATTAAATATTCAGTACATTTTATTAAATGTATTGCCTAATTTAAGGATGCTTTTTCTAAGAATAAGTTTGTAGTATTTCTCTGTTTAATGCATTTATTGTATTTAAATCCATTTAACTGTATTCTACAGGATTCAGTCTGACAATGCATATGGGTAAAAAAACCCGTGCTTAGAACTCGTGCTCGTAATCTCTGTTGAATTATGGGGGCTGAGCTTGGCTGCTGAGAGGGGTTGAGGGAAAATGACCACAGCATCAGCTCTCTGTTTGTGTTGGACAGAGGAGATAAGCACAGCCATCCTGTGAGTGAGTGTGTGTGTGTCTGGCCTTAAGATAACACTGGAATGAGAGTTCAACCACAGCAGAAAGGCCTCCTGCTCTCATGGGACGGAGAACGGGGACGGCCCTGTCAGCTACTCGCTGTCTGAAAGTGCTCAGCTAAATCACAGCCCAGGAAATGCCTAATGACTTATGGTCCAGACTAGCGTGGAAGAACCACAGGGCTCTGAGAGGATGTTCTGTTTCCCGAATCTACTCGTTTGGCTCTTAAATGAATGTAGGATCTCACTGAGGAAAAATGTACTAACTTTTTGTTTTTTTTTGTCTAAGTTTCCAGTGACAACTATATGTATGGCTGCCTGATTAATCAAAATAATGTGTTCTTTTACACTCAGGCAGCTCATGATCCAGTCATGATTTCACTGTCTCAGAGCTGCTTGGTTTGCAGTAAATGCTGCTCCATATTAGGGATGCACCGATACCATTTTTTCAGAACCGATCCCAAAAATTCTGAGTATCTGCCGATACCGATACCAATCTGATACCGGTGCAGTTTTGTTTAAAAATTCAATGTAGAATTTCTATACCTGTGTTGAACTGATAATCACTCTTTTGTGTGTTAAACACAATCTACTAAATACAGACAACTTCATTATAAAGAAAAACAACAAATTAAAAAAATATGTAAATCACAATCTATGACAAAAATACTACTATAAACTACATTAGTGGATAATTGAGCAGCAAAAGTTACTCTAGAAAAATCATGAGTGCACAATAATTGTATAAAATCTAAACATTTAGTGAAAAAAAAAAAAAAACATTTTAATGGGGAACAAATAAAAGTGAATAAGTAGCACTAAATCTGGTAAAATGTTACACATTGTTGTAAAATACATTCATGAAAAACAAGTAAATATATTTATAGAAATAGGGCCTATATACTAAGAAAATAAAAGACATTTATTTTAAATGTATAGTGCAGATTTTTTAATGAGGCAGCAACATATTATAGATAGGGCAGAACAAGAAAGGCTATTAATAATCTTTCATTACGCAAAAGTATTATAATAGAAAGGCTCCAATACAGAGCGGCACAAAGCGCTTATGCGCATCCCGTGCACAGGATGATGCGCTTGAAGCAACACGGAGTCGCAGCGCTCCGTCTGCATTGAAAAGTTCAAAACACAAAGGGAAGATATATCGATGCGTAGTGTATCTGTCTGTGCAATATTTTATTCAGCCTTTTCTTTTAACAGTTTAAAAATCCAGTTACCGTGCGTGTGAAGAACAATACAATCTCTAGTCCAGTGTTGTGATCTAACAGACACCCGGTAGAAAGTAACACGATTTAGAAACCTCAATAAAGTCCAGCCAGATAAAGTCATTTTATGCGAAACAATAGAGCGTTATCTACAGATCAAGCATAATAACAGGAACATTGAATCGTCTTGGAGAGAGTTTCATCGTTTTGACTGTCGTAACCGAACGCGATACGCAGTTTGAAAGCTGAATGGAGAAGGACTGACAGAGGCAGCAGATGGAAGCATTTACGTGAACTTGAATTTAATGACTTAAATATTCATCTGTACTATTAAACTATGGAATGGCTTCAGAACACGTAATGTAGTGCACGAAGCGTTGATGATGCTTTATAATGTTTTTGTGCATTTTGTGGGGCACTGGGGCTTAACAATAACACAGAATATTATACGTACAGTATCGGATTTGGATCGGTCCTGTCTGACCGATACCCGATCCGGCAAATAATGGAGGTATCGGAGCCGATACCGGTACGGAGTATCAGATCGGTGCATGCCTACTCCATATGAGCACTATTATTATTATTATTATTATTATTATTATTATTATTATTATAATAGTTTTTCTTAAATAATCAATTTTTATTTTAAAGTGAAATATTACAATATTTTTATTATTTTATTGTCATGTTGATATTTAGGGTGTGTTCACACTTGGCTTGTTTGGTTCGATTAAAACGAACTCTGGTGCGATTGCTCTGTTAGTGCAGTTCATTTGAATAAGTGTGAACGCTGCCATCTGAATCCTGGTGTGCACCAAATGATGGGTCTCAGTCAGCTTCCAAACCAACTCTGGTGCGGTTCGAATGAATTATGAATGCAAAATGGACCTGTAAACTAAGACTTGTAAACGAACCAAAAACAGGACATGATGTCACAAGACGTCATAGTCACGATGTTGCCCATCACAGTTCGGTCCAGGCATCAGAACCGCATATCCTTGCAGCAGATCTTCATTTGTGTGTGTGATGGAGGGATTCCTGCCGCTCCTTTACACATTTTATAAGCTCTTCACGAGTTCTCAGATGGTCAAAATACCATCATATGTAGGCTACGCACACACAACAAGCGCATTTAGCCCAGCCACAGCATTGTTTTGGATGTTCAGTAAGTTCCGTCGTGAAATATACGTAATAAAAGCCGGAAAATCAGGTTGTGAACATATCTCTATGCCTTTAGGTTCGGTGTTAAAATGCCAAAATGCCAGCGGACCAGGACTAAATAGTTTTTGTTTTTTTTTGGTCCGAACCAAGCGAACCATACTACAAGTGTGAGCACACCCATAATCACAAAATTTTGGACCTAAATTATGCGTTAGTTGTTTTAGTGCGTTAGGCAAGTTTTTAAGGTAGCAAATCATGCTTTTGGCAGGCTGTGACTGACTGTTGGTTAGTTAATAATGAGGACAATCCCTTTAATCAGTTCTGCCTTAATTTCCTGCATTTAGTCCATGCAGACCCCCATAAGGCCAGTAAACAATCTTAGCTTATGTTTTAGTCCATTAACATTTTTCGAGTGTTAAATCCAACCCAAATTTGCAGATCTTTTTCTCTGCAGTGTAACAGCCATACCTGAGCGGAGCAAGTGCTTGTTTTGGCAGTCGTCCGGGCCTTTCCGTTCTAGCTCTCCACCCCACCAGGGCCCCGAGCCGGGGGGGGACGTTACCTACCGAGAGCAATAATATTGTAACAAGTAGACAATGCATGTATGGGAGATGACCTCTGCAGGGGAGAGTTTCCAAGTACAACACCGCCCCTCAGATGGTTATTGAACTAGATGGCGATTTTGACCCCAGAGAGCGTCTTTCGACATGAAAAGCAGCTCCTCCCTGCACAGATGTCTTCACTTCATCTGTTTCTGTTTATGAAACCTGCTCTGCCCAATCTGAAATCACACGTATGGATGTTACAAGCATGACGTGAGCAGTCTCGGGCTGCAGATGCAGAGACAGATGAGGTTTGCGGTCCGTCTGGGTGGTTTTGCGGTTGTGGGTGTGGGGATGCGGTTGGCTCTCAGATGGCTCGGTATCTGATGGTCCTCTGTACGCTGTCTGGTTCTGGTGGGTGGCGTAGTGCTTGGCGTGAACCTTGGGGGAAATCCTGTTTGAAAAAATCACTTCCATATGGAATGAGCAGTCTGGCTTCCATGGACTAACAGGGAAGGAGGTGTTGGATTGGTTTTGGTTTTTGAGATGCATTTATGAACAGTGTTGTTTGTTTATAAACTATTTAAAGTGAACAGCAGGCACACCCTTGTTGTGTGGCTTGAATTCCCCTCTTTAGTCATTGCGTTCATTCACTGTAGGAGTAGCTCATCGCCCAAGTGTGTGGCCATAATGAAAGTTTAAACGAGGCTAGAGTTTCACCTCTTCGCAAAGTTTCATTGTTTAGTCACATACCGATTATTAACGTTGCTAAAGCAAGCCTTCGAAATGAAAATATGGAACCGAGCAATAATCATTGTTTCCTGATGAATTGTGAATTAATCAGGCATAATTGGGTGCGTCAGCAAAAAATGTTTCCCTACCGTACAAGTCCGCTCAAGGCAGATGTAATTGGACTGTTGCATAATTTAGAGGTCTTGGTGTGTGTGTGTGTGTGTGTGTGTGTGTGTGTGTGTGTGTGTGTGTGTGTGTGTGTGTGTGTGTGTGTGTGTGTGTGTGTGTGTGTGTGTGTGTGTGTGTGTGTGTGTGTGTGTGTTTCACTAGTTGAACCCGATACTGTTGTTTGCACACACACACACACACACACACACACACACACACACACACACACACACACACACACACACACACACACACACACACACACACATTGTTTTGGATCTGTCAAACCTATGAGTTTGCACATGTCCCATAGGTTTTCAAAATCCCTAATCATAAATGTTAATGGAATAGTCAAGTGGAACTTTTTCTTCTGTGAAACACAAAATGAGTTTTAGGTTTAGGGTTATTCATCTCATTTATTTGATCAAAAATACAGTAAAAACAGTAATATTATGGAATATTATTACAGTTTAAAATAACTTTTTTTCTATTTGAATATATTATAAAATGTAATTTATTCCTGTGATGGCAAAGCTGAATCTTCAGCATCATTCTTTCAGTCTTCAGTGTCACATGGTCCTTAAGGGTTTGTTCAAATCCCAATTTAGTATTAAACCTTTCATCATTTAAAGTCCCCCTGTAGTCAATAATTGTATCCCTTAACTCATCTTTGATCACCAAAATGTCATTTAAATGGATGAAAAATTCTTCATGCCTTAAAATAGCTTCATTGTAACTCTGCTTTATTTAGTATACGTGGAACTATGAATATGAAAATGAGCCCCGCCTCCACTCACTCACACCAGCTCAGAGACCCACTCGTTCAATTTTTACTCAAGTTACTTTAGTAAACACTGCACAATGGTATCGCTCTATATAATGTCGGACACATAACAGTAATTATTATGATTAGCCTTTTGCTTGACTACGTTATCAAACAGATAATCTGTTGCTGTTACACAAACTATGTTCCTGTTCGCCATCTCAGTCTGCCTTCTAAAAATCAGCATCCTTAGAAACGCTTTGAACATCATAGATCGTCAGTGGAGAAAGATGAATCCTTCCCTGAAGGAACTCACTGAATCAATCAGAGTGGTCACTGAATCAGACTCACTCACTGATCTCAAGTGATGTCCATCTCAAAACAAAGCAAATTTTGTGTTTATAAAGTTAATCTTTAATTAGTGTGATTTTAATGAGTAGTTGTTCATATGATGACATGTTGTTTTTTTCAGTACATAATGTTTTTCATAAAAGACATTAAGATAAATAGGATGTGTATATGTGACCTTTCCTTTAAAGGTTAGAACCATTGAGACAGCTACACCTTGTTTTATGACTGCGTTTACATGACGTAACGTCCATGATTTCATGATGGCTGTATTCTGGAGTGTGTCATTTTCTTGTCTGATTATCCCTTGTCCTGTCGCACCACAGGTTTGTGTTTTTTCAGCTGTAATGACACAGTGTGTCCACGATTGAAGGGTTTTATGGGAGAGATCCTTGTAACTTCCCATGACTCATGGCTGAATTGCAAGTGTCAAGGGGAAAAAAAATCCCTCCCACTCTGTGATCGGTAGAGCATTTAAATCTTCTGCCACTTAACCACTGGATTTTATTTAACTGCCCAGAACTATTTCTTCCCCTCAATTTACTGCCAGTCTGAGCTGAAGGGGCAGTTCTCATCAGGCCCAGTGGCCTTGTGGGAAGATTTCAGGACTGAGGTAAATTACTCCAGCTCAGGAGACAGTAAATGGAGCGGCACCCTCGTGATCGCTCCGGTTACAATGCTTCTACTGTAATGCCGTGGCCTAACCTTGGTCCTCCCATTTATTAACACACCTGTCATCGCAGTTAAGTATTTGCCATGCTTGATTTGTGACGTTGCTGTTGTTGGGGTAATAAATAACACGTCCCTGCTCTGTTTCGTATCTGGTAACTCCTTCACCAAAGCATACTGAAAATGAAAGAGTAAACACTCTTGAACGTTATTGAACGGCAGATTCATTCATGAGTAAAGTATTAAAATTGTGTTCCTATACTGTTATGTTTTGATTCATGGGTTATTAATAGGTTTGGTTTTTTGGTTTCTCTTAAGTGTAAAGTGTACTTGCAGGAAGTTTCTGACATAATTTTACACAGTTCTCTGTATGTAGTCATGCATTGATCATCCTCAGCAAATATTTACTCAGTAGGAGTAGAACAGCTGAGCGAAAGAGTCTCCTTTCTGAGCGCTCAGCAATGGGAGGGGTGGGTGTGTGACGAAGGACATGTATATACAAGAGATGACAACTTGCATCTGGCATTCATTACTGATACTGATGTGGAACAGGCCCTTTATCGGGAAAAACTGTCGTCGGCTTCACAATTGTTGTTGTTTTTTACTCTAGAGACACCATGCCAGGTCAAGTAGTGTTGGGCCTTCTGCATAACTACTAGGGATGTACGAGACTATTTGACTAGTCGATTAATCGATACTGTTGCTGCTATTCAACTTGGAAATACTAGTCGTTTATATATATTTTATATATATTATATATTTTTTTCACATTTAATGTTTTGCTTTGTAATTTAAACGTAGCCTTTGTAAAAATAGTCATGTTAATGTTACATTTTAAAATTTAATATATTATTTTGAAAAGTGTACTGTATATCTGTAGCGAAAACATTTTAATTTTATCTCAGATTTTGCATGCGTTGGTTTTCACTCGCGGCGGGTTCAAAGAAATGTCGACTCGGAAGATAAGCAAGGCGAGGAAGGATTTTAAAAGCCTACACCACTTCCAGACTAGTCGACGAGTTGGTTGCAAAATTTCAGTTTAAACATTAAATGGAATAGTTCACCCAAAATTGAAAATTACCCCATGATTTACTCACCCTCAAGGCATCCTAGGTGTATATCACTTTCTTCTTTCAGACGAACACAATCAGTTATATTTTGAAGTCCAAAAAAAAGTGAATCCATCCATCATAAAAGTAATCCATACGGCTCCAGGGGGTTAATAATGCCTTCTGAAGCGAAGCGATGCGTTTAAGTAAGAAAAATATCCATATTTAAAACTTTATAACAGACGGCCGTACACATCGATTTACAGCGAAAGAGTAACCCTTGTCCTGACGCATGATGTATTAACGAACGTGGAAGTGCAGAGGAAAGAGCAAAACAAAACACCTGTCATGAATTAGAAGTCTAAAACGAGAATTTTTAAACAAATGTCGGAGGGGTTTTAGTTTGTTGCCCAGCACTATTTGTTTGAACCGCGAGAGGCGTCAAAGCTTACGCTACACCTACATCCGGCGTCATACATCGCGTCAGGGGTTACTCTTGGTGTAAATTGACTTGCGTAGGCCGTCTGCCAGAAGCTAGTTATTTTAATGTATAAAGTTTTAAATATGGATATTTTTCTTACACAAACACATCGCTTTGCTTCAGAAGGCCTTTATTAACCCTCTGGAGTTGTATGGATTAGGGTTGGGCAATGTCTACCAAATTGGCATCAGACGATGTCTACAGCGAAACATCGTGATGGTTGCGTTTGAGCGTTAAGCTCCGTTAATGTGGTGCGCGTCTGGAGAAAGAGAGAGCGCGTGGAGCTGAAAGGGCTTGAATGAAGCGCGTTTGGCTTTAGATAAAACTACTAGAGGATATAGCGCTGAAATATTATTACCACAATCGATCCTGAGTGCTTGTGGTGTGATCCGCACCGCTATTTTGACGCTCTGCTCACTTCAACTAGAAACAGGAAAATGGCATCGTCTATCGTCCCAACCCTAGTATGGATTACTTTTATGATGGATGGTAGAGCCCGACCGATTTATCGGTCTGCTGATTTTATCGGCCGATATGAGCCTGTCGCAGATATATCGGCGTATATGCCACCGATATGAACACGCGCCCACGCGTCTCATAGTGCGCGAATATTCACACAAAATTGTCAAAATGCAGGTCTTGTCAAGTATCTTCGTAAACATAGTCGGTTGTGTCTTAAGTGAACGTAAACATTAAATTTGCCAGTCACCGCCAGCGTTTTTGATCATTTTCACAAGTTTCATGGCCCACAGAATGTCTTGTTGTATGAATATCTGAACATGCAATATATCAAAAGAAAGAACAGACCCTCGGTTTTATTCTAGCTTCATGCATTCTTTTTTTATCAACACTTGAATGTGGGTACGTTTCATGAAAAAAGCAACATTTTGAGAAAAAAGCTGAGAAAATCGTGACTAACTTGCATACAGATGGGAATCAGAAGGATGATCAAAACACAGATGGAGTAGATGGAGTCCATTCAACACCCCAAAGCTTCACAGTCCTATAGCTCGTCCTGGGTCGACATATCATTCAGTAACATTAGGCCGTTTTGATTTATATGCTGTTTAATGTTGTTGATCGTGTTATTTTACATATGAATCTGCTTATAAGAGATCGATTGTTCTTCTTTGCCTGTTTTGATCAGATTGAGCGCCCCCTACTGTATAACAATGAAAACTTAGAAAAATCACGTCAATGGCAGGGAAGTGTTTTCTCATAAAAGACGAGATAACAAAAGACAACAAAAAAAACGGCTCTTGACTGAATAACTTTTAATAAGGGTTAATCTATATTTATACAGTGAAGATTATGAAGTGATATTTGACATTTGATCACTATTTCTGTACCTGAAAATCTAGTTTAGACCTACATGGAAAAACCTGAAAAGAACTGTTTATTTCATTTATGTTTGTTCTGTTGTATTTATGTACAATGTATGTATATTATGTATATACTCTATTATATATACTGTACCAGTCAAAAGTTTGAACACACCAATGGGAAAGTGTGTCCAGACTTTTGACTGGTACTGTACTATAATATACACATGAAGAATATCGGCCGATATATCGATATCAGACTTTTTTTACGCCCTAATATCGGTATCGGTATCGGCCCCCATATCGGTCGGGCTCTAATGGATGGATGCGCTTTTTTGGACTTCAAAATCAGGTCTGCCATTCACTGCCATTATAAAGCTTGAAAGAGCCTGGATATTTTCTTTATATAACTCTGATTGTATTCGTCTGAAAGAAGTCATATACTCCTAGGCTGGCTTGAAGGTGAGTAAATCATGGGATAATTTTCAATTTTGGGTGAACTATCCCTTTAATAAAATTTGTTGTTGCGCACATCCCTAATAACTTCACAACATTTCTGTGTGATCTTAGCCCAGTATCTGTATAGGTAGTAAAAACTAAGTAGTCTGGAAAAGAAACTCAACTCTACACCATCTAAGTATTTATTTATTTTTTTTTCTTTTGTAACATTATAAATGGTTTTGCTGTTACTTTTGATCAATTTAATCATCCTTTTTGAATAAAAGTAAATAAGAGTTTTAAATAAGAAAAAATGGTACTAGTGTACTGAATATGAATACAGAATATGTACAGTGGATATGAATTTTTACTTGGAAATGTCTTATGTGGTTCCTCTCTGCAAATGTAATTTTATGTTGTCTTTAAGAGGTTGTCTTTGAAAAAGCACAGGGTATAAAGCACTGAATGAAATTTCCAAAACCCACCTCTATGATTTGGTGAGGTTTTTTTTTTTTTTTTTCCTCTCTCCCTCTTTGACTTTGTAGTGACTGAGATCAAAGTCTCCTTTGTGCCTTTTGAAATTCACACTTTGCAACGGTGATTTTAAAAACACGGTGCAAAAAGAGCGAGGTGGAGGTCCTTGTCTGCCTGCTAATGCCGTGACGGGACACAAACGCTGAAAATTGTCCACTTTTTTTCCTCTGTATTTTGATCACCTCAGTGAACACAAATGGTGCTTAGGCAGGTGTACAGGTGTACAGGTCCCCGCAAGCTCTGCTTCGGCTTAAACATGTTTGGCTTTTTTCCATAAGATCTGAGCCGCTTTTTACAATACATAATAAAGAGCAGACCTTCATTTCCCCAAAATTAAAAGGCAGGACATATTTGAAACAAGTCAATATGAGGAAGAATAAAAAGATAAGGAAGAACACATTGCAACTTGATTATTTTAATGTAGATGAACACTACTGTTCTAAAGTCTAGGGTCAGTAAGATTTCTTTTTTGTTGAAAGAAATTAATACTTTTATTTGTCATGGATGCATTAAAATTGAGAATTCTGCTTTGCCATCACAGGAATAAATTGCATTTTAAATATATTCAAATAGAAGTTTATTTTTAAATTTATTAGTTATTTTAAATTGTAACAGTATTTTACAATATTACTGTTTTTACTGTATTTTTAAATGCAGCCTTGGTGTGACTTTTTTTTTTAATTTTTTTACTTTTGAACAGATAGTTCTTATTAAACTACAATATACACTACTGTTTTATAATATTTTAAATGTTGTTTTATTAAAATGATTAGTCACATTTTGTTTTTTTGTTAACAAATATAACCATGTTGGTTTATAGAATAAATCATACCGTGAGATTTTGTTTACTCTCTCTAAATTTTAAGACTTTCAGTTTTGTCCAGCAGTGTTGGATGTCTAATGATATCTGACAATTACACTAAAAAAAAAAAAAAACAAGCTGTTGAACGAACTTAATTAAATTAAGGAAAACTTTTCCACGAAATTGAATTATGTTTTTCCAACAAAATCTAATTGGTTTGAAATGATTTGTTGTAATCTTGTTGTATGAACTTAAATTAATTTAGTCCAGACTGCTAAAAAAAATCATGTCATTCCAACTAGATAAAGTAGGATAAAGAGGGGTAGAACTGATGACCATATTTCGACTGTGTCAAACGAATTTATTTTCTTTATTTCTATAAAAACTAATGGTCAACGCAACACTTTTTTACATGCTAAGTGTAGCATTTGTAGCATGCAAATAATGATCAAGTAAAACATTTCTCATCACTGGCATTAGCACAGTTACAGCTCATTGAGAACAGCATAGCCTAACCACAAGGTCTACACTTCACGATAATAGTAACCTCAAAAATCGACACAACATAACACAACTTTTAAATTTCAAATATAGCTGTCAAATATAACATCAATCTTTAACAGGTCTTTCCCTTTACTAAAAAACACATTAAACAGCATTTAATTTCAACATTTACTCTCCTGATCCATACCTATGCAAAGCATGCTGGGAACTAGAAATACACTGCTCAGTTTCAATCAGTGCAGCATGATTCATGTAGTCCCAACACAAATGGTTTAGGTTAACTTAACATTTTACAAATTTTATTTCATTTAACGTAATAAAATTGAGTAAAATGGCAATTAAGTAAAAAACTAAATATTTGTGTTGTTTCAGCTTATTTTATTTAAATAAACTGAGCAAACAGCTAGAATAATTTTTTTGAGTGTAGGGGTGCAACAGTGGACCATGCCCCACGGTACGGCATGCATGTGATTCGCGGATTAATTGCTAAGTTTAACCATCATGCAATGAAAGTTTATCATTTGCATTTTTTTTTTTTTTTTTTGACAGTTTACACATTAAAGCGATTTTAAACCATTCAAGTGCAAGAAGAGGCGAAAGAACTCGATCACGCTGTTATCTGAGTGTACAGCCGCACACACTCGAAGGGTGCGCACGCGCACACAGAACGTTTCAGATAGCGTGCGAACAACGAATTGATTCCTCTTTCGCGCCGGCCTTGCGCTTGAATGGACTCGTACACACAAAATTGTTAAAATGCCCATCTCTGCAAGTATTCTCGTAAACAGTCAGTTATGTCTTAAATGATCGTAAACGGTTCAGAAAGAAATCGCATGTGTATCGTTATATTGGATCCGTTCATTAGGTCTTAAAGTGACAGCACCCTATAAATATCTGCTGCTGTCTGTCATTAATGTTAACTAAACAAAACACATCTAACAAAGATTAATCTATATTTAATTTATACAGTGAGTGAACACTAGTGTTATTTTACATTTAATGATTACATTTCTGTACCTGAATACTGTTAGACCTTACTTTTATTTGTGAATATTTTTTTTTTTTTTTTTACTATGCTTGTAATATTACTGACTGTTCACTTGTCTTTTAATAATGTTTAATAATTAAAAGCTAGATCTTTTTTGCTGTGGTATCGAACTACTTAAAGTTGGCTTTAAGTAATAAGAAACGTTAAAATAACGGTTTTATTTTGATCCGAACCATGAGTTTAGTGATCTGTTGCACCACTACTGATAATCGTTATGTTGACATCTCAAGTGATAGCCTAAGCTGAAACCTGTTGTCTGCCTTTTGCTCTTTTTGCCAAATCATCTCGGGGGCAGCGGTCCAGCACAGCTGTAAATCTGTCTTCTATGACCTGGGCGAGGATGTCTCTTTGTTTAACAAAGCACACTGAGCTAATGGCATTACAAGCTGCTTTGGTTAATGGTCTCTCAGCAAATGGGCTGGCTTTTCCTCTAGTGAATATCTGGCAGAGCTGTGCTTCATTTGTCAGGATGTTGAAGGATGACGGGCAAAGCTGTCTCTTGTAGCAGAACCATGTGTATAGACTTCATATATGTGTTTTTGTTCTTTTAAAAGTCCACTGCGGCCCATCAAATGGACCACACCAGCTGTCTAGGTTTGTTAACCACATCTGCCTCAGATGAACCTTGTGAAGTAGGACTAGACATTGTCGTCATGTCCAAGGAGGCGTTTTGGTTATGAGGAGTTTGATATTTTGATTCTGGAGACCTGTAAATCCAGCTCTGTTGAGAGGCGTGGTTGGAAAAGTCTTGGAGTCTGACAGATTTATCTGCTTTATTAGGCCACAAAAATCTGTTACAGAGAGAACTTCTGGTTAGTGTAGTTCGCAAACTGTCTCAGTTCAGTGATAGTGAGTCATGATAGCGGAGCTCTCTGCGAGAGGTGGCAGATGTTATGCTAATCTCTAAATGATAAGCGAAGATCTTTTGGTTGTGCTGGAATTTCTTCAGAGCTATATGCCCAGTTGGAGATCAGCACCACTTGAAGATAAGACCCTTAAATAGATTGAGTGTCTAAATTGGTTTAACCGTCTCATTCAAGATTTCACCTTAACAGTGTCCTAACCAGCCGTGACCACAACAAAACAATTTGTTGATCATTTTTGGCCTCTGTTTGACTGTTGCGCATGGTTATAGTAAAATTTCATTGGTTCAAAAAGGTATTAAGATGAATTTAAGGACGTCTGCACTATTCGATTCTGATTCACAGGTTGTCAGTTTGATTCAGTGATTCCTAATCAGTTTGATTTCAATTTTGTTATACAATTATACAAGGAACCTTCTTGCATGCTAAATTGAAAAAAAACCATTCATGTATGAATAACTAGATGTTGATTTATTAATCACTCGACTTGACGAATTCAGTGAATGATCGATTAAACTGATTCAAATTATGACCCACTACGGTCTGCAGTAGGGATGCACCGATACCATTTTTTCAGAACCGAACCGATCCGATCCTAAAAATTCTGAGTATCGGCTGATACCAATCTGATACCAGTGCAGTTTTCTTTAAAAATTCAATGTAGAATTTCTATACCTGTGTTGAACTGATAATCACTCTTTTGTGTGTTAAACACAATCTACTAAATACAGACAACTTTATTATAAAGAAAAACAACAAATTAAAAAAAATATATAAATCACAATCTATGACAAAAATACTACTATAAACTAGATTAGTGGATAATTCAGCAGCAAAAGTTACTCTAGAAAAATCATGAGTGCACAATAATTGTATAAAATCTAAACATTTAGTGGAAAAAAAAAAAAAAAAACATTTAATGGGGAACAAATAAAAGTGAATAAGTGTAGCACTAAATCTGGTAAAATGTTACACAATGTTGTAAAATACATTCATGAAAAACAAGTAAATATATTTATAGAAATAGGGCCTATATACTAAGAAATTAAAAGACATTTATTTTAAATGTATAGTGCAGCTTTTTTGAGGCAGCAACATATTATAGATAGGGCAGAACAAGAAAGGCTATTAATAATCTTTCATTGCGCAAAAGTATTATAATAGAAAGGCTCCAATACAGAGCGGCACAAAGCGCTTATGCGCATCCCGTGCACAGGATGATGCGCTTGAAGCAACACGGAGTCGCAGCGCTCCGTCTGCATTGAAAAGTTCAAAACACAAAGGGAAGATATATCGATGCGTAGTGTATCTGTCTGTGCGATTATTTTATTGAGCCTTTTCTTTTAACAGTTTAAAAATCCAGTTACCGTGCGTGTGAAGAACAATACAATCTCTAGTCCAGTGTTGTGATCTAACAGACACCCGGTAGAAAGTAACACGATTTAGAAACCGCAATAAAGTCCAGCCAGATAAAGTCATTTTATGCGAAACCATAGAGCGTTATCTACAGATCAAGCATAATAACAGGAACATTGAATCGTCTTGGAGAGAGTTTCATCGTTTTGACTGTCGTAACCGAACGCGATACGCAGTTTGAAAGCTGAATGGAGAAGGACTGACAGAGGCAGCAGATGGAAGCATTTACGTGAACTTGAATTTAATGACTTAAATATTCATCTGTACCTCACATTAAACTATGGAATGGCTTCAGAACACTTAATATAGTGCACAAAGCGGTGATGATGCTTTATAATGTTTTTGGGCCTTTTGTGGGGCACTGGGGCTTAACAATAACACAGAATATTATACGCACAGTATCGGATTTGGATCGGTCCTGTCTGACCGATACCCGATCCGGCAAATAATGGCGGTGTCGGAGCCGATACCGATACTGAGTTTTGGATCGGCGCATCCCCAGTCTGCAGACACGTCCTTTCCTTTGCAAGCTCAGCCCCTTGTGGCCTCCATCTTGCCCTTGACCGACCCAGCCTCAGTCTGACTCAGTTCTGCAGAGCATCTGCCTCAGCTAAACCTCTGATGACGTGGATGTTATTTCAGCAAGTAAGGTGCAATATATCAGCAGAAAAACCTTGTGAAAGTCCATTAATGTCATTTTCATAGTTGAGTCTCGCCGGTGAAGAACAGCCTTTCGTTCCTTCAGTATATCCTTTCATTATTTCCCCCCCCCCTCTTGTCCTGCTGAGCACTTTGGCTTGTCTTGAAGGAAGTGCTGAATTAAGGAGTCATTATTTGACCTGGGTTACAGGCATGACAGAAAGAACACGTCCCTGCGGTCTCCTGCTGCTGTCATGGCCCACCCATGATTGATTCAGGACTTGTGGCCTGGCAGCAGGCGGTCTGCATGGGAAAACCTCTTTTTCAGAGATATTACGATGAACAGTGTTCAGTGTAGTTAAATATTACTTGTTCGTTTTCACTTTATTATTCATTCGGCTATTTCTAGGTAACCGAAACAGTGTCATCTAAATAGAGGTGGTGAGAAAAATCAGTATGTCGTCATATAATAATGAATGAGCAATTCATAATGAATGAAGATTGGCAAGAATCAATATTTTAGTGTAAATTAGCTTTGTTAGCCTTGTACATTAATCAGTGTTGTGTCTGTATGGTTTTGGTACTTTTTGTTTTGTATTTGAAATTTGTAAGGTGTGTGTTTATATATTATATAAACACATAATATTTCATATTATATAATTTTTTTTTTTATTTAAATGCATTTTTAGATTTAGGCTATTGTAGCCTCAGAGATTGCTACTTTTGGTTTTGCATCAGTCATGCACATTGACATGATACTTTCGTTCTTGTGCAGATATGAAAATGAATGCAGTGCTTCAATGTAATAACCTTCAGGGAAGAGTCCTGGCATCACAATCACAGTGCTTCACACAGACTAATGCAGCCTCTGGCTAAGACCTCACAGAACTGCTCTAGGGAAAGCTAATACTGCATGGAGAGAAAGACCTTGATGATGTTCCTGTACGCCACACATATCCTGACCCGCAGACTGACCCGACCGAGCCGTGTCATTGCTCTGTGCATTTGTGCAGATGATTAACAAATGAACTCAACCTCACCCTGTTATTAACCAGGGAGGTGGAGAGCGAGCATAATTCCATGATTTATCATCTCTGGGTTTTAAATTCTTTGCTCACACCTTTGCATATCAGTTTGGATTTCAGGTTTTTTCCCCCCGATCATCTTTTCTATTTAAAGCATTAAAACATATGACTGTTGAGGTAACCGTTCGTCTTTGCTGTGCTTTTTTTAAACAACTCATTTGGGCTTGTTTCATTGCTGATATGAATTGCAGGTGACACTTTTTATAAGCTTCTTGGAATGTGCAGTACGCTAGCTTTTTAAGAACCATAAAAATCAGGACACTCATTTCACGTACAGCCGTTAATGTAGATTTATCGCCGTTTTTCTGCTTAGACGTGTAATAGTTGTGTATAGTTATCGAACAATAACTATTGACAGGGTTCGTACAGTCATGAAAAACCTGGAGAAGTCATGGAATTTTAAAATGGCTTTTTCCAGGCCTGGAAAAGTTTTGGAGAAATAAATAAACCCAGATGGTTTATGAAAAGTCATGGATTTTAACTGTATAATAAGAATATAATAACTGTATAATAGAGTATATGTTCAATGAGCAAAATTTCAAAAATGAGTTATTGTTATTTTAATTTTTATGACTTTCATGTTCAGTATTTTAGTTCATGTCATTCTCTATTACAAAACCTTAAAAACGATGTTAAAAATGACAAAAAATGACTGAGCTGCACCTGTTTGAAGTCGATAGAGTCAGCAAAGTCAATTTTGAGTAAAATATAAAGTTTTCTGAAGGTTCCAAAAAAAAAAAATCACTTGGCGACCCTACCTTAAAATCCCTGGTAATAACACCAAATTTGGCACACACCAAGTCAAAACCAAATATCTACAGGAAAAATATATTCAACTTTTTTCCCATGATACCACAATGTTTGATTAACATTTAATGAAACAGACAGTCTATATATTAAGACCAACTGTAATGCACGGACCTAAAATAATGTCACACATCAGATGTTTTTCCCCAACAGTTAACCAAACGTTCACATAAGACATAACAGATAATGTTTGCGTGAATACTCGCCAAGACAGATATTTTTAAATACTATAATTGTATAAGTGTATATCGGGATCGCGAGTTGTCTGCGATCGGATCTGTCAGTCAGCGCGAGTAAGATTGTTTTCATGGACAAGGGAAAGGTACTCCTCTCCGACAACATACAAATAAAGACACAGATGTTTAATTGCTATTTGGAGCATTGGGATCGCTAGACGAGGGCTTAATGAACTCATTTTTGTGAGAACCTCAAAATCGACCAAAATCTAAATTTTTCACTTGTTTTGCCTGTAGCTCGAAATTATCACTTGCGACTCCTTTTGCCAGCACGGGTCACATATGTTTAATTGATCATTTTGGTTAAATTACAGTACTTAATGTTTGGACGATCCATCACATGACGTTGTTCTATGCGTGGGGTAACGTCTGTTGCAGCTTGTATCTATTCTGTATTAAACCACATAGCTTAATTCCAGTTAAGATATGCTGTAGTAAATTTGAACATGGATTTTTATTCTTATTTTATGAAATTTTAGCCTCAAATGTCATGGAAATTTATTGGTAAAAATATGTATGAACCCTGTATTGAGAACCAGCTTGTTCTATAGCTTTCCATTTGCTAAAGGTGTCTATATGCAGAGCAAAATCAGGTTAATGGCCTAAAATCTAGGTTTGCCCTTTGGTTTTTTTTTTTTGCATAAACTCTGTTCTTGTCCTGCTAATGGCTTAAGCATGCATGAAATTATGAATATTATTGCATACCAGTGACTAAAGAGAGTTTTAACAGCATTTCGTGGTGGTTTAGGAATGGTAGTGATGGTGGTTTGTATAAAACACAGAAATCTGTTGCTTGTGTAAATAACCGATCCTAGTTATGCAATGATTTTGTGGTAATATAATAGATTTCATGTTTTAAAGTGGCCTTTGATGCTGTAGATCAAGTAGGCAAAGTTTTATTAAAGTTACTAGTAATTTTTTGAGAAACTCTAGTTTGAAATGTTCCTGTAACTCTAATGATCATTAACCGAACACTAAAGCTCATAGAGGAGTCTTTCATAGCTGGTAGTTAAACTACAACTTTTTGGGTTGTTGTGATCATCTTGATGGTTTTATTTTTCTGCTTCAGGTAGGTGGATTAATCTTTTAACTGACCATTGCATGGTTTTCCTCCCAGCAGGGTCAAAGTAGCACATTATCTGACTGTTCCTGAATTTCTAGAGTGCCAATTTGCTTTTAGAGGGCCAATGTGAGATGATTGCCATCATACTCATCTAATGTCATCTGTAAATATTGCCTCCATCAAGCTGGGAGAACCACATGCAGTGAAACGCTGAGCTTGCAGTAGTTTAGTTTGTAGTTAAATTTGACCAGCAGATGCTAATGGATTGCCTTTTCAGATATGTTATTCTAAATGCTGTTTAGTTTTATTCCCGTTTCTGATGAAACCTGCTTTTGCTGTGACTACGTGCAGATCTTCATTTTATTATCTTCCTCCTCCACTCTCATTTTCTCCATATTTCTCCATTTCTGTCAGTGTTGAGTGCCTTTTCCTCACACGTTGGCAGCATTACTTTATCTAATGAGCTGGGTGATACCAAAAAGCTGGAAAAGACAAAGTTCAATTTTAGCAAACCAATAAATGGTCAACTAGATCAGATTCAGGACTGAAGAAACAAGCGCTGTTGAAAGGCAAGCGACCATTTTAGGGTGTTTTCACACTTTCTGTTTGACGTCAGAGTTTGGTTTATTTGAAAGCTGTTTGGAAAACAGGCATCTGTCGTATGGTTCATGTGGTCTGCAAATGACACAACAATCCGGCCTAATTTGCGAAAGAGAACTGCAATTAATCTGTTAATCTCATTGACGCCCATGTTTGAACCGGACTGTTTTCCCCCCAGATGGGCTTGTCGGCACTGATGAAAGGTGCCCGGCTGGACTCGTGGTGGTCTCAGGTGTCTTGTCTCATGGGCGTCTTCGTCTGCCAGTGTTTCTCCACTAATTAAAGCCACCAGGGCTCAGAGGATGTTCTCACTGACAAGGAAAATTACAGTCACTACAAACTCCTGCTGCGTCCGCATGGAGACTCTGGCATTAATGTCAGCCTGTGAACACGAGCTGCTAGTGAGGAGGAGGATTATTATTTATCATTTATTTATTTAGCCGAGACAAGACTTTTTAAAAAAAGACCGGCTGGCACTTTACATTTAGAAGGCTGTCAGGGCGCAGCTTCAGAAGGTCCTAATTGGTCCCTCTCAACTCAAAGTGAGAATAGACTTACTTTTGTTGTTGAGATGAAGACGGAGAGGATGGTTTATTCATTTTTATCTGCTTTTTTCAGAGTTGGAATGAGTCATGATGGTCGAGTATTCATCCAAGAGCTAGCTGTTCGATAAGATTGACTAGTTGATGATAAATCTCTGATGTTCACCAAGACTGCATTCATTTGATCAAAAATGCTGTAAAACAGTAAAAAATGATTACATATTAAAATGTTTTACAAATGTAGTTTATTCCTGTGATGGCAAAGCTGAATCTTCAGCATCATTCCTCCAGTCTTCAGTGTGACATGATCCTTCAGAAATCATTCTAATATGCTGAGTTGCTGCTCAATTTTCAATGTTGAAAACAGTTGTGCTGCTTAATATTTTCTGGAAACTGATCCTTTTGATCAATTTAATGCGTCTTTTGTTTTTTTTGGTGGTGTTGATTTTTATTTGATACTGTAAAACCCACTTGTAAAAGTTATTCATTACCTTAAAGCACTGCTGATACAGCCATACACCGCCAGATAGACATCTTTGGGCGTTGCATCATTTCTCGTGCTGTTTTTGCACGGATCGAACGCAAGTAGTTTGAAGGCTTATTTTAGATGCTTTTTGTAACAGTAGGCGCTCAGCATGGGACTGGATTTAAAGAGTTTAGCTCTGACTTCTTGGGTTTGCTTAATGGTTATTCCAGCTGCAGTTTCTGCTAGCTTTTAAGTCACCCATTTACGCGATCCCTCAATCTCAGGACTTTAAATTGCCCACCTGCCATTGCCAATAACCTTAGTGAGGTGAGATGGGGGGCCTTTGCTGTAAATCAACTCAGACTTGACACTTCCTTAGTCATGCTTGTTCCTTTTGTTCCCTCTGGCCCACTTTCAGCCCTTTTCTATCAAATTGAGCTGGTGCTGTTGGATCTGTTGAGCTCTTTTAGAAGCGGCCTGCGGTTCTACTTGACATGAGAGCAGAACGACAAACCTGTACCATGATCTTTTGTTAAAAGTTTCACATCCAGCTGTGTACGGTCAGAAATGATAAAATTCAAATAAGATTCATATCGGACAAACACGCACAATTACCCTAAATAGCTTTGCATTTACAGCACCTTCCCTTTACAGACAGATTTGTTGATGTATTTATTTTTTATTTCAGATTTTAAGGGATTATTCACCCCAAAATTAAAATTATCATCATGTACTCGCCATTATGCCATTCCAAAACCTATATGATTTTCTTCTGTGGAACACAAATTAAGTATATAAAAATATTTTTTTGTCCATTCAGTGGGATCCACTCTTGGACCCCAAAAATGTTCTTCAAATGTGTCGTCATTTATGTTCTGCAGAAAAAAGTCATATGGGTTTGGAATTGCAATGGCACAATGTCTGCACACTCTGCTCCCGCAAACATCACACGTCATCAGCGTGTTTCATGCTATGCAGAGTTAGACAGATGTCAGTCACAGAGCACCGCAACCGAAACAACAGCCACATTTTACAGTTCCTCCTGAACCAAAACAACAAGCTTATGATGCGTTCACGCCCTAACTACTGTAATTTGGAATAGATGGAAACCAGTGACGTTATACTCAGAGTGACTCGTGGCTCAAATTTATAAGTTTCAATGGTGAAATGAATCTGCAGCAGTCAGGTGGTACACGTCAGTGCTCTTAAGTTGTTTGTTCATTATTATTGTAATTTTATGTGCTTTGAGACATGAGGTAGTTTAACGCCGTTTCTCGTGATGCTTTGCAAATTCTGCTGTGTGCGTTCATGTGTTTTGAAGATGGTGTGGCTTTGGAGACACTCTGAAGGGAGGGTGGATCTCATGCTTTCAAAGCTAGCTTGCTATTGCTAGTCGCTCTGAAAATTGCCTACTCTACCTTTTAAACTGCCGTATGAAACTATACCTTGCTACCGTAGACAAGAAATGTCCTATTATGGTGTTTGCTCTCTGAAGTTCTACCTGAATCAGGCATGAGCGGTTTGCTTTTTCTGCCCATATGTGGTCACTAGTCAATTTGGGTCTTTTTTTGGGAGTATTATGGTTTTGCAAGTGCTTTGATCTCTTTAGCTTGGAGATTTATGGGATTTTGAACTGTGAACAAACGCTTTTTTTGAAAGAATTCTTGTTATATTGCATTTCTCAGCAAAGCCTCACCAGGAAAGGTTAGGAATAAGCCATTTGCTTTAAATGACATGTAATTTTCCACAGTGACACAAGGAAGTGGCCAGTAAGAGAGTGCTCTGAATTCTCAGAAAAAGGCGTAGCTGTTGTTTGTTACCATTGCTTGAGTGGTGTCAAATCGCATGGATTTGTCTAAAACTAGAGAGTTTGCCAATACAATCTCAGTGTCACACTCCCAAACGTCAATAGAAAGAGCCAAAAAGTGATGCAGTGCACTGAAATTATTTCTGCATGATCAAAGTATTTTCCTTTGTGCAAATTAATCCTCCCAAATTCCAGAGGGTTTGTCTCAGACGATTTCTCAAGGGGATGAAGATTTTGACTGTATCTTCTGTGCTCTCTAGGCATGTGTTGTTTTTTTTTGTGAAGGGAAAAGTTTGGGTTTCGTCATGTCCCAGTCAGCGCATACCTCAGCGGTCCCGTCTCGGCCTGGTACAAGGAGGGGATAAGCTCCTCTACTCATCCTGTGAGGAGATGCAGAAATTACTTGTGAGGTGCAGAAAAAAATCTCCATTGTATTACAGCCAGGGATAACAATCACGGCACAAATTATACACTCACGAATCTCATTACAAATCATCAAGGGTTAATAATGATACGTGCCAGTGCTGGTGTGAAAGAATGTGTGCCACTTCCTGAAACCAGTTTTTTGGTATCAAAAAGTGTTTGAAACTTTAGATGGTTTCTGGAATGACAAATGTGTCAGGTTTTTGAAGTTGTAATCAGATGATCTGTGACAGTGATTGTGAATTTACTCTGGCTTAAAATTCACAGCAGTCACACTGCAATGGCATGATCAGGAGATGCAATCTGTCCATCTGTCCATGCAGAATTCAGAAGAAAGCTCAGCAGATTTCTGTGGAATTGAAAAACGCAACCTTTAAAAAATTCTGCAGATTTCCCACTTGAGGTCAAATGAGTTCAAAATAAACCAAAATTGCAAAAGTTTAATACCAACAACTGCAGCAGCAGCAGTGCTCCTATTTGACTTTTCAGATGCTTTGGCATGTTGACCACTAATGTTTGATCAGTGGTGAACAGAAGGCCATCCAAACTTGTCAAGTCATGTTGATTCTCCTTAAATACAGTAGGACCACAGCTGGTGTCGGGTGCCATTTGTCACACCCCTGCTTTAACTTGTCCGGAGGTTCTTGTCCTTCTGCACAGCTGAGACTTGCTCCTCTTATCCGACCCCCCCTTAAACACACTATCTAGCATGTTGTTGTTGTTGTTGTTGTTGTTGTTGTTGTTGTTGTTGTTGTTGTTGTTGTTGTTGTTGTTGTTGTTGTTGGTTGTTGGTTGTTGGTTGTTGGTTGTTGGTTGTTGGTTGGTTGGTTGTTGGTTGTTGTTGGAGGAAAGCCATTATTTCCTGAGTAGGGCTGGGTATTGGTCAAAAATTTCCGATATCGATACCGATACCTTGACTTCGATACCGGTTCCTGAACAAAACTTTTTCGATACCAATTTTATTTTTCTGTTTTAACGATTACATTACCTTTTTCATTTTGTTGACTCAAGGGGCCCTATTATACACCTGGCGCCAGGTGCGACGCAAGTGTTTTTTGCTAGTTTCAGCCTGACGCAGTTATCATTTTCACTTCCTGCGCCACATTGTTTAAATAGCAAATGCATGCGCCCATGGGCGTGCTGGTCTGAAAACGAGGTGTGTTCAGGCACATTGTTGGCGTGTTGCTATTTTGAGGCGACTGAAATAGACTGCGAGGAAATGGATCTGCTCTTTAACCCTCTGGAGTCTGAGCTGTTTTGGGGCCCTTTAGAAGTTTTGACATGCTCTGACATTTGTGCTTTTTTCAGTTGCTTATAAACACATTAATGGCAGAAGTGTAATACACTGTATTTAGCACAAACTGGGCTACCATAATATGTGAGCAACATGTATGTACATGTTTGTATTTTTGAGAGAATAATGTGTATGCGTGGTTTTTGAAAAAACTAAAATTTTTGTTTTAAAATTAAGGCCTCAAAACACACAATAGATATGTGTCCACAAGACTTTAGACTAATGGGTGATGTTGCCTAGAGTTTTTGCTTCAAACTGATGTGAGAATCATTGTGCCTACTTATTCCCACAACACAATATATTGATTTACATTTTGTAAGACACTTTTTCTTTACAAAGGCCTTATGCGAAGAGGCGTGAATGATCATGAATAATGCTGTGATTCACACCTGAGAGAACAAAAGAACTCATAATGAACTGCATAATGAGCCACATAATGAATGAGCCTCAGGTATGTGACTGAGAGAGCTAAGCTAATATAAGGAAATATATTTTGTTGTAGTTTATTTAGAATGTAGTCAACAAAGGCACATTACAAAGGCCTATTATATTTTAAATTATCAAAAGATTTGACTACACTGCAAAAAATGCTCTTCTTATTTAGTATTTTTCCTTGTTTCCAGTCCATATATCTAAAAATTCTTAAATCAAGATTCATTTACTAGATAAGTAAAATTTTCTATGGGGTAAGAAAAATAATCTTATTTCTGTTTGGGACAGACACAAGAAACAAGATTTCAATCAGAAACAAGATTATTTTTCTTCCCCATTGGCAGATAATTTTAAGCAAAAACTCACTTCATTTTGATTTTACTTTCAACAAAACAAGAAAAAATATCTCATGTCATTTTACTTATCTAGTAAATGCATCTTGATTTAAGAATTTGTAGATATTTAGACTAGAAACAAGACAAAAATACTAAGAAGAGCATTTTTGGCAGTGTACTTTTTTTTTTTTTTTTTTTATAAATAAGTCTCATGCTAAAAAAAACAGTAATATTGTGACACTGAACACAATTCAGTATTCAGTAAATACAAATAACTGAATAATTGGTAATGATGAATGTTATAAGTAAAATATTTGGGATTTAAATGCAATGCAATTATGATTTCAAAGAGTATAGGGTGAATTCAGGTTGATTGGGACACTTTTTCCCCAGTCGTTTCAATGGCAAACATTTTCTGAATCATTTGATTTTGTAAACTATCCGATACACACAATACTCAAATATCATTTCAAGCGTTGGTTCATTTATGAGACATGCGCGCAATGCATGATCACGCCAGCGCTAAGGCTATTGTCTGCTATGCTTCTTATTAAATAAGAATCAAATATATTAAAAACATTGATTAAAATTAAGATACAATTTATACAAAACGAAATTCACTTTAAATAAAGGCTTTCTACAAAACAAAACTTAATGAAGTGGTCAAAATCATTTCTGACAAACTCCATGTCTTTCTGATATATTGCGCATCAAATGATGTGTCCTTTATTACTCGTGCTGTTCACTTTTCACAATCAACATATATTAAATTAAAAAATACCATTAGGCTATAATATTTAAACATCAATATGAAACAAAAATACGTTTTACTGGTACTATATTTATAGCTTCTGAGCAGACATTTGCTAATAAAAGCTGTATTGATGTGACACTAGGCTATTTTACAGTAAACACTTCATAATCTGTCCAAAACAGGCCAAAGAAATCTTGTCTAAAAAGTCTTAGGTCTATGACATGTAATGTTGCAACAGGATTCATATTTAAACGGTCTTTTTGCTTTTAATATTCACAGAAAACTAACAGAATAAACTTACCTCACAATCAGCGGCTGAGTCCGTTGCTCTTAGAAATAAACAGTTTTCATGAGGTAAATTATTCCAGGATTATTCCTCAATGCGTCTCAAAACGATGTAGCTAAAGTATAGTGCTACACTTGATGCGTTTATTTGAGTTGATGTGGGCGTTGACTGTGCTCTCGCGTGGATCGGTCAGTATTTGAATCTCAAAAGAACGCGCGCTCCGTGGGCGTGGCGCATTAGCGGAGACGATAATGAGACACTCGTGAACGACTGACATCTATCTCTTTTCAAACAGATTACATAAACAGAATATTTGTTTTCGATTTTATTTACATTATTTAAAACCTGACATTGCAACGTTTCTTTAGACATATGTCTCATGTTTATGTGACAAGTGTTCACTAAGTTAGAGTTCCTTTTCTGAAGACTTTCTGAATGGACGTCTTTGAGAGAGAGGCTGCAGATTGCGCATCATGTTTGTTTTCTTTATTTTGCAAAAAGCACAACAATCTGTTTTTATTGTGACTGTACACAAAAAAAAATAGAAACTCAACATATTATAATGATGTATAACACTTGCCTGAATTATAAAAATCGACAGAGTTATTTGAGTCTCTTTGGCACTGATAAGAAAAAAAGCGAGTTGATCACGCCGGCGCGACGGCCGACTCCAGGGGGTTAAAGAACAAAAAATACTGCGCTATTGACTTTAGACCAGGTTTCAGCTGGTCAATAGCGCAGTATTTTTTGTTCTTTAAAGAGCAGATCCATTTCCTCGCTAGCTAGAGAAGCGTTCAGTTTTTCCGCCATGTAAATAGCGAATCCGCCATGGCGCAAGCGCAACTGGCTTTTAAAGGGAATAGGAGATGAGACTCTGATTGGTTTATTGCACGTTATGCCCAAAACACACCCATGACTCATTAAGAGACTAGGTACAACCCTTTCAGACCATGCGCGCCGACCGTTTTTTCTGTCGTTAAACTAGCAAAAGTGGATTCGGATATGCCCTAAGTGCACTTGCCCCGTGCGCTTTAGACCATGTGCTTAGATTGTGAAAATAGGGCCCAAGGACTCAAAGAATATAGCGTACTGGGGAGCGGAATATATGCCTCACATATATGCCTATTCCTGAGTCTGCGCTGTGAGCTTGCATGCGGAAGCTTTGATTATTTTATCATGGCTGTCTGATTTATTTCCTGATTACTTTGATTGAGGTTAGTGAAGCGATTTTGCTGCTGTTATACCATCACATGACACCGCGACACATTTGAGAGCTTAGTCTCTCTCTCGCTCAGTGTGAATTCCCATTTAT
Organism: Coreius guichenoti; assembly: GCA_039654105.1. Lineage (NCBI taxonomy): Eukaryota > Metazoa > Chordata > Actinopteri > Cypriniformes > Gobionidae > Coreius > Coreius guichenoti. Next base: position 33,057,428 of record CM077185.1, read on the forward strand.
TTCCCTTCCTCATCTTTAATCTGGCGAAGAAATAATGGATGCCAATTATCAAGTTAATTATGCAGTTATCCAGATTACTTGATGCTAGTCTTGGGAGCGTTTTAGAAAAGGGTCAGGTGTTCGGAGGAAGCAGATAGCAGAATAACTTCGCTAGCTGTTTGAGGCTAAGTGTTTCCAGGTGTTCAAGGTGAAAGAGCCGATCTCTTGACGGGATAAAGGCCAATGTGATGCTCCTTGAAATCTGAAGTGTCTGCAGACAAGAAAAAGTAAGAGCCGATGCTTCCTCTCTTATTTAAACATCGTCTAATATAGTCGGTCAAATAAGAATCAGATTAATTGGTTAGGAAGATGTATTGTGACTCATTACTCAGGAAACTCATGTGAGTCAGGAAAACCCGGAGAGAGGTTTTTATATGCGGAGCATAGAAGTGTAGGAGACGTACACGGGCAAGCTTTCTCTTTCATGTCAACACAGAGAAGGAGAGTCCTTTTTTCTTTTTGCTACCTCAGTGAATCATTACTGGCAACGGAGGACACGGCGTTCCCACTGAGTCACTGCTATCTGAAAGTCCTTGTCTTTTTTTGCAACAACTGACTGGAAGATGGCTTTGACACACTTTTAATAATGCACAAAGTGATGGGCGAATATTAACTCTCAATTCATGTCTCTGGCTTAGTTCGGCCTAGCAGAGAGGAAGCTGCAGGGCCTGTTTGTTGGCGAGATGTAGAACGCTGGAGCTCGATGCATTATTCAGTGGCTTGGCTGCTTGTCTCTGCTTATCAGGTGACAGCTGCCAGACGAACAGGTAAATATATCCGATAACAGGGCATGATATAGTGCTGCAGCCTGGAGGAAATGAAAAGCAAAGGAATTTTGTTAAAGAGAAATATGTTCTCGTTTCTGGACTCTGACTGGATGGGATGCTGTTATAGACACCATTTAATGTTTGATTAAATATTTATTCGATTAATAGTGTAGCCCAAGTCAAGTATTTCAGTTTGGGCTGGTTGCTAAACATTCCCAGTTTCTTTCCTCCTTATTGCAGGACAGCCACTGAGGGCGTATGGATTGGCCTTCCGACCTTGAGTGTCCTGTCGATACTTTGCACAAATGATCTCGGTTCAGTCGTGCCCTTTTTGTAAGATGGATGAACCTTTTCAGGATGCTTGAACATCTTTGGTATTTTTCCAGTAACAGGAAGAGGAAGGCCACACAGTGTTAACTTGTGGCCAATTTTAATGTGAAATCACTGCAGCAGCATTTTTAAGTGAAGTCCAGTTGTGCAGTGCACAACTGCATAAGTTGCTTGGAAGTTGTCCACCAGACAAGACGTTCTTCCCTTTCCAGTAAATCTGCAATTGAAAATGTCTGTTCTGCAGCCTGTGGTACCATCCATTGCAGGTGCAGGGTTCCCACAATCATGGAAAACCAGGGGATTTTAAAATGCCTGGAAAATCTTAAAACATCATGGGAAAAGGAGAGGAAATTCCTATAATAATTTAACAATGCTTTTTTTCCCCAGCAAGATATTGCTTTTGGGTAGAGTAAAACCCAAACCTTGGTGATTGTCTGATTTGTAAGTGATTCATTCTTTTGAATTGGTTTCAGTGAATCTGTCAGCGAATCATTTGAAATGTGAATGATATTTTTTTCCTCCTCATCCAGTAATCACAAACAGCTGGAAAGGTCATGGAAAATAATAGAAATTCATTGGACAAAAGTTGTGGGAATGCTGACGTGTCTTCCCTCCAAGTTAAATAGTCATTTTCCCCGCATTTTTTTGTAAACAAGCGAAGGAAACCAATCGTGTGTCCATTTTAGGAGGTAGGGGGCAACAGCTGTAAGACATTTGTCTTCATGACACCGCTGGCTATTATTCTTCCCGTCTCAAACAGGAAGGGGACAACAAGAGGCTGGTAAACCAGCTGAACCACAGTCCCTTGTCAGTCTGCCTGTAGGAAACCGCCAGATCCTCTGGTGGATTCAGAACAAAGCAGTCCACATTTATATATGAATGAAATTCTCTGGGCTTATGAAGTATTATGCAGAAAGCATGATTACTAAAAAACAGCATAAGCGTTAGGGAAGAAGTTCTGTTGAAGACATTTTTGTGGGTTTGGTTTCAGGTGTAGACACATTCCTGTTATTGATCAGAAAACCTGTCAAAAACCTGTTTACCTGTTTATTTATCAGAACAGGGCGGACTTTGTCTTAACCCAAAGTACTTTTGAACTTTGTTGTTTTTAGGGATGCATGATATGTTAGTACCATATTGGTTGGTTATAAGTGATTTATGTATAATATACATTTGTTAATTTTAGTTAAATTATAAAAAAAATATATAAATAATGAAAAAGATAAACTATAGATGACAACAAAAACTATGTACAAATAATGAAAAAATAATGCACACATAAATATCCAATACAAACTGATATATAAATACTTTAAATACATTTTATATTTATCTATTTATAGTATTTATATATCAGTTTGTATTGGATATTTATGTGTGCATTATTTTTTCATTATTTGTGCATAGTTTGTTTGTTTGTTTGTTTGTTTTTAAATATACATTTAAGCATAGTAGTACCAGTAGTTTTAAACCAGTCTTGATTGCGAAACGTGGTTTTCACACAAATTAAACAGCCCAAAATGTATCGTCATTTGAACTGGGTCGTAACCAGGAAGTGAAATGTGTAACCTGAGAAGTTTGGAAAAGTTTAGGAAAGAGTGCGGCCATATTAAAGATTATTTAGACTATCAGAGCTTACTATCTAATAATCAGAACTGTTGAAGCACTTGCCGGCAATGAGCATCCATCTCCTCCAAGCAAAGTCTGTTTTATCTTGATTAACATGTTTGCTGTCTGCTGCTTCCCATGTGTCTGTTGTGCCTGTTTAAGAGAAGTTTGACTCAACATGAGTGAAAAAAACCCTGTAGGATCTTCCCTCTCATATCATTAATTCACTCTCGTTTGTAAGTGCTGGATCGTAATGGCCTGATTTCATATGTCCTTCATGATTACGGCCTGTTGTTTGCCTGCGAGCGGACATCGACAGAGGGGATTAATGTGCCTGCTGATGTGGCGGTATTTAAACAAGAGGTCAACTGGCCTGGCTTCAAACTGATGGCAATGCTAATGCAAGACTAGTGTGTCCTTGAGGAAGAAATGCCTCTGGTTTGGTTTTCTGACAGCTGTGGGACCACATCGACCCCAAAGCACAACGTCCACCAGAGTGCCTCCAGTAACCAGAAACGGGCTCTCTGTGTACCACCACTTGTGGTCCAATGTGTCACCAATGATGAATGAGCTGCACAAAAACGGACTGTCATGCTGTTTGTTGTTGTTGGACTTTTTAGCAGGAATGCAATGAAGGTTCTCCATCATGGGACGATCATCTGAGCTGTAATGCTTGAGTTGGGGGCTGCTGTGAAGGACTCAATGCGACCAAGCAGATATTAGCTTTGGCTTCTTCATCATGGTATTTGAGCCTCAGTTTTGGGTGTTTCCCGCTTGCCTCAGGACTGCTGAGTCAAAACTCTCCACGCAGAGGAAATTGTGGTTTGCTCTTGGTGATTAAAAGGTCAAGAGTGGGCTTCCTCCTAAGTTGTTTTCCTTCTGCACACCTGTCTGTTTGCAATACAGCATTCCATGGTTTTGATGGAAGCCAATTGGAGTTCTAAGGCCTTCGGCGCTGTAACTTTACCCTGGAGGAGTTGAAACCACAACAGTGAGGGGTTTTTTTACCCTGAGGCTACACTTACATTTAATCCGGATAAATTTAAAAACAGCATTTTTGTTTCAAGACGCTCTCCGTCCAACACTAGCATTTAGCAAAAGTTGCTCGTCCACACTGAAATGTTGGAAAACCCTTACATCATCTTACTGTGCATCCATAAAACATAATAAAAGTTCACTGAGATGACAGAGAGAGCAGACATAATAAAGTTCTCATGCTATTCTTCTGCCACAATCATTTTATTAGTGAAATATCCCACTACTTACTGATGTGCCCGGGTCACACACCAAATTGCTATTCCATATATTGTCTAAAATGCAATTGCCCACGTTTTGCTGCAAGGCAGCTATAGTCATCTCTGAGTGAATTTTCTGTCTTCTTTGCAGGAATGTAATATAAAGATTTGTACATATTAGCATTTATTAGTCCACGCTACAATACGCGATTTTCAAATTTAGAGATTGAATCAATTTGAAAGAGCGTATTCAAAAAGCTCAGTCTTCGCAGGACAAATATGATGTCTCAGTGTGGACGGAAAGCCAAAACGTTCTCCATATTAATCTAAACGTAGCCTGAGACTCATTACCCAGGGCTCCAGACTAACTTTTTGCCTTGGTTGCACTGGTGCGCCTAACTTTTTTTATTTAGGTGCACCAGCACAAAATTTAGGTGCACCCAGATTTTTCCCCGGCTCGCGTCACCTTTAACGCCACAATTTCAAGGTCACCTTTTTATAACGCTCCATATACATTCATATATATTATGTAAATGACAACATATGCATTTACACAGGGATTAAAATCACAGGAAACAATGCTTTGAACATTACTGTCTTAAAACTACAGTTTTAACAAAGTGTTATAAAAAAAAAAAAAAATGAAATAATAAATAATGAAATACAACTCATAATAAATAAAAATACGGAATTTTTAATTTCCTCTGCCTGCTATATATATCACGCTTTGATGATTGTCATAATTATGTGGTAATGTTACTGATAGGCTATTGTAGGCTACGGTAGCCTATACTTATTTATCTTTCTTAATAAAATTGTGCCAGCTGGAACAAATGCTATAATGAAATTATGAATTATTACGGGTAGATCACCGCAGGATTAAAAGTGGTCGAAAGTTTTTTTTTTTTTTTTTTTTTTTTTTTTTTTTTTTTTCTCTTCCAAAGAGCCAGAAAGTCACTTTGCAGCAGGCACAACAAATTAACAATGATACTAACGTTAGCATTTCAGGTAGGACAGTAGATATATCAGCAAATATCGTTCTCAAAGAGATTATTTTTGGAATATAATATAACAATGCACAATCACAGTGACCACGACTGGGTTAAGCATTTACTGTATCTGGGGGAAATGTTGCAGCGCGATCTGCCAGTCTCTTTAAAGGAAGATTACAAACGGCAAACGCCAGTTTGATTACACAGGACACTCTAAATTTAATGATAGACATTTTTTTAATTTGCCTAAAACATATGGAGCTAATCCTGTTTTGTCTCCAGCTTCTTGATTCTCATGCCACCTGAGCTGAAACTGACAGGTGGTTGTCATGACAATGACGTAGTTTAGGGCGGCACAAGTTCACGTTCATTCTCTCTCTCACACACACACACACACACACACACACACACACACACACACACACACACACACACACACACACACACACTCTCTCTCTCTCTCACACACACTTGCGCTCACACACACACTTTCAGTGAAATGGAATCACAAACCGTTTCAGCGTCGCCTTTGATACTAGGGGCTGAGGTGGGTCTGACCCGGCGTATTTTAAATCTGATTTTATGCTGCATTGCGCCTTTACACAGGATTTTGAGCAGACACAGAGCCGCTTTAGATCAGCCTTAACTCGACTGTGTAAAGATGCCTTATGGGTCTATTTCTTTTTATTGTTCGTCGTCTGTTTTCTTGCGTTTATTTTGCTGATGCTGATTGCCGTAACTGATTCTCTGATGCTCCGGTCGCAATTTCAATTACACAGCACAGAGCAGTGTAGGCCTACAGGAATATCTGGACCACAGCCAATCAGAGGCAAAGACCCGCCCCATCTCTGTCTCTGATTGGTTTAGACCACGATATGATCCAACCATGCATGTGAGTTCCGTCAAAGGAGAACAAACGCTTCTTTCGTGGAGAGGCAACGATGCAAGGATGTTAGGTGCACCGGTGCGACCTAGGAAAAATTTTAGTCGCACCCTTACAAATTTTAGGCGCATTGGTCGCACTCTAGAGCCCTGTTACCGGATATTTTAAATTAGCTAGATGTTGTCCTCTGCAACATCCTCATTACATGTGAGCACTCGCTCTCGGCAGGCCAAGGACGGCCGGAGCCCAATCCCTCTTCGCCGTTGAAGGACGTGTAGATGTGAGGGATAGTGGCCAGACCCTTCTTGTTTCCCTGGGAGAGTGGAGAGCTGACGATAGCGGACCCTTCTTCCCTTGCATATTCCTGCCTGTGTGGTGATGGAGAGATCCCGAGAGACCTGCCCTGCCCCCTTCACCCTCCACCCTGATGGATGGGCCCTGTAGAGTGATTCTCAGCTTTTACACTTATCCTGTCTGAGACCACTTGCCTAGAGCCACACAGATGCAGCTTTATAACTTCAAGAAACCGTGGCAATATTTTGTAACAGCTGATTGAGAGATTTCAGTTTGCATACGGAGGCTGAGAGCACCAACAGGTCTACCTTAACATGTCTCTATCTAGACAACATTTTTAAGCATTTTAACATTTTTCTTAGGGTGTGTTCACATTTGGCAGGTTTGGTTTGTTTAAAACAAACTCTGGTGCAATTGTGCTGTTACTGTGAACGCTGCCATCTGAATCGTGGTGCGCACCAAACAAGCAGACAGAGACAAGGTGGGTCTTGATCCGCTTCCCAATGAACTCTGGTGTGGTTCGACTGAAATATGAACGCAACATGGACCAAGGACATCTAAACCAAAAACAAGACGTGATATCACTAGATGTGACCCTAAAAAGAACAGAATGCTCAAGCATGACTGGCTTTTCTTGTCATAAGAGCTAGGTTGCCTGTTACAGTTCGGTACAGGTGTCGGAAACACTGTCTCCTCGCAGCAGAAGTCCAGCTGCTGTTTTGGCTTGTTTACACATTTTATAAGGTCTTTGTGTGTTCTCAGCTGGTAAAAATACCATCATATGTACACTAGGGCTGGACCAGAATATTTGAATATTAGTTCGGTGGGTTGGTATTTTGATTTTCAATTTTGGGATTCGAATATTCGTTTTTTTTTTCTCGCACACCTGGCATCCCCCTCGAAACGGTTCTCATTCACGCTTACACTATAAAATCTGGCGAAATACAATACTGCAACTGAGTATTCTCTGTCTAGAGCGCACAACTGCGAGCTTATATGGAAGAAGCGCATGCCTGAGCTTGCATTTTGGGCTATGCTGCGTTGGTTTGACATTGTGGAAAATAGAATAATAGACTAAAAACGTATTAGCCTTTTTACCCGTTAGGGATGTGACGGTGAGGAAATTTTCCCTTACCGTCACATTACAGTGCTTGTGCACTGTGCGGCCGTGAACGAATGACAGTGCAGCTGTGCGCATTTTACTTTCGTTTTAGAATTAGCGCCAATTCGGGGGTGGGTTGCTTGAATGGTGGGTTCATTAGCCTATTATTCTTAATGAAAAACACAACAATAAAACAGTACAATGACAAACTCCCTTAAATAGGCGCTTTTACCGAACCAAATCTTCTGCGAGCATCTTGTCATTCAGCTCCTCACTCTCGTGATGAATGAAATCTGACTCCTGCTTCTGGTCTGTGCTGCGACTCTCGTTTGGCTCACGCTGCACGTTCAGTTTTTAATTGTAGTTAATCTGTTCTCTAACTGAACTAAATGATTTTTACTACTATAAAATATCGAAACGATGGTGGGGGCGGTGCCGCGGTGGGCAAGTGATGTAACCGGTGTTATGCCTGAACACAGGTAACACTGACTATTAGGGCTGGGCGGCATATCGAGTTTGTACGATATATCGATATATTTTTTAGAAATGACATGGATTGAGGCAATACCGTTTATATCGATATACAGTAGTTTTATACGAGCGTTTTATGACAGACTCATGCTGTTTAATGCGTTTGAGATGTGATGCTTTCCTCAGTGCATAACTTATGGTTCACAGGTATATTCTCCATCTGTAAATGTTAGAAAGTCATGCAAATATGTCCATTTTGCTGTCAGGAGAGGACGAGCCTTCTGCAAGCGAATCTCCGCTAAAATTCAGGCTTCCGTGAACGTGCGCCGCCACGCACATGTGCGCCAAACAGACGGAGCACAAAAGAATAGGAGCGCAATAATTCTGACTAAAATATACATATTGCTAAAATATTTGTTGTTGGACCTACAAGTAAGTGTAATTTTATGAAAGTGACCATTATAATGGGGTAATAAAATGTAGGCTACTATAATTAGTCTGTACTTTTGTTTTTGTTTTAATTTTAATTTTTAGTTTAGTGAATTTAGCCCTACCGACTATCGCAGCAAGTCTGTTATTATAAATCTAAATGAATCTACTGCGAAATATAGGAGCTTGTTACTGGGACGTAACAGACCTGTGTGTTTTGTATCACTACTGCAGTGTCCGTTCTCGGAGCATATAAGCCCTGCCGAGTGAGGCGCGCCGCTTCTCGAGATTCATGCCTTTATTAGAGAGAAGAATATGTTCAGCCCCCTCCCTCCGAAGCTTCGAATATTCTGAATATTCTGTCTGTCCTGAAGCTTTGAAGCTCAAAAAATGGTATTCGGACTAGCCCTAATGTACACACATGCAATGAACACATTTAGTCCCAGACACGGCATTGTTTTGGAAGCTCCGTCATAAAATATAATGCCTTTTTTTGTTGTTTTGTATCTTTAGGTTTGGTCTAAAAAAATGACAGTGTGAATGCTAAACGAACCAGGACTAAATGAATCATTTTCTTTTTTGGTCCGGGTCAAAAGAAGCAAGAGAACCGAACTACAAGTGTGAACACACCTTTTGGCACTTTTTGATGTTTCAAACAGTATATAGGAAAATTATGTGGTTGTATACCTTGTTTTTTTGCACCTTTCATTGATAATGCAATCCCAGAATGCAGTTCGACAAACTTGGTGCAAGTTTCATTCAAGATGGCTTGCAGTGCTGAGGTTAAATGTTCTTATTTTAATTCAATTCTTGGTATCAATCACCACATTTAGGCTAGATTACCGTGTAGCTATATTTGTGCGGTATGTATTGTTATTTTTAGTATTTTATGCTAAGTAAGTTTATAAAGTGTATTTCATTATATTAATAATGATAATATAATACAAATATATAAAATATCATAATATAAAATAATTAACTGTCATATTAGGCATATTAACTTACAATACAGCTACAGACTGTTTTGGATACGGATGTTGCTGTAGAGCTCACATGCACTGCTATGGCTGATTGAGAGTTATTTGGAACGCCCTGCAAACATGCAGTGTTGATGCAGTAATTATGAGGACTGGCTCTTGAATTTGCATACCGCTGTTTTCTCAAGTTCCTGTTCTGACATGAACATTCCCTAATTCGCAGAGGTATTCAGGTTTTATCAGTTCCTATGGAGACCCAGTGAATTTAGACACAGATGAAATTTTGTTGTGCAAATTGGAAAGACTCTGTGTAGTAATCAGAGAGCTCACAACTCGTTTTTGTTTTCTGTTCCCTTCTTGTCACTGCCAAAAATACACTTAAGTAAACGCAATACTTCAATCAAACTAATACTATTGAGCTTATAATCGTAGTAACCATATTCGCATTAAACTATGTGGCGTACGCCGATTTTAATTGCAATAAACAAGCATGTAAACACCTTAATCTCATTATTGCCGCTCTGACCAAAGTGTGCATGTGCTCGGTTCTACACGGATGCTGTGTGTTGTTCACACAACTCCATAAATGAACTCTGTGACATTTATTATGAAGTTTTCTCTTCTCCAAATCGCTAAACTCTGTCAACACAACTCGCTGCTTAGTCTCTGCTCCGTATCTTCATCCAAACGTCGCGAAGAACGCTATGGCAGTGTAGGCAAACCGATGCATTGCGATGTTCATCATGGCTCCGAATAATATCCAGCACGTCCATAAAAATGAATTTTAAATTTGATGTGTAGATTAAAACAACGGCCAATAGCATGCATAATTTATGCCTATCTGAGGCCACATCCACACGAAGCCAGAGCTTTCCCTATCCGATCTTTTTTTTCCTCGTCTCCAGAAATATCTGCGTACACACAAAACCACTGATACTGACTCAAAACGATGTAGTATACATGCCAGACCAGTATGTGGCGCTGTAATTCTGCCACAGAGATACACTAAAAATGGAGAAGAAGACTTGGAGCATGCACGAGACATGGGGTGATGACATCAACGTTTCACAAAATATATGGATTGTCTGTACACACAAAAACGCAAGGGTGCGGTTTTCAGATTTATCCACTCTGGGACCCAGTTTAAAAAAAATAGCAGTTTCAGGATCTTAAAACGCCGGATCTGTCTGGACGAAACGCTGATATGATACAAAATGTTTACGTATACAGCTAAACGCGTCTCTGTTTGGACGGGGCCTGAGTGTGGTATATAACCATGCTTATTAGCGAATAATAAAAATTGCATGTAAACTGGAGTGAAGACTTCTGCTGGTGCACATGTAAACATAGTCCATGACAGTAAAGACATTTATAATGCAACATAAGTTTTCTATATCAAATAAATGCTGTTCTTTTGAACTTTCTATTTGTCAATAAATGTTTCCTGAGCACCAAATCAACATATGAGAATGATTTCTGAAGGATCATGTGACACTGAAGACTGGAGAAATGGCTGATGAAAATTCAGCTTTGCATCACAGGAATACATTACATTTTAAAATATATTAAAATAGAAAATATTTATTTTAAATTGTAATATTTCATATTACAGTTTTTATTTATGATCAAATAAATGCAGCCTTGGTGAGCATAAGAGACTTTTATTCCAAAACATTAAAAAAATCTTACTGATCCAAACCTTTTGTATGGTAGTGTTTATTATTATTAAAAATTAAAGTTTAAAATCCGCTAGACCACTAATCAACTAGTTGTTTAGTCACCCGTTGTGACCTGCTTAACCCTCCTTTGCTGTGAGTAGATGCTTTTGAGAGGTCTGGATTTCTGAAATCATTTTAAGCAACTTTTGTACTTCCAAAATGGGGACGAATGAGAGGCAAGATGTAGGAATGTACCATCAATCTGTATGCATCACTGTTGTGCTTGTCTCATGCTTGCAGAATCCTTGCAAAACCACAGCCAAATACATGGATTCACTCATCAGACCCATAGGGTGGCGCCTGGGCCCTCAGGATGTGGCCATTCTGTGAACTTTCATCCATGTTTCCTGTGCGCTTTGTGTAGTCACACATGAGAAATGAGCTTGGCTTCGTTCTCACCTCTCAGTCATGACTCTGTGCCCCTCATTGAATTCAAGCATTGAGCTTGGGCACAGGATCAGTGCCACTCTCTAGTATCCCAGCATGCACCAGGTCTTTTGTTTTTCTCCCCATGCCATTTATCTTGCATGACTGTGCTAACCAGCACATAGCTGAATGCGGTCTCCAAGGAGGAATAGCTCTGCGTATAGGCTTGACTGACTCACTCGGAGATGTGCAGCCCACATTCCTGTTGGTAAATCAATGTCCCTTAAGTTTCTCATTACCCTGCACTCTTAAAAATAAAGCTTCTTTTTTGGCATTGATGGTTCCATGAAGTTGGTTCAACATGGTTCAACATCCATGGAATATTTCCATTGTACGAAATCTTTTCTTTATAGTGGAAAAAGGATCTTTAGATAATTAAAATGTTCACACTAAGAAAGAAATGGTTCTTTTATGGAATCGCTGCAAAAACCCCATTTTTAGAACTTTTATTTTTAAGAGTGTCTGTCTCGCTTTTATTTCCAGTGGTTAAGAGTGACCCTTGACAAACCACTCCCAAACTGTCGACTGCGTGTATTGGGAAAGGAATGCATAAGAGTTGGATTTACAACTATTCCTCCCTCTCTCGATCTCAGCATCGTGTACCCCGCCCCCTCTCTTTCTTACCCTCTCTTTTAAGAGAGAGTGGTTTCGGTCTCTATCTCGTTGAGGATTCGGGGAGGGGTTGACTCATGCAGGGGGGATTTGGCAAGAAAGCAACAAGTGTACGGACTGAAAGAACCTCATTGTTCCTCTCCGTGGAGAGACCTGTCCCTAGGTCAGCAGCCGTCAGCACTCAGCCCATCACACTGGAATGACTGTAAGCCTACTAGACAGGCTCCAAATCACCCCACTGATAACAGCTGCTGGGTCCCTGCTGTAAACGAGGGCCCCGGCTCAACGACTAATGGTGGTCGTGCTCCTCGTGGGTGTATGTATTTAATGTCATCCGCTATCATTGGGATTTGTTAAACGTATGACCTGACAAGGCCTGTTTTTGTGGTCAAACTTAAGCAAGTTTTGTGCTTGGATTCTTGCTCAGCAGAAAATTCAGTGGATGTTTCCGGTCATTTGCTCTGAAAGGAGTTGATGGCGATAACAGTGACATAAATCAAATAGATGGGTGGATTTTTTTTTTTTTTTTTTCCCCCAGCATTGACAGAATTTTCCATCATTTATGAGACCACGCTTCCCTACCATTTACGGGCTGTTTATTAGCTTGCAGCAATAATAGCGCAAGCTCATACACGGGCCGATCTCGATCACGTTGACACTGTTACTACACAGCGCTGGGAGATCCAGTGAGAAAGCATTTAAATTCGGCACAGAATTAATAACATCAGAATTAAGATCTAGTGGGAAGCGTTCAACGCAGAATTCTGTTATAAACCATAGAAGCTAGAATGCATGAAGTCGATAAAGAAGCTAGAATAAAATGATTTTTTTGTTGTTTAAAAGCAAAGGCTCTGTTTTTCTTTTGATATATTGCATGTTCAGATATTCATACAACAAAATGTTCTGGGGGCCATGAAAGTTTTGTGAAAATGCTCAAAAACGCTGGCGGCAGCTGGCAACTTTTTTTTTTTTTAAATGTTGGCGGGTAAAGAGTTACATTTTAAAATGCTGTTTATTTTTGTGATGGCATAGAATCGTTCTAATATGCTGAGTTGGTGCTCAAGAAACATTTCTTATTATTATCAGTTTTAAAAACCGTTATGCTGCTGAATATTTTTGTGGAAAGTGTAACAATTTTTTCAGGTTTCTTTGAATAGAAAGTTCAGAAGTACAGTGTTTATTTGAAATAGAAATCTTTTGTAACACTTGTCTTTCTTTACTGTCACTTTTGACTTTTCTGCATTGTTACTCACTAAATAAATGCAATGCTATTTTGCTACTATTATTTGTATGCACACATTTAATGCATAGTAATATTTAGTTGCATACTAAAACATTTCAAAGCACATAAAATGTATTTTGAACTGGTTTTCTGAAACTGTTCACAGGTATTCACCTCAATATTCCCTTTTTCGTAACAGTAGAACAGTTTCAACAGTAGAAACTATTTTTCAAGTAGGCACATTAGCATAAAAATTATTGGAATTAACTATTTAACTGTATTAAGATTATACTTAATGTACAATTAAATCACAATCTGGTGATTATGTAATCAAGACAGGCCTATTGTCAACAAAATAATATTGACTATATCATATTTTTCATGTTGCTTAGCTCTGGTGTGTATTCATGTTTGTGTGGTAATGTCCGGGTTGCGTTCAGATCCTGCTGAACTGAGTTAATGCTGTGCAAGCACTGTGTTTTTATTGAACACGAGGGCACAAGGCTATTATTGGATTCTTGTCATTGTGGGGAAGGGATGCCCTGTTTCCAAAATGTATATCTGGTAGTGAATGTCCACTGATTAAAGATGCATCTCTCATCAAGCACTTTCTAAAACAGCAGCTACCTTCCTTAGTAAGAATAGACAGCAAATTTAAATGGACACAAAGGAAAGCAAGGGTGCAAGGGATAGACGTACAGTTGTATGTCGCAAATATGTAATCTTAATCACAATTTATATTTACAACTCATCATTTCCAGGTTTCACTGAAAGTTTTTTGGCAAGATTTTTCTTTATCGACTAAATGATCGGCACTAAGGTACAGAACACCACAACCCGTTGACCTTACTTCTATCCCTCATTTGCATCAAATATGCCGTCTTAAGGTCCGTTCCCAAACTTTTGCCAGTTTGCCCTTGTATGGGTGGATAAGCGCAGCCCTACCTTCATCTTCATTTTAACTAGACTACCATGTGGAAATCATGGAGGAAGCGTGGGGTCATCCGTGCATTATTAATGTAGTTAACTCTTTATTCTCGCACACGTCCTCAAGCTTTTAAACCGAACCGCAAGGAACGCTTGGGCCGCAAGGGCCAGACCACGAGGAATGCCTAATCCTGCTACACAAACAAGCTGCTAATCAGATTTAACAGGGCTGTGTTTGGCTCAAAGCCACTCCCTTCTCAAACAGCTAGACCTGGATGAGGTGAAGGGAAAAAGTACTGTTTCCCAATTGGCTGAGCAGGCCTGCAGCACTGAGCTGATTGGCCAAGCAGGCCTGGCCTCATCTGCATGTTGTGTTATCGTACGAGTCATGTGGTTGTTCTAAATCCTTTGTTAATAAAAAAACGGCACACACATGCACGTTATATTCTACGCAAAAGCCCTAGGCAGTGTGTATGTGCTTGTCCATGTGTTTTCGGAGATTGGAGTGACAGATGGAGACCCAGATGTGTTATTCTGTTGCAAGAAAGTGTGACATTGGTCTTTCTAGCAGCTGAGTTTTTAGCCCAGGCTAACACTGATGCACAAACACACACACACATACACGCATAGTGTTTCAATATACGGAGAAACAGGTGGTCTCTGGTGTGCTGTCAGGACATGGGGCTGCTATTGAGTCAGGCTGATTTGATAGATTAGGAGATTTGCTTTTTACAGAGATTATCCAAATTAATTGGTTAGTTAGCCTGACGTTTTCATGTCCTGAGAAAACAAAACTAATTACCACTTAGTTGGATTGACCAGTACACAAAACATGCTTTATCTTGCACAAAATTAGATTTTGTCACATGATGATTTGGGATATCAAGAGTGAGAATGCTTTTAGGAATTACATCGCTTCCTTTGTAGGATTTTGTTTTCTTTCTCATTATTTTCCTTTATTTCTCATTATTATTATTATTATTATTATTATTATTATTATTATTATTATTATTATTAATAATAATAATAATAGTAGTAATTGATATTTTTATGGATTCTTCTTCTTCATCATCATTTATATTTTATGGATTATTCATTATCACTTAGGGGTGTGACGAAACACTCACGCTCACGAGATGAGACACGAGATTGGGTTCACGAGAACGAGACGAGATTTTTGCACAGTATTTTTTAAGAAATCCTCAATGACAAAATTCATGACTGGAAAAATAGTCTGCAGGTGCATTTTGAAATGCTTTAACTAATCATCTCGTAATGAATGTCATTTCAGTTCTACTTTCTGAGTATGAATTATCATATGCATTGAAAGACAACAATACTCAAGCACAAAGGTTTTGCCACAAGCTCAACTGACTGGCTTCTCTCCTCTATGATTTCACATGAAGTCTCTTCAGACTTTACTGTACATGAATCATGAGCTTCCAGAACTTCTGACTGAGGCTGTGTGTGACCTCCTAATTCAACTCCTACAACTCCACAAATAAAAACAGTATAAATAACAAAAACAAATAAGTTTTTTTTTTTTTTTCTTAGTTTTATTAAGTGCAAACAATAAGTGCAACCATAATCAAAGTACTCTCTCAATATTCAAAGTGCAAACAGAGACAAAAGCTAAAAGGTGGTTACAACGACACAGCCCAGCCTAAGATAGGTTTGATATTGGGAGACAGGCTATTATATGTTGCCTAATTTGCGTACATCAGGGAGCATACGTTTTTTTTTTTCTTTTCGCTTTCTATTTGCGATCACACATACTCTGTGTATAGGGAGCTGCGGTGCTGAGCATGCATTCTACAAGATAATAAGCCATTTATCAGACGCTTCGGCTCTGTTGCGCAACGAATCCTCCGACATGTCAGTCATCTCACTTTACTCTCGTCACGTGATCCGTGAACTGTGATTCCTGCTGCACTGTGTGCGACTCGTGCTGGATGAGCAGACGTTTGCAATAGTTTACAATTGCAGCGATCGTTATCCAACTGAATTAAATGGTTTTTATTTCTATGAAAAAAGCAAAACGACAATGTAACGTAAAAGTAATGGTGCATAGGCTATTCCATGCTAATTTCACCCTCATGCTCTGTTATGGCGATATCGCGAGACAGCTTTTCACTTAACGAGAAATCCCGCCACACTCTTATTATCAATATTGATTAGCAATATTTCTTCTTCGTTTTATATTTTATGGATTTTTCATTATCAATATTAATTAGCAATTCAACAACAACAACAACAGATCGTTTAAAACATAACCCACAAATTTGTCCACTTGTCCAACACTAAAACCGGTCTTTGTTTTGAATGCACCTGTGTATTTGTTTGCATGGATAAACACAAAAGAACATGAGACCCCATGGAAGACTGGTCATGTGACTGGTGTGCGTTGGAGCGTGTCAGGAGGCACATACACAGTGCTAACAGCAGCTCAGACAGCATCAGGATTAGTCTTCCCGCCTGAACGCTGGTCCAATCAGCAGGAGTCTGCTTAGCCGGCCTGTGTATGAATTCTTTTCCCACTACTGCTGTGAATGAAATTAGGTGGAAAACACTTCTGAAGTATTCTTGAAAACTAATAATGACATTGATTTGATTCCATACAAAACAGCATATTTCTGTCTTTTTTTTAATATATATATACAGGCTGAGATTGCGTGTGGTCCTAAAGTGATAATTCACAAAAGTTTTCTAGAGTTGTTCTGTCAGCTTTCTTTCTCAGGACGGTGATATAGAGTTGTTGTTATCAGCAGCTCACTGTTCTCTGAGCGCCCCGTCCACCGCAGGGGGTTAACAGCATCTTCACCACAAGCTCACGGCCAGATCTGCCAGCTGCCAGCAGGGCAAACCATGAGGATGCTTAAATATGTTTCTA
The DNA here is from genome assembly GCA_039654105.1 of Coreius guichenoti. Lineage (NCBI taxonomy): Eukaryota > Metazoa > Chordata > Actinopteri > Cypriniformes > Gobionidae > Coreius > Coreius guichenoti. Next base: position 33,074,350 of record CM077185.1, read on the forward strand.
TTCTGGGATGCAAGTAGGCTGTTTATAGCTGGACATGGTCTATTTCCATCAGAAATTCACAGTCCTCTCTGGACCGAGTGGAGAGTCTCCTGTAGCTCAGCATTTTACTTTAAGATGCTTTGACGCATAAAGAATTGATGGAGCTTGTAAAGTGTGAGGTTTAAAAAAAATCTCAAGAAAGGTTAACTTGATGCTTTTTACTGTCTCTCTAATTGAGGGTCTGGAACATTGAACGCAGGGTGATTTTAAACAAGCTACTTGGCTGCTTTTAGAATCATGGCTCATTTAAACTGCATCTAACATTGCTTTTTTTGAATAATCTTGCTTAAGTGTCATTTTGTTGTGTATAGGGATATTAGTATGTGTTTATGTCTTAATGAATATTCATGTAAGGTAAAATAAGATCTTTATGGTTCAACAACTGCTGTGTCTGCAATAAAGCTTTATTTCTGGCAGACGCTGTATGGAGAAGTGCTTGGTACCATGGAAACTGGGGATGCGCCAATATTAAACTCTTTACCTATTCTGATGTGTTATAATTAGGTTTATTAGGACTGACCAATGTCGTAGCCAGTATTTTAAATATGTACAAGGACTGTTTCTTTTTTTGTATTATTTATCTTGAATTTGAATTTGCTTTGAGACATGAGTTATAGGGAAAACTATTGGTCACACTTTAGATTAGGGTCCAATTCTCACTATTAACTATGACTTTTCCCTCAATAAACTCCCAATTACTGCTTATTAATAGTTAGTAAGGTAGTTAAGTTTAGGAATTGGGTAGGGTTAAGGGATGTAGAATATGGTCAAGCAGAATAAGGCATTAATATGTGCTTTTATAAGTACTAATAAACAGTCAATATCCTAGTAATATGCATGCTAATAAGCAAGTTCATGGTGAGAATTGGACCCTAAACTAAAGTGTTACCAAACTGTTTGATAGCTTTGTAAATTGGTCGATTCAGACTGATTATGATAATGATAAAGTAATAATATTGGCGGATGCCAATATCACCTACTGTATACATTACAAATTCCATTTGCTAACTAGAGTTTGCACCCAAAAGCCTTAAGCCCAAAGTATACTTCGGCCGTCCGCGTTTTCGGACATCTGTGCACACCGTCCTCGTCCAGCACACTTTTTTGAGACGGAAGAGTCCACAATGTGCAGTAGTCGAAGAGTGCGGAAAGAACAATACAAAACACGTTTCCAAGAACAGTAAACAAAGAATCGTTTTTTTTTTTGGGGGGTTGTGGTCCAGTTGAGTATACTTTGAAATCTGTGCGGACTGTGTGAAGAACATGGAAAATGAAGTATTTCCTTTAGTTTTAAAGGTAAAGTTATCAGTGAAAAGATAGCCCCACTCCATTTGGCAGTTTTTAACTAGACAATCATTATCACTGTGTCTTTGAGTTTTTTGGTGTTTTAGATAGAGCTGTGCGTAAAGAGGGAAGTTCACTCAGAGTTTAGTGTTAATCAGGACAGTCCCACAGGCTCAGGGCTTTGGAGAATGATAACACACAAGTAGTGTCGGTTAAAAGATGAAAGTAACACAAGTCCTTCCACTCTCCATGACCCAACTTCACATGCTAACTGTCCCGACCTCTCCACTCTACCCTCTGTTTCCATTCTATGTCCATTTTTAATATGTCGCTGTTCTCAAAGCAGCATCTTTCTGTTTCCTGCTCTCAGCTCTGTCACATTGGTTTAGGGCTCCTCAGAGAACTGAACAGTGCTGGTTTGATGTCAAATGAAACAGACGCTTTCATCGCCTCGCCGGCAGATGTGTCCACCTCATCGTCCTCATTTTGTGGTGTTAGCCTTTGCATTTGCCTTTGGTTCATGTTTGTCATGATTATTAGTTCACACATTTTACTAACTGACAATACGTTTTACTTGCTGACTGTGTGTGTGTGTGTGTGTTATAAATCTATTATTATTATTTGGGAAGTTGGGAGCAGCTAATATCAGGACTTTTGTTCCAAATCAATCTGTATATTAATTTTCTATGCCGGGTTACAGACTGAGCAGTAACCAGTTTTTTTTTTCCACAATTTTCTGTATCTCTAAATCTGTGCTTCCCTAATAGTTTGTAGGCTCAGGTGATGCCGGTTTCTTTCATATCAAGATAAATAGTAGCTTTGCTGGGTTATTTTCCTCTAGAAATGTCAATTTTGATTTAAAAAACACTTTTTCAGCCCTCTTGTGCACAGCAGCTATGTTTTAAAAAGCACACTGGCGATTAACCTACTTTTAAACCTGTGATTATAGATCTGTCGCTTCGGGCTGTGGTCCTGTGGCGTTTATCTTCCTATGATGTCACATGTTTTGCATTTCCACACGCTTACCTCATCCATGGCTCATTGTTTATCTGACAACTCTGTCACAGACTTGTGAGTAAACCCTCACCCAGCCTCTGTGAAGTAAACCGGTTACTACATCCACCACACTGAATGAAGCACTATTGGGTGTGTGTGAATCATTTAACACTATACCAGAAACAGTGTTGTAATAGTTTCATAGATAGAAATGACTAATCGGGAGATGAATGTGGGTGGAGATGTTACTGATAAACTAAACTGAGGCTGCTTTGTCAGAATCACACTTTCTGTCTTTGTTTGCCCGGAATAAAAAGTAACTTATTAAAGGGGCTATATGTAGAATTCAGAAACCCTTGTTATTTGGGACACCTGTGGCTGTTAAGTGAACTGCAACTTATTGCTTGTGCTCGCACTCGTGCACATGTAACGTACAAGAGACTGAACGTGATTCAAGGCCCCAATATACTCACTGATCAAAGTTCTTTTTCGTTCTTCGCTTAGAAGTAAAAAGAAGTTGGAAATACCTTTGCAGCGATATGCTTTTAACAAACATCCTGTTTAATTTTATTTAAAGGGTTAGTTCACCCAAAAATGAAAGTTCTGTCATTAATTACTCACCCTCATGTCGTTCCAAACCCGTAAGACCTTCGTTCATCTTCAGAACACAAATGAAGATATTTTTAGGATGAAATCTGCGAGCTCTGACACCTCCATAGACGGCAATTTAATTAACACTTTCAAGGCCCAGAAAGTTAGGAAAGACATCGTTAAAATCATCTATGTGACGCCAGTGGTTCAACCTTAATTTTATGAAGTGACGAGAATACTTTTTGTGCACAAAAAACAAACAAAATAACGACTTTATTTAACAATCTCTTCAAGCCTGTGTCAGTCTCCTACGCTGTTGACGTAGTGTAAACAGTGCAGCACTTCCTAGTTCTACAGCGGAACGACTCGTGCGCATGCGTCGTGGTGCTCACGTGAACAGCGTCGGCCAATGGTAAGCCGGCGTTCTGGAAGCGCTGCACCGTTTACACTACGTCAACAGCGTAAGAGTCTGACACAGGCTAGAAGAAATTGTTGAATAAAGTCGTTATTTTGTTTGTTTTTTGTGCACAAAAAGTATTCTCGTTGCTTCATAAAATTTAAGGTTCAACCACTGCAGTCACATGGCCGATTTTAACGATATCTTTCCTAACTTTCTGGGCCTTGAAAGTGTTAATTAAATAGTTTTTTACTACCTTTCTGGGTCAGAAAGGTCTCGGATTTCTTAAAAAATATCTTCATTTGTGTTCCGAAGATGAACGGAGGTCTTACGGGTTTAGAACGGCATGAGGATGAGTAATTAATGACAGTATTTTCATTTTTTTGGGTGAACTAACCCTTTAAAATATTTTATTTTTATTGTATTTTTTTTTATACACTGCTTTGTTGATTTGATACAGAAGCATGTTCGTTGTCCATCCTTGCTCCACCCTTCCTGTGACTTGTGTTGCATAGAACAATTGGCAACACTATAAATGACGTGCAATGCATTGAAACCGCCTTTGCCTGAAATGTCACCCCTCAGTTTTTGAAATGAGATGGGGTGTGATATGACATTTAGACGGCTCTCTTTCCCTCAGAGACAGAACTAAAGAAGTCAGAGAAGGAAGAGGACAAACCTGCTTTCTCTCTGCGGTCCAGTTTTTCCTCTTCCTGTTCTCTCGTATTGGGTTGACATTCTTTAGCGTATCTCACTCTCCATCTCTCGCTGTCATTCCTCTCTCTCTCATTGTACAGTATGTGTGTTTATAAGGCCTTAGAGTGTTGTTTACATAGTGTTTTGCTGCTTGTCTTATGTAAACTCAGATGTAATTAGATGTTCAACTTCTGCTTTGGTCTTTCCTCATCTGATTTAGGACAGCAAAAGCAGCTGCTTCCTTTTTAACTCTAATTTCTTTTGTTAAAGAGCACAAGTTTGAATCTATTGACTTTGGCACTCTGTTACTACATTATTTCACTAGTTTCTTCTTCAGTCCCAGACATTTTCAAATGGGGGGTAAAATCAGCAAAAAGCTTGTCTGGGTTAATCGTGTAGTGGGAATTTTCACTCCGTCTCTGTGAGCGAGGTGTCCTGCTGACGTGGGGTTAACGCCGCCCCTCTGAACACACCACTGCATTAATCCAGGTCAGAGACCTGTTGAACACATTGATTTCCCCCGGGATCAGCCTCTGTCAGAGGTGAAAGGTGCGTGCGCAGGAATGTGCTTTCTCTGCTTAACTGCATTTTTAAACCAACTTAATATGGCCCTGCTGACTTCTCTAGTACTTTACTAGGTTTTAATTATCTGAACATTAAAGTGGGCCTATTGTATCCGGTTGTAGCATTTTATATTTTTCTTTGAAGTCTACTTGTAATGTTAGTCAAGGTGTCTTGCACCAAAAACATTTCAAGATTTGGATGACTATTTTTGAGCCTCGTTCAGACCCTTAGAATATTTATATATTTTTTTTTGCTACTGTTTTTAAAACATCTATATGCAAGTGACCTCTGGTTTGTGTGTCTTTTTTTTTAAATTATCTATTTCGTTCTTTGGTTAATTTTTTAAATAATAATTATTTGGTTATTTATTTCTCATTTATTTTCCTATTTCACTTACATTTTTGAATAAAATGTTACATTTATATGTAAATTATGACATGACGTGAAGTGACAACTTAAGTTTTTAATTTTGTTAAAAATATCAATAAAATCAATAGTTTTTTAACCAATAGTTGCCAAATCAATTTTGCGATGCTAAAGTGTATTTAGGTGTCATAGCATTATAATGTACTGTATGAAATATGGATGTTGAGAATACTAGGGATTTAAGATGATGTCATGAGAAAGGTTGAATAGTTAAGATGAAGTACTTATAATCGAGGTGGGACTGCTTTTCCAGAAATAGTGCTCTTAAGCGATAAAGGGATAGTGCAAGATTATGGTATAGTTTTAAGTTAGTGCTACATGACCGCTAAAGTGGTCTAAAATCTGAAAATAGGTTGCTTTTAAGCATCAATCAACATTTAAATACCAACATTGAACATAAAAAGTCAGTAATATGGTCCTGATATATTGTGCATCACAATTTTTATTTCAAAAGAGCAAGACAAATATTGTTTTCCGTGATACAAGTCTTTTTAACTCATTGAGGTAGTTCTGGCAGAGCAGTTAAAGTGATAGTTCACCCAAAAAGGAAAATTCTGTCATCATTTACTCAACCTCATATTGTTCCAAACCTGTATGAATTTCTTTCTTCTGCTGAACACAAAAGAAGGTATTTTGAAGAATATGGTTAACCAAACAGTTGATGCACCCCATTGACTTCCATAGTATGGAATAAATATACTATGGGGCCCATTAATTGTTTGGTATCTTCTTTTGTGTTCAGCAGAAGAAAGAAATTCATACTGGTTTGGACTGAGGGTGAGTAAATGATGATGAATTTTCATTTTTGGGTGAACTATCCCTTTAAACTGATCATTGCAGCAGCCAACCGAGGCCTGCTGGTGTTTTTGTTTCTCTCTATGGAGATTGATAGACAGGAGGCTGTTTGCACATCGGTGAGCCTGACGGTCAAGAACAGAACAGAGCTGGGCTATTAGTATGCTAATTGAGCTCGAGCAGAGATGGACACTGACCCTGTGGTCTTTAGGGCCATTCTTGTATGTAGACGTTGCAGATGGATGCAGGCTGAAGTTGTTGACTCAGTCCCGTCTCAACTGTCAGAACTGTCAGTTTGGTACATGGAAACGTTTAGTCATACGTGGTGTGTGGTGAGCAGATTAGCCTGTTTGCATTCTCCACTATTGATGACAGCCTTTTTTGTAGCCTACTGACAAAGGCAAGCATCACTATTATTTTTGCTTATACAGGCTGATTTGAACAAGACATTTTAGGGCAGATAGCAGTATAGAATTGAACTAACAATGCCAAAATCGTGTTTTTGATTCCCAGGAAATGCATAAACTGATAAACGATACCTTGAATGAAGTATCTTTCCATAATAGCATCTGCCACATGTAAATGTAACGAGTTAGAAACCACCCAGAACATCATAGCAAGCAACCACATTTCAATGCATATCACTCACATTTTTTAATCTTGTCCCAGTGTCACTAAATGCCACTTTCAGTGAAGATAAATGCTTTCTGGTGTGTGAATTGGGAGGTGGCTGCAGTCCCATGTGTTTTGAGTTATCCTGGGAGTGATCGTCAGGTCGGGTCGCCACAAGCTTGACCGAAATTCTCCACTGACATGTTTTATTATGCTTTTTCTCCACTTTGAGATAGACCTATGAGCTCATAAGCTTGTTGTTGTCAAACTGTCTGGTGATTTGCATGAAGCCTGTAATAACCTGTCGTCGCCCCCTGGTGGTATGATTTTACCGTTTCTTACATACATAGGCACGTCCCTGCTTTTTTTTAAATCTCTGTGCCTGAAAGGATCTTTCAATGCATAGAGCGTACTGTTTATCAAATGTGCACTTTCCACCTCTGGAAAACCATAATGCATGAAAACTGTAGTTTAACCACCACCAAGGGACCCAGCTTCCCTGAATGGATCAGGTATCAAGGTTTTGGGGAATTTTTCAAATTCCACATCTGATATTTCTCCAGTTGCTCCACACGTTTTTCCATATGCCGATTGCGGTGACAGTTGACATATTTATGGTCCTCAGCAGACGAGCGTGATGATCGTAGGCTGGATGGAAGGTTTGACTCGACTTTGGAATTCCTGAAATTCAAATGGATAAGAGATGAAAGGCTGCCACCCGGCCCATAACTGATTTATGAGCTCCACGGCACAGTGCAGGGCTTCAGACTGTGCGTCCCTCTGTATGCATGATGATAAAGCTGGGATGAGTTTTCTCCAGCAGGGTTTAGAGTTCCAAGGTCAAAGGTGGGATGGCGGGGGGCAAACAGTCAGCCGTAGCACTCATATGTCTCCTTTTCATCAGCAAACCCTCTTACTGCGCTTCAAAGACATTCTTGTGTGAAGCTGAAGAGTGTTCTGCTGTCTTCCTTTGTCTGCGTGTGCTAGATAATTGAACTATATGAAGTCTAGTACAATCCAGCACGTTAAACTGAACTGTTCTGGTTCTAAAATCTGATATTTTTTGTGATTTTTAAGACATTAACTGATGTATTATTTTATTTCATTGTTATTTTATAATGTTTTTATTTTATTATTATTTTTTGTATTTTATTTATCGTGATTGTTTCTAGCAATGGCCCATAACGGTGGTAAATTCACTGTAATGCTAGTTGATTATTTGTTTTATTAGGCCTTTTGTTACAGATCGAATCAAACCGACTGAAGTTGGTTTACACACTAGAGCTGACAGGAAATGGCCCTTTGTGTTTTGAGGAAACACATGGTGACTCTCCTGACACTCATTGTTCTGGTTGCCATGGCGTTTGTTCTCTTGATGTCTGAAGTCACACCTCTCGCACACACATTCACGTTTCAGGAATTAGAATCCTAAAATGTTTTCCCTTATCTGTGTTTCGTGTATTTATTATGCTCAGAAATGAGCCTTTGTTTCCTTTGTTATCCTCCACTACATAGGAGTCTTTTTTTCCTTGCTCATTGGGGGCTTTAAGACATCAAGGCACTTTTTTTCTAAAGCGGCTATTGATGCAAGATGGATTGTGAAGAAAAAATTTATATATATATATATATATATATATATATATATATATATATATATATATATATATACACACACACACTCACCTAAAGGATTATTAGGAACACCATACTAATACTGTGTTTGACCCCCTTTCGCCTTCAGAACTGCCTTAATTCTACGTGGCATTGATTTAACAAGGTGCTGAAAGCATTCTTTAGAAATGTTGGCCCATATTGATAGGATAGCATCTTGCAGTTGATGGAGATTTGTGGGATGCACATCCAGGGCACGAAGCTCCCGTTCCACCACATCCCAAAGATGCTCTATTGGGTTGAGATCTGGTGACTGTGGGGGCCATTTTAGTACAGTGAACTCATTGTCATGTTCAAGAAACCAATTTGAAATGATTCGAGCTTTGTGACATGGTGCGTTATCCTGCTGGAAGTAGCCATCAGAGGATGGGTACATGGTGGTCATAAAGGGATGGACATGGTCAGAAACAATGCTCAGGTAGGCCGTGGCATTTAAATGATGCCCAATTGGCACTAAGGGGCCTAAAGTGTGCCAAGAAAACATCCCCCACACCGTTACACCACCACCACCACCAGCCTGCACAGTGGTAACAAGGCATGATGGATCCATGTTCTCATTCTGTTTACGCCAAATTCTGACTCTACCATCTAAATGTCTCAACAAAAATCGAGACTCATCAGACCAGGCAACATTTTTCCAGTCTTCAACTGTCCAATTTTGGTGAGCTCGTGCAAATTGTAGCCTCTTTTTCCTATTTGTAGTGGAGATGAGTGGTACCCGGTGGGGTCTTCTGCTGTTGTAGCCCATCCGCCTCAAGGTTGTGCGTGTTGTGGCTTCACAAATGCTTTGCTGCATACCTCGGTTGTAACGAGTGGTTATTTCAGTCAAAGTTGCTCTTCTATCAGCTTGAATCAGTCGGCCCATTCTCCTCTGACCTCTAGCATCAACAAGGCATTTTCGCCCACAGGACTGCCGCATACTGGATGTTTTTCCCTTTTCACACCATTCTTTGTAAACTCTAGAAATGGTTGTGCGTGAAAATCCCAGTAACTGAGCAGATTGTGAAATACTCAGACCGGCCCGTCTGGCACCAACAACCATGCCACGCTCAAAATTGCTTAAATCACCTTTCTTTCCCATTCTGACATTCAGTTTGGAGTTCAGGAGATTGTCTTGACCAGGACCACACCCCTAAATGCATTGAAGCAACTGCCATGTGATTGGTTGATTAGATAATTGCATTAATGAGAAATTGAACAGGTGTTCCTAATAATCCTTTAGGTGAGTGTGTGTGTATATATATATATATATATATATATATATATATATATATATATATATATATATATATATATATATATATATATATATATATATATATATATATATATATATATATATATATATTTCTAATCTTTATCTGTACACAATTGGAAAGATCTGGAAAGTTCATTTGGCAGTTCATTGGTCAAAAGGTGCAGCATCCCATAGCAATACTATGAAGTTCCTGCTGAATATTATGTATTAACTAAGAAATATGTCGTCATATAGGAGTTAAATGCATTGCAACAGCTATTTCATGTCATTTGTATCTACTTTTCCATTATGGTATAGATGCATTTGATTGTATGGCATCATTATAGTTTAATGATGATTATTATTTTAAAATATTCTGAAGAAAATTTGACTGGGGCACACCTTATTCATGTTTGTGCTGGACAATTTTAATACATTTTTTTACTAAATATAATTTTGAAAGCAGAATGCATTTGTTTGATGCTTGCCGCATCATGACCCTGAGGGTCCAGAAATCTCATCTGTAAGACAATGTGGCACACAAGCAGGCGTGTGGTCGGGTGTGTCTGGAAACGACTGCGTGTTGTGTATCCGTGGTGTCGTGTTACAGCTCATCGAGATGAGTGTAAAACACTCTTGACGCTCATATTGCTGTGGTATAATCAGACAATATCAGTGAATGCTAATAGCCTGCTCCTCTATTATACAGACACAAAGGCTTCTTCAAGCATGTCTTCACTGTTGTCCTAAGGCTGCTGTCCTCTCGTCCCAGATACATCCTGCTTGGCCAGCTCAAATATCAGCCTCCGCTAGAGGTTACAAGTTTAATGTTGCCACACAGAGCTGCTTGTTTTTTCACACAACAGAGATGGTACAGATGTAGCCTACTGCTAGATTCAACCGCAGATTGGCAAGAGATGAACTTTTGCGGCAGGCTGAATGTGAATCTGAATATTGAAGATGCTCTTTAAAAGTGCATATACTGTAGAGGAATGAGGGTTGAAACGTAATAACTGATTGTTGTATTCTTTTTCTTCTTTCAGGACTTGGAGTTCCATGGCGTGATGCGCTTTTACTTCCAGGACCGCGTGGCGGGGAATTTTGCCACAAAGTGTATCCGAGTGTCCAGCACGGCCACCACGCAGGATGTGATCGAGACGCTGGCAGAGAAGTTCAGACCCGACATGAGGATGCTGTCTTCTCCTAAATACTCCCTCTATGAGGTCCACGTCAGTGGCGGTGAGTCATGGGAACACAGAAAATGCCCCATAAAAATGCCATTTTGTGACTCTTTACAATGAATACTTTCAGAAGTTATAATGAATTTGTCATGAAACATGCACTACCATTCAAAAGTTTGGGGTCGCCAAGATTTTCTCTTATGCTCGTCAGTGCTGCATATGTTCTGACACTTAGCCATACAAAATGTAGTTCATAATGAAACATTGTATGTATTTGCATTGTATGTTTGCATGTATGTTTCTGGACTTAATATTTAAATTTTAGTTTATCTGGTTGCATTTGATGGCACATTTCATATTTGCTCTTCCTTTTATCTTGAAAAAAAATTCTAATGACGTTTTTGCGTATATGATATGTCAGGAAGGCTGGGTTGTCTGGAGTTCTAGTCCATTCAATATTATGTGACTTTCTTCAAGTTTCCAGTGGACAAAATTATCCGAAATTCACAAAATATCTGTGAATACACAACTTTGGGTCTTATTCACAAAACATGAGCAGAACAAGTTTCTGTAAAAGCTTTTAAACTCTTTTTTTTTTTTGAGTAATACCATATCATTTAGAAAAGAATGAGACCCATTTGGACTGTAGCCTCATTTTCGTTTCAGTCTACTCTGATTAATGTCTGTAGAAAGGTGAATTTCTGACTGGCATAATCTGTCTCTGTGACAGAAGAGAGGAAACTGGACTTGGACGAGAAACCACTGGTCGTGCAGCTGAACTGGAACAAAGACGACAGAGAGGGCCGGTTCGTTCTCAAGAACGAGAACGACATCATGCCCAAGGTGAGGAAACGTGGATGAGAGAGGGACCAGATCAAAAGTTAGAAAACAAACCCACCCCGCCGACTCGCGTTCACAGAGCCTGATTCTGTGGTTTGTCCTGCTTGAATGCAGGAGCTGTAGTTTTGCAATGATTCACTGAGGTTGTCTGTGTTTGTTCTTGTTGAGTTTTCTGCTCTTGATTATGTTGGAACAGCTTTTTTAGTCCCCTGCTGTTCAGACGGCCCCTAAAACCATCTCCTCTGCAAGCCGGCCCATTGCATGTCAGTTAAAAACCCTCTCCGGACATGCAAACACACAGGCATCAGCAGACACTTCATTTCCTCGCTTAACTGGAGCAGATCAATTCTCTTTTTTTTTTTTTTCTTCTTTTTTTTCCGTTTTACTCCGTCTGTCTCTCTCTCTTCACTTCAGTGGCTCTTAGTGTTGTGTGCAGCAATACTCCCCAAAGAGACATAAACTCAGAGCTAGGACTGTCTGAGTCTGCAAGAATGTGTGTCTTTAGGTGTGTGGGTGGTAGATCCAAACAATTTTTTGCGTTTTAGGCTGTTTTCACACTTCGATTCGATTGCTCAGTCCGAACTAAAGTTGGATTCCACCCTCCGTCATCAACATAAGTACTTGTGGCAACTGTTTGCCGCTAAAACTTGGTAACATCTCAGGGTGAGAAGATGCCAGTGTCATTGTTTTATTCATGTTTTTGTCACCTTAGATTTGCCACAAACCTTTACACACACAGAACAGAACATTTGCATTTGTCTACTAAGATAATTTGCAAGAGATGAATAAAAGCTGACATTAAATATACAAACAAGCAACTATCAGAATGCATTTTGCTCTCTACCTTATTTTTAACATAAGAGCGGATATGGTTAATTATAACTTGAATGTGCGCGTCTTCTGGTGTCATTTGCTTGGTTATTGTAGCTGTACAAAAACAGTCTGTTAAGCTGCTTAATATTGCAGACTAGTATTTGTTATATTATTTTAATGTATTATCTTAATCATAAAGACACTGGTTTGTAACACAAATAGCTTTACTGTTTACAGCACGTTGTTATTCTTGTAGTTAATCTATAGCAGCTAATGAATCAGAAATCTCACACATTCACAGAGAATAATTAACTTCCACGTTGCGAAATAAGGCGGAGAAGTGTAACCAGGAGCGTGCAAGTAGTGGATCATGTCAGTAATTTAGGACGGATTGCTTTTATATCAATCTGCGAACTGAATACGTTCTTAAAATGAGCTATTCAGTTGCTCTCAGCTGAACCATTTGATGATGTGGAGCTGAAGTTGTGTTGTGACATCTGCCTGGCCGCTCTCTTGTAGAGTAACTTTTTCAGGATGCTTGAATATGAACTCTGCAATCCTTGCTTTGGCCTTTATTATTCATTCATATTACAATATTTTGAAATCCCTCTGTAACAAATTCTGGATCATTTCCTATGATGCATTGCAAAATCACATTCACAGCTGTGTTGAGAACTGAAATCAATAGAAACATAATGTTCCACATAATTCAGCATTAGTCTTTCACCCATTTAACTAATAAAAGTTAATAATGCAAAAGATTACTTAAAAATAATTTAAATATTAAATTAAAAATGTAATTTAAGATAAAAAAATAATATACTTAACTATTAGTATTATAATAGTTAACGCAAATTTTTTTTACAAATAATTGTAATAAATATTAAATAAAAAAGAAATAATTTAAAATGAATAATAATATTGTTAACCGTTAGTACTATAATAAAAGTTAATATAGAAATATGTTAAAGGTACTTCTCTAATTGGAAGCTGAAAGCAATATAAAATCAAAAGTTAATATTCAAAATTTGCAGGTTAATTTTAGACGTTTATTCAGATTATAGTTCCAATAAGGGAAGAACAAATAAACATGAAAGAGGTTGCTAAAAATGTTCTGGATTAATTCTACTATTTCGAATAGAATCCATGTGGGTCTAGCCATAACCAGTTTTTCTCAACATCTCTCTTTCTTTTTATTTTTCCTCTCGATCACTCCACCAGAGAGCACTGACAAATGGCCCTGAGAAGGAGAAGGAGGGGGTGATCCAGAACTTCAAAAGAACACTGTCCAAGAAGGAGAAGAAGAAAGAGAAGAAGAGGGAGAAGGAGGCCTTTTCCAGAATTCCAGATGGAGACGATCTCACGCTGAACCGTGAAGATGGGTGAGGACTATGATTTGCCTTATATGATAGATGGGCACATAAAAAGCAATAGTCGATTAAAAGGAATTTTAGTAAGAATTAGTTTGTGCGTAAATCGTATAAGAGCATCTTTAAAACTAAGTCCACTCAGCTTTTTTTGTTTGACTTGTCCTAAGCATTCATGAAAGAACATTTTTGGTTTCTCTTTCTGTGGTGATTGCTCATTTCTGTGACCGTCTTTAACCTTATTTGTCTGTCTTTTTTGTCTATGGCTCCCTTCCTGATAGAGAGAACTCCAGGTTGGCTGCTGAGGTATATAAAGACATGCCAGAGACCAGTTTCACACGGACCATTTCTAACCCAGAGGTGGTGATGAAGAGGAGACGACAGCAGAAGCTAGAGAAGAGGATGCAGGAATTCCGCAGCGGAGACGGCCGGCCAGACTCAGGTTTGTACGGCACTACTACATAAACATTATCTACAGTGACATACCATCACCTGTATTTACATGGCAGATTATTCAGTAGAATGCATTGTTACTCATTTTGCATGCGAAGAGGCTAGTCAATCATGACAGAGCTTATTTGCATATGGAAGTCTTAAGACCAATTATTGAAACTACAAGCTACACAAGCAGTTTTTTTCAGAACGTGTTGTTTTTCTGACAACACAAACATGAGCATAATAACATAACCATGCAGGGCTTGACATTAACACCTGCCATCCCACCAAATGCGGGTGGATTTCAGCAGTGGCGTGTAACGCAGTCACTCCTACTATATACTTTATAATCTATATATTTTTTGATTGTAGTCTTTTAAACGGGCATCTGAAATAATAAAATAAGTGCAATATAGTGTTGTCAAAAATATAGATTTTTCGATTCATATCGATACTGAAATATCGGAAATGCTAATTTTCCGCAGAATAGATACATGATACCGCTTTCTCGCACTCTCATCTCTCCGACAGTGACACACAAACCCGCCTCCCCTCACTCACTCGTTTCATTTGCCCCGGATAAATATTGCTGGTGTCACAGAGCTTGAATTTCGCTGTGGGATTGCGCGTATTGCGAATAATTGTAATCATTCCCGCAGATGTTGTGCTCACACCCAAAGTGTGCGCACATAAAGCCACCTCTCTGTACTAAATTAAGTTTGTTTTCGCTGCTTATTGCGCTTAAACAGTCAAATACACACAAAATAATGTCAAAATGCTTGGTGAGTATTCACGTCACAGTCAGTTGTGTTTTAAGTGAATGTACAAACCCGATTCCCAAAAAGTTGGGACACTGTACAAATTGTGAATAAAAACAGAATGCAATGATGTGGAAGTTTCAAATTTCAATGTTTTATTCAGAATACAACATAGATGACATATCAAATGCTTAAACTGAGAAAATGTATAATTTTAAGGGAAAAATAAGTTGATTTTAAATTTTATGGCATCGACACATCTCAAAAAAGTTGGGACAAGGCCATGTTTACCACTGTGTGGCATCCCCTCTTCTTTTTATAACAGTCTGCAAACGTCTGGGGACTGAGGAGACAAGTTGCTCAAGTTTAGGAATAGGAATGTTGTCCCATTCTTGTCTAATACAGGCTTCTAGTTGCTCAACTGTCTTAGGTCTTCTTTGTCGCATCTTCCTCTTTATGATGCGCCAAATGTTTTCTATGGGGGAAAGATCTGGACTGCAGGCTGGCCATTTCAGTACCCGGATCCTCCTCCTACGCAGCCATGATGTTGTAATTGATGCAGTATGTGGTCTGGCATTGTCATGCTGGAAAATGCAAGGTCTTCCCTGGAAGAGACGACGTCTGGATGGGAGCATATGTTGTTCTAGAACTTGGATATACCTTTCAGCATTGATGGTGCCTTTCCAGATGTGTAAGCTGCCCATGCCACACGCACTCATGCAACCCCATACCATCAGAGATGCAGGCTTCTGAACTGAGTGCTGATAACAACTTGGGTTGTCGTTGTCCTCTTTAATCCGGATGACATGGCGTCCCAGTTTTCCAAAAAGAACTTCAAATTTTGATTCGTCTGACCACGGAACAGTTTTCCACTTTGCCACAGTCCATTTTAAATGAGCCTTGGCCCAGAGAAAATGCCTGCGCTTCTGGATCATGTTTAGATATGGCTTCTTTTTTGACCTATAGAGTTTTAGCCGGCAACGGCGAATGGCACGGTGGATTGTGTTCACCGACAATGTTTTCTGGAAGTATTCCTGAGCCCATGTTGTGATTTCCATTACAGTAGCATTCCTGTATGTGATGCAGTGCCGTCTAAGGGCCCGAAGATCACGGGCATCCAGTATGGTTTTCCGGCCTTGACCCTTACGCACAGAGATTGTTCCAGATTCTCTGAATCTTTGGATGATATTATGCACTGTAGATGATGATAACTTCAAACTCTTTGCAATTTTTCTCTGAGAAACTCCTTTCTGATATTGCTCCACTATTTTTCGCCGCAGCATTGGGGGAATTGGTGATCCTCTGCCCATCTTGACTTCTGAGAGACACTGCCGCTCTGAGAGGCTCTTTTTATACACAATCATGTTGCCAATTGACCTAATAAGTTGCAAATTGGTCCTCCAGCTGTTCCTTATATGTACATTTAACTTTTCCGGCCTCTTATTGCTACCTGTCCCAACTTTTTTGGAATATGTAGCTCTCATGAAATCCAAAATGAGCCAATATTTGGCATGACATTTCAAAATGTCTCACTTTCAACATTTGATATGTTATCTATATTCTATTGTGAATAAAATATAAGTTTATGAGATTTGTAAATTATTGCATTCCTTTTTTATTCACAATTTGTACAGTGTCCCAACTTTTTTGGAATCGGGTTTGTAAACAGTTGAGAAAGAAAACGCATGTGTAACAGTATAATGGATCTGTGCATCATGTCTTAAAGTGAAAGCCAAATTATTAGATATTAAAAATATCTAAATGGCAGTTTTTCCCCATGGTATCGATTGTCAAAATTGTGGCCAGTGAAAGTGCTGAGTGGTTAGTAACTTTGAAAAACCACTAGCCACAGTGGCTGCTGAGCAAAAAGTTCATGTCAAGTCCTGTAACCATGCATATTTAGTTTTTGTTGCATTTATAAGTTAAATTTGTTCTTTGCACAGCATTTCTGGACTATAAATGTATTATTTTAATGCTGTATAGACCTTATGTAGCCCCGTGCCTTTTCAGCACTGCACTCGTTGTGTTCTGTCCTCCGGTTTTGTATTTCCGCAGCATGAAGGTAAGATCTTACAGATTTATGAATGAACCGCTGGTTTTAAAATCTTCCCCGTCTACTGACATTTATGACATCCGCTTCAAACATTAATGCTCATGATAACTTTTGTTAACTCTACAATAAGTAAATCCTCTTCATCCGCTAATTAGTCTTTGACAGCGATGCCACAGAAATATACAGAGCTACCGCAAAAAACGGAAGTTCTAAAGATGGCTGCGCACTCATTTCTCTGGTGCATAAGGTCTATATGTGGATCTAGAAATAATTCGGTCCCAAAAAAAGTCCTTCTGTTTGTTTTTCGTGCAAAATGGGCTATGATGTCAGCAGTATGTCTCCATGGGATACCGTAAACCTGTAATTTTATAATAAGAGCACTAAACCAGAACCCTGGCAGGTCCACTGCACTTGTTGGGACCTTTTGCCAAAGAACCACCTACTTTCAAGTGGGAAACGTTCCAGGCCTCAACATAAAACTTTATATTCTAGCTCTGTTTACACCGACACTAAAAATAGCCTTTCTGTTCTGGACAGACACGGATATTTAGATTTTCCGAGCTTATGTAATCAGGATAATAACGTATGTCTGCTGCTGAGGGTTTAGACCAGAGGCAAATCCTCGATGTGACACACATAGGTTACTCATAACATTCACCCCGTCCGGCAAGAGTTAAGCAGTGTGTGAAATGGTTAAAGAGGCTTAGTCAAGCACGCGGCGGGGTTTAGATCCCAGTGTTGGGGACGTTGGAGTTCTCACGTTGTGTGTGCTGCGATAATAATACAATCCTACAACCTACATTGGGCACAACCAAAATGATTATTACGAATATAGGAGGGTGTTTTAGGAGCAAAATTTCTGTTTGCATAAATCAGCATTATACATTGTCATCAGTAGGTTTTTTTTTAAGCTGACACAAGGTATCAAAATGCCAAGTATTGGTCAAGTAATTGACCATGCCAATATATCGGTCTGCTTTTGGAGCTGACACAAGGTAGATGCAAGTTAATATGCATGATTATCAGTCAATTCTGATAATCTGGAAAAGCCAAGTATCATCTAATTAATTGGCCTCACCGATATATCAGTCTACCGCTAATCTACACTATTAGTTCTTAATTCTCTTTGACACTATCTCTCTCATTTAGGAGGGACTCTGAGGATCTACGCTGATAGTCTGAAGCCCAACATTCCCTACAAGACCATCCTGCTCTCAACTACTGATATGGCTGACTTTGCTGTAGCCGAGGCTCTGGAGAAATACGGTCTGGAGAAGGAAAACCCTAGAGATTACTGCATCGCCCAGGTGAGGTTTAACATAGTTTTAGCTTTCCGAGGAGATGCTTTCAGAGAGTTGTACTTCCCTATGATAAATTTGATGGTGCAGCATCGTCTGACATTGTTTTAAAATCTGCAGGATGGATTTAAAAATAGTAGAATGGAGGGATGTTAGTATTATGTTGGTATTTTGTTGCTGTTCTGCCGATATTAGAAATGTAATGATTTAATCAGTATCGTTTAAGTTGGATATTAAATTGTGCGTGCTCATTTCTCCCTATTTTTACATTTAGATTACCTTTATCATCAAGTGCTAACTTAGTTCATCTTTAAAAGCACTAATAATAAAACACTAATAATAATAACTAATAAACTCTGCATTGTATATGAAACAATATTGTTGAATTTTTTTGTTCTTTTATAAATCAATTTGGATAAAAGTATCTGCTAAATGTATGAATGTAAGTGTAAATAACACTGTTAAATGTAATCTTTAACATCTCAATGTATATCCATTTGTCATACTGTACTGTTATAATGCTGTGATGCGTAAATTCGCTCGTCTTTGTGTTTATTTATTTACATGGTTTCAGTTGTATCAAATTTAAGGTCATGAGTCTTAAATATCTTAAATGGTACAACAAAAGTCTTAATTATCATTATAAGAGGGCTTAAATATGAGGATGAGAAAACAAAAATCACAATGTGGCCTAATGTGATTATTAAACTTCAAAAGGCTATCATTCAATTAAATAAATGTGAGCGCTGCATATTTCAAAATATGTTTAGAATGAATAAACATTGGGCTATGTTTATAATTAAAAGTAACACATTATGCATAAAAAGCATTCTTCATTTAAGTAAAATTAAGAATGTTTCTAAAATAATCATAGATACATGAATTATTTTGACTGTATGGGTTTGTTCTGTATGGACATATGGTATTAATTTTATCTGTGTAGGTCTTAAAGTCTTTAATTTGATTTTAAAAATTGCAGATACCTTGCATTAATTATTATAATTTTCATTATTAATAACGTATTATTTTTAGTAGTTTAAATTACATATGTTTAATTTCACCGATTTTTGACAAAATTATCGAATTTTGATTTTACAGCATATTTACTGACTTATCAGTATTTTCCACATTTGTAATATCAGTGCATCCTTAACTCTTACAGGTCTGCACAATTTTGGGGCCCTTTAGAAGTTTTGACATGCTCTGACATTTGTGCTTTTTTCAGTTTGCACATTAATGGCAAAAGTGTCATTACACCGTATTCAGCACAAACTGGGCTACCATAATATGTTAGCAACATGTATGTACATGCTTGAATTTTTGAGAGAATAACATTTATGCGTGGTTTTTGAAAAAAGAAACAAAAAATGTAAGTCACTGAATTAAGGCCACAAAACCACAATAGATATGTGTCCACAAGACTTTTGACTAATGGGTGTTGTTGTCTAGAGTTTTTGCTTCAAACTGATGTGAGAATCATTGTGCCTACTCATTCACATAAAACAATATATTGATTTAAATTTTGTAAGACACTTTTTCTTTACAAAGGCCTTATGCGAAGGGGTGTGAATGATCATGAATAATGATGTGATTCACACCTGAGAGAACAAAATAACCACATAATGAGCTGCATAATGAGCCACATAATGAATGAGCCTTTGAGTCAGGTATGTGACTGAGAGGGAGCTAAGGAACAGGACAAAGGAAATAGATTTTTTTGTAGTTTATTTAGAATATAGTCAACAAAATAAAGTGAGAGACAAAGGCACAATGTCCTATGTGGGCTAGTATCAGGTCACTATGATTCTCAAATCTGTGAGATAAAAGAAAAAAAAAACTGATAATCTGTGAGGATACTGATAACAGGATCAACTATTATATTAACCTTAATATAATGTCCACTCATAACAGAAAACATGATTGCTGATATTGCATAGAATGTGAACAAAATTTTGTATAGGCTATTATGTTTAAATTATATACAGTACCGGTCAAAAGATTGGACACATTACTATTTTTAATGTTTTTGAAAGAAGTCTCATGGTTATCAAGCCTGCATTTATTTGATCAAAAATACAGAAAAAAACATTAATATTGTGAAATATTATTACAATTTAAAATAATGTTTTTCTATTTTAAAATCTAATTTATTTTGGTGATGTAAAACTGAATTTTCATCAGCCATTACTCCAGTCTTCAGTGTCACATGATCCTTCAGAAATCATTCTTATATGCTGATTTATTATCAATGTTGGAAACTGCTGTGCTTCTTAATATTTTTTATAACCTGTGATACTTTTTTCAAGATTCTTGGATGAATAAATGAAGTAATGGCTGATGAAAATTCAGCTTTGCATCACAGAAATAAATTATATTTTACAGTATATTAAAATAGAAAACCGTTATTTTAAATGGATTTTTTTCTGACAAAATACGTTTTAATGGCTACAACAAGTAGCCTATTGAACACAAAACGTTTGACTGGTACTATATTTATAGCATCTGAGCCAAAATTTGCGAACAAAAGCTTTATTGATGTGACACTAGGCTATTTTACAATAAACACTTCATAATCTGTCCAAAACAGGCCAAAGAAATCTTGTCTAAACAGTCTTACGTCTATGACATTTTATGTTGCAGCAGGATTCATATTTAAACGGTCTTTTGCGGTTTAATACTCAGACACTAACAGAATAAACTTACCTCACAATCCTCGGCTGGATCCGTTACTCTTAGAAATAAACAGCTTTTCTTCTGAGGTAAATTATTCCAGGATTATTCCTCACCGCATCTCAAAACGATGTTAAGTAGGCTAACATGCACAAATCTTGATGTGTTTATTTGAGTTGATGTGGGCGTTGACTCTGTTCGCATGGATCGCGTCAGTATTTGACTGTCAAAAGAACGTGCGCTCCGTGGGCGTGGCCGCATTAACACTAATGAAGAGGCTCGTGAACGACTGACATCTCTCTCTTTTCAAACAGATTACATAAACACAGAATATTTGTTTTCGATTTGATTTACATGATTTAAAACCTGACATTTCAACGTTTCTTTAGACATATGTCTCATGTTTGTGTGACAAGTATTCACTAAGTTACAGTTCAATTTCTAAAGAAAATCAGAAAAGACTTCATTGAGAGAGAGGCTGCAGATCACGCGTCATGTTTGTTTTCTTTATTTTGCAAAAAGCACAACATTTTGTTTTTATTGTGAGTGTACACAAATAAAAGTAGAAATTTAACAGATTATAATGATGTATAACACTTGCCTGTATGACCAAAATCGACAGAGTATTTTGAGTCTCTTTCGCACTAAGAAAAAAAAACGAGGTGGAGGTGCCGGCGCCTCTGCCGACTTCAGAGAGTTAATGAAATGTGTCAAACATAGCTGAGGGTTAAGCCAAAATATGCAGTTAATGAACATGTAAGGCATATGTAAAATTTTATTAATGATGGACCTAAAATCTTTGGAACTTTCTTCATAATTCTGTGGTTGCACATACCATGTGGGTCTGCTGTAGAGTTATTCATTAATCTGATTGAACGTCCCTTCTGTGTCCAGCTCTTTCGATGGATCCCTCCTCTTCCAGTGATCAAATCCAGCATATTGCATCAGACCACTGCATGATTTGTCTTCCAGATTAAAGCCAGAAGCTGACATCTGCTTCAGCTCTCCATCTGAGAGTAATTGAATTGTGCAGTTCTAAGGTGCCCTGCCTGCACACGTTTAGCGTTGTACGGTGCGAGAGATGGAGATATACGTGGGGATGAGGAGGAAGTGTAGAGGAGGAGAGCAGGAAGTGCTTGAAGTGTCGGTCTAATCTCTGCTGTCAGCGCATGACAAACACCGCCGATACAAAAGCGTCAACCTTGGGCTGTCGGCGCTGTTGGTCACCAGCTCTTTTCAGCCAATCACATTGAGAGTTTCTGAGAGAAGTGTGCCGTCGTAATATCTTCTCCCATCACTCTGGCCAATTTTAATTACATACACGGCTTGTCTATAAAGCTGCTGTTAAATCGTGGCAGGGAGTGTGTATCTGTCACTAAAACAGGTGTGGACTGCCTGCCTGGAGTGCAAACTGAAATATTACTGTGCTTTGCCAAATAAGTCAAACTTTATTAGTTCTCTGGGCAACAAAATTGTATTTTTCAACTCTTAGGGCCAGATTTAATAACAGCTTGCACCAGTGCAAACCCTCTTTTGCCGTTTAAAACTACTGTCAGGATTTACTAAAGACACGCAGTGAAAAATTAGTGCTGAAAAGGCATGGACAGAGTTATTTTTGTGGCTTACCTTATTGCATATGCATTTGTAGGAGTTTCCCTTTCAGACACACAATTTATGGGAGGAGAGTATTTAAATGAATCATGCAAGGTGATTTACTAAGGTTTGCGCTCATCAATTTACTGGTATTTGCTCCATTATTTACCGGCCAAAAGAGCTTGTCTTAAACCAGACGCTAATTTTCGCTGCTCTTGGTAGATTGCATTGGTCATTATGGAAATGATCCGGCTCTGTCTGTGTTCTTCAATTTGCGTTTCGTCAGTAGATCACACGCAGAAATTTCCACTCCCATCTGTGCTTTTATGGGATTGCGTTCTCATGCTAATTTGCCCTGTTTAGTAAATCTGGCACTTAAAATGTGTGCATGTTTACTTTGTGCAGGTGATTCATGCAAATGATAAACCAGTGAAGGAGACCATCCTAGATGACACAGATTGCCCTCTGCAGATCCTCAGAGACTGGACAAGTGATAAAGGTCAGACACATACACACACCATTTCTTATTCTGCTGTAAATTTCTGACAAATTTTGGAGCATTTTTGAAATTACACTCATTCAGAAGATTGGGGTCGGTAAGATATTTTAAAATGTTTTAGTCTTTTAATGCTCACCAAGGCTGCATTTATTTGATCAAAAATGCAGCAAAAACAATAATATTGTGAAATAGTATTACAATATAAAATAAAATAAAATAATATATGTAAAATGTAATTTTCAGCATCATCACTCCTGTCTTTAGTGTCACATGATCCTTCAGAAATCATTCTAATATGCTGATTTGGTGCTCAAGAAACATTTCTTCTTATTATTATTATTATCATCAATGATGAAAAAATCTCATTGACCTCAAATTTTGGAACGGTAGTGTAGATACACTTTATGTTAGTTATGCATTCTTGCTAGATAATAAAAAGGCTCTAATTTACACCAGCTTATACCACCCCCTGTTGACTTTAATGTGGTATTACATTAAAATTGATTTTTCAGAGGCCTTAGTATTCCAGCTGAAAAAGCGTCCTCCAGACTACGTTCCAAGGAAAGGACGTAAGCCTGACACCAGGATGGGGCAGCATGGATCTATTCCTCCTGAGAAACTGCCCTACCTGGTTGAACTGAGCCCAGGTGACACACACAAGCATACACAATGACATCACATCCACGTATGAAACTTGATCCACTTGCAGAAACAGAGGCTTTTGTGTGTCATTGAATGGTAGCAGAGCTGTTTGTAGATCAGTCATGCTGATCTAAGCCTGCGCTAGAGTTTCAGTTGCACTGATGTGACAGCTATGAAGAGTGGCCCGCCAATTGCCCACTGACATTCACGCATGAGTAGAGCTGTGGCCAACAATTGAGTTCAGTCTCTGGACCGCTGTAGAGTCCGCTAGTGAGACCCCTTAAAATACACCTTAGTTTCAGTCGAGTTGATGTTTTTTAAGAGTTGGAAATTCACATCATCTAGATCTGACCCTCACTAACGCTGTCTCTCAGTCTAACTGCTGCTTGCATACTGTTCCTCCCCCTGCTGCGGCCCACAACTAACCCTCTCACTGAGTTTATAACCAATGCTTTTTAACTGCTAAGAGTTGTGCAAAAACTCTCCTGATGTGTAATGACACCGTGTCTACACTGAACGCGACCGACTTTGCATCTCGACTGCATTGCAGCATTAAAACAGAAGTCCATTGGCATAAAAATTATGTGGAAGATGGCTGGAGTAGCTGTGCAATAGAGCAGGATGTTCATCGGCCAAATTCTGGTGTAGATACGGTGTAGAAGTGGTCATGAGGGTTCTGGAAACAAATTTTGGGGCTTGGAAATCAATTGACATATTTACTCATCTCTTGAGTTTGTGCCAGCAGACAGACTGACCACTTGCTTATGGCGCTTTTTCTCTTTCTTGCTGCATTTGGTACTCCTTGGCTTTTCCTCCCTCTGTCTGTCTCTCGCTCTCTCTCTCTGGCGTGTTGTTGGCGTGTGTCCCGCCGTTCTGTCTGCTCCTGGCTCCTGTGCATGCGTCCCGTCCTAGGGCGAGGGAGTCACTATGCCTACTACTACCGCCATCATGAAGGTAACACAAACTTGCCTGCACCTCCACCCCTCCCCAAGCTCTACCTCTCTCTCTCACACACTCTGAAAGGGAACTACAAACACTACTACAAACACTTCTACAAAACGAAAACTGACCTGTTTGGGGTTTTTTGGGGGTTTTTTTGTCCCCTAAAAGTAATGTGTGCAGTTATGTAGATTGTTGGCACTAGAGAAGATGGATGTGGTATTTTCTGGTAAAGCATTTAGTTTTATAGCACATTGTTCCTTGTATTAGTAGAAAGTTCCCAGTATTGCTCACACTTACGTAATTGCTAAATATCTTAGAGTACTATTTACCATGTATTCATACCTAAAAGTCAACATGACATTAAAATTGTCCCTGTTTACTTTTTTTAATGCATGTTTCTGGTTTTATTGTGAACGATTGATCAGTGCATGTTATTAAGAAGAAAAAAAAACTCTTTAATTTTTCAACAAAATATCTCTCTAAAATTACTCTATAAAGACTTTTCACATGCCACCTGTGTCGGGCTATTGGCTATTAAAAAAATCCCAAAACATACAAAACTCTTATAAATCTTATTTCCTTCTTTTACTGTTTGTGCTTTGCATTTTGCTTATAACTCCTAATATCATCTCACTAATCTAAGATTTAAAATATGAACCTAACCATCCCATCGTCATTTATAACACTGGATTTCCTGTAAAAGCACATTGTTTCTTAGCGAAAATCCAAAAATTGTGATCAAGTTCCAATTTAGTAGTGCTGTCAAATCGATTAATCATGATTAATTGCATCCCAAGTTTTGTGTTTACATAATAAATGTGTGTGCTGTGTATAATTATTATGTATATATAAATACACATTCACTCATTCATGTATATATTTAAGAAATATTTGCATGTATAATCAATTTGACAGCACTAAAGTAATTGTTTTTGCATGGTATTCGCGGAATGTACTTGACAATTATTGGTTGATTAGTGAGGTCAGCATTTATATACAGTAACATTCAAATGTTTTGTGTCGGTAAGTTTTTATTTATGTCTTTAGAAGTCTCTTATGAATTTTCAGCATCATTACTCCAGGCTTCAGTGTCAAATGATCCATTAGAAATCATTTTAATATGCTGATTTGCAGCTCTTTGATGAATAGAAAGTTCAAAAGAACATTTATTTTAGGGAATTTTTTGTAACAGTAAATACATTTATAATTTGTAGTCACTTTTTACCCATTTAATGTGTTCTTGCTTAATAAAAGTATACCTTTCTTTAAAAAAACCTTAGTGTCCTCAAACTTTTGAACAGTAGTGTATTTTTAGAGGCAGTGCTTTATTATTAGCATACTGTACAACCCTGGAACACCCTCTCTGAGGAGTTGCGTCTTTACATTCGGGGTGAAAACAGCCTAATTATACAGTAGTTTAGTTAGCTCATTGACTGGACGAATTTGGAAACATGTAGTTTTGCATATCTTTAATTACACGGCCTTAAGCACAGAAGTGACACTATGGGTTGTGCCAGCGTACACATGCTTGTGTTTTGAATCGATTGAGTAAAATGCAGAAATGCAAATGTGGGTGTCTCACTACTCTGTGGCTGCTCTGCAGATGGGTCAGACTCCAGGGATAAACCCAAACTCTACCGACTACAGCACAGCCTCACTGAGGTCGGATCTGACCGGAGTGAAGAGGGAAACATCCAGGTAAGGAAAACGCTTAAATTGCAACTTTGGAGCTGCAGTGTAGTACAATGAAATGGGGCGAAACGTTTAAAGACGTATCCATAGACCTAAAATAGTCCCTGATTTTTCCACACCACAGCTGTCTGGGCCTGGGATTCTGCCTCACCACTGTGACCTGATGCATGCGGACGGGTTGGTAACAGTGACACCTGTCAGTTTGGACGCTGAGACGTTTGTAGATGGACAGCGAATCTCTGACACTACAGTTCTGCGCAGCGGCATGACCGTCCAGTTCGGGGCCACTCACGTCTTCAAATTCGTAGACCCCAGCTACGACCACAGCGTGTCCAAGAGAGACCCAGGGCCCATGATGAAGGGAAGACACAAATCAGGGTGAGCCATTTTCATTTTAGGTGCAGCCACGTAGAGCTTATTACATATTTATTTATATAGTGCTTTTCACAATACACATCGTTTCAAAGCAGCTTTACAAAAAAAAAAAACTTGATGTTTATTTCTTAATATCTTCATGACTTATAGTTGCACTTAGCAGATTAGAGCTGGGTAATAATAGCAGATAATAGTAAGATAATAGTAATATAGGACATGCTATATATAGTGTGTGTGTGTATGTATATATGTATGTATGTGTGTGTATATGTATGTATGTATGTGTATATATATATATATATATATATATATATAGCTTTACGTGAGTATACTGTATGCATGCAGCATGTATGTACTATACATCCAACCTTTTAATATATTGCTAGGCGTTAATATATTTTACATTTTTTGTCAATAGACGACAGTAGACAACTATGGATCTTTTATTGACCAGCTGTGGCAGTGTTGCACAATGAACCATCTGTTGTTCTTTGTAACATTAGACACAATGCTGGGGAAGCTTCTTTTGTACTCAAAAAAAACAAAAAAAAGAAAAGAAAAGAAAGAAGCTAACTACAATCAAGGTATTTAATGTCTTTTTTTTTTTAAGGATCTTATTTTGGATAGTATGAGAATTAACAGATAAATTGATACTATATGCAACTAATAAAACAAGAAAAACACTTCAGTTTCTATATCTGAGTTAAAAACATGTCAAACTACAAAAATGGTGTAAAACACCTCTTGGACTTCTGCAGAGGGAATCAAATGTTGATTCTGTTGAACTGCTCGATTCACATGAACCATTTGTATGATCGATTCTAGAGAATTATCATTTATTGGGCCACTGCCACATTCCGCCTAGCGCACCATCCTTTCCTTCACAGCAGTGCGCTTTCGTTCCTCCCTAAGCCAAACTTAACATCCAAATCAGCCGAATAAGTGAGTGTTGTAAAATGCCGTCTACTGTTGCTAAACTGCGGTATGTGCTTGATATCAAACTGTGTTATTAAAAGCTAATTAAGCTGTGAAAGA